>CM038793.1:302262502-303462502 GCA_021764765.1 Vicia sativa
GCTCACCGATGATGGTTACTAGCTTCCCTTCATCAGAAATTTAGCTTCCGTGGAGAGGGAAGCCATCTGCTCCCGCCTTGTATCCATGGTATTCCTAGCAAACAAATCAAGCACTGGCAACCATGACTTGAAAGTGATTTGAAGGTACGGACCAATTGTCATCGGGAGATCGACTTCCTAATAATCGACTTCCTTGACCCGTCAAAGGCTCTTACCATTATGTCATTGAACTTCATCTTGTTCCTTTGTGTTAAACGAAAGCGAGAGTCGCTTTTGGCATTATTAAGGATGAACCGCATTCTACTAGCACATTGGACAGGAATCTGATTGACAAATCATTGAGATATGCAGAGCCGATCATGGATCTTTCCTCTTCCTCGAGTTCTTCATCATCAAGCTTTGTTATTGTAAGTCGTTATATTGCCCACAATACTCGAACTGGTCTCGTAGTCACATCGTGATTCACGAAGCTTGATCTAGTACTTTCATCAAAGCTTCTCAAGAGCTTCGAGTTCAAAGAGTAGATAGTATTTGAAATCTTTGGAGGAGTCCGCATCACCGATCCACACCGATTCGCTTTTTGATTAGTTTCAAAATCATCAACTGAAAGAACGCTGGTTCTATCTGTGACCAACATTTGTGCTTGATTAACAACGGAACTTGGATTCTCGTGGCGATCAACCGATTTTGTTCGACAATAGGAACAACAGCGTTTTGGTAGTGGCTGAGTATGTACTGCCCACTTCTAGCACTCGCCCAATCTCATTATGTTGACATTGGCGGAAATAGTTATGGGTTTCTCCTTCCCATCTTCTATCATAGTCGATTGTATTGATAGGAATTGCTTTGTTAGAATTGTATGGAACAGATCCGAGTAAAAGATCACCAAAGGAGACTCGGGACTTTGTACCGTTGTATTCAATCTCCACATGCTTGGGCATATTGAAACAGGGCATAACGCTTACTCGGAATTCCGAGTTGATATCCGAGAGTAAAAGCTGCGCGGAAAATGCCCCACCGATTCACGCCAGTCATTTCGCTTCAGAGATCTGTATGTCACCGATGTCTAGTAATCGTTGAATGTCTGCTCTTATGGTTGGACATCCTCGAAGATCCTCGAAGTAGATGCTGCAAGCTGCGTAATCGTGTTTAGTGAAAACGCCCATTGTACTATATGTATCATGGAGCTGTACCAAGTTTCCTCTGATCAGATTCACGTCTGTGACAAGGTACCGATCTGTATTTCTTAGTATCAAATTTACTGTATGTCCACTATGACTGGGAAGTGGATTTGCTTGCACATTCGGATTTGTGTTTCTAAAGGAGAGAAGATTGGACCTTACTAACCTTTGTACTTCAGCTTTTAGTGCTATGCAATGCTCAAGATCATGACCCGGTGCCCCTTGATGAAAAGGGCAAGATACGTCCGCTTTGTACCACCATGGCAATTTATCTGGTACCGGAGGTGGTAACCTTGTCTGCACAAGATTCCTTTCTATTAATGCAGGATATAGTTTGTGTACGTCATCGGAATTGGGTCAAATTGTGAGACCCTGGGCGCACGGTTCTGATTGTTAAACTGCTGAGCCTGCTGTCGAGGTTGTTGAGTTTGTTGGAACTGCGGAGCAATTCCTGTATTTGGACTTGTATTAACAGCGGGTGCTATGGCAGCTACCTGTTGTTGTCGACTGACATTCTTTCGTGGTTTCCCTCGAGATACCATTCCTATGTCATGATCCTTTTTCTTTGGAAAACTGGTTCCAACCTTCTTAGTTCCACTAGAAGTCCCTATCTCTCTAGTCAGGCGTCCTGTTCGAACTCCTTCCTCTAGTCGCATTCATGCTTACCATCCTTGAAATCTCCGGAGCTTAGCGATCATTCGTTCATAGTAAAATGGGCCAAGAGTGTTTAAGAAAACCTGGCCATCTCCTTCTCTAACGGTGGGGCTGACCAAGCAATTCTCCATCGCTGAGCATATTCTTTGAATGTCTCGCTCGGGACATAGAGCGAGTTGATCCCGATCCGAGCCATGTCCAAGTTGAATTTATATTGTTGTACGAAGGCTTCACCTAAGTCATTGAATGTCTGAATATTCACGATATTCAGCCCCATGTACCACTTCAAGGCGCGCTGCGGAGACTGCTCTTCGAAGTAGTGGATTAACAATCGGTGATTATCAAGTACGAGACATTTTCCGCGACATCGTAAGATGCTCTCATGATGTGAATTTCTTTATACTTTTCAAAGTCGTGGACTTTGAATTTTGCGGTGCATCCTTACGCGAGGAACTAAGCACGTATCATGGGCGCTTCTTCCAAAAAATTCCTCTGATCATTTTAATCTCAAGCTGCATTTTGAGGAGCTGCTCCCGGAGATTCTCCATCGGGCCACGAGGATTTGTGTTGTCGCCAGATTATGATAGACTTTCGCCTCCGCAGAGTGAACTACATGTTTCGAGTTTGTCATGATCGGTCGAGAAACCGTATAGTAATTGGGAAAGTTACTCCATGCTGAGTAAGTGTTGAGTTTTGCAAAGTAGGTACTCAAGCGTGGTTGTTTGTACTGAGAAGTAGGTTGACAAACCGATGCCGAATTGAAAGGCATGCCCTATGGATAACCTTCTCGCATACTAAAGAGTGAACTACTAGCCGCAATAGCTTGAAATTGGAATAGTAGTGGCCTCAAATCGCCGCTGATTTTGACTGCCGATGTTGCTTGCGACTTTATGTAGTTAAGCAATGAATCGACCAAAGAAGTGAGTCTTTCCACCTCTTCTTGCGTTGTTGTCACCGTACACAAGCTCAACATTTTCTTGCTCAAATCCTTCCATTACTTTTCTCCTTTTGACGTGTATTGTATGTTCGAGTTGGTCGTGACGCGGGTCGAGCAACTCTAAGACGCGACAGCTTAGGATCTTTTCCTTTCCGGAAAAATTCCAAAAGATCAAACTCTAGACAATAGACTCTGATATGCAAAGTATGATGCATGATTATAAATGCAAAGAGAAAGGAATTTCCAAAGAATTTACGCTAAAAGAGAAATTTCTGGCAAATATTAGAATGGAAAACACATATTTTATTGATTATTGAAAGAAGATTACAACAATTTTGTTTCGAGCATTGCTCACACAAATGATAAAATAAATGATAAAAATTACATTCTAAACTAATTAATCGTCCTCGTGAAGATCCAAAGGCTTGATGTAGCTTCAACTTCGTAATTTCCATAGTGAGCTTTCAGTTCAGCTTTCTTGCTTTCAGCTTTCATAATGACTTTCTTCCACTCGCCGGGAGCAGGATCACGTTGTCATTTCCTCAAGATTTCTTTCCTTTCTTTGATGTATCTTTTGATCGCTATCTTTCTCGCTAATCTTCTCATCTTCTCCATGAGCCATTCATCCGGAAGTAAAGCGCCTTTTCATGATCTTGACCTGCTCTTAAGCTTCTCGCTTTAGACCGCCTTAAGGAACTTATCTTCCAAAGCCTCCTTCTCGAGCCTCATTTTGGCCAAAGCTTCTTGGTATTCTCCATAGTCTCGACGGGAAAAATTGTTGATTTTGAAGTCGAGAATATGGGTTCTTCATAAGCATAAGGCATTCAAATCTTTGCCTTTTCTTCACCCAAGAAGTGTAGATTCCACATACACATTTCCTTGCATTTCCTTTTTCTTTCCTTCGGATGTGATGCCAAGCTCTGATCATTCTAGCTTTCAAACCTTGGGAATCCTCCCCTTCATGATAGAAGTAACTCTCTACTGTAAAACCAAGAGGTTTACTAGAGTTTGCGTATCCGAGTTGACGTCTCGCCAGGAATGGGTTGTAGTTGATTCCTCCTTTTGTACCAATGAGAGGTACGTTGGCAAATTCTCCACAGCTCTCAATGATTTCCACCTCATTGTCTGCCAAGGTATACCAATGGATATCGTCGTTTGCAAGAGACATGAGTCTTCGAGACCAATGCCAATCGTCTTTGTTTTCGCGGAAGATAGGAGATTTAGGCAGGTGTGAGACAATCCATTTGAAGAATAGAGGTACGCGACACACGATAGTTCCATCTCCTTGACGGTTCCTATGATGAATGGAGAAGTACGTGTCACCAAGCAAAGTGGGAACGGGATTTCCAATCAGAAAGATCCTTATGGCGCTGACATCAATGAAAACTTGGGACGCTAGGAACAACACCAGTCCATAGATGAGTAAAGCTAAAATAGCTTCAAAGGCTACCATACTACCGACTTCAGAGAATTTAAGAGCCTCTCCATTAGGAACTTTGAAGTTAGTCCTAAGAGTTTTCCTTTGGTATTTAGATTCTGTCTATCTCAGATTTCTTTAAGTGAGTCATTGACAATGGTGACTTAGGAATGGCTTCCAAACCATTGAAAGGCACTTTGTCCGACACTCGAGATACCTAGGATGTGCTGCATTTTCCAAAGTAGGCATCAAGATAGTCGGAATGTGAAACCGATAGATCGGGTCGAAACCGAACGAAAGTTTTGAGAAGTCCTTCATCAACGTTAGAGTTCGAATAGTTAAAGAGTTCCATTGCGTTTCAAATCCGAGGGATCTTCTACCAAGGATGCTAACTCTTCGCCCCTACGCCGGAATTCTAAAACCGTATCTCTTGGTGAATCTTCCTCCGACGTCCATCACTTTATCCTAAAATATTTACAAAGAAAAATCTCTAAATTCTTTGAAATGGGAAGAGAAATGAAGTTTTTGAATGAATGCATGAATGCTACAAACATGGTTAGTAGTTATACACACGGTCAAGCGCTCGAGTTACGAGCATGAGGCCAACGATAAGAATCAACGGGTAAGTTCTAAGGGCTTATTCATATGTGAAAGGTTCTACTCGATAACACAGCTCAATGTTTCTTTGAAATATTATCGGATTTGTTGAATACTCAAGTCCAATAATATTTTCAAGAAAAACTCGCCGATCGTAGTCCGCATGACAATATTCTAGGCTTACGCTCGCAATAATTCCTACATCCTAAATGGCCAGGATGGGTTATGTGTTCTACATCCACTACTCGCAAGTTCTCTTGAAAGCAAAATGTCTTCGCAAATACTTGCTAAACACAAATACTCCCAAGACAACCTCCACTGAGAGAGGGATCTCAAATTAACTCCGTAAGTACCGAGACTTCTCACAATTTAATAGGACTATACCCCACCTAGATCTTAAAATGTTTCTTAATCCGGTTAGATTTCTTTCCATCGATGAAATCGCGAAACACACAATAAAGAGAAACAAACATATGTACATATGAAAGCTTAACCCCTTCTTTCTTTTTGAAAACAAAAAAAAGGTTGGTGCTCTTGAGCAGAGTCACATTTTTTTGAAAAATCAAAATTTAGCGTTCTCCCCAGCAGAGTCGCCATTTTTTCTGTTCGCGTTAAAAAGTGACGCGCGAGGGAATCGAATCTGAATTTGGATTCTCTAGCTCGAAACGATTTACTCTTTTGATTTGTTTATAAAGATGCCGCGAGCATCAAGCTTTATTATTTTCAACACAAGAAATTATGATTATGAAAAGGGAAAGTGTTAATACCTCAATTGATATGATATGCATTACGACTAGCGCAAACTAGACGCAACACATTGGGGAGATTCCGGGTAAGGGGGTTTGTTATATAAAGGGAATAGATGGAGCACCCTAAATATATATACTTATCTATAGCTTTATATATGAATATGTTTGATATGTTTGTGTGTTTTAAATTGCTATTTCTATGATTGGGAAAGTTTCTCCTTTGGATTTTTAAGAATGATAGATTATGTGGGATCCTAGGTTTTGTTATTATTGTGCTCGCAAAGATCTTTGGATCTTCTGCATACATATCCCTTAATGGGAATCAGAGCATCTGTAGCTCGGATCTAAAGGGATCTATGGTTTGTTTGGTTTGAGAGAGAAAGAAATTTTCTCGGCAAGGATGAGACCTTGTGCCTACGTATTCTCAAAAGGATGTTGAGAAAGTCAGAGCAATCGTAGTTCCCACTTATGCTAGTGGAAGCAACGGGATGTTATTAAGAGACACGATAAATGTCATCTTAATGAAAATGTATCTAATCTATTTCATCACATACATTTTTTGAAAAGTTGATTGATTGAAATCTTTCATCGTTATAGGTGTTTTGCTTGAGTGTAAAAGCTACTACTTACATGTTTAATAAAGATGTTTGAAAATGATTGAATCTTTTAATTGTAAGCATTGGGTGTTTTGCTTGAGTGTACAAGGCTACCACTTACGATTAAGAGAGGCTTTTGTTTGAAAAGAGTTTGAAAAGTTTTTGATTGTATGTGATGGATGAGATACTTCTTCCATAGAGATGATAAACGTCTAAATCTCGAGGAGAAATTGATTGGATTAAGGTATGCTTTTAAGAAGCCCATGGGTCCTTGTATTGTTAGCCCAAGAGGAGGCATTCCGAGGGTCATCGAGGGTCATCGAGGGTCCTTGTATGAAGCTCAAGAGGAAGCTATAGGGTATGGCTGGCTTTGGCTTTAAGAGGGATTTCACCGGGAAACCATCCCCTTAGAATCAAGAGCAATTTCACCGGGAAATTATACTCTCAGGGTTCTATCCTAACGTGGGTGATTTTTTGTATTGGAAGCCCAATAGGAGGCTGTTAAGAGATTTCCTGGTCTCTTTCTTTGTATGATTCCCAAGAGAAGGCTAAACTCAGTGAGGAGTTCTTTTGAACGAAGCCCAAGAGGAGGCTGACTCAACAGGGGAGTGTTGTCTTATATGAAGCCTAAGCAGAGGCTAAACTCAGATGAATGAGTTTTCTTATATGAAGCCTAAGAGGAGGCTGAACTCAGATGAAATGAGTTACCTTGTACAAAGCCCAAGAGGAGGCTAAAACTGTGGGGAACCTATCAAGACTAGTTGTTATGTTATAACTAGACAGCTTGTATAAACAAGTGTGTGTGATATGTGTTCACGTAGTTTATGAAGGAAATATAAACAGATGCATGATGTTTATTTACAAGAGTTTATGAAGGAAATATAAACAAGTGTATGTGAAACGAACGCTTAAAACGAAGCGTAATTTGATTATTTAAGTTTGAATTGTGTACAAGGAAGTAAGTATGTACACTAACAGTATTTATGTACATGAGGATGTGGATGTACATAGGAGGGTTGGGACTTGCACCATAAGGGAGACCCATTGGTTTAAAAGCAGTTTCACCGGGAATAATGTTCCTTTTAATACCAATGGTATTTAGTGGATATACGAACAAAAACAAACGATCGAAGTTTGTCTCATACTTTACAAAAGACGTCTCAGATTATGTATGTAAAATTTGTATGTATATGAAAAGAATTTGATATGTACAAAGAAATAATTATGTACATAAAAGAATTTTTTGGGACTTACACCGTGAGGGAGGCCCATGATCGGTTAAGAAATTCGAGAGAAAATGAATTCAGTTTTACCGTTTAAATCGGATCGATCATGGAAAAAATGATGTAAGTTTGATGAAAAGTTTTGAAAAATGATCTTGAAAATGTTTGGGAAAAGTGAAATTTACTTACAAGAAGTTTTGAAAAGAATCGTCAAAGTTTGAAAAATCACCTTTAAAGGTGCTTTGAAAAGTACTCAAAAGTACCGCTTTCCTCGATAAAAATATAATCGGATGAAAGTTTTCTGAAAATTTTGACACTATCTTAAAATAGATACATTAATTGACAAGTGTACAAAAATCACCTCAAAATGAGGAGTTTTGATTGGTTTTGAAAAGTCAAAGTTTGTAACAATGAAGAAAAATTACAAAGTTTGGCAAAAAAAAATGGTCCCAAGGCTACTCGAACCCGGGACCTCAAGGCAAAGCAAGGTATAAATGACTTAAGAGTGAGCTGGCAACCGCTGGGGCGGCAATACATCCGTGTATTGAAGTTAAACCAACTAATTATATTTTAAAATGGATATTTGAATTTGAAAAAACGCGCGAAGTGTTCATCTTCTTCCTCCAATCTTCAATCAATCCTCAAATCCTTATTTCTTGATGAAATTGAACGAAGTAAACATCAAACTTGATCGTTTTGAGCCCAGGAACATGATTATGTTGTTTAATTTCATTTATTTTCAGTTTAACATGATTGAATTTTGCAAGAACACGAAGAACCCTAAAACTGAAAATCGTAATTGAAATCGTGTATGGTGAATGATTTGATCAGTTGATTGAGGGTTATTGATCAGTGATAGTGCATAAACAAAATGGCCAAGAGCTTTTTGGACTGGAGGCAAGGAATCATAGAGTTTGAAGTTCGTGTTCTTACCTGTTCAAGCTGAGATCGAAAACTGCTTTGGAGCGTTTCCAGTTGTGTTTTGATGATTCCTATAGCACCAACGGCCTTCAAGGATGGTGTGAGGATGGTCTGCACATCATGAATTTGCCTGGATCGTTCCACCCAAGTCAACCTGCAGTTTGCTCAAAGTAAAACTTGAATTCGTGGTTAATGGAGTTACAGATCAAAGATGATGGTTTGGATCATTCATGTGAAGTATATTGATGATGTTTGGATGATCAAAACACAACTAGCTCGAGCCAAACTATCAGCTTGAAGTTTAAGGCAGTTTTGGCAAATTTGGAAATATGAAATTCAAATTTGAGTTTTAGTGATTCTTGTGTTGATTTTAAGTTTCAAACAAGTTACATATTGATTTTAAGACATGTTAGACACCAAATCTTTCATGTTTTTTCACAAGTTTTCAAAAATGCAAAATTTCTCAATTTGAACTATGTTTCTTGAATTTTAAGAAAGAAGAGAGAAAGCATGTTCTTGCATAGCTTTGGTGTGGTTTGAATTGGCCAACATGACCTCTATGACACCCCGAAAATAATTCGGTAATTAAATAATTATGATTTTAATTATTAAATTAATTGAGAACATAATTTATTTAATATATTGAATTATTGAGATTAATTATGGATTTATTGGATGTATGTTGAGTAAAGTGGGGTGTGAGGAGTAAAAGACTCTACTCACATTAATTGATTTATTTAATTTATGTTAAAAGGAATTAAAGGAATAAAATAAGGAAAGAAGGAAAAATAGAATCATTTTTTGGAGAAACAAGATACGTGAAGTGAGAAGAGAAGGAAAGAAGGAAAAAGACCTAGAAGTGTCAGATTTCCAAGAACCCACAAGGTAAGGGGTGATTTTGATTGGTTATTACATATTATCGGTTTTGATGTTAATATTATAGATCATAGCATGTTAGAAAATCTATGTTTAGGAATTCCTAGGTTTCCATGGATGTATACCTAATTGTGTCGATGGTGTCGATAGTGTCGATGATGGATGAAATCAATTAGGTGTCGAGATGAAAAGAGATGATGAAAATATGTTGTTTGATGTGATAGATGATGCAAAATGATGTGTTTTAGTGTTTCCATGTTGGAGTTCGTATGGGTAAAAATGGGTTTGATTGAAAATGAAAGGATCTCAAAAGTGCGAAAATGACATTTTAACACGTGGGAACCGGTTCTATGGTAGGAACCGTTGCCCTTTGAAAAATTTAAAAACTCGAAAATGTACTCGAACCGTTCACATATGGGTAGGAACCGGTTCCATACATTTTCGAGCGCTTTTTGAATGGAACCGGTTCCTGTATATGTAGGAACCGGTTCGCTTATTTTTGTTAAAATTTTCAAAACTTCAAAAATTCATAACTTTCAAACCGTAAGTCCGTTTTGAACGCCGTTTTGGACGTTATTTCCTAAATTTAATGCTCTACCTTATGAAATGAAAATATTTTAGAAAACTTGAAATTATTTTGGAAAGGGGTTGAATTTTGAAATAAATGATTATTAACTGACACATAAGGATGTGTGTAGTAGAGGAACTTTGGTGATGAGGACACAGGTAATGTGTAGATGTAATAGCATGTTTATGCTGATGTTAGATGTATGCATGATTGGTTGATATATCATGTTGATTTGGTTTGCATGTTTATGCTGATGTTAGACGTATGCATGATTGGTTGATATAACATGTTGATTGTTGTGATTCAGTTATGTTAAATGAATGTATACATAGACTGATTGATGTTGCATGCTAGTGATGTGCGTGCATTTGCATTGTTTGGTGAAGTTAATTCCCATTGTGCGGAATTTGACTTGGATTGCCGATAACCGATACCCGAGTGAGGATGGGTGGTTAGGCTGGATTCGTGTCCGAGTGGTTATGGACGAATCGATGGAACTGTATCCGGTTGATGATGGATCAGTGTTGGGTGACTTGGTCACGTGTCGGTACCGCATGCATTGAGTCTGCATTGTATTTGTATGAAGTGGTAACATGTTAGGATGTCTTCCAGTGTTACTCTTCGTTGATTGTTATGATTAAGCATGATGAATATGGTTGTGTGTGTGAATCTGAATTTATGTTAAGTGGGTGAAATAATATGCTTGTGATATATTATTGATTGAAAGACTTATAATATGCTTTAATTATGAGAAGTCTCACCCTTACTTTACCATTTCAGATTAAATTAGCAGCTGAGGAGTCGGTGAGGATGGCTCTAGAGCTTATCTTTTTAGTCCGTGTGTCAGTGTCATGCTCTGATTAGATTGTAACACTGGGGAACGCTTAGTTAAGAGAATCATTATTGTTTAATAGTTTTGGATTTGAATTCCTTGAGAACTATGATGTTTTATTAAATTTTGATTTTGGTATTTCCGCTGTGTAAGACATGGTCTTATAATGATTGAATTGTTGGATGATGACCCTCAGTGTAGCATGGCTACTGTTCGAATGAAGTTTGTTTTAATTATTAATTGTGACATCCCTTATTATACCGTGTTAACTCTGATTAAAGATGATTTAGATATTAATTTAATTAACATATTCGGGGTATTTAGATGGGGTGTTACAACCTCTATTTATAGGTCACAAGTTCTGAATAGCAAGGGAAGAGAAATGGCTTTGGTATTTACAAGTTGCCTTAGAGGGCAAGGAAGTCATTTTTGCATTAAATGCAAAAGGAAGCTTCCTTTTAACCATGGTTAATTTTTCAACTTGATCTTATCCCATCATAATTACTCTCCATCTGATTTTTTATCAGCTCTAACTCTCTTTGCAAGGTGGCATGGCTTCTAGAAGAAGAAACTCAAAAATGACCTATAATCTTGAACTTTGTACTTGAAAATCAAGGATTTTGGAGCTCTATGTTTCAAAATCAAAAGTATAGCTAGACTCTATGGATTTGAGAGTTCTTGGACATTTTGGAAATCTTGTTTCAAGGGCTACAACTTTCATGTTTTTAGTTTTTTCCAATTCAAAGTGGAACTATGTGAAAAAATGCCATGAAGTTTGGAAAAAGTGTGAAATTTTAACACTTGAAAAAATTTCTAAGTGTTGAAAATTTTGACTTTTTGTTGACTTTTCCAAATTTCTTGATTTTTTATGATCATGATGGATAATTTGAAGTATTTTGATGATTGAAAAAGTTTTATCTTGAAAAAGTTGACCAAAAGTCAAAGTTTGACTTTTCAGTGCAGATGAAATTTCATCAGATGATCCAGAAATTGACTGATGAATTCTGTGAACTTCTGTGATGTTTTGAATCCAGAAATTAGGTCAACATGTTGTATCTAAGTTATGAAGATCAATCTCTAATCAAAAAAGTCATTCATTGATCAGAAAATCAGAGATTGCTCATCCTCGATGAAAACCCTAATTGGTCGATCCTTAATAGATCATGAGGAAAAATTTGATATCTGAAGATCAGAGGTTGATGGTTTGATCAAGATAGATCAAATGAGGTGAATAAAACTCAAACCCTGATTGATTGTCTCTTGAATCAGATGAAAATTTTGTGAAACCCTAATTTTGACCTGTAGAAGCTACACCCGATTAATTCTGTTCTGAACTGTTATTGATGCAATGATGCAGATGTAAGGTGGTATATTAGGTCAAAAATTGGGGTATGACAGTGTGCAAGGCTGAGAAGTATCCCAAGGCTGGATCCTCTACAAAGAGATGTAGAGTAAAAACTGTTGGTGGTGGCTCTAGACCAAAGAGAACACCAATTGTGAAAAAGAGGAAGGAACCTGAACCCTCAGAGTCAGATCAAGACTCTAATTTTGATGTTGAGGAGAATGTCACAGACATTCATCCCAGAAAGAAGAAAATTCTTGGGAAACTGCCCAAGGTGCCTGAAGTGGCCATTGATAACATTTCATTCCATCATCCTGAGAATGCTGGAAGATGGAAGTATGTTTGCTTAAAGAGGGTGGCTCTGGAAAGAGAGTTGAATAAAAGTGCACTTGAGTGCAAGGAAATTGTTGATTTGATTAAAGAGGCTGGTCTGATGAAAACAGTTGTGAGTTTCTCAAACTGTTATGAAGTTTTGGTGAAAGAGTTTATAGTCAATTTGTCAAGTGGCGTGGGGATGAGAGGTCTGACTACAAGATCAGAGTATGTGAGGGGAGGAAAGTCGTTTTCTCCAAGTGTGATCAACATTCTCGGTAGATCGATGATGCTCACCAGAGTGGAGGAACGACAACAAGATCTGTCAAACCATCATCGCCAAACAAGTAAGGCAATGGCCTTTGAAGGAAAACTCTCGAAGCAAGTTGAGTGTCAAATTTGCCATCCCGCATAAGATTGGTCTTAATCGGGTCCCAACCAATCACAAATCCACCATCTCTATTGGATCGGAAGATTCATATATGCAATAGGCACTCGAAGCTAAATTTGACTATGGATCCTATATATTTGAAAGGACCCTCAAGCATCCGAAAGCTATGCTATCAAAGGACCCATAGCCTTTCCTCCTCGCCGTGTGGAATTATCACGACCAATTTCTTGATATTCTAGCTGAAAGAGATGTAGTCGCAAAAGAGCCCCGCTCTTGGTTTCCACTACAAACTTTTCAAGGCGACATGTTCCGACATTGTCATGACATCTCACTATGCCAAAATAACCTCTGAAAGCGCTTTTTGGGCTTAAAAGCGCTAAAAGCGCCTCGTAGGTGGCGCCAAGGTTTTAGCAATTTGTTCAGAAGCGCTCAGGGCCTCTATGAAAGCGCTTTTGGTAAAGCGCTTTCATAGGTAGGCCTACGAGAGCGCTTTTTTTCTGAAAAAGCGCTTATAGGTGTATTCAGAATGCGTGTCAGGCAATCTAAAGTAGACCTATAAGAGCGCTTTTGTTCGAAAAAGCGCTCGAGGTACATGGCGCTTTTAATCAAAAAGCGCTTTCATAGGTAGGCCTACGAGAGCGCTTTTTTCTTAAAAGCGCTTTCATAGGTTTTCTACTGAAAAATCTAAAATTTAAAAAATTTCTAAACCTGCATTTTTTTGCAGCAAACCTGTAATTCCTAAACCGGTATTTTACAATCTAATCTAGAAATACCAATATATATTAGTTTTAATCCAAATACCAAATGTAATTCAAATACCAAATATTATATATATACAAATACCATTATAATCAATTCATATCCAAAATATATATACACCATGGTAATTCAATATTAACATGTTTTTAAACGTAACAAAATACACCCTAAGAAATCAGCTATATAACACTAAGTAAATCAATCCTAATCTACATATATATATCCAAGGTCGTGATCCTGCAATATGAACATAATAACACGGTCAGTGTTGTATACACAAAACAATATATTCATAATTAACCATGGTTAATAAAATCGAAATGAAATGGCAATAAGATAAACATGGTTAATAAACAAGATCTAAACAAATAAACCGAATTCGGGGCAACCACTAATCTTACTCAATAATGCTTTACAATTTCAATTGAACATATTTGAAACCAATGAAGAAAAATCGCATCTAAATTTCATAGGAATATGCACAAGGTAATAGATGAGAAAAATCAATTACAATAAAAAAGAGAGGTGTTTTGGATTCACTTATTTATCTCTGGAATAAGCACTTGTGAGACTACTTGAGATAGTTTGTAGAAAAGGCTTATGACTTGTCCAACCCATAATTTATTCTCCACTTATTTTCATAACATGATAACTTACGGAAACAACTTATATGAAAAAAAAAATTTCCTATAGAAATAGATTATATATAAGCACTTATAAGATAAACATTTATGCTATAAGCGCTTAAAGATTGATGGCGAGCATATATATGAAGTGACCTACCCTATATACACTCGCATGACTTCGGAACATTGAGCACCTTTCCAAGTGACCACATTAAAGCACCATAAATTCTCATTAACGCAATGTTAGGACACAATTACATATACAAGTAAAATTTCCGTTGACGTTGCTAAAGATTTGTCAAGTAAACAACGATAAGATTAATTGCTTATGTTATCTTACTTGTTGAGTATCAACTTGATCCGCCTTGTTCAAAACCACTCGAATTTTATCATCATGCCCGTGTAGGGATGAAATCACACGCTTGAATTCCGCTTATATCAAGTTTGTGAGGATCAAATAGAAGGAGTATTAAATCGGACTTAGCGGCAAACCAAGATGTAACACCCGAAATCATATGATCTTTGTGTTGCTTTTCTCGATAGAACTCGTGACTGTCCACAAATGTAATGTGCTCCAGAATGGACAAATGAGAAAAATAAGCTCCAAATGAAATTACTCATTTTCGGTTCAAATTTTGTAGAGACTTACAAGATGAGGCATTTGAGAACACTCAAATTTGGATAAAAAGTCGTAAAAGTCGTAAGCCGCTAAGCGGCATATGCTTGGACAACAACAGATACGGAATACTTCTCTCATCAGTCCAGACTACGTACATAAAAATCACTTCATGATATTAAACTTGGCACTCAAGCTATCTTAGTAATCAATTTAAGATATAAAATTAAGATTTGTGACCGTCTTCTAAGAATCTATCCGTAGTAATTGCTAATCAAGAGTAAATGATTTCGTACATACCATGACAACAACAAACCTATCAGTTGTTGGTTCAGGTCCAATATGAGCTCCTAATGTCATAAATAGGAAAACAAGCAAATAAAATCGAGATTATATATCGTTTATCACTCGAGTAGAAATCGAAATGGTTCGAACAACTTGCCCGGATAAGCGCTTTGAAGCATATGTTTGATAAAAGTTGTTTTCCCGCTGAGTATTGACCCAAAAGCATAACCATAGGTTTGCAATCAAAATCACTATTTGTCCGCAAGAATTCAATAAGTGAATACTTTTGTCGATATTTAAAATACATCATAACACGTAGGAAAAAGTTACATGAAATCACCAAGAGCCATGTCTTGACCAATAAGGGAGATATGAAATCGTTGAATCGATAAGAAAATTCTAAAGGCTTCAACTCGTATGTAAAGTCTCTTCAAACCATCGATAATTGATGTCACGGAGGAAGAAGACATCTGGGGACATAACGCACAAAGTGCGTATGAAAATCTCTATGAATGCATTTGACAAAAATTTTCTCTAAATTAACAATAGCAAAGAATTCGCAAAGAATATAAAGAAGCATATTCAGTCTCGAGAACTTGTCTCGAATAATATCGAAACCAAATTAGAGATATGAGGAAAAGGCACAATTTGTTAATCCGAACAAGACAATAGTAACAATTGGACTAATACTAACAAAATGTGTACCTTTTGCGACTTTGCGATAAACCACTTATTCGAGGGTGATGGCGAGTAACGCATTATTGCAAATTAAGTGAACTAGAAATTTCAAGAGAAATAGAAAACCAACCGAAATCAATGTGAAAAATGAACTTGGTCATAAAATGAGAGATATATTACCATATTATCTTTTGTTTGCGCTTTTTTTCTCAGAAACAAAGCCAATTATGTCGATAAGTACTTTAATTAAATCATCATAAACTATTAACATAAAAATGAAAATACTTACTGCAACTAATGCATCCAAACCTTCCATTATTGGTGGTTTCACATCTTTCAAAACTGAAATAGAAGTTAAGCTTATGTTAGATAACTTTATCACAGAGATACTCACAATTACAAGCAACTAAAACATTCATTGCATTTCTATAAGCGCCAACACAGACACAAATATCAAACACCTGTCAGACGGCAAGGAGTGAAGAACAACGGCGGAATCAGAGGAGTACGGCAGCGGAATCAGAGTAGTACGACGGAGGTTGAAGATGAACAGATTTCTTATCAATTTAAACACAAGCAACATGGTGTTATCTTTGTAACTTCATCTTAATTCCAAGAGAAAAACAGTCTATACTCTTACAAGTAAAATAAAATAAAAAGTCTCTTCAAACGTATCAAAGGCAATAAAACACTCAAACGCTACTGTTGTCAATCCTCCTTATATAATTTAACAAGGCAAGAGACCATTCCAGCATCCAAACCAACATTCAGATTACAGAACAACCTAGTATTAATATGAATTTCGACATACACAACTTAAGCAGAATTAAATCCTAAAGAGCATAACTATTCACAATTCAAAAACCAAAGATTAAAATTGACATCATGAACTGTATGCTATCAGAACTTATCATATTATGGCAGTTAAAATCAGAACAAACTACAGTGGCAAAATCACAACACTGATTTTCAAGAGAAATCAAAACAACAATATTCCAGTGTCAGTTTGGAATTACCAAAACTATCAATTTGAAACTGGAGAGATTGACTAGTGGAGAACGTTGATGTTGCTGTTATTGTTGATGCTGAGCGTAGAGGGAGAGCTGAAGAAGAGTGAACGATTGAAGGGTTTAACAGAAGTAACAGGGGTGAATAGAGGCGCGTTTGTGGTTACGGCGGAAGTTGGAGGCTGTGTCGAAGAAGTTGGCTTCGGGATGTTGTTGGGTGTTATGAAGAAGACGATGGTTGGGGTTCTGGCGTGAGGGTTGGCCCGGAGTTGTTTCACGGCGAGAATGAAGGGTTACGGTGGCTGGAGATTGAAAGTAAGGGTGTGAAGGCTTACGGCGGAGAGATTGCTGGAGAGTTGAATGAATGGTGTTGGAAGGAGGTTTAGGAAAGTGAGAGATGGAGGAGATGATGAGTTGAAAGGACAGTGGAGTTTACGCGAGCAACAGAGGCTGGTGAGAAGGAAGAAGGTTTAGACGGAGGTGAATGGATGATGGTGATGATGCGGTGGCGGTGAAGAGAGTGGCAGCGACAATGCCTGTTGGATGGAGGAGGTTACAGTGAACAAAAGAAGGGAGCAGGGACGAGTTCGGCGGAGATGATGAACAGAACAAAATGAGGGCCAAAGATTAAATATAGGGTTTTCAATTTTAAATATAAAATAACTTACGAAAGCGCTTTCATAGGCCCAGATATAAGAGCGTTTTTTCTCAAAAAGCGCTTTCGTATGATAGGCCTACGAAAGCGCTTTTAAAAGCGCTTTTGTAAGTCCACCTATCAGAGCGCTTTTCAAAAGCGCTTTTATAGGACCACCTATAAGAGCGCTTTACAAAAGCGCTTTCGTAGGTCAGATATTTCAAATACCTATGAAAGCGCTTTCTGGAAAGCGCTTTTATAGGTATCCCTATAAAAGCGCTTTTTTTAACCGAATTTTTTTTAAGGGCTACGAAAGCGCTTTCTGTTAAAAGCGCTTTCATAGATGCGCTGCCAAAAATTGTTTTTTTTGTAGTGTCTGGTGAGACATCCAATGTCAAGGCAACTTCTCAAAAGGCAACAGTCCTAGCTGTGCTAAAAGCTACCTGCAAAGAGCTTGAAGCAAGGAAGCAAAGCCTTGAAGAGTTGATCTCTCAACTAGAGCAGGACACAGAGGTTGAGGATGAAGGGATAGCTGCTGATGAGGCTGTTGGTGATGCTGAAAATGAGGATGTTCAGATGGCTGGAGCTGAAGGGAGTTCAGAAGATGCTTCCTTTCATAGTGTTCCTTCAGGAGAAGAAAGCACTTGAGATGGAAGCCTGTCCATTGTTGTCTATTGCCTTATTGTTTAAATCCTATTTCCTGTATTTTTTTCTGGTTTGTATTCTGGAAGATTGTAATCTTTTTGTTGACAGAATTGTAATCATTTGCCTGAGCTATAACTGTAAACATTGTGCTGGTACTTTTCTTCATATATGATTGAATGATTGGGGCACTTGTACTGTTTTCTTTGGCCCTTTGTGTGGCTAAAAAGGGGGAGAAGAACTATTGTGGGAAACTGTATTGGGAAATTGGGAAACTGTATGGAAATTTAAATTTGTATGTGGGCAATTGTGGGATTTTTGTATGGGTAGAATTTATCTTATCTCTAGGTTCTAGTATCTTTAAGCTTAGGATAGCTTAGAACTTTTTTTTTTCTTCTACTGCATAGGTACTCTGATGACTTAAGTAGTTTTAGCCAAAAATGTGCCAAAGGGGGAGTTTGTTAGTGTTTTAAGTTGGCATTACTTTTTGGTAAAACTAGGCTATGGCAATGTCTTGATAAATGTCATGACATTCAGAGATTGAAGATAAATCCTACTTGACAAGGATGTTTAAAGTACAACTCAGAACTGGAAGATAAAAGCTGTGCTGGAATTCTATAGAAAATAGTCTGATGTCATAACAGATGTTATGACATTCAGTGTGACATTATGTTCTGCAGAATCTGTTTTTCTGAGACTTTTTAGGAAGTTTGTTGAGCTGCTATATTATGCTTTTCTGTTATTAGAATGCATGCTCACGTGGCTGCTAGGTTAATCTTAGTTAAACCTAAATTGGTTGTTGAAAAGACCATGTTTTTAGGATTAAATTAAGTGAACCCTAGCTATCTTTATGGAAGCCCAAAACCGAAGTTTCAGGACTGCTTCTATAAAAGGAATACAACCCTTACACTGCTGCTGCGCCTTTATTACTGTTAGGAGATTTAGCAGTTGTTATTTGTGTAATTCTAGTCACTCTTGTGAGCCAAGCAATTATCAATTGATAAGTGCCTTGGACTAGGATTTGTTTGTAAGGGTAGTTTATCACTCAAAGCTTTGAAGCACGAGTGTTTGTCTCTTGATTGAAGCTTTGAAGCAAGATCAAGATAGTTCATTGAAGTGTGTCTTCACAATTCAATTATTCAATAGGTTGATATCACTGCTGTGATTGAGGGGGAGTGAGTAGGAACTCGGGTCTAAGTAGGACTTAGATTGAAGTTGCATTGGGTAGGTTTTAAGTGAAGGAGATAAACTGGTTGGTTTATTCCTGAATTAATTCTACTAATAGTGAATTTCCTCCCTGGCTTGGTAGTCCCCAGATGTAGGTGTAGTTAGACACTGAACTGGGTAAACAATTTATTGTGTTCTTTACTGCTGTTTAAATTTATTGTGTGAATTGTTAACATAGTGTTAGATAGTGTGTCATAACATTCTCTGTGACATCACGTATCTGCTGCCAGGAATTTCAGGTATGGAGGTGACGCAGTTGACTACCGTGTTGTTGAGATAGGCCAGAAATGACTATTGAGACGATTCGGTAGGATTCTCAATTTGGGTTAGAAATAACCAAGGTTGTGAGAGGTATGTGATGACACGGACGAGTATCGTAGGCCGAGTATAACTGGGTGGTAGATTTAAGTATGTTACGGGTAGTTTACATTCGTTCCGGATAAGCTGTCTATCCTTTATACTTTTTGTTCATTTACTTTCTGTCTTTTATTTTCATTTCTTTCATCCCAAACTCATTAACGGTAGAATTATCGAACGACGAATCAATAACCAATCTCTGTGAACACGATACGATATAACCTAACTGGTATATATCACCCAGTAAAAATAATACCAAACTCTTTGCTTGCCGCTATACCGCCGCAACACTATACCGCTTCAGCACAATAGTGCCATTGTTGGGGATTGGTGTTTATTGTTTCGCATCGCGATAATTCTTTAGTTTTTTAGTTTTGTAATTAATGTATATGTTGTATATAATTTGTATATGAACTAGTATATGTATATTTGTGCATTTACTTGTATATGTTTTCCATACTTGTGCATATATGTTTTCTTTGTTTTTACGTATTAATGTAAATTGTCTCGTTTTCGTAACATTTGTTGTGTGGTTGTTAGGAAACTTTCTTTATGCTCGCGCGGTGTGACAATACCATGGCATGACGAGAGGAGGTTACTAGCTTGCACAATAAAGGCATCGAGATTACGACGTAAAACAAACATGTTTTGTTTGTAATTATTTATGTGTGTGGTGACTTGTGTTTTAACAAGTTGAAATAGGACATGTTCTAAATTTCAAGCTTCACTTTTCAACTTGTTAATTCACTTTCACCCGTTTTGTTATGTTATGTCATTTTGTGTTTTCCCGCAAACTTGTCGTGTTTAGCTTGTGGAAGTGTGTGGGTTGTAAATTCTAATAATTTTTGTTGTTTGGACTTGAATTTTGTGTTCGATGGCTTGAGGTTGCATTTGGTGATTTTCCAATTTTGTGTGTTTCAACTTGCGGATGGATGGTAATGACAATATTTTGAAGTATGTACGCACTAGGTGCTCATTTATCGTTTTCTATAGCATAACATGTTTAGGAAACTTTTTATTTGTATAATTACCATGTCATTCATTCTTTCTACATTACTTACTCATGACTTGAATCACTTTAGTTCCCTTTTTAACTATAAATTTGAGGAAGCTTTCCATTGTTCATATATGTTGGAGGCCACATTCTTGCTTTAACTTGATTTTATTATGCTTAATCTTTTTTTTTTGTGTTGGTTATATGAATGCATGAAAAGGATTAAGGCATTTTATTTGATTTTGAGCGTAACTACCTAGTCAAATAGTCAATTCACCTTGTGAGTGTGTAAACCTTTGTAACCTCCTTTGAGCCTTTTTTATTAATGTCCATGTTGCTTTTGAACCTAATGCATGTCTATGAGTGTTTGGTTTTCCTTTTTAAATGGATGCTGATTATTTGTTTTCTTGAACCCTTAACTATGATTTTTAGTTAGATTTTTACCTTGCCTTAGAAAGTAGGGAGTATTCACTTTAATATTGGTTGAATTTAAGTTGGGGAGAAAATTATGTATGTGCTTATGTTGTGATTGCTATGAGGTTGAGAAATAGAAAAAGAAAAAGAAAAAGAAAAAAGTGAAAAAGAAAGATTAGAAAAAGAAATAAAAAAATGTGAAAAAGAGAAAAAAGTATTAAAAAATAAAAACAAAAATACTATGGAATAATGTTCTGTTAATAAGTACTGTGTTTTATTGGTTTGAAATTTGGGATGAAGAAAAAGTTTGATTGAAATTCTATTGTTTGAAACTTTGTGAGTTGATCACTCCCTTAGATTTAGGGAAGTTTTTGTTTCGATTAGCTTTAGAACTTATCAATTATTTGTTAACAAAGCCACATTACAACCTTGAAAACCCTTGTGAGTCTTGCCTTTATATTTTCAATGTGAATTTTTGGATGAATGCATAATTTAATCTCTTGTATTCAAGATTTTTAGATGAGTGTCAAAAGTCCCTCACCTTTGTGTGTTTTTCATCTACTAATGAATTTTTGCTAGGTGTGATTCATGATTGAGTTTGTTTTGTTTTAGATTGATTGAGATGATTTTTGTACTTAGGATTTATTTTGTTTTCATGTTGTCCTTGTAAGATTGTGGTAAGTATGTACTTTGCGTGTACGTTTTTGTTTGAACCATACATTTGTTTTCCGTTTTTAAAACTTGTTGATTCGTGATTCCTTGGATTATTGTCTTTTGTTTCTTTAGGTTGTTTGACTTTGTTTAAGGACAAACAATATTTTAAGTTGGGGAGAGTTTGATGAGTGTTGTATTTCACCCTGATTATTTTCAGTTGCATTAGGTCATTTGTCTAATCATAATCGTTCATCTGCACTTACTTGCAATTACGTCAAGCGTTGAGTCATCATGTAATATTTCAATCAAAAAGTTTGTTTTGAGTTTAATTGTCCAATACATTGAATTTTAATCGCATTTCATTTCTTGCATATTTCAATATTAATTAGTTTGGTATTATTGAAATTTATATTTTATTAATAATTAAATTGATTTTTATTATTCAAATTTTGATGGTAATTTTCTCTTTTAATTTGCTTTTTAAGACATTTACAGTTTTATTTTTAGAATGTATTTTTTTACACCATAGCGACCTTCATCAAAATATTTGGAACTTCAGTTATTAATAATGTTCAAAAAATATAGTAATTATAAGCTTTTATACTATTTTCTTTAAAACTAAACAAGTGAAGAGTTTTTTTGTTCTTCTTTCGGTTCCACCACCATGGTTCCTAGTTTTTTGTTCTTCTTTTGGTTCCACCACCTTGGTTCCTTGCTACCATCACCTTGTACCAAACCTGTAAAAATAAAAAGACAAAATCAGTACAAAATGCCATTGGATCCTCTCCATTCCACTACACAATTGTACAATCATTCCACTCACCTCCACAATTTTAGATCCACTACTTATACCTCAAAACTTCATCACCAAGTTTGTATAATTCTTATCCAAATCCTCAACCATTTTCCCATACTACCCTCACTTTGATTTCTGCTATACAACCACATGACAATTTCCGCATAAAGAAAAAGAAAAAAAAATATGCAGAAGTTCACCTTACCTCAATTAGCTACAACCTCTTCACTTTGTACTATCTATCCACCGTATAATCTCACCGTGAAACCACTTTCTCCTCCTCTTCCATACAACTTCAGCCACCACCATCAATATTTTCTCCGTTCAGAACAACCTATAACACCCTCAAACTAACCTCCTACACCTTCCTTCTGAAACCCTCTTCCTCCAAACACGCTTACCAAACTCATCCTCTCGCCACAGCCAAACCTCAGATTCACACCATCAACAAAAATTAGAAGAAACACTCGCACAAAGATCGAACAGAAGAAGAAGACACATCGTACCTTTTTCTTTAAACTTGTATTTCTTTTTTATCTAATATTATAAAAGTACAAAAAAAATGTATAGGTTAGATTTTTAATTTTGCATTACTTAAATTATTGTTTATTTCATTTATACATTTATGTGGACCTCTAATCATTTCATCCCCATTTGTAAGTATTGTATCCCCACTTCCTATGAATTGTCATTGTATGGTGATATCAATCTTGTTCATCAAGAAAGGTAGAAATTCATCATAAATATTTGGTGGATTTTCGATGTAATTTCTTTTATGAGTGACTTCATCTATAAGAATTGATTCTCTTCATCTCAATAAAATAAAATTACTATTTTTTATTATAAATAAAGTTTAATTGTTGTTGCTTCTATAGTGCATCTAATAATATAAATGATGTCATATCATATTTCTACAATGATGACTATAGTTTACCTCCCTTAAAAATGCTTTAAATGACTTATTGTAGTGGTTCTCACACTTCGCCAAATATCATTATTGTTGTTTGTTTCCAATGTTGCATTCAAAATATTTCTCTCTCTTTCTCTTCTAAACATTCAAAACATTATTGTTTTAATTTTGGTGTTTTTCTCGAGTGTGTTATTTTAGGTGGAATGTGGTAAACCTGATTACATTGCTAGGATTGTCTAGTTCTTTGAAACCTAAGAGAAATATCTATATTTTATGGCTCAATGATTTTACAAAGATATGTAAGATTGATTTTTTAAATTGTATTTTTGTGTGATTGTTTATAATTTTTAGGGTTATTGTTGATTTTGGAGATTTGAATGTGTATTGTAGGATTTTTATATATTTGTTATTGATATTTTTTTGTTGCAAAATTATATATGGTTGCTCTAAATGGTTTTATCAGAGTAATTGAGAAGCTACATGGATTAGTTACATCGTAATGTTATCATTTTAGATTTTGTTTTGTTTGTGTTTCATGGTTTTTATATGATTTTCTTACTTCTTTTGAATGACAAATTTAGACTTTCTTCCATTCCTACTATTATTACTCCCTCAGTCTCAAATTATAAGACGTTTTGGACATTTCACACGTATTAAGAAAAATAATCATAGTTGTATGGAAAAGAGAAACAGTGTATGATTTTACCCTATTGTCCTTTAAAAATTGTGGAAGAGAGAGAAATTTAAAGAACTGAAAGAAGAAAGAGAAATAAATAATAGATGGCATATTGAAAAAAACATCATTAATGTTTCATTTAAAATGACTTATAATTTAGGACAATTTTTTCTCCTAAGCATCTTATAATTTGGGACAGAGGGAGTATTATTTTTTTTTATACATGACTTGAGTATTTACTTTCGTTCATGACCTCTTTTAATGGTACAAAATAATCTCCACCAACTGTAGACTCTTCTCAACTTTCTTCTGTCTGAAATTTATAGTTATGCTGAAACCTTTGATGAATAGATAATTAACTGAGTTTTCTTTTACATGTGTGCAATATGTTTGGCAGACTACAAAGAGAGAGAAATATTACAGATCATACCAAAATGTTGCCACACTTTTCATTTGTGTTGCATTGATATATGGCTGAAGAAACACTCTACATGTCAAGTACATCGTTTGTCATTAATACTCTTAATTTTGATTGAGATATTTGAATGTTGTCTCTTTGTTAACCTTACCGAGGAGGACCGTAAAACATATGCGATTTGATGCAGCAGAAGGATCTTATAAAGTCGGCGATATGTTATCATTTGAATATTTAGTAAATGTAACTTTGAAAGGTTTTTAAATTTATTGATATACTATTTGTTGCTATTGAGATGGTTGATACCAAATAGTTTGTTGTTAGTTGTAGAACCCCAATTCGGAGGCATTTAAGTAACATATTTTTTGTGACAAGTTTAGATCTCAGATAATGATTCTTGAATTCAAGACTGAGATTCAAGATAGGGGCGATCTTTTATTGAAGAAGTTTTACCGGAATACCCAAAGAGAACAGACCCGTGGGGTATTTATCTTGATCAAAAACACATTTTGCCATAGTTGTTTTTTTTCTTCTGATAAGCAATGGATTATATTGAAACAATAATAGAGTACAAAGGGTACTCACCGGTTTACACAAAAACTCAATTACATCTTCTAAACTTCTAAAGGATTATGACACCACAAATACTAATTTTTGGGACATTTATATTTCTGTCCAATAATCTGCCATAGCCATGAGGAAGTCCTATCCTGCTCAAATACATCTTCCACTGATATCTCCTCATTTTTAAATATCACCTTATTATGCTTCCACCAAATAGCCCAACACGATGCCATCCATAATAACAATATCTTCCTAGCAGTGATTCTCCCATCAACTAAAACCAGGAATTTTTCCATGTGTTCAAGGATTGATACAGCTTGGATTAATTCTATACCAACCCATAAACAGACAACCTTCCACACTTCAATAGCAAAAGGACATAACAACAACATATGCACAAGAGAGTCACCATGGATATTGCAAAAAAACACATGTATTTTTGATACACTTCCATCCAATGGATTTTTGATGGAATTAGCGTTTGCCAAATTAGATTTTGCCATAGTAGTTAATTTGTTTTCCTTTTGCACAAATAATCATAATATTATTATTGTTTTCTTGACTGGAACGTGCATACGTGGACTTAATTCGAGCACTTAATGAAGGGAAATCTATATATATATATATATATATATATATATATATATATATATATATATATATATATATATATATATATATATATATATATATGACACATGATTTAGTAAAAGAATTGAAAAATAATAAAGAAGAAGATTTTTATACTAAAAGATTGAAGGTCATTGAAGGAGATTAAAGTAGAGATTTTTTGTAATTTGAATTTTATTCTGATTTATTTGGTTGTTAATTATGTTTAATTTGATTTTTATTTTTATTATACACACACATATATATATATATATATATATATATATATATATATATATATATATATATATATATATATATATATATATATATATATATATATATATATATATATATATATATATATATATATATATATATATATATATATATATATTTTAAACAGAATATAAAATATATATTATAAAATATATTATGTTTATTATATTTTATTAAATATATGTATAGAAAACAGAATATATGTTTAGAAAACAGAATATATTTTTTGAAAATAAAAAATACTTTATTAATTCAAAAAAGATCAATAAGTACAAGCGATCCCAATCGGATCCAGCAATTAAACAGACAAACACAGTACAACCACTGACTGGAGAAAACAAATATTACCAATTTCAACCCTCCATCATAAGAATAGCTATGAAATGCCTAAGTTTTTTATTATTCCACCCCCTATACACCAATGTATCAACTATTTTCTTTCCTATCTTTGAGGTATCAACAAATTCGCCAAAACTTTTGTTATTACGCATCATCCATAGTTCAGATTTGAGATTTTGAGAATAGTCGTAGTACCTTTTCCTTCCGTTTTCTGAATCAGCCACTTTATTTCGTTGTGCCATCCGCCAGGAACATGGTGAATTTGAATCCATTCCAACACTTCCATCCAAATCTTCCTCGTAGTTTCGCACTCGAAAAATAAGTGATTCATTGTCTCATCGTTCGAACAGAAACAACAGGTTTTTCGATCAATCATACCATATTTTAATAATCTATCCTTGGTTGCTACCCTTTCATGGCATGCTAGCCAAAAAATGAAGTTGGCCCGAGGTCTAGAGTTATTACCATACATCAAGTTCTGCCAATCTACTTTATGACCATAACTTTGTAATGCATCGTACAGATTTCCCACATGAACATCATCACCCTTCATAATGCCTTCCATATTTTCCACTTGTTGAAAATTTTCTCTTTGCTGTAGGATGGCTTTTAATATCCAAGAATCACTACTTCTGCTTTTCATAACCATCAGATCATTATTCTTAATGTAATATGCATGTATCCATCTCGCCCATAACGAGTCCTTTTTTCCACTAAGATTCCACAACATTTTCATCAAAAGAGTTTGATTCCACACACCGATGTCAATTATGTTTAAACCTCCATGAGATCTAGGCCTACAGATCTGTTTCCATGCTACCGGCGATTTCCGGCTACCTTCAAATCCACCTGTCCAAAGGAAATTTCGGCATATTGTCTCAATCTTCTTGATGACACACTTTGGGAAAGGAAAACAGTTGAGCCAGTAGTTAGCCATAGCAAACATAATACTATTGATAAGTCAGAACCTCCAGTAAGTTAGCAATCGAGCTGTCCACAGTTTAATCTTATTAATAATTTTGTCTATCAACGGCGAATAATGATGGGTAGACAATTTTTACCTATCACCGGAACTCCTAGGTATTTAAAGGGCAATTTGCCTTCCTGGAAACCCGAAACTTTAAGAATATCCTCCTTGGTTATCATATCAATTCTTGCGCAGTATAACCGACATTTTTGAGGATTCACCACTAACCCTGTTGCCTTCGAGAAATCCTCGTAGGCCATCATCATTATTTCAACTGATACTTTATCGCCTCTTGAGAACATCAACAAATCATCCGCAAAACACAAGTTTGTGATTTTTAGTTTTTCGCATTTTGGGTGATAATTGAAATTGGAGTTTTCCTGCATCTTACACAAGTATCTGTTAAGGCATTCCATGACAATAACAAATAGCATAGGGGATATCGGGTCACCTTGTCTAAGGCCCCTCTTTGCTTCCAAGATCTCAGTGTGGCAGCCATTAACATTGAACATATATGAGACAGAATAAAACAGAATATATTTTTATTCTGATTTATTTTATTTTATGTATAGAAAACAAAATATATTTTATGTATTTATAAACAAAATATATGTTTATTATAAAATATATTTATAAATCAAAAAACAGAATTATATGTATAGAAAAAATAAATTTTTTATGTTTATATTAAAAAGAAATTTTTTTCATGTATATAATCTACTTTTATATTATCAAAATAGATTATTAAAAAGAGAATATTTTTATGTATAGAAAATAATTTTTTATGTTAGTATTAAATTTTTTTAAAAAACAGAATATTTTTATGTATTGAAAATAGATTTTTTATGTTTTAAAACAAAATATAAAATATATTATAAATAATTAAAAATAATTAGAAACGAAAATTTATATATTTATAAATAAAAAACAGAATTTTGTGTATAGAAATAATAATTTTTTATGTTTATATTAAAAAGAGAATATTTTTATGTATAATATCTACTTTGATATTGTGAAAATAGAATATTAAAAAGAGAATATTTTTATGTATATAAAATAAATTTTTATGTTTGTATTAAATTTTTTTAAAGAACAGAATATTTTCATGTATTGAAAATAGATTTTTATGTTTATCTTAAATTTTTTTAAAAATAGAATTATATTATGTAAATAATAAAAATGATTATTTTTTTGAAAAATAAAAATATAAACAAACTATATTATTCATATATTTTATAAAAAATCAAAATATAATATGATTTAATATATATATATATATATGGTACATGTTTAATAGTTAAAACAAAAGAATATTTTTAAGAATAGTAAATATTAAATAGTATACATTTAAGAATATTATTAAGTTGATTAATATTTCAATGTGAGATGATATTAATGTGGACGATAGACGGAGTGGATCAAGTGCTCCGAGAAGCGGGCCCTATCTTAATGTAGACCAATAATTAGTGACCTAGACGATAACACGTCATTGATAGAATTTGAAAATAACGTACCAGAGACTAGCAACATGCATGCTTCAAGTAGTCGACTGCTTATGGAGTATGAGGAGAACTTTAATCTGATCGGTGAGATGGTTGAGGATGCTTTTGGTGTGAATGTGACATATGATGAACCTGGGGATTTTGACGGTGAAGAGTTGTCGAATGAGGAAGGGCAAAGATTTTATCAATTGTTAAATGAGATGAATACACCGTTGTTTGAGGGGTCGTCAGACTCAAAGCTATCAATGTGTGTGAGATTATTGGTCGCCAAGTCAAATTGGAATGTTTCTGATCAATGTCTGGAACATTTCACAAAAATGATCTTGGACTCCACTGCAACGAAAGACAACTTGCCTACAAGTTATTATGATGCAAAGAAGTGGGTGTCGAAGTTGGGTTTAAAAGTAAGAAAGATTGACTGTTGCATTAACGGTTGCATGTTGTTTTATGACAATGAGTTTGGTACTCAATATGGATCGTTAGAGAGTGTAAGTTTTGTAATATTCCAAGATATCAAGTTCGAAGTAGAGCCGTTAACAGCAAGCAAAAACGTGTAGCAGTAAAATCCATGTTTTATCTTCCGATAATACCAAGGTTAAAAAGAATGTTTGCTTCAATGCACAATGCAAGTCAACTGACATGGCATCATACAAACCAAACAAGTTTAGGCACTATGCGACATCCATCTGATGGTGAGGCATGGAAGCACTTTGATCGGACACATCCATATTTTGCTGCAGAACCTAGAAATGTCAGGCTTGGATTATGCTCTGATGGTTTTTCCCCATACGTGCAAGCGTTGGGAAATGTGTATTCTTGTTGGTCAGTTATTGTAAACCCTTACAACCTCCCTCCTGAGATGTGCATGACAAAACCATACATGTTTTTGACGTGCGTCATACCAGGCCCACACAGTCCAAAAATCGGAATTGATGTGTACTTACAACCTTTATTTGATGATTTGAAGAGGCTGTGGATTGGAGAATGGACTTATGATATATCCCGTAAACTGAACTTTACATTGCGAGCTGCCTTGATGTGGACCATTAACGACTTTCCAGCATATGGCATGTTGTCTGGTTGGGGTACGCATGGCAAAATGGGTTGCCCGTATTGCATGGAATACACGAAAGCGTTTACGTTGGATAAAGGTGGGAAAAGCTCATGGTTTGACTGTCACCGCAGATTCCTACCAGCAAATCATCCCTATAGAAGAAACAAGACAAATTTTAAAAAAGATGTACAAGAGAAAGATTTGCCTCCGCATCAATTTCCACCAGGGGTTATATGGAACCAAGTTTGTGAACTACCGAAATTTACAGATACTAGCAAAGCATGTCGAATTGAATGATACGACGTCACCCACAATTGGACAAAAAGAAGTATATTTTGGGACCTCCCGTATTGGAAAGATAATTTACTGCGCCATAATATTGATTTTATGCATATTGAGAAGAATTTTTTTGATAATATATTTAACACAGTGATGGATGTGACAGGCAAAATAAAAGATAATGAGAAGGCCAGACAAGACATGGAAATTTGGTGTAACCGAAGAGAGTTAAAGTTGAAGCCTCAACCGAATGGAAATATATTAAAACCCAAGGCTTGTTTCAATCTAACTTCCCAAGAAGCTAAAGCGGTTTGTCGATGGTTAAAATATTTGAGAATGTCCGATGGGTATTCATCGAATTTAGCAAGGTGTGCTGACCCTAACACTGGAAAGTTGCATGGTAAGAAAAGTCATGATTGTCACATTTTTATGGAACAATTGCTACCAATTTCATTTAGATCGTTCCCCAAACATGTTCTTGATCCACTAACTGAAATTAGTCCATTTTTAGAGATATTTGTGCGTCACCTTTAAGAGTGGAAGATACCATTAAGTTGGACCAAAACATTACACTCATTCTTTGTAAGTTGGAACAAGTATGTCCTCCTGGTTTCTTTGACTCCATGGAACATTTACCTGTGCATCTTGCATATGAAGCTTATCTTGGTGGACCTGTTCAATATAGGTGGATGTATCCGTTTGAAAGGTTCGTGGGTGATTCAAAGCGATCAGTGAAAAATAAAGCTAGAGTAGAAGGATCTATATGTGCACATTACTTGCATCGGGAAACATCACATTTTTGCAGTCACTATTTCAATCACTTGATGATAAATCCTAGAGTCATATGGAATCCTGTAAATATCAACCAGAGGAGTCAATTCACCTTATCTGTCTTCGGGCTTCCAGGTCGACCTTCTGGAAAAAGGGTGTGCATTGGTTGACCCAAAAAGAAATGCAATCCGCACATGTCCATGTCTTAATGAACTGCGATGAAGTTAAACCATATCTTGAGTAAGTTTACCCAAAAAAATTTAACTCTGTTGACAATGTGTGTATAGCAAACTTATTAAACGTATGGTGTGTGTTTTGTAGGGAATTTAACAATGTCTATTTTTCATAGTACCGATGTACAACCAACATCCGGTGTCATTCATGCTCAATTTCCCTCATGGTTCAAGCAAAGATTGTCTAGCGTTCTTGCACCAACTCCAGAAATACTCCATTTGACAAACTTGGCAGAAGGCCCTATTCACAACGCAAATGACTGGCATACATAGTTCGTGAACAGATATAAATTTCACACTGAGGCATGGACCGAAGGGAAAAAACCATAAACAGTGGTGTATTTGTAAAAGCAGTTATAGATGGAGGTGAAGAAGACTTCTACGGATTTGTTAAACATATCTACAAGTTGGTATACAATTACTTGGACTCGGAAAATAAAGTTGTCTTGTTTTATTTTGAATGGTATGATCCAACTAGAGGCACAAAAATAGACAAGCCATATGGTACTGTTGAGATTCAAATGAATCGGAGATACAAAGAGTATGACCCTTTCATAATGTCACATATTGTTAGGCAAGTTTATTATGCTCCTTATTCTTCATTTGTAATACATAAAAGAGGATGGCGTGTTGCAATAAAAACAAAACTACTAGGTTATATTGAAACTGGCGATCTAGTGGAAGATGTTGCCTACCAAGTTGATGATGTTGAACAAATTAATGATGTGGTTGCAGCTGAAGACATTACAAGTTTGTCTGATACAACTATTGAGGGACATCAAGTTGATGCATCTATATTGTTGGTTGATAATAATGTGGATGAAGAGAATGATGAAGAGTTTGAATCCGAGGACAATATTACATCAGATGATGAAAATGATATGGATAATGAGCATAAAGATTTAGAATAACTAAACCACTTATTGAATGTAATATTAATGAACATGTATTGAATGTGTTAATGAATATCTATTGATGTTAATGAATTTATTATCTTTGTTGATGAATATATATATATATATATATATATATATAGGTAAAATGTCACCTAAGAGTAAGGATAGTGGTAAGAAGTCTCAACGTCCGAGGGTAGTAACATGTGAGGCACCTCACTCGGCCATGTGTCCCCCCTCAAAGTCGTTGATCCTATGTCCATGGCCAATACTGTGGTTTTGTCCCATTACCATACATTCTCGTCACCTACCTTTTGTGCCTTTTCCAAACCAACTCGGATGCCCCATCCTTCCATCATACGGGAGGATCTAGTTTTCCTTTCCCACCAACTCATATGCCTTCATTCTTCCAGCAGACGGGATTCCATTCCTTGTGCCTTGTCGAAAATCGATATGGAGCGGATGAGCGATTTATGCAAGGTGGTGGAAATCAAAATGTTCTTGATCAAGAGTCGGATGATGAATTGATGATTTTGATCTTGATAGTTATCCGGGTGAAGATGCCCCGTGAAAAAATTCTATTTATTTTGTTTTTAAATTATATGAATTTATTTTATAAAATTTTATTATATGAATATATAATTATATAATTTTATTATTATCATTTATTCTATAAATTTTATTATTTAGTATAGAAATTTTATTATAGAAATTTAGTTATAGAAATTTTATTATATTATATAAATTTTACTATACGAGTTTTATTATAAAAATTAATTAATATAAAAAGTTATTAGTAATTAATTTGTAAAAAAAAAACCTAAAAGGTAGCGACGTGGGTTACATGTCACAAAGTTGTGACATATTTCTCACGTCGCTACTAAAGCTGTTGTAGTGGTCTGCCACGTCTGCGATGCATGTTTCCTATATAACTATGTTGCGACGTGAATACCACGTCACAACTTTGTGACATGGGAAATATGTCGCAACAAATTTGTCACTTGTTCCCCAGCGACATAAATACTCATGTCGCTGTTTTTTGTTTGTGACGTGATTTTCCAAATTGTCACATTACTTTCACGTCGCTAATGAGCGTTTTTGTAGTATATATATATATATATATATATATATATATATATATATATATATATATATATATATATATATATATATATATATATATATATATATATATATATATATATATATATATATTAGCATTAATAAATGAATAATTCAAGCACTCTTCAAGAATTTTAAATTTTAGTAGCTGGTACAAAAAGTAATTATAAAATGCAGGTTTCTTATAAAGCCTACTTAAAACACGAAATAGATATCTGCAAATAAGAGGAGTGCAACCTCTTAAAACTCAAGAAATTGTGAATTTATTAATGGTAAAATTCCGCTCCATAAAACTTGTTTGACTTAAAAAAATTGGAACAATGATTTGATTAAGTTCTCTTTTGTTAAAACTTTTTAAAAATAATTTTTATAGTATTGCATATTTTTGTTGAAAAAAATTATAAAGATTTTTTTAGAAAAAAATTTAAATAAAAAATTGGTTTAAATAATTATTCTTATATTATTTTAGATATTTCATCCTTTTTGTGTTTTTCACTTATCAAAATATCAAAATATTTACTTAAATTTTAAGCTATTTTAAATGATTTTTTTATAAAAATAAATTATTTTTAAAAACATCTATTTTTTTTATAAAAAAAACTGTATTTTGATTATGTTTTAATCTTTGACAATATATATTTATATTATAGAATGTCAAACTAGTCTTTCAATTTATAAAAATTGGATTTTTTTTATAAATATTTTGAAGAAAAAACTTATAAAAATTATATTTGAAAATACCAAGAAAAAATTTCATTTTTTAAAGGTAAAACAAATGAGCATTAAATGTGTTCCGTTCGGGAACCATAAGTGGGTGTTCTAGTTTCACGAAGGAACCAAAAATGAAGACAGTGGATAAGGTGATCTTGTACGATGGTTCGATCACCTTTATGATGGTGCGGGATGGACCTCCATGGTTAGCATTCTAACGTCAAAGTGAGTTCAATATTCAAAGTGAGTATAATGAAAGTGGAGATAAGAGATTATACCTTGCCCTTAGCATGTGAGTTGTTTTTATATTTTGGGTCAAGTAGAGTGGTCTTGAGATGGATCGCGCCTTGGTCAATTAAGTCTTTGGTCGGACCTAAACAATTGATCCTAAGGCTTTGTCGGGCGCTGAATGAGTCAGGGGAATCCTTAAGTATCATTGACCGACCTCCATGTCATAATTGGATGTAAATTGGAACAAAATCGCTTTGGGTCAGTTTTGAAAAAGTAATGAGAACATGCATATTTAATGCGGTTACATCATTGAAACACTTTGTCACCCATTCTTGACATGTGTAGTGAGGTTACCAGCTAGGGTATGATTTCATTTTTAGAATGCTTAAGTGCACTTGAGTTTGATGTATATCTATGAGTGGAAATCAAGTTGTTAATTTTTTATTTCTTCTCATATTTGGCTTGGATCTTTCAGTTGTCATTGCTTATAAATAGATTGAGTTAAATATTTGTAAGGTTTTTTTAACCTTCAATGTTCAATATTTACATTTACTTTCTAGAGAAGCGTCTTTGTTCCATCTTCCTTAAGGGCATCACTAGAAGCGATTCAATATTTCCCTTAAAGATTTTTCCTTTTTCCATTCTTTCTTCTACATCAATCTCCCATAATCGGATACCCATCTAGCTTAAGATTTACCTTCAACATTTCCTGTGTTGGGTAAGGACGAGTGATACTAATTTTTGATTTAATGAGCATTCTGAAGTGGAAATTCATCTCGCTCATCCCGTAGTTCTCCTCGTCATTCTCTTAGTGGAGATCATGTAAGAGCGCAAATCAAAACCCTTTCTAAAGACTCTAGATTATATTAGGCATCTTGGAATTTCTTAGAAGAAGATACTTCTTTTTTTGGTTCGTTAGACGCCCTTATATCCAATATTGACAGAAGAACAAATCACATTGAGATCTCTTTGCCCCATCCGTCCTGTCTGAAGATGAGGTACATGCCAATTTGTAAATGAGGGAACAAGCTAGAGGTTTCACTCAAGTTAGCCTGGGTACTAAAGTCTTCAAGAGATTGCAAAAGTGAAGATCAAGTAATTGATTTGATAACCAACGGTGTAACAATTAAAGTCTTTAAGAGATTAAAGAATCTAACAAGTTTAAAGGTATTAGCAAAATTGAACTAAGGCAGTGTGTGCTGAATTATATTTCAAGTGTGGTAGTTGAAGGGTAAGTTGCATAACAAGTTAGTTGGTTATGTTAGTTTTTTTTCACAGTAGTTGGTTATGTTAGTTAAGAGTCTTAGAATTTGGTTTTTTATGTTTCTGTTTTAGAAGTTAGTTAGTTGGTGTATGGAAACTTGTAACAAACAATAATATATAATCACTACTACTGTATTGTCAACTTATTAGAGATACATGTTCATGTATGTTTAATAATGCAAGTAACGAGAGAAATCTAACTTCAACACAATTTATTCATTCTCCTCTCTCTCTCTCAAAGTGTTTATGTGTAAAAAACCGATTATTTTCCTGATAGGGCTATGTAAGTCATCACTTAGGGCTAAGGTGTGACATCCCTCAAGACTAATATGAGGAAAACAACTTGTGATTTTTGTTTGTTCTGTTTCATACATTCTAAAAAATTTAGAAGCATCTCTTTTTTTTTACAAATACTCTTAGCCTCCAAAAAATATCTATTTGTTGATTATTTTTAAGAAAACAATCACGAGTTTAGATCATTTAAGATATTAACTTGAAAAATCTCAAAAAATTTGTGCAAAGAAAAAATACAAAAAAATCGTGTGTGATTTGGATTTAAATATTTGGATGATGATCAACTGGATGTAAATAATAAACTTTGGATAAAGATAATAATAAATAAACAAAGTTGATGATATTTAACGTAAATGTTTTAAATACAAACTAATAAGATTCGTGCTGCTGCACATGTATTCGTATATTTGATGTAGTATATTTTAATTGATATGCGTATATGTCACTCATAATTTTTTTATTAATGATTATGTAAATTAATTATACATGGAAAATATTAATTATGCAAATGTAAAATTTTAAATATAAATGCAAAATTTGAAATGATTTACTTATTTGTAAAATGAACAAATTTCATATAGATTCAATTATATTAAATAATCATACGAAAATAAGAAGAAGAAAAAAAACCGTGAAATGGACAAAAAAAATATTTAAAAATAAATATTTTATTTCTAAATTGTTTTGTTAATTTAAATAAAATAGATTATTTTGGTAGTGAAACGTAAGATAAAAAGTTAATTATATGTACAAATTTAAAATATAAATGTCAATAATGTTTTTAATAATGTAAAAAATCTAATATAAGGGGCATGTTTATTTTAAAATAAATAGTAAATTGCCAATGAAAAAGAAAATAACTAAAATTAATTTTGATGAAAAAAGGTATTTTTTATTAATTATATACAAACTTAATGTATGTTAACTTTGAATTTAATAATTTAGTACGATACACAAATTATTTCTATCAAATTATTTCGCTATATAATCTGGGTACCTTAGTTTTATAGAGAATAAATGAAATTTAGTACGATACATAAATTAATTTATTGATTTATATACTAGTACAATGTTAACCGTCGATAACGGTTATTTCTATAGAATTTGACATGTATCCTTTTAGGAGGGCTTCAAACTCTTGATTTGCTTTCACGCGTAAAAATGGAGGTTTAGTAACCTATCGGTACTGTTCAAAATATCTTGCACACGTCATAGTCATCATGACCACTTTTCACCAAATTGTCATGTCACATAAGTGCATACAAATTTCCATCATTACACTAATTTCCTAAGACATTAATGGGCCACAAAATTAAATGAAATTAAAATAAATCATTTAATTTTACATTTTACAATAAATTTAAATTCCACTTGCTGATTTAGATATGCCACTTGTCCACATTTTTATAAAGGGAAACTCAATTTTCCCCTCTTTGTGGCTATATATACCCCTTTTTCTCATTTTTATCTCTTTTCTTCCATATTTTCCTTCAAAGCCTTGGAAATACTTGGAATTTCTCAGCAATGTTTGCTCTTCATTCTTTCAACAAAATGTCTTAACCGAGCATTTCTCTAGAAACAACGTCAATGACTTTTAGTTCCAATATAAGACATCAACCACGTATCTCATTTGTTGTTGAACTCAATATTCATATCCTTAGAAACGGTCGCTATTATGTACTTGAGCCTCCAATGGAAGAAGAAATACATGTTGTCTGGTTTTCTCAAGTACTCATTCCTTACTCTCTTGCAGGTGTCGTTCATGCTTTTATAGGCCCTTTACCTAAACCATTTAAGAAACCATCAAGCTATGAGATCTTTTTCCCTAGCTTCTCACCTGGAAAACTTGTGGCATTTTAATTTAAGTTTTTTTTGAAAAAACGTGTATTTTAGTGATATCCTTCGACCAACAAATCTTACTTTAGCTAGCTAAATAAGGTTCAACAAAAGAAAGATAAAGTATGGAAATAAATGGGTATTTTTTATTTAGTACAACTTTCTAGGGCCGGTCCAAAGTATAACCCTCACATGTTGGTCACTGCCATATTTTTCTGGGAAACTTCGACCAACATATTTCACCTTCAATGTGGAATGATCACCCATACGCTTCTTGTCATAATGGAAATTGGTGGTCTTCGAACTACTAGGGAAATTTTGAACCCACCCTGATGACAAATACTAAACCCATTTTCAATTTCACTCGAACTACTTGTAATTATTTTATCAAAGATCATCATGTTTCGACTGAAAGCATATGTGCCCAAGAACACATAACTTTCTTCACCTATTGATTACCTGTTCACAGTGATTTCTGGTGAAACAACCGCTAGTCCTCCAAACTATCAAATAAGCTTTATGATTGTTATTCAATTCCTCTGGTAACTTGCAGGATCGACTAGATTGATCCTATGGGGTATTGGTCGTTTGGATAAACTTAATGACAAAATAAGTGTTCATGTTTAAGACTTGTATTTAGAGTGTTTTATATATGTCCCATGTATTCCGATCACAATGTTAAATGAATTAATGACATGATCAAGTAAAGTAACATAAAACTGGTTTAAATAAGTAAACACATAAAGGTTCGATTTGCAAAGAGATGTATAAATACAGGAAAACGTAAATGGCTCTTAAAGGTAAAGGACTTTTAATGTAAAAGCATGAAATGTAAAAGACAAGAATGTAAAAGATAAGAATGTAAAAGACATAAATATGAAAGATTTCTGGAAAGTAAGAACGTTAATGTAAAGAGTTTTTGAAATGTAAAAGACTTCGAAATAAAAGAAGCGTTTAAATGCAAGGAAAAGTTAAATGACTTTGAATGTAAAGAATTTAAAAGACATTGATGCAAAGATAAAGGATAAACTGGAAAGATAAAGATGTTTTACTAAATAATAAAGGTTTTGGTGCAATCATACGTACATCATTCGAGCATTCGTTTCCCTAGCCATGTGGTATTTTGAATGTTTACTGAATTTTTGTACAATAGATATGACACACGAAATCCTAACACTAAGACTTCTATTTATACTACTTCGACCATAACGGTCTGACTTATGAGATCTTGCCACGTTCAGAACATGCAGAACACTGCGCTTCTCTTGCTTCCACGCGTCTTCGAACCATCTTCAGCGCATATATTCTAACTTCCAATTATCCCGCTCGCATTTGAATTTCAAATGCTTTGGCCACTTCGTTTCGAACTCACTTCTCAGATACAACTTTATTACTACTTCGAAGCTCGTTTTACATATATCATTATAATTGCCATTCGAAGCTCCAAGTTTCAGTACGTCCATTCGAAGAGCCAATTCTTTCATTCCGAACTGTGACATTCACTTTGTCCCAACGAACACTAACATCATTTCGTTTCGAGCTCAATGATTCCATTTCGACTTATATATATATATCAAAATCTTCAGCCAACAAAATGCCCCTTTAAAATATGTATTTCGAACCTCTTTCTGAGAAATACTTATTTTAAACCTATTCACAAGATTTTGATGTGACTTTGAGTAATCATGATACTGTGTATAACTTCCACCACGTCAGTCACGATGTCTCTTGGGTTTCCGAACCGCTTCAAAACAGTCACCACAGCATGGTGCGGTTATTAAAGACAATTATTATCTTTAATCATGCTTGTTACCAATGCTCACTTTATGCCACCTTATGCCGTATCCAACCCACGATCCACACGTACCTTGGTTTTAGTTGATGAGTGCTTCAACTTCCTCACTATAAAACTAAACACCTTTAGTCTTTTATTCTTTTTCCACCTTCTGAACTCCTTTCTTCTTCTCTTCTCGCTGAAAACCCTAAAGACTCTCAACAACTTCCAACAATGTCTTCAACAACATCCCAAATGAAGAAGATCTCCAAGAAGAAAAGTAAGAACGCAAGCACGATTATGGAGAGCAAAGTTGGTATTCACCAAGGTCAATCTGTACTCATCCCCCAAGGAATCTCCAAGGAACAAGAACTTCTATACTCTTCTCAGGTACTCATTCCCACTAATGCCGCTGGAAAGAGGTTTGCCCTAATGGGCCCTCTTACAGTTTTTGAAATTCTGAAAGATACCAGAACCATCTTCCCTGTTTGTTATGACTTTAAACCTCTGTTTAATAAGATGGAAATCCCTAGGTTAGGAATTGAGAATATGACTGAATCCTCCGCTTCGAAAACTATAGAAACCCCTGATGTTCCTCCAAAAGATCCTTTTGTTTTGGATTATGTTAAAAGCAACTTTAAGCCGTTTCGATCTTGCCCTACCCCTGAAGTAGCTTACCAGAACTGGTTTGCTAAGGTAGAAGTTAAGAAATCCCATCAGTGGGAAGAACTAGGGATCTATAATTTGATTAAGTTATCGAAACCAGGCTTCACCTACAGCCATCCCTTGTTATTTGTATCCTTGTACTTTTGGGATAGTACTTATAACACCTTTCACCTTCCTGGAGGGATGATCACACCCACTTTCTTCGATATAGCAGCTATCACAGGCTTATCACCAGTAGGAGAGACTTATATTCCTGACTCTGAAGAACATTCAAGTATCATTGACTTCGACGTCAAGTTGGCCAGCTTCTCAAAGTTTATCAGTCATTATCACACTGAAGGTGATAGTGTATCAGATGTAGAGCATATTGCCTTCCTCACCCTATGGTTATCGAGATATGTGTTCTGCAGCAGGTCATTACAAGTAGCCAGTAGGTTCATCCCTCTAGCCAGAGACCTACATGAAAATAGGAGAGTTTGTTTGAGTGAGCTCTTACTTGTTGATCTCTATGAAAGCTTGAGATCAGCTGTTTCGAGTCTGAAATCTCACACTCCTAAGAACATTCTGCTAGCTGGCCCCTTCTGGTTACTCCAGTTATGGCTTAATGCCATGTTCGAATCTTCATTATCCACTGTCGACACCATTGTTGAGCAAGATCCATAGGTAGCGGATCGAATTGTTGAAGGCACAAGGCTGAGAAGACTAACTCCAAATGATGATAAGGCTGACTTCCAAGTTCTATTCTCACAGTACATCATGATCTTCTCTAAAAGGCATAAATTTGAGGAGACTATGGCACCTTTTGCTTCGAGGACTCATGGACCATCAAGGTTCACCATGTCCCTTTCAGAGGCTGCTAAGAGTAAAGAGATCCAAGACATCTGGAAAGCCTTCTTGCTCCCAAGACTAATCTCCTCAAGAATCACTCCAACCAAGAACCAAATCCTTCTATTTGCCTATCAACCCAATTTCGTTTCAAGACAATTCGGTTTATGTCAGTTAATTCCTGAACCCCTTTTTCAAACCCAGAGTGCCATTACTTCTGGTCGAACTTTCAAAGCCAAAAAAGCTAAACTGCAGCAGGAACAATACCAAGATTTCGCTCAGTTTGAATTAATTTCTTTTGAACCAACCTACTTTTCATCAAAGGGTTTTCTGGATTGCTGGACTAAATTCTACCAGTCTTATATGTTCGATACTATCACCATTCAAAAGAAACTAACTGCTGCGTTCGATGTGCAGGTACACAAAAAGAAAGGTATGTTCACTCACGCTCAAGAGATTAGGGCTTTTCAGAATTATTTCGAGACTACCTATGATCCCACGCGTTTGCAAACCACTGTATATCGAGCGTCCGAAACCTTGAAGGAAAAATTTAAAGAAAAAGTCTCTAAGTTCAGACTTCCTTCAGGGTTGTCACCTGAGGATAGGTATAGGTTAGCACTCGAAATGCATCCACCTAAATTTCCTAGATTACCTACCTCAGAACTGGCTTTGGCTTGGTTTCCCCCATACCCTTGGTGGTTGACTTGCAAAGAGATGTTCAAATACAAATCTCAAAGGAAACTAAAGCCATCTGAGACTGTGACATGGGCTCGACATTGGCTCCATAATTTCCCAGGGCATCTTCGCTATGACCTCTCTGCCATGCCGATTCTTTCGAATGAAGGCGCAGGTGCGAATGCTTGGGAAATCCCCAAATAATTCTTACTTTCTTTATTTTAACATTTCGTCTTAATTGTTTCGATTTTCAGCCATCAGGATAAAGACTATCGCGTCGAAGACCAAAGAAGGAAGTAGTTCCCAACAAACTATCGAAGTTGATGACGATATGCCCCAAACAACTCCAACAATTACTCCTGCAACAACAACAACAACCATCACTCCAACTCCAACAATTGCTCCAATAGTTGCTCCAACTCCAAAGGTAATCAATTTATCCTGACGTTTCGAATGGACTTCCTTATGATTGAAGTCTAACTCATGTTTGCGCCATTTCAGACTAGTAAACTCCCACCAACCACTCCAAAGAAGCGAAAGCCTAGTACCAGTGGGAAGAATCCCAAGGCTGGGGAAAGTTCACCGACGGCTTCGAGAAAGAAGCAAAAGAAAGATGTTTCAAAGGATACTAACGTCTCTGAACTCGATTCCAGGGATGTTGCTCCCTTACCAAAATCCAAAAATCCACCTTCGACCTCCAACGTAATGTTGGAACATATAGATAGCAATATCTCTTCAGATAATCCACAGGTGAATTGAATTCGATTTTTTTTTAAATAAAGATTGTTATTCGTACCTTAGCGCCAGTTTCTAATCTTTCTTTGTTTGTATAGGCTGATTCACATCCAATCCCTACCGCTTCGACTCCTCCATCCAAAGCAGATGCTCCAATCCATTCTTCTCCTCATGGGGATTCGAGTAATCTGGTGCAGAACAAAGGATCCTCCAATATGGCGGTTCCGATTGGGGTTCCCGAGCAACCAGATGATCAAGGCACTTCACCTCCTCTCAAGGATACAATCGAGACAACGCTTGAAGATGCTGCAGAAGTGCCTCCAAAGATTTCTCATCCAAAATCTCCTCTCAAGATTCCTCAAGAAAGTGAAAAAGTCACCCAAGTTGAAGAGGAAAAGGCTTGCCCTTCTCAAGAGAGCGAAGATTCCAGTGAGGAAGGATCTGAGGACGAAAGAGGAGAAGAGGCTCAAGGTGGTTCGAGCGAAGGAACGGAGTCTGATGCTCATAGTAATGGAGACGATGACATCGAAGTGGTGGACCTGGTTGGTGATGAAGAAGATGATGAGGAAGAAAATAATGAAGGTGATGGTGTCCCTACCAATAGACAATGGAAGTCGAGATGGATGTTACTCCATTGCGCATGGAACTTCCTGAGTCTTCTCAACCTCAAACAGCTGAAGAGGAGTTAGCCCTCTTAAAACGAAATGACCCTATTGGGTATATGAAGGCTAAGCTAGCTCAGAGAGATACTCCTCTTCCTAAGGCTGGTGCTGGTTCGACTACTGATTCCATGCCTTCTGATGATAGGGTTGTACTTCTTCACAAGATTAGGAAGACAATCCTTGATGTGGATCTATTCGAAGTACTCAAGAAAGATAGTACAACCTGCTTTATTATGAAGGGACTTCTTAATCAAGTCGACCTCACCACCTGTTCTCTGGAAGTTAGCACCATCTTATTCGAACTTCAATCTTTGATAGACAACGTGACTGGATGTCTCCTCCAAGATGAATCTGCTACCAATAAGGTCCAAGAGAAGCGAGCTGCAATGGATGCTGCTTATGAGCATGCTTCAAAGCTTTCTAAAGAAGTTGAAGAGCACGCCGCGCATATCAAGCAAGCTAAAACTGATTATGAGCTTCAAGCTCAATCCATTCTTCTCTGGGAGAAGCAGATTCAAGAACTTCAACATAAAATTAAGGAGGCCCAACAGCAACAGATGGCATAAGAAACCAACACTTTTGGCAATCGATTCGAAGAGCTCCTGAATAAAGGACTTGCAGAAACGGAAGCAGCTGAGCAACTTAAGGGTGAAGTTGCTATCCTGGAAGAAGCCAAGCGCTTCACTCAGCAAAGGCTTGAGTCTTTTCGGAGTATTTTTGATCGATTAAGGAACAATGCCCATTTCTAAAGATTGTTTGTTTATTTTGCTTGGAATATTAATTTGACTTCACTATATTTCGATTACGCTATTATTATTCGAATCTCCTGCAGGCGTGGCTTATATTTCTTTAAATATTTCCCATTAACCCTTAAGATTCGTTTATTATCATTTACTTCTTCAATCTCATATGCATTGTTTGAAAATGTTTTTACTATTCGAAAAGGTCCTTCCCAATGGGGTAACCATTTACCTAATGCCTTATTCTTCTTGTACATGGGCAATATAACTTTCCAAACTAAGTCATTAGTACTGAATGCTTTACCTTTCACCCTTTTGTTATATGCCCTGGATACTCTTTCCTTTTTCCTCATTAGGATTTCCAATGCACGCAATCTAACCTCGTCTAACTCAACTAACTCGTTCATCATCATCTCCCAATACAATGCAGCTGGGATTTCGTTTTGTCTTTGAATTCGAACTGATTGTAGATGAATTTCTACTGGTAGAACTGCATCATGACCAAATGTTAGTTGAAAAGGCGTGGTGTTAGTAGCTTCCTTAGGAGACGTTCTACAGACCCATAGTATTTGGTCTAAAGTCTTGTGCCAATTCTTTGGCTTTTTACCAACATGTTTCTTAATTAAACCTATTATCACTTTATTGGCTGCTTCGACTTGACCATTTGCTTGAGCATAATATGGCGTTGATGTTAGTAATTTGAACCCCATCTCTTGGGCAAATTCTTGCATCTTCCTACCAGTAAACACAGAACCTTGGTCTGTGGTTATGCTCTCTGGCAATCCGAACCTATAGATAATTTGTTTCTGTATGAACTCAATAATAGCCTCTTGATCTACAGCTATTAATGGTATTGCTTCGATCCATTTGGTAAAATAGTCTATTCCTACCAAGATGTATTTCTGACCTTTAGAAGAAGCAAGATTGATTTCTCCTATTAAATCTAATGCCCATCCTCTAAAGGGCCATGGCTTAATGATCGAATGCAACTCACTGGCAGGAGCATGTTGAATCCCTGCGTGTTTCTGGCATTCTTCGCACCCTTTAGCAAAATCTATACAATCTTTGAGCATGCTAGGCCAGTACATACCATATCGAAATAACAACCATTTCATTTTGTGGCCTGCTTGATGTGCCCCACATGCCCCATTGTGGACTTCTGACAATGCTAAGTATGCCTCACTTTCTCCTAGGCACTTGAGCAATACGCCTTCTTGGGTCTTTTTGAACAATTCATTCCCCATAAGGACATATGATAATGCTCTATATTTTATCTTCCTATCTACATTAAATGTTGGGTTTTTTAAATAACTCATTAGTGGACTTCGCCAATCTGTATCTGATAAGGTATCTATGGCTAGTACTTCGAATCTATCTTTATCACCACAACCTAATTTGATATTTTCCAAATCTGAAGGTGTGAGTCTAGTAGTCATGACCCTTCCTCTTATTTCGACCAATTCTTTAAAGTTTTTGGTAGAAACTTTGTACCTTGAAGCCAACTGTGCTAAGTCATTTGCTTCTTGATTCTCTATTCTGGGTATATGTTGAATATCCATGTATTCGAATTTTTTGAGTAGCCTGTTAACTATGACAAAGTAAGTCATCAGGTTTTCTTTTATGCATTTGTATTCCTTTGTTATCTGCTTGACCACTAACTCCGAATCACCTTTAATTTCGACTCTAGTTGCCCCCAATTCCAACAAAGCTTCAAGTCCAACAATGAGTGCTTCGTATTCAGCTTCGTTGTTCGAGCAACAAGGACCATCTAACTTATACTTGAATTTTGTTGGAATTCCTTCAGGAGAAATTATGAGAACTCCAACACCACTACCCTCCTTGTGGGTCGAACCATCAAAGTATAATTTCCAAGGTTGCATTTCGACGTAACCCATGACAGGGTTTTCGACCAGTGAATGATCCACAATGAAATCAGAAATTACTTGACCTTTCACAGCTCTTAAAGGCATGAAAGTCAAAGAATATTCTGTCAAGGCTATAGCCCATTTACCAACTCTGCTATGCATTATTGGTTTTGAAAGCATGTCTTTGATAACATCGAAATGAGATGAAACATAAACATCAACAGGCTTTATATAATACTTAAGTTTCATACAAGAAAAGTATACACAAAGACATAGCTTTTCTATATTGCTATATCTAGTTTCTGCATCATTCAATACCCTACTTAAATAATATATGGCCCTTTCGATGTCATTACTATCTTCTTGTGCTAACATACTACCTATAGTAAATTCAGAAGCAGATATATACAATCTCATGGGCTTTCCCCATGAGGGTGGAGACAAGATAGGAGGCTGATAGAGATATCTTTTGATCTGGTCAAAGGCCTCCTGATGTACTTCTTTCCACTCGAAGGCTTGGCCTTGCTTTAAGCGAAGTAGTGGAGAGAAAGCTTGAGTCCTTCCACTTAGATTCGAAATGAATCTTTTGAGAAAGTTAATCTTCCCCAGCAAGGATTGCAGCTCCCTTTTCGATGTGGGTGCTTTAGTCTCCATGATGGCTTTGGTCTTATTCTGGTTGATTTCGATTCCCTTTTTATGAACCACAAAGCCAAGGAAATCTCCAGCCTGCACAAAAAATGCACATTTAAGGGGGTTCATTTTTAAGCCATGTTTTCTCATTCTTTCGAATGATTGGCTCAAATGATGCAAATGGGTTTCTGCAGATATGGATTTGATGACTATATCATCAATATACACCTGCATAAATGTCTCAATAAAATCATGGAAGATTGAATTCATTGCTCTTTGGTAAGTTGCCCGATTTTTAAACCAAAAGGCATCACTACCCATTCATAGGTGCCTAAGGCTCTGGGCAACGAAATCTGTCTTAGCAACATCTTCTTGAAAAATAAAAATCTGATTATAACCAGAGTATCCATCTAGCATACTTAGGTATTCGAATCCTACAGAGTCTATTAACATTTCTGCCACAGGCATAGAATATTCATCTTTGGGGGTTGCGATTTAAATCCCTAAAGTCTATGCATATTCTCGAGAACCATTTTCTTAATAACAGGTACTATATTTGCTAACCATTCGACATACCTTGTTCTGATGAATTTGCAACGCAGTAACCTTTCAACCTCAGCTTTGATCTTTGTGAGCACTGCTGGCGCGAATCTTCTGGGAGTTTGCTTGATGGGCTTCTTGCCATCCTTAATTGGAAGTCTGTGCTCCACTAACTCTCTCTTCAAACCAGGCATTTCGTCATAGTCCCATGCAAAGCAATCTTTGTTTCTCTTGAGGACTTCGATCACCTCTTGCTTGAAGCTTGAATGAGTTTTGCGCTTATGTAGGTTATTCTTTTGTGTTGTCATCCCCAAATTCACCTCTTCGAGCGGATCCTGTGCGAACATTTTGGCACCTGAGTTTGTAGGATCCTTCTCGAAGCCCAAGGGTTCTTTGTCATAGATGGCATCGAGCCTTTGATCTATTTCATTTTCTTCACAGGGTGAGTCTTTCGAACCATTCCCTTCCATTTTTTTACTTCAACTATATTATCTATTTCACCTCGGCCGCTTTCCATTCATTCTCATATAGGCGAAATCCTTTCGAAGGAAGACTCATCATGAGCAAGGTTGTCGAACTCCCACTGGCCGCCTTTGAAGTGCCTTGACTCCTTCATCTCTGTTAATTATTTTCCTATCCCAGTACATGCCATCATGGCAAAGGGTCATATAGTAGTGTGCATCCCTTGTTTCGTTCATTTCGTCACTTGGGATACAAGGGGCTATCTTTGCCAGGTGCTTGTCATAATTCCTTTTGTTGACTAAATTGACTGTTGTCATAAAGTAACTCTGGTCCGCTTCAATATTCTCCACTATACCATCTTCCCTCCATAGAACTAACCTCTGGTGCATTGACGAAGGGACTGCCCCTACGCCATGGATCCACTCTCTTACCAGCAGCAAGTTATAATTGGCCTTGGCTTCGATCACCATGAACATGGTGGGCCTGCAGCTCGATCCTACGGTTAGATCCACTTGAACTACCCCCAACGTCTGACCTACTTTCTCTTCATAATTGGATATGACCATGTTGTATGGTTTGACATCACCTTCTTGTATTCCTAACTTTTTTAGCATGAATTGAGGCATTAAGTTAACTGCAGCGCCTCCGTCCACTAAGACCTTGTTCACACCATGGGCTCCAGCCTTTGCTCGAATGAACAATGGCTTCAAATGATTCTTCATTGCTGGCTCTGGGTGTTCGAAGAATGCGTTCTGCTCTTCGACCGCGCCGTTATCCATTACATAGTAGCAAACTGATCTGTGTTTCATCAAATCTATGGTATCCTCTTCCTCATGCTCTTCGATTTCGGTCTCTTGTCCAAACTCAGAAGGTAGTACAGATACCACGTTGCAGTTTAAGTCGAGTGAGGACTCCCCCTCTGATTCGAAGTTATCTATCAGCATGTCCTCGTCTTCTTGTGGACTTGGAGTGTACTCTTTCTATTCATCTGGTTGTGTTTCAGAGAAAAGCCTCCTACTAACTGGAGGTTTGTCTTCAGGTTGATTGTTTGTTGTTGGTTTGTTGGTACTTGACATTTCTTTGTTGTTGGTCGAAGCTACTCCTTTGTCTGCCAACACTTCCCTTTCAGCCTTTCTAATTCGCTGTTGCCTTCGCCATTGGGATCTTGACATGGGATTCTTACCTTTGTAGTTTTCTAGTCTCAATTCTTCGCTCTTCGCAGTGTTGAATTGTTTCCTATATACCATGGCGTGACGTGCATTTCGCTCATTGTCTTTCCATTTATCTTTCCCCTTATTGGTTTTGACTTGCAGCCATTTATCTGTTGGTACTTCAGCAGGGATTTTGAACGTCACCCTTCGAGCACCTTTTGGATAAGGGCTATCAGGCTTTCGTTGAGTATGATTACCCTCGAAGTGTTGACTCATCTGACCAACCTCCTTGTGATTCCTGCATGGGGCGAAGGGAATAGTTTCGAACGCTCCAGCCATGTTCTGGTCATATGCTGCTGAGCACCTTGGGCAAATCAGGTACTTGGTTGCCCCTTTGTGACAGCGAACTAAGAACTCCAACAAACTCTCCCCGGCTCTAGGGTAGCATCTGAATAATTTGTTGTCTTGACGCCAATTGACTCCAGTTCGAGCCCTTTGTTTCCTCTCGAAATCTGCAGCAATCCTCTGGTTGCAGATGATGCTGCATCTGGGACATATCATCATTTCAGCATTTCCCTTGTGGCAGAGCATGAGATAATCTTTGAGGCTGGTATCTGCAGCATAGCCATCCTCTATTTTGTACTTCTCCTTTTCTAGGTACCTTTCCATTTCTTGCATCTCAGAACAGGGTATCTCCGTATCCACCATATTGATATCTGCATCTTCCCCTTTTTCGACATCATCTCCCCATCCTGATGGTTTGACATCTTTGATTCGGATCTTTGCACTTTCTGGGGGAGAGTATTTTACCAGGTAATCAAATTTTCCACTGGGTTCCCCTAGGGTATCCCAGACTTCCTTCCGAGGAATGTTGCCATCTCCATTCTTTCCTTTTTTGTCATCATCTCCCCATCCTGTGGGTTTGACATCTTCGATTGGGATTTTCGAACTCTCTGGAGCAGAATATTTCACCAGATAATCGAACTTCCCACTGGGTTCTCCCAAGGTATCCCAGACTTCTTTTTTAGGGGAGGGTGGCTTTGTAATCTTTACTCTCTCCAATTTTAGCCTTAGGCCTTCAGTAGCTTGTGCCAACTCTTGCTTCTGGTCTTCCTGGCCCTCAGTAGCCTGGATCTCTTTCGAAACAACAGATGGCACTGTTTCGGTCGAAGCCTCTAGTTGTTTGTGGACGTCCTCAGTGACTCCATTGTTGACTTCGACTAAAACCCAATTTCCATCCTCAGTGCTTTCTTCTCCTAATGGAGTGGTCTCTTGGTCTGCTTCCACCATATTGATTTCCCCAATGTACGAAGGCTCGGAGTAGTTGGTGTCTGCAACATCCAGAGGGTCTTCGTCTACTTTCATTTTTTGTTTGTCAGCAAACTTCAATCTGCCTTCTTTAATTGCATTTTGAATTAGATCCCTGAAAAGAAAACACTGTGAGGTCTTGTGGCCTAGGAAACTATGATATTTACAAAAACCTCTTTTCTTTCTTTAATCTAAAGGAGGTATTTTGACATTTGATGGCACAATTAGCTGGCCATCTTTGACAAGAAAATCGAAAATCTCATCACACTTTGTCACATCGAAGGTATATACCTTCTTTGGGAATTTGTCACTTTTCTCATTTTCAACAATTTCTTTCCCTTTTGGGGGAACTAGTAATTTACAAGAGTAAGGTGGAGCCTGTTTTAATTCAGTGAGATCTATTTCAACCTCTTCGAATTCAGGATAGTCTTCGACTTCCTCAGTTTCAACATAGGAAATTCTTTCTTTCTTATTACTTTTAAAAGCCCTGGCCTTTTCGGCCTTTAGTCTTTCGACTTGTCGAACTCTATCTGCTAACTGAGCCATATCCCTCAAGTATTGTGTGTCCAATTTCTTTCGAATAGAATAGTCCAGACCACCAGCGGCCATTTCGACTAACTCATGTTCAGGGAACTACTGTGAAACACCTAGATTTCAAGAGCCTGAACCTATTTAAGTACTCATCTATGGGTTCAGTAAACTTCCTCTTAACACTTGCTAGTTCCTTTAGAATTATCTTGGATTGTCCCATATAGAATTGTTCATGGAACAATCTCTCCAAGAGGATCCAGGTATCTATGGATCCAGGAGGCAAAGTGGTAAACCATGTGAAAGCATTTTTAGTGAGGGAACTTGGGAAATATTTAATCCTAAGGTTCTCATTATTTGCTATATCTCCTGCTTCGGTCAGATATCTGGCTATATGTTCGACCGTTGATTCATTGGTATCTCCAGCAAACTTTATAAACTTAGGGATCTTGTATCCCCTTGGTAAATCAGTATGCATTACATAATCTGCTATAGGGGAGGCATAATTTGGCCTTCTAATCCCTGTATTAAGACCGTTTTGGGCCATAATCCTCTCTATCATGGTGGTTAGATTATTTTCTACCAAGATATTGTCATTTCGAATTCTATGGACAACTGCATCAGCATCTTAGTTTCGACCCACCATGACAACTCTTCTAGGTTGTTCTTCTCGAAACGCTGGGACTTCTAGCCTTTCGACCCTTGCCCCTGGTTCCATAACTCCCCTTTGTGGTTCCTCTCGAATCACTGGGGCATCTAGTCTTTTGACCCTTGCCAATGGTTCTATCAATCCCTTTGTGGTTCTTCTTGAATCACTAGGACATCTACCCTTTGTTCCCTTGCCACCAAATTAAACCCCTCTCTGACTGGCCTATAGGGTGGGTCATCAACAACTTGTTCTATGATAGGTACGTTCGCTCGAACCAATGCCTGGTTCTGCCTACGCCTTTCTGGCGGAGCGAAGAAATCTGCTATTCGACTCATATTATCTGCATTTTCTCTGTTTGTCACAGTCACATTTTGAACTATTGGGGCAAAGATTTCTTGCATAGTTTGTGCTAACACTCCTATCATATTATGGTTACTATCATCCATTAACTGCCTAAAAGCTATCTGATTTTCTGTGGTTAGGATAGGCAGTGTACCATAACCTACTGACCCTTGGTTATTTGTCATAAATTGATTAGCCCCAGATCCAGACCCTAATTGTGGTGACATGTTCGACGTCGAAGTTTGTAATCCTGCCATCAAAGATGTTGGCATCCCATAAGGGGGATTTCTGGGTCTATTACCATCGAAACTGGGTGGTCTAGTTGGCGGTGGGGTAGCGAAGTGGGTCTGTGCCCCTGATGGTGGGACAAATCCCCCAGGATACCCAGTGGTTCCTGTATTGCCTAGGATCGAATTGTTTGTTGACATGCCACTTGTTCCGTTCGTGGCCATATTACTAGTCGAAGATGCAACGGACTGTGCATTCGAAGGGATCGCGCTGGACGTTCCCGTCGAAACAGACGCATTAGTGCCTGTTCCATGTGGGGTGTTTTGTTCCCCTTGTTGATTGTTTGGATCAGACATCCTATTATTTCGTTTTCTTCTGGGTAAGGGTCGGTTACTATTGGTTATTCTACCACTCCTAAGGTTCATATACCAACGAACTTTGTTTACTCAGAAAGAACTTTTTATAATAATTATGTCTTATAATCCTTATTTTATTTTAATTTGTAACGACCAATGAAGGTCCCACCGGGTGTGCCAATTTGTTCACAGTGATTTCTGGTGAAACAACCGCTAGTCCTCCAAACTATCAAATAAGCTTTATGATTGTTATTCAATTCCTCTGGTAACTTGCAGGATCGACTAGATTGATCCTATGGGGTATTGGTCGTTTGGATAAACTTAATGACAAAATAAGTGTTCATGTTTAAGACTTGTATTTAGAGTGTTTTATATATGTCCCATGTATTCCGATCACAATGTTAAATGAATTAATGACATGATCAAGTAAAGTAACATAAAACTGGTTTAAATAAGTAAACACATAAAGGTTCGATTTGCAAAGAGATGTATAAATGCAGGAAAACGTAAATGGCTCTTAAAGGTAAAGGACTTTTAATGTAAAAGCATGAATATAAAAGCATGAAATGTAAAAGACAAGAATGTAAAAGATAAGAATGTAAAAGACATAAATATGAAAGATTTCTGGAAAGTAAGAACGTTAATGTAAAGAGTTTTTGAAATGTAAAAGACTTCGAAATAAAAGAAGCGTTTAAATGCAAGGAAAAGTTAAATGACTTTGAATGTAAAGAATTTAAAAGACATTGATACAAAGATAAAGGATAAACTGGAAAGATAAAGATGTTTTACTGAATAATAAAGGTTTTGGTGCAATCATACGTACATCATTCGAGAATTCAATTCCCTAGCCATGTGGTATTTTGAATGTTTACTGAATTTTTGTACAATAGATATGACACACGAAATCCTAACACTAAGACTTCTATTTATACTACTTCGACCATAACGGTCTGACTTATGAGATCTTGCCACGTTCAGAACATGCAGAACACTGCGCTTCTCTTGCTTCCACGCGTCTTCGAACCGTCTCCAGCGCATATATTCTAACTTCCAATTATCCCGCTCGCATTTGAATTTCAAATGCTTTGGCCACTTCGTTTCGAACTCACTTCTCAGATACAACTTTATTACTACTTCGAAGCTCCTTTTACATATATCATTATAATTTCCATTCGAAGCTCCAAGTTTCAGTACGTCCATTCGAAGAGCCAATTCTGTCATTCCGAACTGTGGCATTCACTTTGATCCAACGAACACTAACATCATTTCGTTTCGAGCTCAATGATTCCATTTCGACTTATATATATATATCAAAATCTTCAGCCAACATTACCCCACTTATTTTTTTTTACACTGGTTTTCTCCAAGTGGTCAAGAAATTTATTCCAATGGCCACCCAATTCCATGAGAGAGTAAATGTTTGCCTAAGCACACTAATTTTGTGTGGTCTATATGAATCCTTGGGAACTGCCTCTTATAACCTCAAGGAGTGGGAAAATCCTGAAAGACTTGTGGTTTCTTCCATGAAAACTAGGATTTCACCTAATATAGAGAGGAATATCAAAGGCATAAGGCTCACCCAGGTTACTCCAAATGAAGGAAACTCAGCATCGAGGGAAATCTTTGAGACCTACTTCGATATTTCTTACAACTATAAAACATTTGTCTCAGCCATGTCACCTTTTGTCTATGAAGATATGGATTGGACTGGTTTAGAAAAGTATACCCATGATCTATTACTGAAGATAAAAGATAAATCCATGACATATGGATGGAATTCTTCAAACCATGTGTCTTGTCAACAAGACTTATCTCTTCAAAAACAGGTTTTAGGGTGGATGCCTACCAACCAAATTTGTTAGACATGTAGTTTGGCTTCAACCAATTCTTGCCAAGATCCCTTTTTGTCCAACAAAAGACATTTTTTGATGAATTTAACAAACCAAATGAAGATTAAATCAAAAAGTGCATCAAATTTTTCAATAAGATAATTATGTGTCGCCTATTATGAAGGTGTGACAGACCTTTTAATGATGGTTCATCACCTAAGTGATGCCTTTTCATTTATGCAGAATCAGTCAAAGAAGAGTATAGGTACGCACATCATAGAAACTCTGTCTCTCCAATGTTATTTTGAAACTGCTTAAAATGAAAATGATTGAAAAAATTCCAAGTTTGAAACGCCACTATACAACTTATATGTATAATTTTTCTTTAACATTTTATTTTTATAAGTTCCCTCCATTTCCAAACTATGAATTTGGCTTGGAATTTTGACTGCCATATCCATACTGGCTTCCTTGTGGGCCATTGTTAGATTTAAACAATGAACTAAGAAGTCACATCATATAGTAGTTTAAACTCAGTATGACATGAAAAATTATAGAGGTTATCTACATGTCGATGTGGAACACTTCCAAGTTTTGTCGCCAATCGTAACATGTGACATACAATAATCTTAGTAAATTCTAAGTTTCTTTTTATATGCTTTACTTGCTTTTGTCGAAATCTTGCAGATATACTCATTAATCCAAAAGAACCAAAGAATAAGCAAGTCGGAACAAGCGACAATCTTTAGAATCCTAATTAGGTGAAATAAATAGTGAAAGTAAAGTTATGTATCTTTGCCCATCTCATTTATCATCTTTTAGGTTCGACAAAGAGGAAGGATTGTGTCTACTGACCCACAACGAAAAAAGAAATCTAAAAAGAGTAAAGAGATTGAAGCTCCTGATATTGAGATAACACATGTTTCAATTATCTCTTTATTCTTTTCGACTCTTTATTTTATCCTTCATTACACTAACCATGTCGATGTCCAAGTATCCATATAAGGAATCACAATTATTGTCTGATTAAAGAGTTTGCTTTCGACTCATCATATTCCTCGAAAGCATCAACCTACTGAAGTCGCTAGAGTTGCAACCTTTAATTTCGAGGATAAGAGGACAGGAAAAGCTCATGCCAAGAGTTTTAGTAACACGTGTCGCAACGTGAAAAATACTAGAACTCCCGACACTATTTTTCATCACTTCCAGTCTAAATTCATAGAACCCCTTAAAATATTCCCAAACTCCTCTTTTAAAGCATTCAAAATGGGTTAAAACGCGTCAGAAAAAGGGTTCATCGCGCGTCATAGAATATATCGCGTGTGATTCTGCGTTTACAACTCTATCATGCACGCTATGCAGCGCGTGAATATTCTAGTAAATTTTTTCTTTTTGTTATTTTTTCAGCCAATTTTCACCAAGTGAAAATGGGTCAGAAAAAGCTCAAAAAAAGGGTTCATCACATTCGTCATAGAGTATATCGCGTGTGATTCTGCGTTTACAACTCTATCATGCACGCGATGCAGCGCGTGAATATTCCAGTAAATTTTTTCTTTTTGTTCTTTTTTCAGCCAATTTCACCAAGTCCCTATTTCTTTATACTTAGTATTTTTTGCATCATTATTTGACCTTTATACTTCTTATATACTCATGTTTGACTAATTTTGCTCTGATTCTTCAACGAAATATATGTAATGATAAAGTGTCATTAATGTTTAGGTTGCATTCGAGTGGTAAAACATTTCTTGCTACTCGTGCATTGATAAAGTGAATGTTGTTTGTGCTTCGCGTTGAAATGGATAAAATATAATCCAAAATCTGTCAAATTATGTATTTGTAGCAATCGAGCAGAAAATGTTGCTTGTTACTCGCATATGGGAGGAATGAAGTGTTAGTTTGTGGTTTACATTGAAATAAATTGTCAATTCTCTGTATTTATGATTGTCATTAATTTTGGTAAAATTATCTTGGCAGCAACTTGTTGAACAAGATGTCCTAACTAGAAGATCTGGCATCTTCCATAGTAAAATTTTGCAATAGGCTGAACAAGATGTCCTAACACTGGGATACAACATCTTGTTTGGTACAGGTTTACAACTTGAATTTATTTTGTTTAAATATAGATTACCGAATATTCTAAAAATATTAAGTAATTGTATGTGGCGCCCAAGATGGAGGAATCAACGTTTCTGTTTGACTGCAATATGTTGATCAAGATGTTTTATCATGCAGAAAAATATGTTGAATAAGATGTTCTATCCAAAATATTTGACATCGTAACTGATATAATTGTATATTTAAATTAATTTAGTTATAACAGGTCCTGAATATTCGAAGAGTATTTAAATATTATATTTAACATCCAAGAGTAAGGAATAAGAGATTTTATATGTAGTTAAGACTCTTATATGAAGATTTCTTATGGATATGTTCTTGAGAGTAAAGACTCTTTTAAACCATATTTATTAAGTTAGTCCGTCGAACCTTTTAATCGACATGAAGAATGTGTCAAATACAGTATTTTTACACGTAGTCATTTTTCTACAAGATTATGCTATCATCCCTAATCAAATCCTTTAATTATATATCCTCATCTGTTTGTCTTTTAGTTTATATATAATTCTTTTTATCTATTTTATTTTAGAATATTCAATAATAAAAAATGATTTCTTTTCTATTGCTATTTTATTTTACTATGCTTGTTTCATTAGTTTTATAATATTTTGCATTAACGATGTTGATTTTTTCTTTAAATATCACAAACTACGTTTTTAGTCCGTCTAAAGTTTTTTTTTAATTAAAAAATAATTAATTTAAAATTTTAAAATTTAATTTTTGAAAATCATAGTTAAAAATAATTAAAATAATTTTTAATTCTACTGTTAAATAAAATATTGTCACTAAATCATAATAATCATCGCTAAATTGCAGAAGATATTAAAAGTTAAACATTTAATAAAATTTTGAAGAAAAATTTTATAAGGATTAAATTTAAAAAAAAATTTTAAAGAAATAAATAATATATTTAATGTAGATAAGATAAGGTCGGTGTTGTTGAAAATGAAGTACATTGATATTTGAGATTATTCTCATACTGTTGACAAAAGGACAAATGGTGTCATCGAATAGGAGGCTGCCAGAAGACTGTCGAAGTCGACAGAAACTTGTGAAGAGGAGAGAATCAAAAATGAAAAGAAGAAAACAGATATGTTGCGGTTTATGTCTTAGTGATAGTATTAAATATTTATTTAATTTATACACACAGAACTACAGGAATGAATTTTCTATTTCTTTTTAAGAAATGAAGTGGCCTGTTGGTAAAAACTGAGGCAAAATGAAAATTGGGATCATATAATTGGAAGCAGTATGGATTAGTCAATAGTTTTTACAGTATTCATTGGAAATCCTATTTACTATTAAAAAGTTATCTAGAAAAAAACTCAATCTGTACTTAAAAAACAATTAAATTTATGAATTTTAAAAGGACATATCTATTTTTATTTCTGGTATTTATTTTATACCTGTCTTTAAAATATATGTAAACATTTTCAAAATTTTATACTTTTACCGAAAACAACAATTATAAAGTTGTGAATAATAAAATGTTTAATTTTAATAACATATTTTTATTTTATATTGTTTACCAACTTAAAATATAATCAACATTTTTTATTTACAATAAAAACTTTATACAAAGGATATAAGGATTAATCCAAACTCATAAAGAATCAGTTCAAATACTTCTAATACAAGATTATGAATTCAGCACGATCAAGAATTAGTCACATTCTATTTAAATTAACATAATTTTTGTAACATTTCCATTTAATTAATAGTACTGTTATTTTGTTAATTGATAAAATTAAACTATTTGAAGTTAAATTGGATTTAGTTAAAAGTGACTTGTGTTATTATTGGTAAGTGAAACACATTGCAATCTTGAAAATAAGTGAAAACTAGATTCAGATGCTGCTGTTAATTTATTTTTATTTATTTTGTATCAGATTTTAATTATATTAAAAATATATATTTAATAAATTAGAATTATAAATTTATATTATAATTATTTATTAAGAATTATATTTGAGACTATGATTTTAATTAATCATAAATAAAAATGTATATTTTAATTAAAAAAAAAAAATTTATGTTTGTAAGTTGAAAGTGACATACAAGATTTTATATTGTAAATTTAAATAATTTTAAAAGATATCAATAGTTAGTTGGTCCAATGGTGATTGACGTTGGACTTGGTAGATTGGTTTGATCCTCTACAACTGCGATCAGATTTATATTTTATTTTGACTCTAATGTATTTTTTAATACATGTCTCTCCTTTAGATATTTAATTATAACGTGTTAAATATATGTAATTATTTTTAATCTTAAATAAATTTTTTATTCTATTTTTAGTTATTACTAAATAAAGTATTTAATAGTTTTACAAATTTATGTCTAAAACATCAAATTTTAGTTATATATGAGAAATCTAGAATTTTATTATTTTTCTTTAATTTATTTGTATGATATTTTAAAAGAAATATAGAGATAAAATATGTAAATTCATTAAAGACTGTGACATTATCTATTATATTTTTAGGTAGTTTGAGATTATAATATAACTTTTTTAAATGTTATGCAATACATGCATTAAAATTAATAGTAATTTATAATTGTTGCTTTTGTTGTAAGATTTCAAAAAAACAAAAAGTATTTTAAAGTGTCTGGATCCAAAAATCTCATTTATTTTCAAAATTTTAAAGAATATATTTAGTTCGAGTAATTATTGTGTCGTTGAGATATTTAGTTAAAAATGAACATAATCTCTTTCAATCAAATATTATTTAAAATAATCGTGGATTATTATAAAAGGTTAAACCCAAAACTATATATCAATATGCAAGAAAAAAATGGATGTATTGAATCATATTTGAATTTTTACATTGTAATTTTAAAATTAGACTTTAAATTTAATATCATCTTTAAATGATAGTATTATTTATTGTAAAATATACGATGAAGAAGTACTATCTTATTTATTTATTTTTAAAATTAAAATATTATAAAATTATTTTAAAGAAACTAAGTAAATAAATGTATCAAAATATCTTTTCTTTTATTTTTTATAATAAAAAATTATTGTTATATAAAAAATGTAGAGATGAATTATATAAACTCGGTAAGAATGTGACATTTTCTAGTTTAATTTTAGTTCAGTTAAGAGTAATTTAATTCTGAAAAATTATGGAATATTTACTTTAACGTTAAAAGTATTTTTTAAAGCTTTTGTTGCTATGATTTCAAAAAAACAAAACTTATTTCAAAGTGTGTGGATTCGAGAATCTCTTTTATTTTTAAAATATTTAAAAAATTATTTAGTTAGAATAATTTAAAAGATTCTAAAATTATATTAAAAATACTATGTAAAATGTATCAAAATATATTCTCTTTCATTTTTATAATTAAGAAATTATTTTAAGACAAATATTAATAATATTCTATAAATTTTATGAAAATAATATATATGAGCAAATTTGTTTAATATGAAAAAACGATTAGTTGAGACTTAGTCAAAATTTAATTATACTTGTCTAATAATGTATTGTATTAAAATAATAATAATAATAATAATAATAATAATAATAATAATAATAATAATAATAATAATAATAATAATAATAAGTTTATTGTGAGTAAATTAGTATGATATTTTTTGAAATAATAAAAGTTAGTAAATAAATAATAAATTATTGTATTTTTGCATTTGTGAGGATTCAAACTCATGATCGAGAATTTTCAAAATAATATTAAATTAAATGATTGTATTATTTGAATTAATAATATAAATATTATATTCAGATATAAATATCATTTAAATTAAATAATTGTTGGTATAATGTACCGTGTCAATTGGTTACCTATTAATTAGGAACAGTTGCAATTTATAAGCAAACCATTGCTATTTCTATGCAAAACGTTGTTACTGATACATTGTAATCAAAAGGTGCAATTCCCTCGCATGGAGAAGCATCTGTTCCCAAACAGATTGTAGTCTCACTATAAATTGAATGTTTATTGGCACAATAAAAAAATATCAAGAATAATCCGTCTGAAATCATTTTCTCATACTAAATCATCTTTCTCTTCTCTAATGCAAGTAAAAGAATTATTCTTCTGTAAAATACTATTATATCTGAATATAATATTTATATTATTAATTCAAATAATATTTATATCTGAATATAATATTTATATTATTAATTCAAATAATACAATTATTTAATTTAATATTATTTTGGAAATTCTCTTACATAATCATTTATAGAAAGTTACAATATATTTTAACCTTTAAAAAATAAAACTGAATTTTGAGAGATGCCACGTAAGAAAATAAATAACCTAAAACATAAAGAAATTAAAATAGTGCAAGATAGAAATTGAAGTGTCCCAAGATTCTTTGATACCCAAAAATACCTTTTATGAGAGCATGCAGAAGGAATTGAAAGGTAGGTGCACCTTATAAAATAGTATGGGATATTTTTCTTATAAAAAATATTTGTGATATGAACTCTTATGTATATGTTGATTTTCAGTTGGAATTAATTAGATGAAATGTTTTCTGTAGTATTTTATAACAACTGAGCAATGAAATAAAAATAAATTATCTAAGAAATAATATCTAAATTATATATCGCGATGCGTGGGGTTGAAATAAATTTTTTAAATAGGATTATAACATGTAGATTTTAATTTTATATATTATAAAAAATTATAATTAGAATTATAAAATAAAGGAGAGAAAAAGATAAAATAAAAATTTAAATAAAAAGAAATATCTTTGAATCATAGATATGCAAATAAGACGTCACAATTTAATTTTAAAACATGAAATAAATGTAAAGAATTTCAATCATTTATTTTAATATTTTCTTTCTTTTTATCAACATTTCTAAGAATGTTTGTTCTTCATTATTTCATGAATAAAAAATATTATGCATCCCAACTACTAATACTCTTTGTGATTATTTATGAAGATCAGCTTTAAAATCTTAGATACAACTCTCTATTTTATATTGAATTTATAGTCTACAAATGAAGTGAGTATGACTATGACGGTTGAGTCAGTCTCTATCGGTTGGACGATAATTTTGATATTTAAATATGAATTAGTGATGTTTTTTTAATATACCATTCTTTTACAACAATTACCATTAATTTAGTTGAATTACTCTATTATTTTTAATTATTTAAAATTTAACAACACAATATTGGATAATTTTATGTAATTAATTATGAATGATTTATTGTAAATTAGTTCTTTAAAAATAGATTAATTTTAATTTTTTAAGGGATTGAATATGTTCTCATAGTTTTTTATTGAACTATTTAATTTAAAAAAAAACAAAATGGATCAATTTTATTATGTTATAATAGTTTTCTTTAATGATTTTAAACAAAACAAAATTTTAATTTTGGTGTTTAGATTGACAAATATTTTTGTTTTTGTAAGAAGTTGATTTTATTACTTTCAATAAAAAATAAATATTATATATTTTATCTTTGAAAGGAATCAAACTCGTAACCTTTAAGAATATAATTATTGCATTTAATCTTTTAAAAATAAATTTAGAGATATGCCACATAGAACAATGGTATAATATGACATAAATGAGTTTATAAAATTAACATGTATTGTTATATAATGTGAAGTTTCAGATTTAATATATTATATAAATTTATGATATTTTTTAAATTACATAAATATAAACACATTAAAATATTAGAACTATTCATCATTTTGATCAAAATATGTTTTTCTCTTTCCTCCTTCTCCCTCTTTGACTAAACCTTTCTCCCTCCTTCACAAAACCTTTCCCAACCATGGTCGTTCTAAGGCACACACAAGATTCAAGATTAAAGATCTAATAGTAAAGCAGTCTAATATTTAGACTTTATTTTCTTTAAAGCATGGAATTACGTCTTCAAGAATTTTACTGACCGTTATATCAATTTTATATTTGACAGTTATTGACGACTTAATCTATAATTTTTATCGATAATCATTTCTACTATTAAAGAGAAAAAATAAATGTCATTCTAAAGTATTCAAAATCATTCTAATTCTTACATAACTTTTTAATTTTTTACCGACTTAAAATATGTGAATGCCAACTTTACAAGTCATCCCTCTCCATTATATTAAAAATTCAAATTTATTATAATAAATTCTTATAAAATTATTTTTGCACGCAGTTTTAATTCTTATAAAGGAACTAAAACTCAATACAAAAATAATATTATATAGACTAAAACTCAATTTTTTTATAAAGATTAAAAATTATTTTTAAAAAATTTATAAGAATTAAAAATATATTTAACCTTTAATTTTAAATCTTAACTAAAAATTACTATTCAAATATGAAAGTTCATTAGAAACTTTTATCCATTTTTTTCTCCAATTTAAGCATATCAGAGTTGTTTGTGGAACTCCTTGGATTAGGCTTGGAAAGATTCACTATGAATTTATCACTCTCATAAACTCTAATAGGTGAATTTCCTCTTTAAGTTTTGATTTTATTAGTTAGATTATAATGTTGACTAGTAGTAGTATATTTGATTAAGTGGGAAAGAATTAGATATAACATTAGAAAATCTCATATGATTAAAATTTATATTATGAAAATGAGTGATTGAGCAATTATGATATGATACTTCATCTGTCTCATTAAAATATCTCATTTATATTTGTTTTATGTTTCAAAATAAACGATTTTTTAGAATATAAATATAATATTTATTAATTTTTTCTTTACTATATTTTTATTTATTAATTTTCACATTTTTTAAATTATTTTACTATAATAAATATGGGTGTTTTAATAAATGATATTAATTTTAGAATTAAATACATTTTTTGTCCCTATAAATATGCGACTTTGCAGTTTTTGTCCCTTCAAATAATGATTCTTGCGAAAATTTTATTAATGCAATTTTAGTCTATGTTAATTTCTAAAAATTTTAAAACGGTTTAATTACCCTTAAATTTTTTTTTTTTTATGAATAATTTTTTTCATATGTGTTCAGAATATTATAAAATATTTATTTATTAAATTTTAGAATTTTTTAAAACGAGAAGAATTAAACATAATTAATTTTTAAAATTTTAAAAGATATTGATAAAAACATTGAAAATCTCGATTTAGAGATCAAATTTTTAGTTCCTTTTTTTTTTCGAGAAACTTATTATAACGTTCTACACATGTTTGTAAAATATATTCAAAAATACACATCATTTTAACAGAAGGGATTAAAACTGCGTGTAAAACAATTTTGCGAAGACCATAAATCGAAGAAAAATTTTAGAAAGACCGAAATTACAGGATCGCGTATATATAAAAATTAAAAACGTGTTTAACTCTTAATTTTATAATTAAAATCAACACATCTAATATTTTTTTAAGACATGCAAAACTTAAATAAACACTTGTTATGAGTCCGAGAGAGTATTTATTGTCAAAAGCTGTTGTTTATCGTTTAGTTAGAATGTTTATAACTCAATTTAATGATGATAAATTTAAAAATTTTATTGTAGACCAGTCATAAAACATGTCATATCTTTTTTTTAGTAGCTTTGTTTTAGGTTCTATATTTTATATTTGAAAAGTAGATTCAATTTCTATAAGCGATATTTGCCATCCTAAATAAGTGTTTTCAATTGTTTTTCTATTTTGAAGAAGATTTGATTGTAGAAATTGATATCAAAATTTTATATTTGGAAGTAGAATAGTAGGACTGGTGAAGACAGGTTGAGCACACATTGTTGAATCTATAATATCAACATAACTATCAAATTCTTCACATTTTATTATCTGAGCAATAAGTGATAGAGTAATGGTGATAGGAGAGTCATTGACAAAAATTTGGATTGACTTAGCATCCTGACCAAATGGCATAACATAGACATTTAACCAGGACTCTTTAACAAAATTAGCGTAGATGGATTCATTAGGAACAGTGTTTTAAAAACCGGACCGGACCAGTCGAATCGGGAACCGGCCAGGTAACCGACTTGGTTCAATAGTTGGATCGGGAATGTCGTTGAACCGGTAAGAACTGGCAAGAACCGACAAGAACCGGTGAAAACCGGGAAAATCGGAAAAACCGGCGGTTTTTTAAAACCAGTGGTTCAACTGTATTTTTTAATTTTTTTATTCAAAATTTTTAAATTCTTTAAAAAATATGCAATTTAAATTTTTTATTTATTTAGATTATTTTATTAAAATATTATATTTAAATAAAAAATAAAATTAATTAATTATATTATTAACAAAGAAAATGTTGTTGATGCGGTTGACTTTGTAGATAATTTTGATATTGAAGAAGGATATCTTAATATTAAAATAATCTTTACTCCTTGAAACTAAATAGTAGATAATAAAATTATTTTGTTATAAATTATTCAATTATACTATGTTGCAATTATACTTTGTAATTTTGTACTATTTTATTATATATGATACTTATATTTAAAATTTAAATTTAAATTATCAAATTGTAAATTTATTTATGATATGATATTTTTAAAATATTTAAAATATTTAAAATTTAAATTTAAATTATCAAATTGTGAATTTATTTATGAAATGATATTTTAAAAAAAAATAGTTCTAATTATATTTTGTAGAGATTGAGTCATCTGGTTCGACAAGTTTTATACCTATATCGTTTTGTTATAAAGGCCGGTTTAATCAACTGAGTTATCCGGTTTAATTTGGTTTAGTCATGCGGTTCGACCAGTGACCCAGTGATTCAACCAATAAACCAGTGACCCAGTACCTTCACCGATTTGATCTTCGGTCCGATTTTTAAAACACTGATTAGGAATGTTAAAGTAACCATTCAACTTTTGTTTAGAAATAGTTTTCCGTAAATAAAAGTCTTCGTCTTTCAATCATTTGAAATCAACAATTTTTTCATTAACAATGAACAAAAGATTCTCACCTAAGGTTTATGAAGACATTTTGAAGAAAAGAAAAGACTTTGAAACTAAATTTAAAGACACAAGGAATTAATGAGACGTTGAAACTAGAAAATTATTTAAATAAAATGGAGAATAAGAAGTGAATCAATAAGTGATGCTTAAACATCTCTTTTAAAACCCAAAAGATATGTTATGTATTTAATATGGATGATCATTGCAATTATAGTAATATGATTTCAATGTGCCACCTTTTGGAACCAATTATTATGTCATATTTTCTTATAACCAAGGGGAGAAATAATTTAGGAACCTTTATTTTTAGTATAATTTTTATTTGTAAGCTAAATGATTTATTCCGTCGGTTTTCTTAATAACTGAGTGATAAAACAATCATATTTTACTATAAAAGCACTTGCTAAATAAATTTTACCATAAATTTAATTCGTACATATTTAATATTCAATGTTCTTCTATCTCACATAATGGTGTTGTTATTGTTGTAGTATTTTTGAAATAACCTTCCAATGTTTTCAATCAAGGAAAACATCCTTCTTTTTTTGGTTGATAACATTTATTCTCAAAAATGAAATATTGCCATGAAAAAGATTAAAGAAGTTCTCTATGATAGATTGCAAGTGCAGAAAAATATTTTTGAATGGTTGGAACAAAAAACTCCTTTAAAAGTTGGATGCATTCAATCCATATAACATTTCTAATGTTTGGAATAGACAACTCATTACATAGCAAATATTTGTTGTTCTCCAAAAATATAATTTGTAATATTGTGTTTTAATATTCTGGGTAAACAGTGTAGTGTGTAAAAAAAAAGTTTGTCACCCCGATTTTTATAAAAACCGAGAGTATAATTTAGCGTGATAATTGATGATATTGATCATTGTCTTTAAACAAATATGTGTCTTCTATTTTATGAGTATCAACTATCAAGAGTCTATCTTTAATGATCTGCGTGAAACCTAAAAAACTTTCATTATAAAAGCATTATGATATCTAAAATTAACAATAAAACATCATGAAACGCTTGAAGCTATCTATATCCTCCACATTAAGACTTACAAAGGTATTTGACATTTAGAGTTCTCTATGATGGACTCCAAGATCAGAAAATTATTTAGATTTAAGATTTGTGTTCTTAACTATTTATTTGAGCAGAAATTTATTCATTTACCTAACCTTTTTGACTAACCCTTTTTTGTTTATATAAAAAACAAATAAAAAAACAATTGAGAATATAGTGACACCCATTATTTGATCTTGCCTAGAATATTAAGAATTTGAAGATCCAACATATAATTTTCATAGACAAAGTAATTTTTATTTTAATATTCTCTATAAATAATATAATATTCTAGGTAAAAAATGTATTTAATAAACAAATTAATTTATTAATATTTTATGTAAATAATGTAACAAGTTTTTTTATAAAAAATATTAATTTATCTTACTACTCAGTTTTATTGATTAACTTAGATGTATGAGACGCTAGATTTATAAATAATAAAAGTGTAGATAATGAAGTTCAATCCATGCGCAAATAAAATTACCCTTCTGTATTTTAAAAATTGAGGTTTTAAGTCATTATTTTTCACGACGTCCTTTATTACCTCATTTCTTTTGACGAAATTTCTTTTGACGAAATAAAACACATTTTGTGTCTTTTTTATTGTAGTGTAAGGAGTCTCCATAAATATCGCAGCTGTAAGATTGATGAAATGTCAAATCATTCACCTAAAGAAACACACATTCAAGACTTCTCATCACTATGTATGAGAGTGCCAACTTTAAACACCATCAACAACAAAAATGCTATCTTGATTATTATTTTAATTTCTTTTATATATTTTTCTAATACCAAAACACTATTCACAAATATGTGAACAATATTTTTATTATTATTTTAATTTCTTTTATATATTTTTCTAATTCTTTTTTAAATTATTTTGATTAATAAATATTAATTAATATTTGGTTAATACAATTCAAACTTTGTTTAATACATTTTCTGACATAAAAAGTAATATGTATATCATTCAGATTTTGGTTAATAATTTGAATTTAATTGGTTAATACGGTTTATAACTTGGTTAATGAGTTTTCAAATATAAAAATATTAAATAGTAAAATAAAATTGATTAATAGAACATACAAATTGGTTAATATATTTATAATTTGGGGTCAGAAGATGGTTAATATTATGTATTTTATTGGTTAATAAAATACTAAAAGTGGTTAATAGATTATAAATAAAATAATTGATTAATGACGTATATTTTTGTGGTTAATACAATTATAAAGTTGATTAATGATACAACCACTATATATTTATGTTACAAAATCAATTTTAAAAATAAATATTTTTAAAAAAAATAATATTTTATTATAAAAATCACTGTTCACCATATTATACTGTGAACAGTGTATACGATATAGGAAAGAGTGTAAAAACTAAGTGTCAACATAACAAAACTTGCCTCAACAATCCTGAACAAAATAAACAACCTTCCAAATACAAATACATGACTATCTTTATTGTATTGTTTTAGCATGTACGATATTCAATTACTCGAGAATTTATATTTATTAAGAGTATTATAGTAAATGATACAAATTTATCATTAAAAGTAACATATTTAATCTTCTTAAGAATGATGAATAACTCAAATTTATTATTTTTCATGAAACAAAGAGAGAAGTCTCAATTGCGTATGCAATACTGCAGTACTCTCTACACCCACGTCAAATTATAATTGTAGTGGTGATTTACTTGTGTAAATGTATTATGATTCACATTAGATATTTTCTTTTATGTCATTCAAATTTTCTCTTATTTTTTTTTTTAAATTTCATGATCCCAAATCTTAAACCTTTTCATATATAATAGAAAACCTTAATTATAAGAGTTTCTCAACCATATATTCAAGAACCTCTCGAATAGTATTCACACCGCAACATTCGCAATACAAGTCACAACAACTATAGTGATCGCAATGCAAATACTCACAACTTCAACAACATTTGTGATGCAACCGAGCCTTCGTGTATAATCATGGCGTAGCTAAGCATGACAAGTCCTTATAGTTAAAAAACTAGTTTTGAATATCTATACAATAATCTTAAAGAAAAGAAAATCACTTTAACAGACTTCATGAAAATTATTACATGAAAAGTATTACAGAGTTCACAGTCTGCCATCAAGTAAGAGTGATTGAATCTAACTACAAACTATACATAGCTATATCGTGTCAATATTACACGTGTCAAACACCAGACAACCTTTTTCATTTGGCAGCCAAAGGAAACCAACGTTCATGAAAAGAAGACTGATAACCTATCATAAACAAAAGGAACACAAGCAATAGCCCCACTCCCCAAGGAGACCCACCAGCTCTATGCAAAGACTCCCTTCCCTCTGGCAAAGGTATAGAGAACGATCCTCCACTTGAGAGACATTGAACAACCAGCAACAATATAAGTGGCACTAGGGCTAACAAAATCTTCACATGAATAAACAAGTCCTCGTACTTGGACTCATAGTTTATGTACCATGAAAATACTAACACGAAGAAAAGGATGAACATGAATAAACATAAGTGGATTGGGAAAGAAAAATATTCCCAAAAGTAATAGTAACTACTATTGTTGTTGTATCTTGCCATAGATATTTGTTAGGAGTATTTACTAATGAAGAAAGATGTTTCTTATATAATGAGTTGGACTAAGAAAAGAGTGTGGATGTAATTCAAAGTTTTTTTTTGTGGTGAGAAAGTGAGGACAAATGGTGTTGTCCAATAGGAAGGTGCCAGAGTGTTGTCGAAGTCGACCAGAACGTGTGAAGATGAGAGAATCTAGGGTGAAGAGATAAAAAGATACTAGAATCCATGTGTTGCGCTTCGTGTCTGTGAGATGATGGTAGTAAATTGTTGGGGCAAAGTGCAAAGTGGGGTCATATCATTGGGAAACTTGCTTGAGGTTTACTCCACTTGATAGTTTTTCTTTGTTTTGCGTAATAAAGAAAAATGTATATTCAGCATGTACAAGAACTATTTGAAATCTATTTTAAAAAATACAAAAAATTTAAATTAAGAGAGTGGATCACTCCACTAATAATAAAAAGACAAAATTATATTCGGGACTTTGAAATAATCATACTCAACACCTAAGCTTCCAATTTTCGAGGATTTAACTTTATTTTGTTCTATTAATTTTATTTTAGCTTCTAAAATTAATATTAAATTTGTTTTTATATCCAAAAATTATGAAAAATTTTGAAAAATAATTCTTCTCAATTTACCGTTCATGTAATTTTTTGAGAATTTTATTTTTTGTTTTACTACTTTTCTTTAATTTTTTCCTTTTGCGTGCATTTTAATTAGTTTAAAAATATTTTTATGCACTAAAAAATTCTAAAAATTTGATTATATGATATAATAATGGTCTCTGACCTATGTTATGTGACATATCAGTACCCTTAGTATCACTTCGACTTTTTTGGAAAGAAGTTTAGGAAAAAAGTCAATAGTGCAGTCGTTAATTAACATAAAGGACCCACATGTAGAGAAAAAACATAAAGGAGTGACTTGCTACAATTAAATAACTTAAAGGACTGAGGGTAATTTTGCCAAAATAAAAGTACTTTCTACGATTTAAAAACGAAGTTCATAAATAATTAAAATAGATTACAAAGCTAGACAATGTTTATTTTTATAGAATCGTACCTAGTTTTTAAATTTATTAGGGTTTTATTTAAGTAATACATAATTTTTTCGCCATCTTAATCTTTTTGAGCCAATAAGTCTTACAAAATGTAATATTGTGTTTTAGTAGGAAAGTTATATTTGACATGGTTGTGTTCGGTCTAGTCGAAGTTGATATAGATAACAATGTCGGAGTAAGTTAAGTAGGAGTAAGATGTATTTGACGGAGTCAGAAACAACATAAGTGTCGTAGTGTGTGAACAAGTATTTGATAGAATTGAATACTGTATTGTGTAAATTATATATTTTGGTCGCCTATATATACATGTAACAATGTAAATAACAATAACTTTATAATAAATAAAAAATCATTTTTCACAATATAATTTCTCTTTCTCTTCTCTCGTATCTCCGTTTATTCTTGCTCATTCTTCTTGAAAATCCTAATTGTTCCAATAAATTGATATCAACGAGTCCTGATTATGGTTCACAGTGAATATGTAATGGCAAAATGAAATACATCATCAACCCAATTTCTAGCAAATTTATCGGTTTTCAAAGATGGGAACTATAAGAGATGGATTGTGCAGATGAAGGTAATTTTATGATTTCAAAATGTGGTTGAAATCATGTGTGACATAGTACCTGTATTGGAAGAAAATGCAAATGATGTTCATAAGTATGGAAAAGCTCATTTCTTGATTCACCAATGTGTGGATCCAAATGTGTTTATGAAGATCATTAAAGAAGAAACCTCCAAAGGAGCGTGAGGCAAGTTTAAGAACTTGTATGGTGGAGCTAAAAAACTGAATAGGGTGAAGGTGTAAGAAAGTGGTTTGAGATAACTCAGATGAAAAAAATGAATCAATTGTTGATTTCTTCTCAAGATCAGTGTTGCTCACTAACTAGATTAAGACATGTGGTGAATCAATCAATAATCTTCAAAAGATTAAGAAAGTGTTAAGATCTCTGTCTGTAAATTTTGATTATATTATAGTGTCTATCGAAGAGTCCAAGAACTTAGCTTAGATGAAGTTATAATAACTTCATGCTTCATTAGAGGCTCATGATATGAGGTGGAAGCCAAAGAACTCAAAAAGCGAGAAGGTGGATGAACAGGAATTTCAAGCAAGATTTATCAAGAAATTTGGTAAAGAAAAGGAGATTAAGATAAATAATATTGCAAATAATGAAAAGTGAAGCAAGAATTCAAAGAATCATAGTGATTCAACCAAGAATGGCATGATCAACAAGTATTCGAGGAAGAAAGTTGACATGAAAGAGGTGTAATGCTAAGATTGTCAAGGATTTGATCATTATGCTCGAGATTGTCGAAAAAAAAAGGAGGAATCAAGAACGAAAGATAATGAAGAAGTGCAATATGCATATGCCAGAGAAAGTGACCCTAATAATGGGCTAATCATGACCTATACTTAGTTAAGAAATGAATAAACCAATATGTGGTACCTAGATTCAGGATGTAGTAACCACATGACTGCTAATAAAAACTACTTCACCAAGTTAGATGAATCATTTAATAAATTGATCAAGTTTGCATATGGTAGGCACGCCACATCAGGTGGAAAATGAAACATATATGTCGTTAAAAATGATGGTTAGAAAGTCAGTATCACTGATGTGTTGTATGTTCCTTTAATGACAAGTAACTTGATAAGCATAAGTCAATTAATTGCAAAAGGGTACAACATTAAGCTAGAAAAGAAACAGATTAAGGTGTATGATGGCGAAGGAAGCATGGTTATGAAATCAACATTGGCAGACAACAAGAACTTCAAAGTAAAGATCAAAATGTTTGATCACCAATGTCCAATTTCAATTGTCAATGGAGACAAAGATTAGTTATGGCATCACATGTATGGACATATAAACTTTAGAAAAGTCTAGGCATGCTTAAACTTAACAAGATGGTGAAGGAAAATCTAGAGCTTGTTAACTCTAATGTGTGAGGACCTTTTAAAGCCAGATCGAATGGATGTAATTGTTATTTCCTAACCTTTATAGATGAATTAACCACACATATATGGATTTATCTTATTGAAAAAAATAGCGAGGTATTCACTCAGGTCGAGAAGTTAAAATTGCATATTGAAAAATGAACTAGATGCAAGCTAAAGAACCTAAGAATTGATGGTAAAGGTGAATACACCTTTATCGATTTTTCAAGATATTACAATGAGTAAGGTATATAACATGAGGTCATTACACCTTATACACCTCGACATAATGGTATAGTTGAGAGGAAAAATAGAAGTATATTGAACATGGATAGAAGTATGTTGAAAGCTAAAGAAATGCCAAGGAGTTTTGGGGAGAAGTAGTTTCGATAATAATATACATATTGATGGTCAACATGACACCTTATGAGACTTAGACAGGGCAGACGCCAAATGTTAGTGATTTTAGATTATTTGGATCAATCTGTTTCAGGCATGTACCTGAGCAACTAAGGAGTAAGCTAGATGGATATTTGGTTATATTCGTATTACATTCCATTAAACATAAGATTTAATTCCTAGAAGAACTTGAGTCATTACCAATATCAGCAACTCACACAATATAATCATTCTGAGAAATAACAAAAAATCATATCCAAAGCGCTATGCACACTTTTTAAGAGCCATTTTCTTTATTGTTAGTAGTGTATTAAAACATATTCTACGTGTTTGGATATTTTAATGAAAATGATCTCTAGTAATCTTTTATCTTCACTAGAATAAAGTATAGATTTTCTTGCAGATTTTTTTACCTAGGTTGTACATATGCCTTATGTTATAACCCAAAATTTTCCCTCCTATTTTTAAGGCCAAGATACATCTCCATACTCAAAAGTTCCTCAAGGGTTGACCAAATGAACCTTCTCCTAAGCAATCAACCCACAACTAGGGTTTTGTTTCTCTCAAGTCAAATTTGACTTCTAATACCTCAAATGAGAATCATGCCTCCTCATATGTCTTAAAGTATCACCATGCCAAGTTTCAAGCCTCACAACTCAAGTTTGCTCAGTCAATTGCTCAAATGGATGAAAATTAGTTGTATTGGACAAAAAGTCAATTGTGGTCAACATACAGTCAAACTTCATCATTTTTATCCATATCAAGATTTTGAAGTCACATTCATCATTTGATCAATGGTTGATCACGATTCATCAATAAAATCAAGGAATGGTCAAAAGTCTAAAGTTTCTAAATTAGGGTTTCTTAAGGGGAAAGTCAACATAACTTTGACCAGACATAACTTTCACATACTTCATCAAAAATCTTTCCATCAAAGCTCATTTTAAAGGGAATTCAATTCACTGCAACTTTGTGTCTCATAAGCTTTGTCCAAAAATGCTTCATTTGAGAGTTATGGGTCAATACATTATAGGTCCTTCTAAAAGTCAACAAAAAGTCATATTTTTCCAAAGAGGTGTACATGAACATGGAAGTTTCAATGAAGATGAAACCAAAAGTAGAGTTTAGAGGACATCTCGAGCTTTCTAAAAAGTCTAAGAACACCCTCAAATGATAAAAATTGAGCAAATTATGGTTTGAGCAAGTTCAGAAATTTTGAAGAAGTGCATGAAGAAAACATTGATCAATTTTGAATTTCTTCTAAATGGGCCTAAGTTTTTATGGGCTAAACTTGTTTTAAACATGGTCCATTACTTCTAAGTCCAATTACATGCCCTCCTACGATTTATTTCATTTATTTTTGAATTATTTCATTTAAATTCAATTTTAAATAAGATAAAATGCAAGAAAGGTTGGATAGGCATGTGGGCTTGTTATTTGAATGTCTTGGGGGTCCAAGAAACACATTGCACGCTGGAAAAATTGTACAAGAGATGATTGTATAAAGATTGAGAAATTTTGGAAATATTACATTTGATTTTTCAATCAAACATTTTTCAATGAATGCAATATATTTTCTCACAAGTCTTGACCTAATTTTGTTCCTCTATATATACACAACAAGATCAGATGCAAAGGAAAAGGTTTGCTGCACTCAAAACCTACACGAAATTCTCCCAATTTTTAAGTTTTAGGGAAAATTAAAACATCAATTTCCAGCCAGTCTCAATCGAAACCAAGCATCCATTCATCATATTGAAGTTGTTGTTGCTGCGGTATAGCGGCAAGCAAAGAGTTGGTAGTATTTTTACCGGGTGATATATACCGGTTAGGTTATATCTTATCGTATCCACAGAGATTGGTTATTGATTCGTCGTTCGATAATTCTACCGTTAATGAGTTTGAGATTAAAAGAAATGAAAATAAAAGACAAAAAGTAAATGAACAAAAAGTATAAAGGATAGACTGTCGAACGAATGTAAACTACCTCCAGGACTTAAATCTACCACCCATGTCATACTCGGCCTACGATACTCGTTTGTGTCATCACATACCTCTCACAACCTAAGCTATTTCTAACCCAAATTGAGAATCCTCCTAAATCATCTCAATATCCATCCCTGGCATACCTCGACAACAAAGAAGTCAACTGCGTCACCTCCATACCCATTCCTGGCATACTTCACCGACGCAGAGGCATTAAGTTCGGATACTCTATAGTGAATGTTAGCTCTAAACCTATCTCTAGCATTCAGAAACTAACAGATAATCATCCTAGGTAAGAATCTAAGCAATCTATCCCTAGCAAAGCTCAAATCCCTAACATAAAGTAAAAACCTAAGATAATCACCGACACAAATTTGTAAAACAAACTTTATACAACGCCAAGGGCGATAAATATACAAGAGTTATGAGTAGATATACATACAAAACCCAAAAAAAGAGATTACAAAGAGAAGAGAAGAAGAGGAACCAAACATTTCTTGGTTTGTCAACACCAATCGACGAGGGATTCGACTCCAGATCATCAAAATGCAAGCTCCAATGTTGTTTTTCAAGCAAATCTATCAAAAATATGATGTTGATGGTGTTGGGACTCAAAAGTACCCAACCCATAACCTAAAAATGTTTTTTAGCCCCTTTTAAAGAATTTTGATGTCACAGGGCGCGCTAAGCGCGGTCTTAGCGACTGATTTTCAGCATTTTATTTTGCCGTATCTTGAGAATCGTAACTCGGAATTACGCCCGATTTGAAGCGTTGGAAAGCTTATTCAATGATCTATCTAACCATGGATAAATATCAAGCTTTATTGATGATTTTTATTCTTTGATTTTGAGCTTCATTCGTTGATGAGATGCCCAAATCGCGCATTTGGAGCCGTGTCTTTGACACTTTATTACTCAATGCTCCAATTATGAATGAATACCTATAAAAGAGATGAAAAAATATCAAATGATACAATATTTACACAAAAACTCAATTATTCTATTATGTACATATTTATACTAAAAGCGGGGGATTTATTCGAAGAATATCAACAAAAGAACGGATAAGTGCCACAAAATGTATATACAAAATAACTACATTTTGGCACTTATCGACTCTCCCCAACTTGAAACATTGTTTGTCCTCAAACAAAGTCAAATAAACCCAAAGAAACGAAAGATGATTATCAAATAATCACGAATCAACAAGTTTTAAAAACGGAAAACAAATGTATGGTTCAAACGAAAAAGGTACACGACAAATACAAACTTACCACTATTCTACAACCATAACATATAAACGAAACAAATCCTAAGTACAAAAATTATGCAAAACATTCTAAAACAAAACAAGCTCAATCATGAATCACACCTAGCAAAAATTCATCGGTAGATGAAGAACACACAAAGGTGAGGGATAAAAAACACTCCTCCACAATCTTGCAAACAAAAGACTAAATTATGCATTCATCCAAAAACGTATTGAAAATACAAATGCAAGAATCACAAGGGCTTTTCAAGGTTGTAACGTGACTTGGTTAACAAACAAGTGATAAGTCCTAAAGCTAATCAAAACAAAAACTTGCCTAAACCTAAGGGAGTGATCAACTCACAAAGTTTCAAACAATATAATTTCAATCAAACTTATTCTTCATCACAAATTTCACACCAAACACACCTCACTTATTAACATAACATTATTCCTACTCTTTTTGTTTTTCTTTTTCTAATCTTTCTTTTTCACTTTTTTTTTCTTTTTCTAATATTCTTTTTCTTTTCTCAACCTCATATCAACCACAATATAAGTACATAAACATTCCTCTCCCCAACTTGAATTCAACCAACATCATTATATGAATACTCCCTACTTTCTAAGGCAAGGTAAAAATTCATACAACAACATATAGTTGAGGATTCAAGAAACAAAGAAATCAACATCCATACAAAAAGTGAATTGACACTCATAGACAAGCATCAAGTTCAAATAAAAATGGATATTGATAAAAGCTCAAAGGGGCAAACAAAGGTTCACACACTCACAAGGTGAATTGAATATTTGGCCAAGGTAGTTATGCTCAAAATCAACAAAATGCCTTGATCATTTTCTTGCAATCATACAATCAATACAAAACTAAAGATTAAGCATAATAAAATCCAGTTTAAACAAGAATGTGGACTCTCATATGTAAACAATGGAAAGCTTCCTCACATTTATGGGTAAAAAGAGGAACTAAAGTGATTCAATTCATGAGCAAGTAATGCAAAAAGAATGAATAGCATGGTAATTATACAAATGATAAATTTCCTAAACATGTTATGCTATAGAAAGCGATAAACGAGTACCTGACATGTAGCAACTTTGAAAACTATCATTGATCATGCATAAAATCCTCAGCCGAGATGGATGCCTAGAGGGAAGATTGTAAGGATCCGAGATAGGTCTCGACCATAAAAGAGGAGATCTATGTCCGACATGGGTCTCGGGAAAAGACATGAGGACGGCCTAGGTCCGAGGTGTAGCTCGACAGGTACTCCAGTATGAACGATTGAATAGACGTTCTGAAGATGAAGAGTTCCTAGAGTCTTTATGAGACGTTACTAGTGAATGATTACAAGTCGTAATAACTCCTTGCCTTCAAGGCCATGATTAATGGGCTGAGGCCGTTACGGAAGGAAAGAAATAGCTTCAAGGAAGGAATGGTATAAATAGGGCTCCCGCCAGCGGGATAAGCAAGACAATGATAAGCTTGGAACTCGAGTTACGACACTTGAGCTTCCAAATCCCTAAAGTCACTTTAATAAGGTTTTTCCTGCAAGAACATTTAGCGCCCACCGAGGGCCTGGTGAAATCATTCCCAGCAAAAACACATACGTAAGACAATGTCTCAAGCATCACCAAGATCCACGGATCTCACTCGATTCTGGCCATGATCGATGACTGCGCCAAAGATAACGAAACACTTTAAGATAACGTTCAAGCCCTTCAACTGAAGAGCTTGGATGAGGCAGAGGATCAAGAAGTAGAACCTCTCGAGCCGCAACCTTTGTCTCAGGCAATCTGGGAGGATGCCGTTCCGGATAATTTCAAACCCCCGTCGGCATCATATGATGGCAAGACAGACCCAGAGCACATCATCGCGTTAACAACACAATGGCACTTATTGAGCAACCGACTCCCAAGTGCCGATGGCCGTACCTTCGAGAATCGGCCTTGCTTGGTATGGGGCTTCCTTGTCTCGTAGTGAGCTATCAAGACTTCAACCGAAAATCATTCAAAGTTTTAATCGTCGCCATGGTAGCAAATACCTCCTCTTCAACGTGAAATGTTCCGAGTCTCCGGACTTCATGGCTAGATTCAACGAGGAGACTATCAAGGTCTCACATCCTAATCGGAGATATTTGTAGCTGCGTTCCAGCATGGCCTTAAGGCCGGCCAGTTCAATGAGTCCTTAGCCCAAAAGCCCGCCAAGAGCATGGACGAGATCATTACTCGCTGAACGTGAAGGGAGAAGAAAGTAACATGGAGAAGCGAGATCGAGATTCTAAAGATAGGGACGGGGCGTGACGAATCCGACCACGGATACGCCACCACCCGTGAACGAGCTCGGGGCAGACGACCTCCGCCCACGATCGGCTGGCTCTAAGGAGACGCTTACACTCCTCAACACCGAAGGAAGATATCCTCCGGACGTCGGTCATTTGAAGTCTTCCCACCTTACAGTATAAGTGGATTATTGGTTCTAGGAGTGATCCGGAGCATGGTGTGAGTTTCATCGGACACACCACGAGTCCTGCGTACAATTGCGGAGGGAGATTGAAAAATTAATTCAAAGAGGAAAACTATCAACATATGTGAAGGAGGACCCTGGGCGGACCAGCAAGCGGGATTCATCTCCACGACGAGACTCGGCTTCAGATTCCCGGTCCAAGAAAAAGGGCAAGGCAGTGGAAGAGGTGAAAGAAGCGAGATCAACCCGGCACACTCTAAACACCATCTCAGGGGGCTTTGCAGGAGGCGGCTCCACTAGTTCAGCCAGAAAGAGATATGCTCGGGGTTCCGGGCAGGTACTTTGTATTGGAACCTCGAGGTTTGATCCCGGGGTGGTAACCTTCTCGAGGGAAGATGCCAAAGAAGTTCTACCACATGAAAACGATCCTATGGTGATTGAGGTGCAGATTCGGGATTGGGGCGTTAAACGTGTGTTAATCGATCCGGGAAGTTCCGCGGACGTCCTCTACTGGGAGGCCTTCAAGGGTATGGGTTTCGAGCCAAATGAGTTGTTATCTTTCAGCGGGACTCTTGTCGGGTTCTCCGGAGAGCAGGTGCAGGTTCTGGGGTATCTCCCCGTACTAACTACTTTCGGAGAAGGAGAAAATGCCAAAGTCGTTCAGGTTAGGTATTTGGTGGTTAACGCGTCGTCACCCTACAACATTATCATCGGGCGACCTTCGTTTAATGCACTTGAGCGGTATTGTCAACACCGTTTTAACTATGAAGTATCCCCGCAGCAGGCGTGTGGGGTTATCCGAGAGACCAGGGGGCGGAAGTGTTATAATCAAGGCTAGGAAAAGGTCGGGTCCATCGGCTTCTCCAAACACGAGGTCGGCATGGTCGATATTGATCCAAGAGAAAGAACAGGCGAGGATGGACTTACTCATCGTGAGGAGGTCAAAGACGTTCGATCGGCCCGCTGCCCTCGCAAATTACCCATCTCGAACGCATTGACAAAGGAGGAGGAGACCGAGATAGTCCGTATTAAGGCAAAATCTAGACCTTTTGCCCGAAACCGTCAGATATGCCGGGCATAGACCCCAGATCATGTGTCATCATTTGTCAATTGATCCCGAGTCGCCGGTGTCACAAAGGAAGCGGAAGATGGGGAAGAAAGGACAAGCCGTTTGGAGGAAGTAGGAAAGTTGTTGGCCGGTTTCATGAAAGAGGTACAATACCAACTTGGCTATCTAACGTTGTTATGGTGAAAAGAAGAATGGCAAGTGGAGGATGTGTAGACTTCACCGACCGAACAAAGCATGCCCGAAGGATCCGTATCCTCTCCTCACATTGACCGGTTGATCGAGTTCTTCCGGTTTCGCCTCTAAGTTTTTGGATGCGTACTCAGGGTACAATCAAATCCGGATGAACCCGAATGATGCGTCCAAAACAACCTTCATGACGGAGCGAAAGAATTTCTATTACAGAGTTATGCCGTTTGGTTTGAAGAACGCCGCGCGACCTACCGTAGACCGATGGATATGGTGTTTGCCCTCATTGGTCGAATATTGAAGTGTAGACGACATGGTGATAAAACCACGTCGGGGAAGATCATGTGATAGACATTAGGAGACCTTGGTGCGGAATTTAATATGCGCTTGAACCGGACAAGTGTACATTCGGAGTTCAAGCCGGCAAGTTCTGGGTTTCATGCTCACAACCGGTATCGAAGCCAATCCAGATAAGTGCCAGGCGATCATTGACATGCGAAGTCCGACCTCGATACGAGAGGTACAGCAGCTAACTGGCCGTTTGGCCGCGTTGTCTCGTTTCTTATCTTGCGCAGGGGACAAGTCCATTCATTTCTTCTCGGCAATTAAGAAGAGAGCTCAGTTTGAATGGACGGAAGCATGTGAAGAAGCATTCAATGGGGTAAAGCAATTACTGTCGGCGCCTCCGGTGCTGGTCAGACCCAAAGAATGTTCTCAATTGACACTTTACCCGCGATCGAAGGGGAAATCACCGTGTTGGTACAAGACACGGATGAAGGAGAGCGTCCGATACTTTGTGAGTAAGGTGTTAAAAGGCGAGACCGGATACGGAAGATAGAGAAGCTGGCGCTTGTGACCATGCAAAACTCAAACATTACTTCCTTGGACACCCGTCCGTGAAGACTAATTTTCCTTTGAAGCGGTGTTCAGAAGCGGGACCGGCAAGGATGGTGTCTGGGCCGTGGAACTATCGGAGTATGAGATCGTTTCACCTCGTATCAAGATCAAATCCCAATCTCTAGTCGATTTCATGGTGGAACTTGTCTATTCACCGAGAAAGGATTTTACTCGGGTGGATTACATCGTCGATGGCTCCTCTAATCTCAAAGGTAGTGGCACGGGGTAGTTGGAGGGCCTGGAGATGGTGCTTGAATACTCTTTGCGTTTCGGATTTTCTACGAGTAACAATCAGGCCGAATACGAAGCTTTGCTGGCCGGTCTGAGGTTAGCTTTGGAAGTCGGGTGACGACTTCGGTTCGTGGATTCACAATTGGTGGCGGACAAGTGGACGGGTCGTTTCAGGTAAAGGACCCCATTTTGGAGAAATATTTGCAGCAAGCCATTTCATTGAGTCGGCAGTTTGAGGTTTTTGAAATATGTCACGTGGCCCGGGAAGAAAATACTCGAGCCGATGTTCTATCGCGGTTGGCTAGTTCTAAGGATTCCGGGATGAACAAATCGGTCATCCGTGAGGTACTTCCAGTGCCCAGTGTTGAAAAAGGAGAATCCCTGGCACTTCGTGAAGGAGACGGCGGGTGGATGAGCCCGATCGTCCGTTATCTACAACAAGATGGGTTACCTGAAGATAGAGAGAAGGCCAAACGAATCAAGAGGATTTCATCCCGGTTTGTAATGGAGTCCGGAAAACTATACCGGTTGGGACGGGCAGCTCCCATGTTACGCTGTGTGTCAGAGGAGGATATGTCAACAGTGATGAAAGAGGTTCATGAGGGGACTTGTGGAAATCATGGAGGAGGGAGGGCTTTGGCTGGTCGGATCTTAAGGGCCGGGTATTATTGGCCTACGTTAACAAAAGATTGCAAAGAATATGTGGCGCAATGCTCAAAATGCCAAACGTTCGCTCCAACCATTCACACTCCATCCGAATTCTTGCACACCATTCGTGCCGTGGCCTTTTATCGTGGGGTGACATCCGGGCCGTTCCGTGGCTCGGGACGTTGAAGTTCTGATCGAGCGGTGGATTATTTTACTAAGTGGGTGGAAGCGAAGTGTCCCGATCTCGGCGGACCGAGTTCGGCGTTTTAGAAGTATCATTTCGGTTCGGACTACGGGTCATTGTCTCGACAACGGGCACAATTGCAAGTACCTTAGTGGAGTTCGCAAGGAGCTCGGAATTCAAAACAAGTTTATATCCGTAGAGCATCCACAGGCAAATGGGCAGGCTGAGTCGGCCAACAAGGTCATACTTAATGCAATAAAGAAGAAGCTGGATTAGGCCAAGGGGTTGTGGGCGCAATGCCTACACGAAGTCTTATGGGCATACCATACCACAATCCATTCCACAACGCAAGAGACTCCTTTCCGGATGGTTTTTGGAGCTGATGCCATGATTCCGATAGAAGTGGTTTTACCCTCTTGGCGTCGAGAAAATTTTGAAGAGGAGGCCAATAACCAAACTTTGAATGAAGAGGCGGATTTCTTGGACGAGATAAGGGACACGGCCCATGTCAGGGAAGTGGCAGCCAAACAGAGAATGATCAGACGTTTCAACTTGCGGGTGAAGCAACGAGGATTCAAGGTTGGAGATTTGGTACTAAAAAAGATAATCGATCCTACCAAGAAGGGTAAGTTAGATCCCAACTGGGAGGGACCATTCAGGGTCTCGGAAGAATTGCAAAACGGAGCCTATAAATTGGAGACGTTGGACGGATCAGAATTACCAAGGACTTGGAATGTTGCAAGTCTTAAGTTTTATTTTAGTTAAATATATTTATGTAAAATAATTGGTGTACTTTTTCCTAGGCAAGGGCGAGTTTTTAATGAGGCATCTATCTAATGAAATTATATTGATCGATTTAGCAAAGAAATGGCGACTTCGCTAAGCTCGGTCTAAGGATCGCCTTTCACCCGGAAGGCTCTGCTCCCATGTGGAATACTCCTTGGTCAACCTCGCATGAGGCTCAACCCTATGGCGACGTCTGCTAAGCTCGGTCTAAGGATCGCCTTCACCACGGAAGGCTCTTCCCATGTGGAATACTCCTTGGTCAACCTCGGCATGAGGCTCTGAACCGTTGGCGGCGTGATGCTAAAACTCGGAGCAATCTTCAAAACGTATGGAATAAAAACATTTTTACTGAAGTTGCATCTAGCGTTCCCTTAACACTTTCTCCAATCTCGGCAAATCGGGATTGACGAGAAATGCATGTGGGGTTACGAACAAATGTTATGTGTTTTTCTCAAAAACCACTAGGATTGCTTGTTGCATCCTGTGGCTTGGGGGGCTCGTAAATACTACATAAAAGTTCGCAACTAGGCAAAAATTAATAGCGAAAATTCAGAAAGCAATTAAAGTAGCCCAGTAGGGCGAATATTCAAAGTACAAATTGCATAAGCCCGGCAGGGCGAATATTCAAAGTACAAATTGCATAAGCCCGGCAGGGCGAATATTCAAAATACAGAATGCATCCGCCAAAAGGGATGACTAACTATGGAAACAAAAGAAGAAGTCAGGGATTGGGGTCGGCAGGGTCGGCACCCACCTTAGCGTTTTCTTCGCTAATAGTGGTCTCACTATCATCTTCATCAACCTCCACCAGCTTCCCATCTACAATGGTCTTGAAGAAATCAACCTCCGAGATATCTATGTCGGGGTATAAGCAGTTGACTTGAGCTTTGGCACGATCAAAAGCTAAGTCCCGGATCCAAAGATACCCATCTGGGATTTCTTCAGTGTTTCCTTCAGCTCGGAGCATGATTTTTCAGAATCCTGGAACTTGATGGATATCTGGGCGAGCTCATCTTCCAAGGTCTTTATCCGTTTGCTAGCTTCTGAATTCTTCTCTTCAAGATTTGTGATGTCATCGGCAGCTTCCGAGAGTTTATTCTTGAATGCATTGTTGGCGTTGAGAAGGAACTGCTCGTTGTCAGCTAACCTTTTGACCTCTGCCTCCAGATCGGTCTTTTTCTTCTCCACATGGTCACCAGACTCGAACAAACTTCGGGTGAGTACAACACACCTCATCAGGTATGAGCTCAGCTGCTTAGTGATCTGCTGCGAGCCTAGACTAGTCAGTTTGTTCACATCGGTTGTGGTATTGGATGATCATACGAAACTTGAGGTCAAAATCGTGGCCAGTAACCGATTTTCAAGAGGCATGATCATAGCTACCTCCGTTGTCCTTTAGCAAATGGAGATGGCCCATCTGAGTTGGTCTCATTCCCCATAACGGTCTTCAGCTTTTTTGGATAGGCTCGGGGTGGTTCTGTTACGGCGCTTGGGGAAGCGAGAGAATGATTGTTTCGGCAGGTCACGGGTCGTTTTCTTTCTTGATTGCACTTCGGTCCGCCAAATTGGACTTGGACTCGGAGGGTCCACCAAAGATCCATCCGAGCATGAGCCAGCCATCGCCTTCTTCGTTCTTTCATCGGCATATCGGTCATTTTGTCGTGGAAAATGAAACAAGGAGTAAGCATACAAATAAAGAAAAATGGAATAAAGCTAAATGAAAAAGCTTACCTAGGAAGTCGAGGACTTCCTCAGGAGATAAGGCAAGTAAATCCTTGACCCGGATCGGTCTGAAGGAGTCCGTAATTTATAGGAAAGGATCTCGGAATCGCCGAGCTATCATAGTCAAAGCGAATAGGAAGCGGATCACAAGTCCAATAAAGAGGGAACTTATGATGCCCATCCATACCATAAATAATATAAGGGCACCGGGACCCACATCTAACTCGGAGGAAACGCTCTTTGTAGCCTTTGAAATTGGAGGTGTAGGCTTGGAGGAAACTTCTTTTTGGGATGCCGCTGATGGCAACCCAGTTTCCAGGCTCCGTGCTTTTTATTTCAAGAAAGAAAAGAATGATCAATGGTGGGGGTTATAGATAGGGCTCGCATATTATTTCAAAGGCCGGATGAAACCCCAACTGTTGGACGGAGTTGAGGAGCAAGGTTAATGGTGCGAAGGATATCGGTCTCAAGTCGGAGAGGGGAATTGAATGTCAAACTCCTCGATCACTCCAAGATAAAAGTAAAACCACTGGTTTGACCTCTTGAGGACGGATCATACGACACTCTCCCTGCACTCACAAGACTCGTAATCATGTCATCTTCGCTCTCTAGACGAGACATTCCTTAAAGAGCGTAGGCGCGATTTCTTCATCTTGTATTAGGCTCCGCTTAAAGCCTACAGCCTCTCCTTTGATCGACGGTTGGTTTCATTATAAGCTCCACCGAACTCAAGAGTCGTGGAATCACTATCGAGTAAAGACTTGGCAAACCCTATCCGTGACTCTCTTTAGGTCGCTTATTCTTTGAGCATTGCTCATCTCGCATGCATTCCTCAAACAGGGTTTTACGTTCTTCGTTTCCTAAGTGGATTTTGCGACCAAAATCATCGCATTCCCTAATGACGACCATGTTTAGAATGAAACAAAAAGCAATGTAGGGAAAAGAGGATACCTGAGTTTGATGATCGATCGACTGAAAGGATGTGTTTTGAAGTAATCGGCAAAGCGCAGAGGGATTTGAAAATTTGTAGAAAGATTTCCGGAGGGCAATTAAGTGAAATATAATGAGTAGGAGGAAAGAGTGGCGTGAAATCAGGTTTTCCCTATTATAGGGCAATCATGCAAAATATATATATATATATATATATATATATATATACAAGTGACCGTTGGACTGGTGTCACGTGGGTCACGTGTCACACTTTTTGGAAAAGTTTGAAAATGTAACACATCTCGCTAAGGGATTAAGGGTTCAAACTGTTTGGTCGACACAGATTCAAGAAGCTTAAAACCGAGCGACCAAGGGGGCTTATGATCATGCATAAAATCCTCACCGAGATGGATGCCCTGAGGGAAGATTGTAAGATCCGAGATAGGTCTCGCCATAAAAGAGGAGATCTATGTCCGATATGGGTCTCGGAAAAGACATGAGGACGGCCTAGGTCCGAGGTGTAGCTCGACGTACTCCAGATGAACGATTGAATAGACGCTCAAGATGAAGAGTTCCTAGAGTCTTTAGGACGTTACTAGTGAATGATTACAAGTCAACACTAACTCCTTGCCTTCAAGGCCATGATTAATGGGCTGAGGCCGTTACGGAAGGAAAGAAATAGCTTCAAGGAATGAATGGTATAAATAGGGCTCCCGTCAGCGGGATAAGCAAGACAATGATAAGCTTGGAACTCGAGTTACGACACTTGAGCTTCCAAATCCCTAAAGTCACTTTAATAAGGTTTTTCCTGCAAGAACAATCATTACCATACATCCGCGAGTTGAAACGATCAAACTCGGAAAATCACCAAATGCAACCTCAAACTAACAAACCAAAATTTGAGTCCAAAAAATAACAAAAGAATTAGAAAAACAATACTAATTTTATTCAATACAAAAAGCCTTGGTGAACGTGGGAAAAAGAAAAACCAAGTGAAATTTTAAAAGAATTCACCGCCTCATAGCGAGCTAAGCGCGGCAGAGCGCTAAGCCTTCACACCATTGCGAAAAATGATAGTAACGCTGCTATGCAAGCTCCACTTACACACCTATACAATCTCATTTACACATCTAAATAATATTTACAATACATACACACTTCCACAAGCTAAAACACTACAAACTTGTGGAAAATAACAAATTGACATAACAAAACAAAAGCAAATAACAATACGAAAACGTGGTGATAATGAGTTAACAAGTTGAAAAGTGAAAAATTGAAATTAAGAGCAAGTCGTATTTCAACTTGTTAAAACATAATCCACCAAACAACATAAACATAAACAAACAAAAACATGCTTGTTTTTTAAGTAAACGCCTTTATTGTCGAGCACTAGTAACCTCCTCTCGTCATGCCATGGTATTGCCACACCGCGCAAACCTAAAGAAAGTGTCCTAACAACCACACAATAAACGTTACGAGTACGAGACAATTCACAACATCACATAAAAACTAAGAAAATCACAAATATGTACAAGTATGGAAAGTAAACACATAACATGTACAAGTAACATATACAAGTTCATATACAAAGCCTATACAACATATACATTAATTACAAAACTCAAAAACAACGGAATTATCGCAATACAAAACCAATAAAACCAATCCCTAACGGCGCCATTTTGTTGTCATGTATAGCGGCAAAGAGTTGGTATTATTTTTACCGGTGATATATACCGTTAGGTTATATCGTATCGTATCCACAGAGATTGGTTATTGATTCGCTGCTCGACAATTCTACCGTTAATGAGTTTGAGATTAAAAGAAATGAAAATAAAAGACAAAAAGTAAATGAACAAAAAGTATAAAGGATAGACAGCTTGTCTGGAACGAATGTAAACTACCCGTCACAGACTTAAATCTACCACCCATGTCATACTCGGCCTACGATACTCGTTTGTGTCATCACATACCTCTCACAACCTAAGCTATTTCTAACCCAAATTGAGAATCCTCCTAAATCATCTCAATATCCATCCCTGGCATACCTCGACAACAAAGAAGTCAACTGCGTCACCTCCATACCCATTCCTGGCATACTTCACCGACGCAGAGGCATTAAGTTCGGATACTCTATAGTGAATGTTAGCTCTAAACCTATCTCTAGCATTCAGAAACTAACAGATAATCATCCTAGGTAAGAATCTAAGCAATCTATCCCTAGCAAAGCTTAAATCCCTAACATAAAGTAAAAACCTAAGATAATCACCGACACAAATTTGTAAAACAAACTTTATACAACGCCAAGGGCGATAAATATACAAGAGTTATGAGTAGATATACATACAAAACCCAAAAAAAGAGATTACAAAGAGAAGAGAAGAAGAGGAACCAAACATTTCTTGGTTTGTCAACACCAATCGACGAGGGATTCGACTCCGGATCATCAAAATGCAAGCTCCAATGTTGTTTTCCAAGAAAATCTATCAAAAATATGATGTTGATGGTGTTGGGACTCAAAAGTACCCAACCCATAACCTAAAAATGTGTTTTTAGCCCCTTTTAAAGAATTTTGATGTCGCAGGGCGTGCTAAGCGCGGTCTTCGCGCTAAGCGCGATATGTGATTTTCAGCATTTTATTTTTGCCGTATCTTGAGAACCGTAACTCGGAATTGCGCCTGGTTTGAAGCGTTGGAAAGCTTATTCAATGATCTATCTAACCATGTATAAATATCAAGCTTTATTGATGATTTTTATTCTTTGATTTTGAGCTTCATTCGTTGATGAGATGCCCAATCACAAGATTTGGAGCGTGTCTTCGACACTTTATTACTCAATGCTCCAATTATGAATGAATACCTATAAAAGAGATGAAAAACTATCAAATGATACAATATTTACACAAAAACTCAATTATTCTATTATGTACATATTTATACTAAAAGCGGGGGATTTATTCGAAGAATATCAACAAAAGAACGGATAAGTGCCACAAAATGTATATACAAAATAACTACATTTTGGCACTTATCAGTTGTCACCGGTCTATCAAAGTCCTTAAGCAAGTCAAATAGTGCCCGAGTACATTGCAACCAAATTTCCGATTTGAAATAATTATTGATATCATATTGATGTTTGTAGATTGTTTATCGCACGAGTTATAAACAAGTTTCCATTAAACTGCCATTCCAATTTGTATTCATTTTTCGTTTTCGTTGATTTTTGCAGGTTTAAAGTTTTTGTTGATTGGAGAAGGTGACCGGAATTATCCTCCGACGCCTTTGACTTGGGGTCAACCGGCAAAGGCATGTGTGGCTTGTTTCAATTGGTCGATTTAAAACCTTGGGCCCCAGCGCACGTTTTGGTTTTAATTTGTTTGATTTTCAGGAAATAACATCTCTTATATATTTATCAATGTGTCATTATTAATGGATATATCACCACCCCAGTGGTTAACCATGCGCGTGCTAAGTCTCTTCCTCTCTCAAGGTGTGAGTTCGATCCCTGCCTTTTGCAATTTTTCATAATTTTTCTAATTTTCACATGTTTACACTTACATACAACTAGAGGCAAAGAGTTAACACCATAAGCTCATGGTGCAGTGGTCATGTTTTAGACCTATAACCTCAAGGTCCTGCATTCAAGCCTTGGCAGGACCATCCATATTTTCCAACACTTGTTTCCTTAGCATTTTTATATTTCATTTATTTTCTAACCAATTTAATTTCTTTTCAAATGATTTTTAAACTATTTTCTAAAATCATAAAAAATGTTTTAATTTTAGATTTAGGTTTTAAAAACCTTTATTTAATTTTTAACATAAAAACATTTGATTTTTCTTCACACTTAGATTATTTTTCATAATTAAATACTAATTACTTAGAATTAGGTCTTTCTACACTAAAATCGATTTCCAAAATTACAAAAATAATTTTCTTTTACTAATTTAGGTTTTTTACTAACCTTAAACATTTTTACTAACATTAAAAACTTTTTTTCTAACATAATCTCCTTTATTCCAATTCAATCCCTTTCTCGATATTTTTTCGATTATTGTAACTATTTCCAAGTTGTAATAGAGCTAGGTTTAAATTTCTCGCGCATTTTTCATAATTATGTATCTGCTCATAGGATGTATAGCTTAAAATAGGGTTTACTTTCCGCATTTACTTTCCGCACCTCTTATTATGTAACTGCCCCAAAGCCATGTAATAGCATAAGACTTTATCTTTCCGCACTTTTACTTTCCGCACTCTTATAAACTGTATATACACTACTTAGATATATGGCTAATAGGATTGTATGACAAGAGTAAAATCAAACTTAGATCACCCTAATTTTCCAAGATAACATATTTGAACTGAATCACTTCTCACACTTGCACCCTTAGGGTATCCTCTCTTGTTGCCTTACGAATACAATGGTAATGTCCCTCGAACGTAGAGATACCATTAGCAAAGGCGCTTACGAATAATATAATCATAGTTCCTTCAAAGATCATAGTCCCTCGATGACCCTCGATGTTGCCTACGAATATATGATATCGTCCCTCGATTGTTGCCAACGAATAAGTGATGATCGTCCCTACAAATTTTCTAAGGTATCCTTACATGTTGACTTCAATGACCATTCGATGACCCTATGCCCGTCCCTTCACATCCAACGGATAGAGTTACCTACCAACAAATGGTATGGATAGAGTTGTTCTAAAGGAGAAGTAAAATAACAAGAAAGACCTTCTGAGTAGGTAATAAGACTCTAAATTGCTTGCTCAAATCAATCAACAAATACTTTTCACACCTCACACTATTTTCAAAACTATTTTTAAAACAAACACTTTGTATACATTCCAACGAGAATCATTACAAAGCTTTAAACTTTCAAGAAACATTTCCAAACACTTCGTATACATTCTCGAGGACTGATACAAGAATCATTACAAAGTCAAAGCGAAATTCTTTTCAAAATACTTTTTCAAATCACACACACACAGAAATTAAGTTTTCAAAATTACCTCCCATACCCAGAATCGATAAAAGGTCTTTCCTGTTCTTTTTACCTTGTCTTTATTGGATAAAAGAAAAGTCGGTGGCGACTTTTGCTATCCGCAACATTTACGATAAAACGCAAAACAAACAAGTCAGTTCTCCCACCGTGTTACACCTTAGAGAAATCTTAAAAATTTAGTGCCCTCGTTTTTATTTGTTGTTAAATTAAAAATGGACAAGATTTCACCTAGGTTAGAACTTTTAACTGATAGGAAAAGTCGGAACGACCATGAGTTCGACTCTTAGCGTCAAAAAATTTGTGTTTTATTTATAATAAAATTGGGGTCTTTCTATTTAATTATTTGTGAATTATAAAATTAAATTTCATTTCACTTCGATTGGATATCCAATAAAGTGAAAAAGTGACACTAGTTATGGGTTAAATTATCAATGTCAATATTTTTTATATTTTCTTAATCGACTCTTTAAAACATCCCCGAAAAATCACATATCAGTAGGTTCAAACTTATCATGATATATCTAACTTGGAAAACACAAATTGGTTAAGCACCACTTCATTATGGAACATGTTGAAAAAAGGGAATGCATAATTAAATTTAAGACCTAATCCAATTAACTCACATATATTTTTACAAAACATCCCCAAATAAACCTTCTTTTTCAGAAGAATTGAACTAGGAATTCTATGTAAACCATGCATGAATTAGTATTCTTATGTGTTTCTTATCCATCTTCTTCTTCTTCCTTTTCTCTACTTGATATTATGTGATCTATGCACTTTAGTTATTTTTTCCTTTTAGTTATGACAAAGAGGAAGTAGTATACTTTCGGGGAGAGTAGAGCCAACTCTCAACTCATTTAAGGGAGAACTTAATCTCTCTCTCTCTCTCTATATATATATATATATATATATATAATGGTTTGCTAACGTAGACACACTTGTTGTGTGAAGGTATATTTTAAAAACATGAATCTTAGGGTGCACTTAACCTTTTTTTTTACTTAAAGCTTGGTAAAATACACCGTTCTAAAAACAAGTGAGTGTATTTTAGCAAATCCTAAGAATTTGATAAAATACACCAACTTATTTTTATGAAGGTGTGTTTTAGAAACATGCACCTTAAGGTGCATTTAACAATTTTTTTAATAAAACTTGTTAAAATAGACATTCATAAAAAAATGGATTTTCAATAACAAACCCAATATATATATATATATATATATATATATATATATATATATATATATATATATATATATATATATATATATATATATATATATATATATATATATAGAGAGAGAGAGAGAGAGAGAGAGAGAGAGAGAGAGATTAAATTATACGAAGTTACACCATGTTACACTCGCTTAAAATATTGGATTAATATTTTTTAAAATCAACCGTTAGATTGAAACATACCATCATATAGATCATACATATAAAGTTTCAGATTAATCTATAATGGTTTACTATACGATCAAGATATCCAAAAATTAACGTCAAAATGAACTTTCATATAACGTTAATTTTGATGTAGTTCATTGACATAGTAAATCATTATAGATTAGTCTCAAACTTTATAGGAATGATCTATATGATAGTATGTTTCAATTCAACGGACGATTTAAAAAAATATTAATCCGAAGTAACATGTTTAAGCGAGTGTAACTCATGGTGTAACTTTTCGTGTAATTGATCCTCTCATATATATATATATATATATATATATATATATATATATATATATATATATATATATATATATATATATATATATATATAACTTTTACCGTCTCCTTGAGAGATGCGTTGTTTTCATCAAAAAGAGAGAGAATGTGAATCTATGTGTTTGTAGGTATGAAGTTGATGATTGTATTGATAAATTTTCTAAAGTTTTGATGACAAAAACACCAATGATTGTTGAAGTCAATGGTAATGACTTTCGAACTCACTGATGATGGTTGTCAAACTTGGATACATACAAAGCCTCATCTAGTAGGAGACTAAATATTCCATTAAAGTTCTTGTATGATTTATGTATTTTTAAAATGACCTTTAAATTCTTAGAGTAGTGAAAGAGAGGAAGTGCGAAAGCTTGTCTGACCATGTATGTTTGAGTGGCTAGAGATTTTTGAAAGTAGGTGAATAACTTCTAAGATACTAAGAAGAATCACACTTACACACATACACACACAAACACGCGTGCGCATATAAATAAATACACACACTTAAAACCTCTTTTTTAAATATCAAAGCTCTTAAAAATGTTTTCAAGCCTGAGCCACGGGATTAGGAAACTTTCATCTTCCTTTTAAAATAATTTTTGAACTCCCAATAGATTGGGACCTTTGAAAGGCAATACCACCCATATAAAGGCATATTCCTTTATTGTTGGCCATGATTTTGTCGCCCTTAACATGTTGTCGCTTTTGGGATTTTCATCGTAAAGCAAAGGAGGCGGACAAAGAAAAGAGTCGCCATTAATGTTATTTATCCCGAATGAAGGAAAGGAAGCACTGAGTAAACCTAAAGGAAGGGAAAGAGCATGGTTATCGCGACCAAGGGGAAAAGGGTAAGGGACTCGGGTACGCGATGGGAAGGTGCTAGCACCCAACGCGTCTGTGGTACTCCATGGGATCCACTTATGTTTGCTCTAAACTTAGAGTGTGTAAAAATCTATGTCTAAAGCTTAATGCTAAAAGGGAATGCATGCAAAAAAACACTGGGAAAAGAAGGAAAGAGTTACAAAGTTGTGCTCGCTTATTCCCTACAACCAAATGCCTATTAATCCTTTTCGAGGAATCAAAGCGTCGTAGTTTTGGCTCAAATATTTTGGTTTGTTGTGTGCTTTTTGTGAAAAATGCTAGCGAAGCATGTCCTTTTTGAAAAGGTTTTAAGAGGAAAATCCAAGCGGCAAAATGAATTTTGGATTGGTTGGTATTTTTTACCTTGAAAAAGGATTTTATGATTCGAATCACATTAAAGTCTACGACACAAGAGGCTTTTGATGGTCGAGCCATACGTCTCATACCCAAAGTACTCATGTAAGGCTCATGACAATGATTCATATAATTATTTATTAAGTTTTTTTGAGAAATTTGAAAGAAGAAGAAAGAAGTTTTAGTTTTTATGATGTAAAAAGGGGAACAAAAAAGTTTATGGGAGACTAGCAAAGTAAGCTTAGAGTTGTCATGCAAAATTGATCCTATAGTTGAGGATAAAAGAGAAATCCACCTAGGAGTTGTCATGTATGGATAGAAAACCTAAGGTCTATTTAGTTCAATCTTAGAGAATAATAAACCAAAGACATCCTAAAGGGATCATGACAATCTCAGAAAAAAGAAGAAGACTAATAAGCAAGCAATCAAATGATAATGAAAGCAAGCAAATATCACATGAGAAGTAAATACCAATATATCATGTCATAAAGTAAGGTAAGAGAAGAGATGACAACTAGACAATCACACACTACAAAGACAAGTAAAGACTTATTAAAGCATTAGGAAACTAGACAAGATACCTAAACAAATATACCTACTTAGATGATAAGTATCAAAGAAGCAAGAAGTAGAGTTTTAATCAATTTATTAAAAATAACGTGTGTGAAAATCAAATCAAATAAAATTCATCCAACAAATTGAATGAAAATTCAACAATTAAAATTCTAATCTACTATTTTTGGTCTAAGGAAATTAGAAATCAACAGAAATTAAAATCCTACTCTAACATTTTTTAAGAGTTTTTTATGTGAAAACAATTAGAAATTAATGGAATTGAAAATATGTTCCAATACTTTTCTGTAATTTTTTATTATTTAGAAACTAAAACAATCAAACAAAAGAAAATTAATAATATCACAACAATTAAGAAAAAGAAATTAAAAGGTGGTGAGTGTGAAGTAATTCGTATGGGCTTGATGTGTGTACTTTTGTATGGGCTTATATGAGGGAATGGGGAAGAGGCCCAACCGATTTATTATTCAGCAAAATAAAAATAAAACTAAAATGGAGGTACAATAGAATTATTGGGAGATGAGTTAGAAACTTGTCGGGCTTAAGTTGTGAGGAGACGATGGGCTAGTTAAACAAGTTAGGCCCAATTGGAATTTAAGACGATAGAAAAAACCTAATTTTCTAAACAGGCTAGTCGTTCCACTCTTTTTCTATTTCTCTTACGCATTAATATTTGAGAAATTCTTAAGCAGACACCCCCATGATACCAATTAAAAAAGATATTTAAATTTAAATAAATTTAAAATTATATCTCTTATTCATAATGATATGTCTTATTACTATTGTCTGTGTCAAAGAATTTTTTTATATGTACGTGACCACACAAGAATTCCTCATTCTGTTTCTTATTTCCTCGCTTCAAATTTCTTATTACCACAACAACCAACAACTTTTCTTCTTCTTCTTCTTCTTCTTCTTCTTCTTCTCTCTCTCTCTCTCTCTCTCTCTCTCTCTCTCTCTCACGAGATTCTCATAATTTTTTGATCTCTACGACAAACTCCACCTTCTCCTCTTAAGTCTCATTCCTCTTTTCTTAATTTTAATCTCTATTCAGTTTCTATCTCCCTTTCTAGTCCAAAAATCTACATTTGTTCAGAACAAAACAACAATAACAACTCCATCTAAAAAATCGATTCATCTTTAACGTTTTTCTTTATTCGGTTTTGCTTTTTTGGTTATGATTCTGATTCATTTCAAACAAAATAGCAACATACATGTCATGGATTCAACACACAGAAACGTGAAAATGACAAGAGTGTAAGGCTTACCAACGAGATGAAGGCTTTGTCTCAGTTTCTTGTTGAATCTGATACACCACAGAATCGCAAAAGGAAGCTAGAGGAAAATCGGAAGAGCGGGCAATATTAAGCATCAATGAATCTTTATTTCAGAACCGCTCCTTATTCACTACTAGAAAATTCACTTTGTGACCGAATTAGAGACCGAAAAAGCTTTAAAATCGGTCACTAAACCGTATAGTGACCTATCTAGCGACCATCACTTTTTGATTAAAAAAGTTCTAGTCGCTAAGTTTTTGCGACGAATTTAGTGACCGATTTTTAAAGATCGATTTAGTGACTGAATTTAGTGACAAATGTATTATGTTTTTTATAAAATAAAAATAAAACTTGTCAAACCTAGGAATTAAAATCATGACCTACGCAAATTCTTACAAAGCTTTACCACAAGACCATTCAATATATTTTGTTCTATTATATATTTAAATGTATATACATATAACAAATAAATAAATGTTTTCAAATAAAATTTAAAAAATCTTTATATCAATTGAATTTTATCATGCTATTTTATTATGCATACATAAAAATTGTATAAAAAAAATAGAATTCACTTTGATGCAAATATAAATATAAAATAACATTATTTTTATATAAATGTATGTTTTATTGTTAAAACAATAAAATGATGAAATTTTTACTAAGAATTAAAAGAGAACTAAAATATTTTAAAAAATGGAAGCGAAATAGTAACATAACAAAGAGGATTAAAAAAATAGAAGGAAAAAAACAAAAAAAAATTAGTGACAGAAATCTCGGTCTCTGATTTTTAAATAAAATAAATTTTATTTAAAATACTTTTTCGTGATCGAATAGGTGGGCACAAAATTTTAGTCACTAAACCGGCGGTAATTTTGATATGAAGTTATTCCTACCAAGATTATAAACTAGGCTTTGTAATAGGAAAGGGGAAGAACAAAACTAAAAAGCTAAGAGAAATTAAAATAAAATAACATTTTCATTCATTTGATTATCCTTCAATGTCTCAAGGGAATACAAATATAATAGTATTAACGGGTCATTAACTAAAATCCCTAACTAAAAATAAAACCCAATAACCATCCTAATAGTATAAGTTCTATTATTACCCTTATCTGGACTGCTCGAATTCCTGTCGGGCGGATTGCTCTACCATGGTATTTATCGAGTCACTAAGGATCGATAACGTACTGGGGGTTTCTATCTGCCCATCTCAGCATCACTTGATTAGTTTTTATCGACGCACGTCGAGTAGATCCGATCTACTTGTCTCACTAAGGACTATGCCCGTTGTGACCCCTCTGCTCGGTATAACGGCTAGTTCCGAGCATCAGTGCCCAGTTTGACCAAGCCAACTAGAATATCTATGTCCACAGATCCGAATATCTAGGCCCAAAAATAGCGACCAATGAGAATCCTCCTAGAATCACTATATAAACCCTCATATCTTTGAGGGAAAGGTATCACATTCTTACTCTCAAAACCCTAATATTTAATATACTCACCTTAAACATTTGCTTACTTTAGCATCAGAGTGCCTTGCAGGTACACCACCTTCTCCTCATCATCAATATTGCTTGAAGGATCTTCACCTATTCCGGCCATCTTCAATTATGATCAACCGACCAAATCAATGGCACCGTCTATGGGAAACTATCTTCCCCATCTTCATTCATCACCAAGAAATCAAAAGATCAAAGATACCTCAAAATTTCCAACAAGATGGCTCAGAACAACAATCAGTTCCTTTTAGGTAAGACACTCCTCTCACCTTTCCAAAAGACAAACGGGAATGACACCCTTCCTCACCTCGAGGATTTCGTAGAAGATAGGGACGGTAGGAATGCCTCCCCCGACTCAAATGATGCTCGCGACCAAGATTCCATCTTGGATAACCATAAATCCAAGAACCTAGCTGATGACATTGTCACCACTCATCCCTCGACACCATTACCGACCAACACAGACCCAACTCTGGCTGCAATCCTATCCACCCTCAATCATACCAATATCCTTCTCCTCCACCAAGGTCAGCGTATCGAGGCCCTAGAAAAGAATCTTCCCCAGTCTCCACCGTAAAGGCCAAAGACGATCATTTCCTGCAGCCCTTCACCGAGTAGACCTGCTTGAAATCAAGCTCACCCCGACGTACCTCTCCTCGGAAAAATCAGGGATCTCCTTCACACAAGATGACGAGGAACGAATCACATTTCTCTCGCGATCGTTCCCCGTCGCCTAAACTAAGACGAGAAAGGGACCTCTCTCCCCATCACATTAGAAACAACCATTATATCTCCCTCACCCCGATCGAAGTGATGAAGAAGAACACCATGGCCCCCTATTTTGGGCTATCATGGATATTCCTATTCCTTCCGGTATGGAAAAACCCCCTAGGCTCGGACAATATGATGGCACCATCGACCCAGACGAGCATATCAAACACATCGATGCCTTGCTCGATTATCGAGGAGTCCAAGGAGCCATCAAATGCTGCCTATTCTCTACGACCCTGAGGAAATGGGCCATGGCTTGGTACAAAAGCATACTCGATGAGTCAGTCACCTCTTGGAAGTACTTGGGGAGACTATTCTACAGACACTTCACCGCCTCCTGTCACCACCCAAAGTTGGAGGCTTCACTGCAAGCTATCATCCAGGGGAAGGAGGAATCTCTACGAGCATACATCGAGAGATTTAATAGAGAAGCCGTCCAAGTTTCAACCATGGAAGACATGAAGAAATATCTCCTCGAAAGAGGATTGCGCCCTCGCAGTGATTTTGCAAAGGCCGTTGGAATTGAAACCCCATCCACGCTGGATGCTTTCCTTCTGAAGGCTCAAGCATATATCCAGTATGAAGAAAATGAGACACCCAGTTGTGCTCGCAATACTCTACATAGAGAAAATGTCAAGGATTCAAAGAGCGAAGGCACCTCGACATCTCGTCGAGGGGGAGAGAGAATAAGGGAGGATAAACCCCGTGATTCCAGAGACCACAATGGGCCGTTGGTCGATTCAGCGACTATACCCCCTCACCACATCTCAGGAACAAATCCTAACCGACTATGCAAACTCTGAGTTCAAACAAGGTGGAGTACGTTTTCCCCGCTAGACCCCAGCTGTCGCACCCCAAAATTTACCCTCTTCTTTTTTATTGCATGCAAATACATTCATGTCATGAGTTCTGTGGTTATGAGTGTAAGGTGGCTCGCAATGTTTCGTTTTATAAGATATGGAAGATGTTTGTGTTTTCAATCAATCTAAGAGAATTGAAAATAACAAGGGTTTATGCTCACCTGGGTTACATTTTTTTTCTTGCGGACTTTCTTGAGGGATTGAGTATTCTTTAATTAAGATGGCATCTTTGATTTAAAGAGCATGTTACCATTATCATTTAAGAGCCTTTAAGTTCTTGAAGCAAATGTTGCAAATTGGTACAATTGAGAAATTTCTTCAAGTTTTAATCCGAATGAAGATAATTTGACATACAAATTGATACATGATATGTTGAATTACAAATTTAATTTTAATGTCATTCAAAGTTTCAATATCCTTTCAACATTATTTCTTATTGGAATCAAGTCCGAATGGCAGGAATTTTTCTATTTGACATATCAAAATTGAAACTTAAAGGATTGTAAACTTTAAGGTATCTAGAGAATTTTCCGATTATGTTACAAAGGGAATTCAAGCTTGCATTCAAAATTCACATGAATGACGTACAAAATAGAAGTTTAGATTACAAGTCCAAATTAGGATTATCGCTTGACAAAGTTTTACAAGAGGATTTCATACATTCAAGGTTTACCAACAAGAGACAATTCCAAAGGATTCTAATTACAAGACCTATGTTTCTACAATACAAGAAACCATAAATTAATCCTATGGTCACTAATGGCGATTCTCTCTGTTGAAATTTCTTCCAACTCCAAGCTTTGTGCTATGTCCTCACCCTTGTCGCCATCACATGAAACAAAACACAAGAGAATGGTTAGTGATCAAAAATGCAAATTTGAAACAAAAAGAATTTTTAAGAGAACGTTTCTATTCAAACTCATCATTAGGGTTAAGCTTAAGGAATCAGGTTTTTAAGGGTTTTAATCATGTTCATTGCCAAAGCCTCATAATCTGAAGATTAATCATGGGCTGGTTTTCCCAATTGCAAATCATGAAGTAAGAAACTTCAGTTCACAAAAGGGAGGTGTATCTCAGCAAACATCATAGCTACTAACCATCAGTACAGTTCCAGAAAAGCAGGTTCAGCAAAAAAAAAAACAGATTATCACAAGCAACAGGCAGCAGGCAACATAGTTATCAGTGTAGCAGAACACATAGCAGAGCCAGCAGTAGACAAAAGAGAAAGCCAAAAATGCCAAGACAATAAAGCCAATTAGAAAAGCAATGGCAAAAAGTAGCAAAACACATAGCAGAAGGCAACAGGGCAGCAGACAGCTTCAGAGAAAAGCAGAAACCTAGTTCCAATGCAAAAAGACTCAGTTGGACCAAGAAGAACATAAAAACACAGCAACCACCATGGTTCCCTACAGAAAAAAATGGTATCAAATAGATAGCCAGCATTACAAGTTCAAAAAACCAAAACCATTTTCACCAACCTAGCAACCCATCTCATTCCAAATCAAACCGTAATAGAAACAAACTAAAACAGGGAGCCCTTGTTCCAACAACAGAACAACAAGAAGCAACCATTAACCAGAAACCAGAAACAACCATTACCCAGAATCATAAGCCAAAATCACAAACCAGAACATAAAAATCACAAGAAGAAACCATTCCATACCCGAACCAAAGAAGAAAACACGGTTCACAACCAAAAAACCATAACCACTGTTCTAAACCAAAAACCATCACCATAACTACAAACAGAAAAAGCCAGAACAAGAAAATCAAACCAAACCCTAACATTATTCATCATTTTCCCCAAACAAAACCCTTCAGAAAAATATATGTTCAGAAATCAAGTTTTGAATCTGAAAAAGAAGAGAGGAAAAGAATCTGATAAAGGGAACAATCTCACCTGGAGTTGACAGAAGAGTCTGAATCCAACGCTTAGGGTTTCGAAACCCTATTTCAAGATCCTCTTAAAACAAGCCAACATCTACAAAATCATGCTCAAATTAGTGTTCAGAGTAAGAAATCAAACGTAAACATGTAAGAAAAGTTCGAATCGGAGCCAAGTCTCTGCGAGAACCGCCGAAGGCGATTTCTGGTCACCGTTCGCTCCATCTTATCCGGAGAGGAGTAAGGGAACCAGACGACGAGAATCCGAGAGAGAGAGCGGCGAGATGGCGAAGGGAAAAACAGAACATGCAAGCAACCCAGAGAGAAGTAGCGATCGAGAAAGAGAGAGGAGATTTTTCTGGGTGTGAGAATCGTGAGTGAAGAGGAAGCCAGAGAGAAAGATAAGGGTCGTGAGAGAGAGTGAGACAGATGATTTAGTCTTTGTTTTAGTTTTCTTTTTTTTAGGTTAATTAGCATTAAAACATAGTATTAATATTAGATAAGTATTTATAATTAGTATTATTTTCTTTAGTTAATTAGTAAAACAATAAGTTAGTACACCATTTAATAAAAATAATTAGATTAGGATTTGTTGGTTCAAGCGGTGACACTTGTCACCGTCTGTGTGGTCCATGTGTGATCTGCTGCAGGTACACCTATGATAAGCAACTTTTCTCCTTCCCTTCTAACCATCAGATCTGTCCAAATCCAAATCTGACGTTCCAGAATGATGGTCCATTCTACATTTTCATGGAACTGTCCATACAAGATCCAACAAGGGCTATTGGGCTTCGACTCAGCTTGCTCTTCACACCCCTCAGATATGACTACAACCACAAGCCCATTTCTAAATTCACTCTTTAAGTTATTTATTTATGCAAGTATTTTAATTTAAGTATTTTTAATTTGTTGTATTAAATAATAATTAGTATATGATAGTTTTTATTTGCTAAATGATCGATTAAATTATTAGTTGATTTTTTTATCAAATAGAAAAAATCTATTCTAATAATTATTTAAAATTCCCATTGTATTGTGTGATAATTGTTTGTTTATTTGCTTATTTGGTATTTATTCATGATTGTACACTTCGCACACCACCAACATTAAAATTAATCTGACTTTCCTTTGATTGGCTCATAAGCCGATTTCTTAAAAGAGTCTCATAGTTGGGGATGGGCATGGCCATACTCACGAGGTTAATTAAAGCCCTTGTTGTTTTAGTTAATCATAACCCGAAAATAACATTGGTCTATATACCAATTTTCCATGCACCAGGGTCTCATAGTTGGGGATAGGAGCACCTATCCTCACGAGGTTAATTAAGTCCATATACTTAATTAATCATAACGCAACTCCATTTCTCATTTCCTCGCGCATCGAGTTCCGAAACACTTTCATAATTAACCTACAAACCTCGATCCAAAGTCGAGTGCATTTTCAAAACCTTTTTCATAATAAAATCCAAGTTTTTAAGTCGTTGGACGCTAGGCCAATTGTTTAAAAACTTGTCCCAAATGAACTCCTAGTTTTTAAGTCGTTGGACGCTAGACCAATTGCTTAAAGACTTCTAAATAACGTGGAACTTGTTTCACCTCACTCTTTCATAAGAAAATCTTTTTGGGTGATAGGCGACTCGTCTGAGCATTAGCTCCTCGGGTTTCTAGTATTTGAATCGTAAGACGTTAGTCCTATTGTTCAGTACTTTTTCACTCACTTAAAAAATAATTCAACTTACTCAATTCCTTTTTCGCTCATATGCGACCATAAGACTCTTTTCTTACAAAGAGGGTGTAATAGCCATTTCAAATATGAACGAGGACTTAAGCTTTTCAAACAAACTAAACAAGTCCAGGTTCAAGTATTTGAAATGTCTAATGCACGATTTTTCTTATAAAATCAATACAACCAATTTAAAACATTTTTGAGAGGAACTACGGAGTTTTGACTTTCCTATTGCACAAGGAAATACGTAAGCACACGGTTTTGAAACCGTGCCAAACTCAAAATAATAATAAATAAACCCGTTTCTTTTATTTGTCGATCTCAACTCATGAATTAGCAATTTAACACACACACAAACGCTTAGAACTAAGTGGGTCCTATCGAGTACGATGGATGTAAGGGGTGCTAATACCTTCCCCTTACATAACCGACTCCTGATTCCATGTTTTTGGTCGTAGACCGCCTTATCCGTATCTGTGGGATTTTATCTATATTTTCCCATTCCTTTTGGAACAAATAAAATTAGATGGAGATTTCACATATTTTTGAAAATTAAATGATTTTTGAAAATCGAGTTGCTTCACCAGCGAAACCCGGGACCGATAAAAGCAAATATTATAGATTTCATAGAAGTCACGGGCACGTGATAGACGAGTGCATCCACCTAAAGGATACAATGGAGATCCTAATCAGAGACGGACATCTCAAGCAATACAAAAAGAAAGAGACTACAAAAGAGGAAGCTCCCTCGTCCAGCAAGGTCGAGGAAGAAAAAACTACTGAAAAGTCTTTTATGCCCATAACTATGAGTATATCTAGGCCAGAAGACTTCATCTTTCCTGACCTCGACACCACTTCGGCGTACTTCACCGCCCATAGCCCTTGGGAGTCCTTCCCTACAACCATGGTCATCTCTGGTGGAGGGTTCACCAATAACTCCATCAGATCGATCAAAAGGAGGTTTGATGACCTCGTCAAGACAAGTTCGAATCTGGGCGCTACCCTCGACAAAATTCAAGGTAAGTCTCACCCACTAGCCTTCTATAAGTAGGGGCTACCTAGGGGCGCCCCCAATGCAAATATTGCCCTGCTCGTACGCGCCAGGATGTCGAACTTCAACATGAGAAGAATTCTGGTCGGCCAGGGAAGTTCGACCGATATCATATATGCCCAAATTTTTTTCACCCTGCAACTCAACGAGACCTGCCTGACTCCGTATATTGGCTCAGATCTACAGAGATGCAATGGATCCATGGATAAATCGTGGAGGTATGTAGAGATGATGTAACCTTTGGTGCTGGGGAGACAAGCAGGTTGATCAAAATCCAGTTCCTGATCATCGACTGCCCGTCCCTATATAATGCATTTTTGGCCGACCTAATAACACCGAGCGGATAGTAGTGCCATCCACAGTCCACCTGAAGATGAAGTACTATACTGCAAATGGGCAAGTGGCAACCTTGCATGGAGATATTCAAGAAGCCCGAAGATACTCTGAGGCATCCTCGAAAATCATGGATTCCATCAATCTCCAACCACAGGCCAGGGGCCGAGTTGACCTTCCTGAAAGCTCGCATAGACCAGAGCCCCTCTCTCGATTCAATGCAACCGACCTCGAGTGTCGCTTGGAGCCCGAGGACTTGGCGGAAAGAAAGAGGAAAGGTAAAGAAACAATGATCGAGGAAGACTAAACTATTCCCAGCAGCTCGGAAGAACCCGCTAAGAAACACATGCGACTGATCCCAAATGGTGAATTCGAGCTCGTGTCGCTAGGTAGTGACCCCAACAAAGGAGTCAAGATCAGAGCAGACCTTCCAGAATTAGCCCAGAACCAATTTAGAGCATGCTTAAAGGACAACCGCGGACCTCTTCTCCTGGAGCGCTGCGGAAATTCCCGGTCTCGATCCAGAGGTGGCATGTCACCATCTGATAATTGACAACGCCCTTAAGGCCGTAGCACAGCGTAGGAGAAAGCAACCCCCGGAAAAAACCAAGGCTGCCGAGCAGGATGTTAGGGACCTTTTAGAGGCCAATTTTATTTCGGAAGCCCAATATACTACTTGGCTGTCCAACCCTATACTTGTCAAAAATAATAATAGAAAATAGCGCATGTGCATTGATTACTCTGATCTCAATAAGGAATGTCCTAAGGACGCATACCCCTAGCCTAACATTGATGAAATCGTCGACAATTCTGCAGGTTTTAAATTTCTTTCGTTCATGGACGCCTATTCTGGATATAACCAGATTCTCATGGCCAAAACGGACAAAATTTATACGGACTTCATGACCAAATCAGGAAACTATCACTACAATGTGATGCCCTTCGGTCTGAAGAATACTGACGTGACATATCAACAAATGATGAAGAAATTTTTCAAGGGAGAAATCGGGGACATGCTCGAAGTGTATATGGACGATATGATCGTAAAATCCCAAGAGGAAGTCGATCACGTCCTGGACCTTAGGAAAGTCTTCGATCAAGCCATAAGAGTCAAAACAAGGTTTAATCCCGAGAAGTGTACCTTCGGAGTCCGGGTCGGGAAGTTCCTTGGCTTCTATCTCACCGAGCGTGGCATATAAACTAACCCTGAAAAATTTCAAGCATTCTCGGAATTACCCACTCCGAATTCCAAAAAATCCATTAAAATCCTCAACGGGATGCTCACCTCGTTATCACGGTTCGTCGCAAAGTCGACACAACACGCACTCCCATTCTTCAAACTGCTAAGAAAGAAGGATGCATTCGACTCGACCGAAGAATGCGAACAAGCCCTGCTTTATCTCAAGCAAACCCTATCACAACCTCTCGTATTATCTTGACCAAATAAAGAAGAAATATTATACTTATACCTGGCCGTAGCTCCCGAGTCCGTTAGCGTGGCCCTCATCCGAGAAACCCCAGAGGGTCAAAAATCGATCTATTTCACAAGTAAAGCCCTACAAAGGCTAGAAATAAGGTACCAGTAGATCAAAAAGATAGTCCTCACATTGATCAATGCAGCGAGACGACTCCGACACTATTTCCTAGTGCATACCATCATAGTTCGGACAGATCAGCCCATCAAGCAAATGCTGGATCGCTCGGACATGGCCGGATGAATGCTCAAATGGTCCCTGGAGCTATCCGAGTTCGATATTAGGTATGAAAGCAGAAAGGCCATCAAAGCCCAAGTTCTTTCCGATTTCGTGGCAGAAATGACCTTCCCCATATTCCACGAAGGGACCAACAAATGGACGATATTCGTCGACGGTGCATCCAGCTTGATTGGAAGCAGGGCAAGCATAATTCTGGAAAACAGAGAAGGGATCATCGTAGAGGTATACCTCTCCCTCTCATTCCCCACTTCCAACAACCAAACATAGTACAAAGCCTTCCTCGCCAATCTCCGCCTTGCCAAGGATATGGGAGCCAAAGAGGTCAAAATCCTCATGGATTCACAACTTTTGGCCTCTTAGGTTCGAGGCGAATACCAGGTGAAGAATTATTAACTAGCAGAATATTGGGACCTCGTACATGATAACTTTATGAAGTTCACCTTGGTCGACGTGCAACATATACCCCGAGAACACAACACTCGAGCGGACGTTTTGTCCAAACTAGACAACACAAAAATAAAGGGGGGAAGCAAGTCAGTGATCCAGGAAATACTACCTCGATCAAGCATCAAGAAAAACGCCTCATCTACAACATGCTTGTTATCAAAGAGGGCACCTGCTGGATGACTCCCGTCTATAAATACATTACAAATGGAACTCTACCTGATGATCCCAAAGAAGCGAGCACCATCAGACTAAGGGCATGCACATATGTCATCGTCGAAGATAAACTCTACAGAAGGGGATTCTCCATCCCTCTCCTCAAATGCGTCGAAGAAGCCTAAGTGCCATATATATTGAAAGAGATACATGAAGGAATCAACGCCCAACACCTAGGAGGAAAATCGCTCGCCAGAAAAGCCCTAAGGGAAGGTTACTATTGGCTGACCATGCAGCTCGACGCCAAGGAACACGTGAAGAAATGTGATAAATGCCAACGACACGGACACATGCACCTGGCCCCTCCAAACAAACTCAAATACCTCTTGTTCCATTGGCCTTTCTCGTGGTGGGGGCTAGATGTCCTCGACCTGTTCGTCATGGGGGCCTATCAAAACAAATATATGATAGTAGGCGTTGACTACTTCACCAAGTGGATAGAGGCCGAAGCATTAGCTAAAATCACCGCTCAAAACATCCTACACTTCTATAAGAGAAATATAGTCGCCCGATTCGACATACGACAAGCTATAGTCACCGACAACGGGACATAATTCATCGACAAAAACTTTCAAGACTTCGTTGCTCATTTGGGAACCATACATCACTTCGCTTCAGTTGAACACCCGCAAATCAACGGGAAAGCCGAATCTGCGAACAAAGTCATACTGCACGGACTCAGACGAAGGCTGGATGAATCGAAGAAGAAATGGGTTGAAGAGATACTCAACATGCTATGGGACTATCGAACTACTGTCCACTCGTCCACCGGGGAGACCCCATTCCAACTAGCCTATGGAACCAAGGCCTCCATCCAAATAGAGATTGCCGAGCCATCGAGAAGAACCGAATCTCCGCTCGACGAGGAGATGAACAATAAATCCTTAAGAGAGGAACTCAACCTGGTCAAGGAGATAAGGACTGGGCTGCCCTGAGAGAAGCATCACTCAAACAGAGAATATCCCTCCGCTATGACGCCAAAGTAATCCCTCGCGAATTCGACGTCACAAGCTTATTCCTTAAATAAAACCTTAAAAGCTCCACCGAGGGAAACTCGCAGCAAACTGGGAAGGCCTCTACCGCATTTATGCCAAAATAGGAACGAGGGCCTACTACTTAGAAAATCTTCAGGGGGAACAACTTGCTCGATCATGGAACGCTGAAAAACTTAAACAATATTATAGTTAAGGCACATACAGTTGAAACAACCCTGCTGAACATTGACTGATAGGATATATCAGTGAAGTCGCCATAAGATGCTTTTTATCTCACAAAAGAGAAAGGAAAACATCGAGTAAACCTGAGAGGGAATAAATCACGGTATTACGACCGAGAGATCTGGGTAAGGGAGTCTGTTACATGAGGGGAAGAGATTAGCACCCCATACGCCCGTAGTACTCTATGATATCTAATTTTATTTTCTGTCTAAGATGTGTGTTATATCTATCTACCACTTAATCGTTATAATGCATGCAAAAGAAAAGAAAAATAAAGAAACCAAGGGAAAAGAAAGAAGTATTTACAAAGTTGTGCTCGGTCGAGCCCTGTGACAAGATGCCTACGTATTCCCTCGTGTAATGGGAAAGTCAGAGCGTTGTAGTTCGGCTCACTTGTTTTGGTGGGTTTTGTGTTTTTTACTTATGAAAAGGTTTTAAACGTAAAAAAGAAAGTGCCCGTAGGAGAATTTTTTTTTTGCATTATTTGGTTGCTTTTAACTTTAAGAAAGGAGTTTTGAATCATTATTAGGTGTTTTAGTTTTCAAAAGAAAAAGAAAGTAAGTTTTAGTTTTAATTACATGCAAGGATGCAAAACGAAACAAGGAAAACAAAAGGGAGACTAACTAATACTATCCCTAAAGTTTTAGTTTTAGTTTTAGTTTTCAAATGAATTTTTATGATAATGCGATTATAAGCCAAAAACTTCAAAATGAAGAGGGTAAATTTTGGGGTACAATAACTTCCCCTATTCAATCATCCTCTAACTTGGGAGCGAGGTTGGCGTCTACCTTAAAAGTCAGGCTGAATCTAAGATGTCGAATCAAATGTTTCAACATCCCAAAAGGAACAATTACAGACAACCTAACAAAAGACATAGACACTGGAAATGTCATTACTGTGGAAGCTATGGTCACATGAAGCCATTTGGTTTCAAGTTGTATGGTTACCCCAACTCTACACACAAATCAAATGTGACTCAGTTTCAACCAAGGAAATAATGGATTCCCAGAGCAAATATTGCATGTTTCTTGGCTTACACGTCTTCAACAGAAAAGATCGCAGAAGACTAGTATTTTGACAGTGGATGCTCAAGACGTATGACATGTGATCAAAGCTTATTGAAAGATTTCCAGGATCACCCAACTGGTTATGTCAACTTTGGAGATGGAATGAAGGGTGAAATCAAGGGTACAGGAAAAATACAAATCTCAAAGCTCCCTAACATTGTAGAAGTACTGTGTGTCAAAGGATTGACCTCCAACTTGATCAACATAAGTCAACTATGTGATCAAGGATTTAATGTGAACTTCACAAGAGCTGAATGTATCATTACAAATAAAGATGGTAAAGTCACGATGAAGGGTAGAAGAAACAAAAACAAATGCTACATATGGGTTCCCCTGGAGGCAAATCATAACATATGTGTGGAAGTCAAACAGATTGTGTGCAAAGATTACCTAAAGGACAAGACTAATCAGAATTCACTTGATAATAATGTCCCAATGAATGTCATAACATCAGGTAACTTAACCATATTTAATGGTCAATCTTCTAAAGGAAAAACTATGAATCCAGCCCAAAGATTTTCAGAATTGAAGTTAATTGTTGTTGTTGTTTATGTTGTTATTTTTGAACATAGATGTCGAGATTATTGAATTCCTCATCTAATAACGAATAAACTCATATAAATGATTCTTATACAAATGATACTTGTACGAGTGATACTCAAATGAAAAGTTCACAAAGAGGTCTCATAATGATGCCCGAATTAACAAAAGTCTGCAACTAAGGTGACAAAGTTCCGACTGCGTTTTATTCGTTCTACAAAGTAGTTGATTGTGAATATTACTCTACTTTTAAGAATTATATTGTGTTCCTTGAACATAACAAATTCAATATATTGATAGATAATTAGAAACAAGTGTCAAGTGCTATCAAAGATAGCATATGGACAAACATTAAGATAGTAATTTTAATTTTCATCTATTCAATTTCAATTTCTTGCTAGCTTCTAATACATATTTATTAATTTAAATGTAGTTGAGTTTTGAGTTTACCGATGACTCAAAGTTAAAAAAAATGGATAACTTATGCCGGAGTTGTTATAGAGGATTTAAGTCACAATTCATGTTTGACTATATTAGGAAGCCTAAGCCCGATCTTTCTCGTCCATGGATAAGATATAGTTTATATAGAATAAACAATGAAAAAAGTTTGCGAAGGACCATCGTTATGAGAAATTCAACGTCAGTGGTAATCTTATTTTTCCGATAATTTAATGCTAATGAATTATAGATACTAATCATATATATTTTTTTCACTATTTGTACAACAAACTAAAAGTGAAATAGGAATTCAAAACATGACAAAAAATATGTTCCTCGATAGATTGTCTCCTGAGGTTTACAAAAAATTTGAAAAAACAACCATACTTGAAAATAAAAAACAAAAAAGAGAGATGATCTTTATAAAACATTTAGCGTTAAGTGGTTTAATTTCACTGAAATTAAAGAAAACAATTATCGTATATAAACAATATAATGTTTTATATTTTTTTTAATTTTTTTTTAATTTTCTTTAACCATTTAGAGTTAAATTGTTAAATTTCATTCTTTATAAATATATTATACTGATTGTAGTGTTAAATTTCATCATCATTATGCAGTAAACATCCTGAAATAAAATATTGCAATGCTGTTATAGCCTCCTTGCTTTATTTTTTTGTTATTTATATCCACACAACATTAGAAACTATATCATCATATATGGGATATGTCACCATTTCTATCACCACCATTCTTTCCACCTCTCGGAAAGTATATGAGATTTCCATTGTCGTTTGCACCTTTTCCTATGTTTGGAAACGTTATGATATCTCCACCATTATTCCATACCCCAAGTCCGCCTCGATAAATTACGTAACCATCTAACACAGTACTTGCTCTTATTTCTTTTGTTTCACCAACTGCAAATAAAGAAAAATATTTTGTTAAATATAAAAGAAAAAAAGAAATTGCATACTTCACAATTACATTTGTATATACATTGTTTCCTATGTTTGGGAGGTTCAGTTGCCCCAACAAAGAAAAAGAGTAACGAACATAAGTACAAGAAGATAAATAATTCGGTTTTCATGTTGCTGCAAGGAATTAAGAGTGTCTTGTGAAATGCCATGAGTACATTTGAGAAATATTTATAATGATCATGTGAGAAGATAAATGAAAGAAAAACAAAAATAGCTTCATAAGATAGAATATTTTGTACAATAAAAATATTAGATAATATACATCAAACAAAATATTTGGCTAGCTGAAGACAAGGATAATGGGTCACTATTTCCAATAGAGTCATTCAAAGGGTAAATTAGAGCATGTTTGTGAATCTATGTAAGCAAGATTTTCACACCATCTTCTATGACAACAAGCAAGTGGCTAAGATGTTTGATAAATTATTTATTTTTATAGATATTCAATTTTGTCTGTCTTTCTGAATTGATTTTAGACCATCTTGAATAACATTTTGGTTATTTTCTTGTATACTTTAGAGATGTAGTCCATGTGCCTTTTCATTTTTTTAATTTATAAATATGTGTTTGGCTTTTGGAAAACATGTTTTTTTATAATAATATATTGGACTTATGCTTTAATATTCTTCTTAGTTACTCTAGGTGCCGTCTACAATGAGAGATCATATTAGGTTTTTCGTGTAGGCAATACTGTTTTTTTCTTCTTTTCATTTTCAACGATTAGTTGCGGTTTTAAACAGCCACAAATCTATTATTGTTTACTTGTAAGGGTTTTATACCTCCGCAATTTCTGTGTTTATTTGTAACGGTTTTAGATTGTCACATAAGTTCAGAATCTAACGACGATTCTAAACTGTCAAAAAATAAATAGTAATAGTTTCTGACACTTTCAAACCGTCACAAAACATTACTGTTCTTTTTGCGACAATTTAAAATCGTTGCTAATTGTCAAAAGTGAAGGCTACTTTAAGTACAATTTTGTTTTGGGATTTAGACACATAGTTTAAAAAAGTTTAGGGTTGAGAAATATCAATTTCAATCATATCATAGAGGTTTCTCAAATTTTTCTACTATTTAAATAAGTATACTTTCTAGAGTTTTGATATAACTCCACTCATATCGCTCACCTTAATCTTGTTATATTACTTTTTATAAAATTCATATTTTGGATCTTGTTATTATAATTTTACATATTTATGAATCTCTATAAGAAAGTTGTAAATTGTATCCGTATCCATAACATAGGTTCTTTGCTATCATTTTTTATTTAAATTATTCTCTCTTGTTTACCTTTTTCTTTGATGTATCGTTTGATGATGATTATACCGTTATTTTATTTTATTGTTTGTTTGAGAAAAACACAAAAATGCAGAACGTTACAAGCACCTTTATACTCAACTTTCAGAAAGAAAAACAAAATAGGATTTGAAATCAATTTTGAAAATAACTTCAATGACTTTATTACTGAGTCCAACAACTATCACATTAATTCATCTTTTATTCAAAGTCAAAATATTATTTACCTGAGTCATATTTAATGGATTAATAAACCAATCAATTAGTCTCTCAATTGGATCATGTGGCAATTTTGATCTTTGAATCCTATACTATAATTGTGCAACATTCATTGAAAGTATTAAGTAATCATCTTTAATTGAAATGAAATGATTAAATAATGGATTTCACAAGTTATATATCAATTTGATTTCTTCTATGTATCACAAATCAATTCAATTTAAATAACTTTAAAGGATACAATAATATGTGTCATTCTAAATATTTTTAAAGGATACAATAATATGTGTCATTCACGTATCTTCAAAGACATCTTTTGTCACCACTGATAAGTGCCAAAATATTGTTATTTTGTATATATATGTTTTATGTCACTTATCGGTTCTTTTGTTGATATTCTTCGAATAAATCCCTCATTTTTTGTATAAACGTGTACATAATAGAATAATTTTGTTTTTGTGTAAATATTGTATCATTTGATAGTTTTTCATCTCTTTTATAGATATTCATTCATAATTGGAGCATTGAGTAATAAAGGCCAAAGGCTAAGATTCAAGAGTGCGATTTTGCGCAATTCATCAACGAATAAGGCTCAAAATCAAAGAATAAAAAAAATATCAATTTGATTGATATTTTGTCATGGTTAGATAGGGAATTGAATAAGCTTTCCAACGCTTCAAATGGGCACAAATCCGAGTTACGATTCTCATGTTATGGCGAAAACAAGTGCTGATTTTTTTCGGAACTGCACAGACCGCGTTGAGCGCCACGGACCAGGCTAAGCGCGACCTGCGATTTCAGAACTCTTTAAACGGGGCAAAAAACACATTTTGAAGTTATGGGTTGGGTATTTTTGAGTCCCAACACCATCAATATCTTTTTTCTGATAGATTGGTTTAGAAAACAACATTGGAGCTTGCATTTGGATGATCCATAGTCGAATCCCTCATCGATTGGTGTTGACAAACCAAGAAATATTCGGATCCTCTTCTTCTCTTCTCTTTGTAATCTCTTTTGTTGGGCTTTGTATGTATATCTACTCAAAACTCATGTATATTTGTCGCCCTTGGCATTGTATAAAGCTTGCTTTATGAATATGTGTTAGTGATTGTCTTAGGTTTTTACCTTGTGTTAGGGATTTGAGCTTTGCTAGACATAGATTGCTTGAATTCTTACCTAGGATTATTATCTATTAGTTTCTGAATGTTATAAATGGGTTTAGAGATGACATTTACTTAGAATATCTATGATTAATGCCTCTGTGATATGAGTTTCGAGCTAGACATAGTCGTTACGAGTGACACGGTTGACTTCTGCATTGTTGAGGTAGGCCAGACATGGCTACCGAGGAGATTGTAGTAGAATTCTCAATTTGGGTTAGAAATAAATTAGGTTGTGAGAGGTATGTGATGACACGGACGAGTATCGAAGGCTGAGTACTATAACTGGTCGATAGATTTAAGTCTGTGACGGGTAATGTGCATTCATTCCAGACAAGTTGTCTATCCTTTATAGTTTTTGTTCATTTACTTTTTGTCTTTTCTTTACAACCCATTTAACCTCAAACTCATTAACGAACGAATTATCAAACGGCGAATCAATAACCAATCTCTGTGGATACGATACGATACAACCTAACCGATATATCACCCAGTAAAAATATATATTTTATTTTTTGCTTAACGCTTAATACTGCAGCAACAATCACATATTAACAATAATGTTGTTTCAGATTGACCTCAAGTCCACACCATTGTAGCAACGAGGTATGGTTTGTTTTGGGTGTGAGAATACTCACACTTTTTTTTGAAAAAGATGCCTCGTTGAATTGAGGTGTATATTTTATATAAAATACTCTTATCCGCTATACCCAAGTAATCTGGGACTATTTTACGCAATCTCAAAATAATTTCCCCCAATCTAGGCTATAAGACACGATGCAAACTTTTGGTTCCCATAGACGACACCAATATTCCAGATTTATGTCATGACCAAGCCACCGCGGACACAAGGTATTGCCACTTTTAGGTGATAGAACCTTCACAAGTTTTCCTTTAAAAAAACTTCTAGTTGGGTTCAGGTTAATGGGTATTGTGTATAAACTAACGTTATCCCTCGCTAGCATGGAACAATCACTACAATAAATAAATCCATTTTATTTTGGACGGAAATGAGATTTTACCTCGGTTAGACAGGTGAGGTAACAAAGGGTGACATGAAAACCTGCAACCTTATCCCTCTATTTCAGAATAACCGAGGGGATAATTGAAAAGGGCATTGGTTTTATCCCGAACAATATTTTTTATTTCAAAACCATATAGAGCACCATATACTTCTCAGAGTTTTTAATAATCAAGGGGTAAAACCTTTTTTTTTTCAATTTATTGTTTGTTTTAAATCTCATTTTGATTAACCGGTATCTTTTTTACACACAACCTACGAATTATATGATAGAATCAGATCATTTGCATTTTAAACAGAATATATTACAGAATATCGAACTTAAATTGTTTACAAAATTAAATGTACAATGCTTACAATATTTATAATGACATTTGGGATACACAAAACTTCTACTAAGAGAACTATGCATATCTAAACCTATACATATTTTCCCTTATAATCACAAAACCTTTATACAATATGCTTACAACAACCAATATAAACTAGTACTTAAGAGATTCATGATAATATCAGAAGACGCAACCCAACATGATCAAATGTCGTCTACATCTTCTTGTGGGAATGATTTTTCGTCGCTAAACCCCTATAATTTGAACAAAATTTAAATTATGATAAGCTAACAACAACAAAATTAACTTAATAAATATACATAAATTACATGTATATGGATAAAGTTAATACCGTAAGTCATGAATTGATAATACATCCGGAGACAATATTAAACATATGTCTCATAACATAGTATCCACATTCAAAGCTCTCAGGTTGTTTTCACGACAATTTTTTTCTACAAATAGTTACTAATTAATACACATAAAAAACATAAGTAATACATTATCGATAAATAAAATAATGTCAAAAAGCACAAGTAAAACTTACATGTGGTTCTATGAAGTTTGACTTTTTACCAACTAAATCACGTTTCAAAAAATTGTATCCCTACATAACTCTACATGTCACTAAAAATTAAACATTAATAAAAAAATTTCAAAACTAAAGATAAAATTTGAGTATTACAAATACTATTAATTACATGCTCAAAACCCTTTGAATATCTTCAAAAGGTTTATAGTATAACGGACATAAAATAACTATAACATTTTGCTTCTGACATAAATTAATTAGTTATCAATGATTCCTACATAAACAATTGGAATAATTTATAACTAGATAATTAGGACCCACACAATTCGCGAGTGGGTTACATTAAGAACAAAACTTAGGTACAATTCTTTAGGTATGATTCCTACTATTATCTAATGAAAATATGACAAGTGTAGAATTTTCTTTTACACATATGCAAATTACTTTTATTTTTACTCCTTAAATGATATTTAAGTATACTTGTCATATTTTCATTGGAAAACAGTAAAAACCACACTAAAATAATTGTACCGTACATTAATTTTATTTTTGTATTGAAATTTTAATAGTATTTGGTATATTTTATTTTGATAAATAAGATTAGTCAATTTATTTTTATAATATTTTATTTCAAAATACATATTCATGATAATCAAGAAAAATAAATATAAATATGTTGGATTTAAAAAAAATAGTTTTTTGCAATACTTTATCCCATTATTTCAAATACATCTTATTTTTCTATTTAATTATATGTAATTCTGTTGATATAATTTATTAGAAAGTTTTTGAAAATATATACACAAGGGTATAAAATAATTATGCACAATCCAATCCAATAACTTTAAATATATATAATATTTATTAAGATAACTTGAGAGTACACATTTTAAAATATTATATATGAGATAATATTATACAAAAAACCTAATTCTTAAGTTTTATAATTATAGTTAATAATATAAATTTATGGTATGAAATTAAATAAAGAATAAGACAAACTAGTTTTAAATTATATAATAATAATGGAGAAATGTAACGAGCTTTTAAATTTATATTTAATTCACAATATATGTTTTTTAAAATTAAAAATAATCATGAAATATATCATATATATTTAAGAATAAATTCAAATTAAAAAATGAAAGTAATTATACAAAATTTTATTAATTTAACTCTATTGTGATCATATTATGATGCAATGATTTATTTTATATTTGTTATTATAAATTAGTATCTATAATTATATATAATTCATTTTATTTTTTTATACATATTTAATTTATAGGTAACGTTGATAGTGTCAAAATTAAGACATTTATTATTGATATTATTAAATTTTATAAATGTCTTATATTTTTTTTACAAAATAATTAAAAAATAGTTTTTTCATCTTTCAATTGTTTTTATCTGATAATAAAATAAATTAGTTGTCTGTTTAATGTGTTTTTTACAATTAAAAAATGGTCTATATTTTTCCTTAAATTTTTGGTTATTGAGTATTGTTTATAATGCATAACTTTAAATATTTATTATTGTCATTAGTATATTTCTTAAGAATTTAAATATTTTTTATTATAATTTTTTCATAACGATCATATATTTTGTTTTAATTTTGAATGGTGTCATTGAAAATTTAACTCTATTGTGATATTAGGAATATTTGATAAGAGTCTTATATTTAATTTTCTTAGAAAATAATTCAAAAATTATTTTTTCCATCTTTCAATTGTTTTTAACTCATGCTAAAATGAATTTTAGTGTTTAGAACTTTAGATTTTACACGTGTATTTTAAAATTAGAATTTAGGAAAATTTAAATAATTAAAATTGTAATTGTTTTGTTAGATCGTTTTAGTTATAAAATAATATTTGAGAAGTAAAAGTAAGATTTTGGAGATGCCACATAGGACTATGCAATATTGAGACCCAAACATATGGAATTTTGTTAACACGTGTCGTGGTATAATCTGCTACTTCAAATTTAATATATTATATAGACGTGTATAAAATTTGTTTATATATGAACATACAAATTAAAGCATATTCTTACTTATGCATAAATCATCCTATGTAATATTTTTTATTCTCACTAACCAACTTATTTTGTACATACATCTTTATAGCGTTTGTTGCATTACCTTGAAATTAAATGTCCAAAGGATCTAAGAAACAATAATTTTTCAATTTCCTTTCAACACACATCTCATGCATGACTCGAATTAAAAATTAATGCAAAAGTCAAATCTTTATGTTAATATATGAGAACAATGAATATAAATCGAAGTCACCATTGAAATTCCTGGCAGCAGATACTTGATGTCACAGAGAATGTTATGACACAGTATCTGACACTGTGTTAGCAATTCACACAGTAAATACAAAAAGCAGTAAATAACACAATAAGTTGTTCACCCAGTTCGGTTCAACAAACCTACATCTGGGGGCTACCAAGCTAGGGAGAGAGTTCACTATTAGCAGTATCAATTCGAAGACCCTACAGCCAACACACCAGTTGACAGCCTTCTCACTTAATCACTACCCAATGACCCTTTTACCTAAGTCCTACTTAGATATGAGTTCCTACTCACTCCCCCTCAATCACCGCAGTGATATCAACCTATTGACTAATTGAATTGTGAAGACACACTTCAATAAAATATCTTGATCTTGCTTCAAAGCTTCAATCAAGAGACAAACACTCGTGCTTTAAAGCTTTGAGTGATAAACTACCCTTACAGCAAATCCTAGTCCAATGCACTTATCAATTGATAGTTGCTTGGCTCACAAGAGAAACTAGAATTACACAATACCAACTGTTACAAATCCTAACAGGACACAAATATAAGTCGCTATCTCTTCAATACATTCCAAGGGCGCAATTGTAAGGGTTCTTTTCCTTTTATAGAAGCGATCCACGAAACTTCATTTGGGGCTTCCATAAAGATAGCTAGGGTTTACTTAATTTACTCCTAAAAACATGGTCTTTCCAACAACCAATTTAGGTTTAATTAAGTTTAACCTAGCAGCCACGTGATCATGCTTTCTAATAACGGAAAAACAATATTTAGCATCAACAAACTTCGAAAAATCTCAGAACAAGCAGATTCATGAGCGAGAATGTTATCTTGAATGTCATAACATCTGTTATAACATCGATCTGTTTGCGAATTTCAGACAACTTTAGCTTCGGTTCGATGTCTTTTAACATCCTTAGCGGTAGGATTTATCTTCAATCTCTGAATGTCATGACATCCATCATGACATTGCTAAAGCCTAGTTTTACCAAAATTGATGCCAACTTAAAATACTAACAAACTCCCCCTTTGGCAAATTTTTGGCTAAAACTACTAGACCTATCAGAGTACAAAATGCAGCAGAAGACTAACAACCTAGTTCTAAGTTTTCCTAAGCTTTCCTAAGCTTTAAGTAACTAGAACTTAGAGAAGATAAATTCTACCCATACAAAAATCCCACAATTTCCCACAATTGCCCACAAACAGGAGGCATACAATTTCCCCCATACAATTTCCCCAAATACAATTTCCCCAAAGTCCCATACTACTGTTATACAGTAGTTCTTCTCCCCCTTTTTAGCCATAAAGGGCCAAAGGAAACAATACAAGTTCCCCAAACTTTTAATCAAACAGTACCAAAAACAAATATACCAAAAATAATTAAGTACCGGCATTGGTATACGAGGATACACATCATCAAGATACAATGTTTACAAACATCCAAAAGAAGCACAAATGGGAAAATACAAGAAACAGAACAGAAAAACAAAAAACAATTGACAGAAAATTGACAAATCAAAATGGAAGCAACACAACAACTTAATTAGTTCCTCTCCTCTGCTGAAGAGATATCTTCATTGTCAGCAGCATCAACATCATCAGCCTTATCAGAAGCTTGTTCAGGCTTTGCAGGTTCAGGAGCTTTCCTTTTCTTGGCCATTGGTGTCCTTTTGCATTTTGAACAGCCAGCAAATTTAGCTCTATACTTCTTTGAGGAAGTTCCAGTTCTGGTTATTTGCTCATCTTGAGAACCAGAAGTACCTCCCTTTGCTTTGACAGGGAAATCAGAAGAATCAGGGTCCACATGAGTTGCCTGGACGTGATCATCAGATGTCATGACATTCTTTGTGACATCTGGATCATCTGCTAAACTAGGGCTAGCAGGTCTTTGATTAAGGGGAACAGAAATTCCAGGAACAGAGTGATGTTCGTCTAGGATTCTGGTGACTATCCTAGCAATGGCTTCTTCTACATACTTGGTACCTTCCCTATTTCTTATCTCAGGGGGAACAGAAGAGGCAGTAGTCTTACCAGTAGACGCTAATGAACCTTGATCATTCCGTGCATGTTGATTCTGAGAGTCAGTTGCCATTGAACGCTGAGGGGAGATCTTCACAGGTTCAATATTCATGGCTTCAGCAAATGCCCTAATCTCAGCCATGGTGGGAGATGAACAGTCAGAGTCTTGGGAAGAAGAGGATGAAGAAGACATATTTCTCTGGGATATATTGAGGAATTGACAGAGAATTTGAAAGTATATTGTGGGTGGAGAGGAAATGATACTTTCAATAAGAGAGGTTATTATATGGAGGTGTCTCTTGACATTCTTGAAACCTTTAGAACTAAGAGAGAAATAAAGAAATGACCCATTCATATTTATTTGAAATACCCGGTTTCTTCTCCTCTTTGTAAGCAATTTTAATTGCTACAATTCCTCATATTGACAAATGTCCAGTTTGCTCCTTAAATTTTCAAATTGACTAGCATCAAGAGCTTTAGTAAAAATGTCATCCAGTTGCAATTCAGTGACTACATGGTCCAGTTTAACCACTTTCTCCTCCACAAGATCTCTGATGAAGTGATGTCTTATGTCAATGTGCTTAGTCCTACTGTGTTGTATAGGATTCTTTGAAATATTAATAGCACTTAAATTGTCACAGTACAATGTCATGACATCCTGTGTAACATTGTACTCAGACAGCATCTGCTTCATCCAGACCATTTGAGAATAACTACTACCAGCTGCTATGTATTCAGGTGGACAAGGACACAGTTTTGCTTCTTCTTGAACCAAGAAACAAGATTGTTTCCCAAGAAGAAGCATCCTCCAGAGGTACTTTTTCTATCATCAGCACTACCAGCCCAATCAGCATCACAATAACCAGACAGAATGGGTTCACATCCATGAGAATACAGGATACCATAGCTACAGTTCCACTCATACTTGAATTCTTTTCACTTGGTTAATGTGACTCACTTTAGGTTCACTTGGTATGTTGCACATACCCCAACAAAATGCAATGTCGGTCTGGTATTAGATACAACAAGCTTCCTATCATGCTTCTATACAAACTTTGGTCTACCTTTTCACCATTTGTGTCCTTGGACAACTTCACATGTGTGGAGCAGGAGTCCTTTTATGGTGGCATTCTCCATTCCAAACTTTTGACAATATTCCTTGCATATTTGCTCGTGAAAGGAATGTTGAGTCTTCCATCTGAGTGACTTGCGGACCAAGGAAGTAGGTCAACTCTCCCATAAGACTCATTTCAAACTCGACTTGCATTTGATTGGCAAAATGTTTCACCATTGAGTCGACATTCCACCAAAGACTATGTCATCCACATAAATTTGAGCAACCATTATCTTGTCTCCTTCATTCTTGACAAGAGCGTTTTATCCAAGCCTCCTTTTCGTAGCCTTTATGCAAAGAAACTTGGTCGTTCATACCAGGCCCTAGGAGCTTGCTTTAGTCCATATAGGGCTTTCCTTAATTTGTAGACATGATCGGATAACTTGGATCCACAAATCCTTTAGGTCGTTACATATACTTCCTCATTCAAGTAGCCATTTAGGAAGGCACTTTTCACATCCATCGAAATAATTTAAATTTTAGAATGCAAGTCCCTAGTAGAAGCTGATAGATTCGGTCTAGCCACTGGTGCAAAGGTCTCATCAAAGTCAATCCCTCAACTGAGTGTAACCACGAGCAACAAGTCTTGCTTTATTCACGTGAGTTCATACGCATCGGACTTGTTCTTGTAGATCCACTTTGTACCAATGATATTTGTTCCTTCGGTCTAGGAACTAATTCCCATACTTCATGTTGCTTGAATGGTTCAATTCATCTTGCATTGCTCCAATCAAAATTCATCACATAGAGCTTCTTTCACATTTTTGGCTCTATCTTTGACACGAAGCAAGAATTTGAAACAATTTCTCGGACCTTGTAACAACACCTTGGTTGGATCTCCAATGATGAGATCCTTTGGATGATCTTTCGAATTCGATGGAAGGATCTTTGTTTGCTTCCTCGGTTCGAATTTGGTGGAGTAGGAATTGGTACATCTTCCTTGTCGGTGTTGGAGTGATGTCTCAAACCATGTCTCAACATCATATGGGACATTGTGTTCGATGATGATCATCAACAATGACATTAATAGACTCCATCATAACTTGGGTTCTAGAGTTGAATACCCTATATGCTGCATTAGTGGAGTATCGGAAAAATGCCTTCATCACTTTTAGAGTCCATTTTCTTCTTTGATCACGATCGTCGAATGTAGCATTTGCTACCAAACACATGGAAGTATTTCACGGTTGATTTTCTTCCCTTCCATAATTCATATAGAGTGGAAGAAGTTCCCTTTCTTAAGGTAACCCTATTGTGAACATAGCAAGCTGTATTCATAGCTTCAGCCCAAAAGTGAATAGGAAGTTTCTTAGCATGAATCATTGCTCTGGCAGATTCCTGTATAGTCCTATTCTTTATTTCTACAACTCCATTTTGTTGAGGTGTTATGGGAAGAAAACTCATGATTGATCCCTCGAGGAAGAATTCATCAAACTTCTGTTCTCAAATTCCTTTCCATGGTCACTTCTTATTCGACAATACCTTCTCTCTTTGAAGTCTTTTGCATAACTCTTTAAAGACATCAATCACATCGATTTTTCTTTGATGAAATTTATCCATGTAAATCGGAGAAGTCATCCACAACAACATAGGCATATCTTTTCCACCAAGACTCTCAACTGCATAGGCCCCATCAAATCCATATGAAGACTGGTGGTCGGATGTCTAGACATTGGGTGTGACATTCTAGTTTGCTTTCCAACTTGACATTCACCACGGACTCTTCCTTCATCAATATGGAGTTTGGTATCCTCGACACCTCCATAGTGATGATCTTTTCATCCCTCCGAGATGCAAATGTCCAAGTTTTTGATGCCATAGTTTTACCTCCTTTTCATCCTTGTCTAGAGCACACGGAAGAGAGGTTGGTGTTCTCGATTCCACATGTAGTTGTCCTTTGATCCGATTCCTCTCATAACTACTTCTTGTTTATCATTGATTACAAGACATTCGGACTGGTGAAGTTAACTTTGAATCCCATATCACATAGTGACTTATGCTTATGAGGTTAGCGATCAAGCCTTTTACCAAGACACTCCATTTAGATTTGAAACCCAGGCGGTCCAAGTTTCCAACCCTTTGATTTCTCCTTTAGCTCCATCTCCAAAGGTAACAAAGTGGTAGAATGAGGTTTGACATTATTGATGAAGTTTTTATTCGTCATATGCTTGGAACACCCTGTCAAAGTACCAATCTTCCTTGGCGGACACTCTAAGAAGTGTGAGCAATCAATCTGATCTTCTTCTTCCACTTTTGAGTATAGGGTACCTTGATATTCTTAGGTGAACATAGGAGTCGATTAGGATATCCATGAAGCCTATAGCGGAAGGGTTTTATGTGTCCAAACCTTCCACAATGACATCTCCATCTTTGAAACTTCTTCTTCATGTTTCTCGATCCGATGTTGACCCCAATGTTGTGACATCGCTTTGACATTGGTTTCTCATGCCTCTTCTTTTTCTTGTCATTAACGGTTCCTTTTCACCACATATCCTAGACCATGCTTATTTCCGGATTTTGTCCAAGTGAAGAATTTCTTCTAACTTATCGGTTCGGTGGTCACATTTTGTGATTTAGTCATCGATCAAGCTTGGAATTTAACACTACAATTTCCTTTTGAGATGACTTATAGTGATTGCATTCTCCTTCTTCTCGACTTCGACTTCACATTGTCGCCTCAAATTCTCAATCGCTTTTTGTTTTTCATTCTGGCGACATACTTCACCACTTCGATACGGTTTCTTGTAAGTATCGAAGTTCTTCAAAGGTCACTTCCTCATCACTAGAGTCATTTTGAATTACATCTTCCGGAAGGTGCGGTGACAGCTTAGCGCTTCTTCCTCGATTCACTTCGACTCACTATCGGACCAAGTGACCGTCATCCCTTTCCTTTGTTTCTTTAAAAGTCATAAGGGATCCAATAAGTTCTTCAACCTTCAAGGTCTTGATGTCTTGAGCCTCTTCTATTGCGGTGACTTTCATTGTAAATCTCTTAGGCAAGGATCGAGAATCTTTCTCACGACTTCTCTTGGACATCTTTTCACCAAGTGCTCCGAGGCATTGGCAATTTCAAAATATTCATGTGAAATTCATGAATATTCTCATCTTCCTTCATCTTCAAATTCTCAAATTTTGTAGTGAGCATCCAAGTCTTGACATCTTCACCTTGGATGTTCCTCATGAGTAGTTGAGTGTCCCAAACATCCTTGGCCAGCTCACATTGATGAACCAGTCTGAAGATATTCCTGTCAATACCATTGAACAGAGCATTCAATGCTTTAGAGTTCCCAAGAGCTAGCTCTTCTTCCTCTTTACTCCATTCCTCCTCAGGTTTCAAGACAGTAGTGCCATCTTTCTCAAGCTTGGTGGGATGTTTCCATCCTTTATCGCTCTCCAAGCTTTAATGTCCACCGATCTTAAGAAGGCAACCATACGAGGCTTCCAAGAATCATAATTAGACCCATCCAGAATAGGTGGTCTTCCTCCAAATCCTCCTTCTTTATCCATTACGCCAGAAACTATTATCCCTAGATCTCACCCAGAAATAACAAGCAGGGTGCCTGCTCTGATGCCAATTGAAATTCCTGGCAGCAGATACTTGATGTCACAGAATGTTATGACACGATCGACATCGTGTTAGCAATTCACCGATAAATCTGACGATAAATAACACAATAAGTTGTTCACCGGTTCGGTTCAACAAACCTACATCCGGGGCTACCAAGCCGGGAGAAAGTTCACTATTAGCGATATCAATTCGAAGACCCTACAGCCAACACACGGTTGATGCCTTCTCACTTAATCACTACCCAATGACCCTTTACCTAAGTCCTACTTAGATATGAGTTCCTACTCACTCCCCTCAATCACCGTGATATCAACCTATTGACTAATTGAATTGTGAAGACACACTTCAATAAAATATCTTGATCTTGCTTCAAAGCTTCAATCAAGAGACAAACACTCGTGCTTTAAAGATTTGGTGATAAACTACCCTTACAAGAAATCCTAGTCCAATGCACTTATCAATTGATAGTTGCTTGGCTCACAAGAAAACTAGTATTACACAATACCAATCTTACAAATCCTAACGAACACAAATATAAGTCGCTATCTCTTCAATACATTCCAAGGGCGCCGCACGGTTGTAAGGTTCTTTTCCTTTTATAGAGCAGATCGAAACTTCATTTGGGCTTCCATAAAGATAGCTAGGGTTTACTTAATTTACTCCTAAAACATGGTCTTTCCAACAACCAATTTAGGTTTAATTAAGTTTAACCTAGCAGCCACGTGAGCATGCTTTCTAATAACGGAAAAACAATATTTAGCACTCAACAAACTTCAAAAATCTCGGAACAAGCATTCTGCGAGCGAATGTCATAACATCTGTTATAACATCGATCTTTTCTGCGAATTTCTAGCACACTTTAGCTTCGGTTCGAGTTGTCTTTTAACATCCTTAGCAGGTAGGATTTATCTTCAATCTCTGAATGTCATGACATCCATCATGACATTGCTAAAGCCTAGTTTTACCAAAATTGATGCCAACTTAAAACACTAACAACCATAAAAACTATACTTACGAACACCACAATTGTAGTATAGGTATGTCCAGCCAAGATGGTTGTAGTTCATGTTTTATTTTAAATGCGGTGAGTTTTCAAATCGCGTATATTATCCGTGATAGCCTTTTAGTGTTTGTACCATTCATAACAACTTTCTCAACTACTTTCTAATGTATGTCTAACTGATCTGGAATTGGGTGGTTGAGAACACTAGTTGATTTCAATTTCTGCATCATAAAAACAACTGAAATACAATACAAAAAAATTTAAATACACAAACAATAACTACAACATACATCACAAATATTTTAAATTATATTAATTCATTAATCACATTGTGGATACATTTCTCTCAGTCAACCTCAACTAACCTCTCTTGCTCCTCTTGGACCCTCTCCCTCACCTCATGCAACATCTTCTCTTGCTCCTCCAGATGCCCTCTCTCACATTCCTCCTGAGTTCACTTTTTATCGCCTCATGATTCACTTCTACCGCTCCTGTCCTAATCCCTTCCATATCTTTTCAGCAACTATCTCTTCATTTCTCTCACGATTTACTTCATTAATTTTTTATGATGATCTATGAAATAAATTCAAGCCGACGCCTCTTCCAAGACCAAAACAATCTTTTGGAATGAAGATACTAACTTTTACTTGTTCAAACAGTACATCCTACAAAAAATACAAAAGTTCATCTCTACTAAATTGAATTAACTAAAATAAGTAATGTTGAAAAAAGTATCTCCTTACAATCTTTTCAGCCACTTCCCATGTAGCCTTTGATGTAAACTCGTTATCTGGTCTTTGATGTGCCCTTCTTCATTTATCATGGCGTGATGGTGGAGATGGAATGCGATCAAAATTTCTAGAAGGATCTCACAACTCTAGTTCCATTTGTTTTATTTTTTCATTAATAATTTTTTGTTCAAGTTTATCATATCCTCCACAAGACAATCTATGTGGATATATATTTTTGGCTTAATTTTCCTTTCCTTTTTGGTTCATTGCCAATAATTCAAAAGTGCTGTGAGACTTTACAAAATCCTTCCAAATTTTTTTAATCAATATATGAATAGTTCACATATGAAGGAACTTCCTTATCTTTAGGATGTTTAATATAATCATCTGTGAGATATGTCTTAAATCCCCTGTAACGCTCACCAACATATGAAAGCCATTTTTTTTGGCATAATATTATTTTGAACAATAAACACTTCCTACATTAACATAATAAAGTTGATATTAGTATTAAACCAAAAAATAAAATAAATGGTCATATATACTTGTAAAAAAATTCATAAAATTAATAATAAATACTGTGATAACGGTAATATAAGTTCAACACTCGAAGTCAATGAATCAATGATCGATGTATTCTATACCATCTCGTGTAGTCACCAATACATTTTCAACTGATTGTAATTGGTTACACTCTGCTTGTAACCGGTTACAACTTCCTTTTCCTGCACTATATTTTGCTTCGTTAATCACCATCAACAATGTGCCCTCTTCATCTTGTTGACTTGCAAGCTTTGCATCAGCTGTTAATTATTCTCGTTGGCATTACATTCATGAGAAAAAAGTCCAAGGTTTTGGAAATTGTAGCATTTGACATTGTCCTTGTTGTCGTCCTTATTCATTCTTTTCATCTATTATTTATGTCTTTGTAATTGCTTAATCCACCAACTTTGCTGGAATTGCTCTCACCCTTTTGAAAAAAGTTGAATTGTTGAAATTTAGAGAGTTCATTCCATCACTATTGTGATAGTTTCCTCTACCTCTATACTCATGGATCATCTTTCCTTCACTTTCTTGTCTTTTCTAACGAAATTGGCCTACAAAGAGATTTCATTATTTGCTTTGTCAACATTCCTCTCCTCCATTATCTACTCATGAGTCCTAGAGAAATTTTCAACTCTTCTTTGTTCATGGTTAAAAGATCCTTAGACTCTTCAATTGCAACCACTAAGTTATCGAATTTTGATGTTAAAGATCTCAAGATTTTTTCCAACCACATAATGTTTAATGATTGTCTCTCCACATATTTTCACTTGATTCACCAATCTTGTGACTCTTATAGTAAACTCACTAATGATTTCCTTCTCTACCATATGAACCTATTCCAATTGCCTTTATGAGTTTATAAGCTCACCACTTTTTCCTTAGCAGCTCCTACATAAATTTCCTCCAAAATTTCCCAATCTTCTTCTAAGGATGTGCAATCATCAACCTTCTGAAAGTTATCAACATCAACACATTGATGAATGAGATACAAAGCTTTGAAATATTTTGTTTTCTCTTCCTTATATGCAATTATTTGTGCAGTCGTTGCCCATATTACAAGTGGATTAACACCATTCTTGATTATTTCAAGAATATCTTGATAACTAAACAACACATTCATCAATTTGCACCATTGTCATATTCTTTGCATCGAGGATAATGCTTTCCATCTCCAATGAACGTATATTTGCAAATCTCCAATTATTTGATTTTTTTTTGCTACTGTAAAGGATGGTAACCGATTACGACCTTAAATTATTAATTTTCACAACAATTATTAATAAAAATTGCTTTTTTTTAGTGGTAATATATCAAATATTTGGTATTCTTAATTTATGATAAACCCATAGTTTCTTCTTCATTTTAGCATTATAGACACATTTTCATATTCGAATATAAATTAAGATACAAAATTTAGCCTTATTCAAATTCCGATAACTTGATTAAAATACACTCGTAGCCTCATTCGAATAGAATTTAGCAATGCTCTGCACTCATAGTTTCCTTGTTTATTTTTTATTTGTATCAACACAACATTTGAAACTATATCATCATATGGGATATGTTATGTATTAGTTTTTCATATAGGTTTTTCCCCCACTTGATTTGCGTCCGAAAATTCATTTTCTACCACCACCATCCTTTCCACCTTTTGGAAAGCTTATGATATTTCCATTATCGTTTGAAGCTTTTTCAATATTTAAATCACTTTTGGTACCTGTATTCCATATTCCAAGTCCACCTTGATACACTGTGTAACCATCTAACCCAATATTTGTTCTTGTTTCTTTTGTTTTACCAACTGCAAATAAGGAAAAATAATTTATTAAATATAAAAGAAAAAAACAATTGCATACATGACAAATAGCTTTGTATATACATTGTTTCCTATATTCCAAAGGTTCAATTGCCCCAAAAAAGAAAAAAAGCAACACACAGTAGTACAAGAAGATAAATAATTTGGTTTTTATCATGCTGCAACGAAATAAGAGTCTTGTGAAATCCGTTGAGTTAGTAAAATTGGAAAATATTTATAGTGGTCATGTTAGAAGATAAGTATAAGAAAAACAAAATAAAATATAAATTAGATAAATATAGTGTAAAATAAAAATATTGTATATCATTACATCAAACATAATACTTGGCTAGCTGAATGCAGCGATAATGGGTCATTATCTTGAATAGAGCCATTGAAAAGGTAACTTAGAGTGTGTTTGTGAATCTATCTTCAATAGAGCCATTGAAAAGGTAACTTATAGTGTGTTTGTGAATCTATGCAAACAAAATTTTTACAGTTTGTTTTATGACAATAGCAAGTGGTTAAGATGTTTGATAAATTATTTAACTATATAGATTTTCAATTTTGTCTGTCTTTTTAAATTTTGCAGAATTCTTGTATACAAGATGTAGTCGATATGCTTTTTTCGTTTTATTTTTAAATTTTAAATATATTGGACTCGTGACTTTCTATTCTTGTTAATTAATGTAAGATATTGATATTCATGGTGTGAGAATAGTACTACGGAGATTGTATTATTATAAAAAGAGAGAGATTTACTGTTTATTATAGTTGATATGAGATTCATATACAAATATTTTTATAACAAATAAATATATATTCTATCACACTAGTTGAATTGGGAGGTTGACGGATGTTTAGACTGATCCGAAAATCAACAATGAGAATTATGGGGAGTCTTTGGTGAAGATATCAACAACTTGGTGTTAGGAAGGAATGTGAAAAATGCATACTTGACCACGAGCGACCTTCTCCCGAATAAAAATGAATGTACATCTCAATGTGTTTTATAAGCTGATGATGGATATGATTGTCAGATAGGTATATAACACTAACATTGTCACACTATAAAAGAGTAGCCTGAAAAATAGGAAAATGGAGCTCCAAGAGAAGGTTGCAAAGCCAACATAATTTTGCAACAGCATTAGCAAAACCACTTTATTCAGTCTATGCATTGGAACGAGATAGTGTGGGTTGTCTCTATGAGGACCATGAAATTAGCTTGTCACCAAGAAAAACACAATAGACCAAAGTATATCGACGAGTCTCAAGATATCCACCATAATCAAAATCTATGTAGGAAACAATATTCTCGATGGAAGAAAGATAGAGATGCATACCATATTGTAAGGTGCCCATAACGTAACAAATGATGCATTTCAGTGGAAGCATGTGTTTAGTGTAAGGAAGATGCATGTGGAGACACACATGTTTGACATCATAGGAGATTTCAGGATGGATAAATGTGAGATATTGTAAAGCACAAGCAAGATTCCAATATAATGTAATATCATCATATAGAGTGTCGACAAAGGTGTTGATCTTCTGCTTGGTGCTAACTAGAGTATCATATGTTTTGCATGAGGATTTCCTGCTCGTTTAATAATGTTTTTGGCATAGGTACTATGACTAAAAACAACCCTTCTACATGTTTGGTCACTACAATACCCAGAAAATAGATCCCTCATAGAAAACCAAGAGGCAATAAGCGCCAAGATAGATTTGCGTAGGTCGTGAGAGAATAATGTCATCAACATAAAGTAAGATATAATCCATGTCGGGGCCAGAAAGGTAGATGAAGAGTGAGTGAGAATAGTGAAAATAGTTGTCAGTTTTACCACATGAGTGAATGTCTCATCAAAATCTTCACCTGTAATTTGTGACCCTCCATCACCTAGAAGAAGAGCTTTGTAACACTTAAAATAACTTTTAGGTTTATTTTTATGAATAAAAATTCACATACAATGAATAATGTTAATATCACAAGGTCGTGGAACCAGATCTCACATATTATTTTTAATAAGAGCATTAAATTAAGATTTCATTACGAATTGCTAATTTGGGTGAGATAGGGCTAGTTTGAGATTTTTGGGAAGAGTTGAGATGGTCGGATCATCAATGGCAATAAAAAGTTTAAATAGTTTTATGGGTTTGTACATACCTTCATGCTAAGGGTGGCCATAGTCCTAGTAAGAGGTGTACGTTATGCCAATGGTGTAGGTGATTAGGAGGTATCATGTATAGCTGGGGAGGGGAAAGAGGATGTCATGGTGATAAATGAGGAATGAGAAGAATGTTGTGGTTTGGTAGGTGATATAAAATAATGGTATAGTATAATAATTTTATTTGTAAAAGGTTTCAAGGTGGTATTGGTCCATTGATGGACAATAGATGGGTGCAAGTCATTAGCGAAGCAATCATATATGGTGAGAGATGGGCAACACACATGGGCAAATGGAAAATGTGTCTTATCAAAGATGACATTTTGTACAATAATGATCTTTTTGTGAAACGAATAAAAACATTTGAAACCTCTATGATTAGTGGGATATCCTAACAAGGAAAATGAGGTTGAGCTTGATTGTAGTTTATTAATGGTAGTAGATAGAAATAATGGATAACAAAGACAACCAAACACGCGAATGAGTGTGTAGGAGAGATCACAATGATACACAAGTTGTGTATGGAGTAATTGGTCAATTTGTTTGGGGAGGAGGATATTAATAATATAGGTGGCCATATAAAGTGCATGATGCCAAAACGAGGAAGGGACGAATGAGTGAGTGAGAAAAGTGTGAATCTGGTTGTTAGTAGTGTTTATTTCACGTTATACTTTGCCATTTTATGATGAAGTACGAAGGAAAGAGAAACAAAAATCAATATCGTTATGCCACAATATTAGTGAAATAATGAATTACTATATTCACACTCATTATCGCATTGAAAACATTTAGGAGTTTAAGAAAATTGTATGCAAATTTGACTAGAAAATGAGGGGAACTTTTAAAAAACTTAAGACTCGTTTCTTAGAAGAAATGTCCACAAAAAATAAGAATAATCATCCAAGAATAAAACGTAAAATCGATTACCAAAGGGGCTTAAAATTGATGATGTCCATCAATTAATGTGTAAAATGTCAAAATGCATTAAAGTAACATTTTTGGATGTGTTATACCCCAAAATTTGCCCTCCTATTTCTCAAGTCAATCCACATCTCCATATCAAAAAAATTCTCAAGGGTTGACCAAATGAGCCATCTCCTAAGCAATCAACCCCACAACTAGGGCTTTGATTATCTCCAGTCAAAGATGGTTTCTATTGCCTCAATTGATCATCATACCTCCTCATATGTATCAAGGTATCACCATGTCAAGTTTCAAGCCTCACAGCTCAAGTTTGCTCAATCAATTGCTCAAATGGTTGAAAATCAATTGTATTGAACAAAAAATCAACTATGGTCAACATACAGTCAAACTTCATCATTTTTGGTCAGTATCAAAATTTTGAAGTCACATTCATCATTTGATCAAGGCTTGATCATGATTCATCATGGAAACTCAAGATTTGATCAAAAGTCAAAGTTTCTAAATTAGGGTTTCTTGGTAAAAAGTCAACAGAACTTTGACCAAGCATAACTTTCACATAATTTTTCAGAAATTTTTCCATCAAAGATCATTTTGAAGAGAATTCAATTCTCTACAACTTTGTGTCTCACAAGCTTTCACCAAAAATGTTTCATTTGAGGGTTATGGATCAAGACATTATAGGTCTTTCTAAAAGTCAACAAAAAGTCATATTTTTCCAAAGAAGTTTACATGAACATGGAAGCTTCAATGAAGATGAAACCAAAACGAGTGTTTAGAGGACATCTTGAGCTTTCTAAAAAGTCCAAGACCACTTTAAAATGTTTAAAATTGAGCAAGATAGAACTTGTGCAAATTTGGGAAATTTGAAGAAATGCATGAAGAAAACATTGATCAAAATTGAATTTCTTCCAAATAGGCCTAAGTTTTTGTGATCCAAACTTGTTTCTAAAATGGTCCATGACCTCTAAGTTCATTGACACGCCCTTGCAACATTTATTTCATTTATTGTTGAATTATTTCATTAAAATTCAATTTTAAATAAAATAAAATACAAAAAAAGAGGCAAGGCGTGTTGGGCTTGGTTTCTAAGTTCCTTGAGGTCCAAGAGAGATCATGAAAGCTGCAAGTCCAAGAGAGATCATGAAAGCTGCAAAAACGCATGGCGTTTGATTGAAGAAAAAAAGGAAGCTTTTCATGCAAAATTGGAAGATTGGCAATCAAATATTTTCACATTGAATGCCATATATTTTCTCCATATTACTTAACCTAAATTGTCCCTCTATAAATACACAAGAACATCATATGCAAAGGACATGGTTTGTTGCACTCAAAGACCCTATCCAGAGCTCTCAAATTTTCCAAGTTTGAGGAAAGTTAGAATCCTAACTTCCAGTCACTTTCAAGCCAAACCAACCATTCATTCACTCTCCCGAGGTGTGTAGGATTCGATCCAACCACTCATATGATCCCAAAGAAAGTCAGAAGCCTTTCACTCAAGTCGACCGATTTTTGGTAAAATTTCTTTGATCGATTTCAATTTTCATGCATATTTAACGTATTTGATTTGTTTGTTCATGTTCAAGATGTCATTTAGAACAGGTACAATGTGTTACATGTAAGCTTTATGGCTTAAATTGTATCGTGCCATTGTTAGGGAAGTCTAGTTCAAAAGCTTTGAAACCTTAGATACAGGAACTTTCAAGCCAAAAGCACACCAGCATTGAATTCATAGCCCTCGATTTAGGGGGATAGGGTCCCTCTTGATAATTTATTTGTCTTATTTTGCAGTTTTAGAAGATTGAATAGCCGGAGAAGACGACCAGAGCTAGGGCTCTGACGTCCCTCCTATGACACCCCAAATAATTCAATTATTAAATAATTAGAATTTTAATTATTAATTTAATTAAAAGTTTAATTATTAATATTTTGGATTATTGGATTTAATTAATTAATTAAATAAATGGAAGTGTGGAGGTGTGAGGTTGAACTGGAGGGTGTGTGTGGAGTAAAACACTCTAATTATTCTAATTGTTTTATTTCTATTATTTAGAATAATAAAAAGGAATAAGTAAAGGCAAAAGAGAAAAAGAGAAGGAATTGGAATATTCACTCTACGTACATTTAAGAAGAGGAGAAAGAAGGAGGAAAAGCCAAAGCGTCGGAATTCGAAGAATCATCGCAAGGTAAGGGGTCATTTTGTTTGGTTAATATGCCTTATGGGTTTTGATAATCAATAGGATTGAATAATACGTTAGGAATCCCGATTTAGGATTTTCTAGGTTATGACCTAACGATGTGATCCGACGTAAAAATCCCAAATTGGAATATGTGCTCTTGTACTCTGTGTATATTGTTGCCGTTGATTGTGCCAGTTTTGTGTATGTGTTGTGTTATTGTCAATTGTATGAAAGGAATGCACAAATTTTGCTGCTTCTGTTGTACTGTGGTCGTTGGAGATGAATGATATCGATTGGAATTGCATAACAGTGGAAAAACCAGGTTTTTGGTGAAAAAAATGCAGTATGAGTCGACACATGATGTTATGTATCGATACAAGTAACAAAAAATTTGAAAACCAGAGGCTCGAGAAAGGCTTGTATCGATGCATAAAGCCTTTCATCGACTCATGTGGTGAATTTGGAAGTCTTGTATCGACTCATACGTGGTATGTATCGATAAAAAGACAGTTTTGTGTCGATACAAAGGGAGCTTGCGTTGACTCATACTGAAGAAAAATAGAAAAATCGAATTTTGCAGAACGTATGAGTCGACTCATACGATGCTTGTGTCGACACAAGTTGTGTATGGATCGACACATGATATGTTGTATCGACTCATATTGTGCTGGAAGTGAAAAATAATTTCTAAAAATTGTTTCGGTCATATCTTTGCGACCGTAACTCCGATTTAGTCGTAGTTGGAACCGTTGGAAAGTTGGAAGTATGTACTATCCAATAAAAACATCTTTAAAACCTAGTAAGTGAATCTTGTTCGATTAATATGACTTTCCGTATGAGGAATTCGTTGTTATTCGTGGTTGTTCGTCGTTGATGTCGTAAATACTTGATAGATGTTATATCATGTGTTGTGATGGACGTTATATATGCATGATTATGTTGTGCTATTTGATGGTGTTAACCATGTATGGAATGATGTTGTGATCATATTTCGTTATTGAATGATGCATGCTTTATGATGTGCATGCATATGCATTTTGGTGGTGGTTAATTCCCATGTGTGGAATTGGACCTACAGAGCCAATACCCGTACCCAGTGGTTTAGTGGTGGTGAGGCTAGATTCGTGTCCCAGTGGTGTATGGGCGAATCGTTGACTAACGTTGTTTCCGTGGTGTAAACGGAATAGGGTGTGAATTTAGTTCACGTTTGGTACCACATGCATTGAGTTTGAATTGCATATGGAGTTATAACATGATAGGATGGTTTCCAGTGTTATAATTTCATTGTTGTTGTTATTGTGCATATTGATTTGTGTGAATTGTAATCGTGTACTGCAATCTGATTATGCTAATGCGGGTGAAATAATGTATTGATTGTTTCATTGTTTTTTGAAACGTTTAATGCATTTTAATTGTCGATGAAATCTCACTCTTACTTTGATGATTTCAGATTGAAGTGTTAGCCGCTTAGGAGCTGGTGAGGATAGCTTTGAGCTGTGCTGTTTAGTTTATCTGCGTGTCAGTGTCATGTTCTGGTAGTTGTAACACTGGCGAACGATTGTTTTGGAATTATAGTTTTGAACTTTGTTTCCTTTTGGTTTATGTTGGAATAATTATGAATTAAATTTATTCTGGTTTTGATGTTATTTTCCGCTGTGTAGAACATATTATTGGTTTTGAATTATTTTAATCAAGTTCTTTAGTGAAGCATGACATTTTGAAGGAGATTTTCTATTTAAATAAATTGTAATTTCCTTTCTAATATGTTAACTCTGATTTAAATATTAATTCGCGGGGTAAATTAGAAGGGCTCCGACCCTCTGACTTTGTTTGACCGATCGGAGGCAGGCGTGGCAAGTTTCGATTGGACCATTTAAACTCCCTGGGTCTCACGTGCGTGATCTTGTTTTGATTATAATTTTCTGATTTCAATTTCAAATATATATTAATCCTTGTATCTAAATACATGGATGTATCACCACCCTAGTGGTTAACCATGCGCGCGCTAGTCCTCCGACTCTCTTAGGGCGTGGGTTCTATTTCTGCCTTTTGCCATTTTTTTCCTCCATTTTTTCTGATTTTCACAGATACCACATAGATACTACTGGAGGTGTGTTATTTACAACACATGCAGATGGCGCAGTGGTCTGGTTTTGGACCAATGACCTTAAGGTCCTGGGTTCAACACCTTCTAGGGGCAAAACAATTTTTTACCATTTATTTCCTTAACTTTTTCTTATTTCTTTTACTTTTCTAACCAATTTTAATTCTTTTCACAAATTTATTTTTCACACATAAAAAACCCTAAAAAATGTTTTGATTTTAGATTTAGGTTTAAAAAATGTTTTCTATCTTCTCTCAACAGAAGAATGGTTGGTGATGAATTGGGATCAATAACTACCCAAAACATAACTCTAGAATTGAAATAATTACTATTTATACAAAATTGAAAATAGTAGACCGCACTAAGCGGTCCAGGAGAGCTTCGGGGTACCACTTATTTTACACACTAAACCGCCTTAAGCACGCTAAACGGGTGTTTACGGTGATTTCTAGTAAACAACCGCTAGTCTTCCAATTTTAAAAGTATTTTTGTAACTTACAAGATCGACTAGATTGATCCTAGGACATGTGTATAAGTATTGGCGTTTGAACTTGTCTTAAAACTTATATTCAATATTCTATCTAAGCACTATGAATCCTTAAGAACATGAAAGATAGGTTCGATTAAAGATTATACAAACTTCGATTAACATTAATAACAGAATTAGATCGAAACATAAAGATGTGGACAAAATAATGTAAACGGATTTGTAAGTGACTTCAAATTAAAAGACTTTGAATTAAAAGTAAAGGACTTTGTAAAGTAATGTAAGTGGTTTGTAAAAGAAATGTAAAGGACTTGGCAAAGAAATAAAGGTTTTCAAAAAGTATAAATTTGACTAAAAGATAAAGGAGTAACTGGAAATGAAATAACTTTAAAGATAAAGAACTTTGATTTTAACTTCGAAAATAAACAATGGTGTTTCTATATGTACATTTCTCTACAAACTCGTTTCCCATACACTTGGTATTTTGAGTATATGTTAGTTTTTGTACAATAATGAACACACGAAATCCTAACACTAAGACTCCTATTTATACTATTTCGACTCTAATGGTCCTACTCTAGAATGATGCCACGTTCGAAGATTGCATGGCTTCTGCAATCTATGGCTTCCACGTGCCTTCCAGAAAAGCAGTGCGCCCTATTTGAATTCGAAATCTCCTTAATTGTAAATATTAAAACTTTAATTCAAACTTCGAATCTCCAACAGAAATAGCCCATTCGAATCTCCTTACTTTCTAAACGAAATGCAACCTTTGGAACTTACTCCCCTCATTCGAACAAAGTCTAAACAACACAAAGCTTACTAATTCGAACCAAATTAATCCATCAAAATCACCAGCCATTAACGGGCTGAGTCGGCTAAAAAACACAACCCCCGTCAGAGAAAAATTTATGCAGCATGTTACAAGATGGGCTTAGCGAGCTACATCATTGTTTTCTTTCAAAATTGTGTATTTGAAGTTGTGTCTTCGACATTTTATTGCTCAATTATCCAATTATGCACCAATACATACAAAAGAGAATAAAATATATCAAAAGATTCACTAATTACACAAAAACGCAATTATATACAATATGTACAAATATGCACAATATGTACAAGTTCACACAAAAGTTGTGGTAAAAGAGTCGATAAGTGCCACAAAACTATATACAAAAATAACTACAACTTGACACTTATCACCATGAAGAATACAGAGAAATTTTTGGATGACACCACTTTAGCGTCGATGGTATCAATGATTTTTTTAATCATGAATAGGGATAATGGATATTCCTTGATCAAAGATGTATTGCACATTTTGGGAATCAAATGTAACCTTATAAGTATTTGTCAATTTCTTGAGTAGGGTTACAATATTTACATGGAAAACAAGACATTACACGTTATGGATGCAAATTAGATTTTGATTCTTAAAGCTCCTATTTACAAATTGGTGACTAAAGTGTTTGCTATTAGACTTGGGTCAGTGACGGATAAGCTCATATGGCCAACCCAATCAATTACCCTTAAGTGGAGAATGTTGGTTGAAAGAGTAATGGGTATCAATGAAGTGGCCGACTTTTCTAAGAGATTTATAAGAGCCTATCTCATTTTCAATGTGGATTTTTAGAACGCGTGTGATTAAGTTGATTTGAACTTCTTAGGCTATTTTTTTAATCAATTTCAGGTTCATTGATAAGTGGGCATCTTGGATGAGAGAATATGTTTTTATTGGTAATCTTGTAGTGCTGGTGAATGGGATTCATACTCAACAGATCATTATCCAAATGAGTTTAAATCAAGGGAACCCTCTAGCTCCGTTCCCTTTCCTTCGTGCGGCTAAAGGGATTAGTGTCCTATTTACCAATTCTAAGAAGATTGGTGTTTACTCTGTGTTTAATCTTGTAACCTTTAGATTGGTGGTGTTTCATCTTTAATATGCTGATAATAATCTCTTGATGGTTTATCCTATTGTGGAGCTATGTTGTTGAAGGTAAATTTATATGAAGATGATCTTATTGGCATATTGTTGGTGGTTTTACAACTAATAACATCTAATGTCAAATGACATTTGATGGAGTCCTTAAGAATATCTAATAAAGCAACCTCTAGTGACAGTGTCTATCATATGATTTATATAAAGTCTCACCAGTTATCAATAACAAGTCTCAAATAAAGTACTTAATTAATGATTAATCAAGCATGGGATTTGAAGCTTCAAGATTATGAAAGAGAGGAAGCGTGAAAGCTAGTTTGATCCTATGTTTGAGTGATCAGTGAGTGTATTATAAAAGTAAAAGACTAACTCAGAAGTTACTAAGGCAATTCTCAGACAATAAACTTTTTTTAAGCCTATCTTATTTTATAAAATCACTAGAAAATATTCTGCACACGTGCAAAGATAATTGATTAATACACTAGGGTTAATTTATTAATTCTTTTGTAACGCTTCATATTTGTTTAAATGCGATTCTAATCAATTAGTGAAGACAAATTTTAGAATTTCCAATTTGGCATATGTAATCGATTAACCTCATTACAATGGATTGAAATGGATTACATGCATTAAAAATTCAATAGATTGTTATAATTTTTTGAGCTACATTTTCTCCTATAAATAGAAGACTTATCCTCATTTTAAGTCACACCAGAATTTGTTTTTAATCTTTACTTTCTCACTTTTTACTCCTTTTCCAATATTTCACTCAGTGTCTTATGAGGGAAAATATTTGTGAAGTTTGGTAGTACTGATGTTCATGCTTAAGTGTATTTCATTAAAAGTTCAATTTTCTTATTTATTTTCTTTATTTATTACGATTTTCCTAGTAAAATATCTATTTGTTTCTTGAGATTGTTATGGTAAAATATCTATTTGGTTCTTGAGATTAGTCAATGAAAAATCTATTTGGTTTGTGTGCTCAACCCTCAAAAGCTCCTTTTGGTTTGAGGGATCAACATTTGTAAAATTTCTCATGTATTATAATAATGTTCATGGACACTTCATATAATGCTCAAGATTTTTTATTTGTGGAACTCTTAAGAAGAAATTTTCGGGATGAAGAGTGTGCCAAATGGTTAGGTTGAACTTGTATAACTCCTGGTGCAATTTCTCTCTTCCTATATCTTTACTTTCAACCATTTAGGTTTCTTTCTTCTCTATATCTTTTCTTTCTTTTTTGGGATGTTTATCTCTACACTAACATAAATTATGATGTAAAGTAATATTTTTTAAAAATTAATCACGAGTTTGAATATCATTATTCATCCATGGTGAAAATGGGTGTCTCTTCTTCAGTCTAATGAGGGTGATTGCATATATTGGTTTGTATATGATGTCATTAAGGTAGTTGGGTTGAGTACTCAAACTTCATTTTGGAGGGACCCTTGAGGGGCCCTTGATTAGGGACCATCCCCCTAACGACTATGTTTCCTGGTTTGTTCTTTAAGTCTTTATAGTTTGATGGGCTGGTTAGAGAGTTTGATTTGGTGGTTTACGGGGTGTTGACTTGGGATCTTAGATGGAGAAGACTCTTATTTTTAAGAAGATTCCCGTTTTTGAGGAGCTCGTATATTTACTTCAAGATGTCAATTTTGTCCTAAATAGTGACAAGTGGACTTGGAAGCATGCTCACGAGGATGATTTTTCAACGAGTTTTGCTTACTTTTCTCAGAAGGTTTGTTTAATCTATTATTTGGTCCTATTTTGTTAGAGATTTAGATTAGTCTCTTCCTAAGATCTTGGTCTTCTGTTGACAACTATTGCAAGATACACTCCCGTATAGAGGGAACATTTCTAAGCGAGGAGTGATTTTTTATTCTACTAGAATTTCTTATTCCTTGAGTGAGTATTTGGTTGAGGCATTTCTCATCTCTTTGTTATTTGTGAGCTAACTTTGTCACTGTAGTATAAAATCTTTAAGTGGTTGGAGTGATAGTTGTTATTCCTAATGGCCCTTTGGGAGTCATAAAATCCACCACAAAAGTGGTTGATAAGAGTAGTCTCTTGCCCTAGAAATTATTTCAGAGTAGATTAAAGATGAACTCTTGCACCTTTAATGAATGACTTCAGAACCTTATCTTGTACCTGCACTTAGAGCGAATGGAGTTTTTTTCCTTGACTCTGAAGTAGGTTTTGGTTTTTGATTCTTATTGATGCTCGTTGAACTTTTACTTAATCATTAGTATTTGAAGCTATCAAATTTATTTTGGTTGTCTAAACATTTTTCTCAACATAAAGTCATGTAAAAATATTTATACCAATCATGTATGACCCTAACAATAACCAGATGTGTTGATTTATAAAGTAATGCCTACACATTAGTATTTTTACATGCAACAAAATCATAGAAACATCAAACTCTTCTTTTAAATGTAAACTATGATTTAAAATTTGAGAATACATGATATTATGAAACCAATTTATGGAACTAGGTTTATCCACGGCCGCCAATGTTTCCACCATCGCTCTCTTCATCACTTCTAGGAAAGTTTATGATGTTTCTACCGACTCCGCCTTTTCCACCTTCTGGAAATTTTATGGTCTTTCCACCGTAGCCCGACCTTCCACCACTAGGAAATTTTATGACATTTCCAGGGTTGTCCACTTTTGGACCTTGAAAATAATTTATGAAGCCTTTCCATATTTTACATTTGCCAGGATTGTGTACATATCCATTAGTTCTAATATTTTTCGTTGATTCTTTGGTTTCACCATCTACAAATAAACAAAATAAAAATTTATTAAAAATATTATAAATGAAGAAAACAATTGTGCATAAATGAGAACTATTTATATAGATACCTTGTTTCACATCTTCGAAAGGCATAGTTGTTACAACAAAGACAAGAAGCAGTGCATAGCATAAGAAGATAGACAACTTGGTTTTCATCCCTGCTACAACTAATTAAGAGTTTCTTGTGTAATGTGTGGAATAGAATAAGCAACTACTTTGATGAGATAAGATAAGTATAAGAAGAAGAAAAAGAGGTTGATTAGATTAATTAAATTGCACATCCAAAATAATGTAATATTATATTGTACAATAAATTATAATGTGTAATACTTGTGTAGATGATACCATAATGGGTGATTAAAATTTATAGAGCCATGAAAGGTTATACTGTGTTATTTTGTTGATGAGGTAAGCAAGGTTTATACACAATGACAACTATCAAGTGACTAAGATGTTTACATATTATTTCAATAAAAAATGGATTTTCATATTTTTCCGAAAAATGATAATCAGTTAGGGTAAATAACGTTTATTCCTTTTAAATGTTATAGGTAACATCTAATCTTAAACTCAGATAATCTAAGATTTTTCAAATTATCTATTAGAAAAACTTCTTGATTCAAAAAGGTGAAATAAGGTAAAAAAAAACATATGAAAATGGATAAAAAAGTCCCTTACATGGCATCCAAACCAACTTAAAATCTTATACCAGACATATATCACTACATTATAAAATACAAATAGTTGAAAGGACGACTTTAGGAACCTCAAGCATAAAGGAAAAGAAACGTCCTTTGAACCAATGAATACACTCTCTCCTCTTGATTGTAGACTCTTTTTGGTATGAATCATAAATTGTAAGAGTTGTCTGGAGAGAAAAATTACTTTAGAATGCCCCCAAATACAATGTAAGAGTTGTTTGTCACTGACTTTGGAGATTTGGCTTTGAAGATGCTAAAATAATATCTTAAAAATTTTGATTTGAAAATTAATATCAAGTATCACTTTATCAAATAAACAATTTGATTCAACCTTTATGTTAAAATAATATATATATATATATATATATATATATATATATATATATTTTTCTCACGATTACTAAAATGGCAGTTTTTAAATTAATTAATAACAAAAATGATGGTATTGGGATCCGAAATATATGCCTAAGAGACGGCTTAGTTATCAATTTGCTATGTTTCTTTGTTCTCTGTCATTCCATTTTGTAACTATTTGTTGTTTTGATCCTAAAAATTGCAAGGCGAATGAAAGAAAAGAAATTAATAAAATATTGAATAACATTTATGTCTTGTTCACAAGGATTATACTTATGAAGATTTGGAAGCAACCTCATCAATAATATCTAAAGTTCATCGGGATTCCTATCAAATATAAGAAAGAAAAAAAATGATGTTTTATTTGTATCATGTATGTCACCCCGTCAATAATAAATCATTAAGTTAATGACGTTAAACAAGCATTGTTTGGAGGTAACTCAAAGGAGGTACTTTTACATTATATTTATTTTAGTTTATATGACTTTTTGAATTTTAAATTAAGTTCTCTGTTTTGTTTTATTTTTGCTGGTTTATTTTATATTTGGTTAGTTTCGTCTGGTTATTTGATAGTTAGTAGTAAAATCGTAACTCTTTACTAACAAACCAAAATAACTATTTTTAGTCCTTCTGCATACAAAATTGGAATTTTTCCAATATTCTTGTTTTAAAAAAAATACTTAAATAAATATGTTTTGAAATTAATTACTCAAATAATCATGTTTCAGATTTAACATACAAACAGGAGTCATTTCAGATGGCTCCTGTATTGTTTTTTAACAAGTAGGAGCCATCCCAGATGACGTCTGTATATTAACAATATTCTTAAAAGCCATCTCAAATGGCGCCTATGCGTTAATCACATGAGAAAAGCCATATGAGATGACGTCTATGTGTTAATTAAAATAAATAAAAAAATTGATTTAAATTAAAGTACAGGACAATGTTGTGAAATAAAACTTTAAATATAAATTTTCATTACAAACATAGCGAATAACAATAACATAGATTTATTCTCGGCGACCCGGGACGTGTAGACGACCACATATTCCACATCCGCGTCCTCTCCTAACTCGTATGATGCGAGGTTCTTGAGTCGGTTGTGGTTGGGTCGATGGTCCCTATGGTTGGGTCGATGGCCGCTTGTAGTGTATGCGATTAAGATCCATGTATGCCTCAAGATCTGCATTGCTTGTCATACCGCTTTCGTATAGACGTGTTCCCATGTTCTAAAAGCTTGGTCGTTGTGGTGGGGGGTTAGGTTCCATGTGGGGATGATAACACTCGCCATCTTATAGGCAGATTATGAATGGGTGGGGTAAAAAGGAAATTTGGTGTTTGGAGATTGGAGATTGGTACCCATATGAATGGTGGGGGTTCGGTACAATGATGATTGGTGGTATGTTGGGTTAGTTGGGAAATATTCATCGGGGAAGCCAGTGGCTGGACTGAGGTGAGATGTTGATGGGCCTATATAGGGGGGTTGGACATATGTTCTTTCTTCAGAGTATTGTATTTTGGTGTTTGGCATATGGGAGTATTAAAATTGTGTGTCAGGCATTTGGGTGGGTTGGTAATTAGGTTGAGTTTGGGGTTGGGATTGAGTGTTGGTGGTCTTGTATCGTCGGGTTGGTTGGCGAGAGGTTGATGGACATTGGGACTGTTGTTGGTAGTGTTGTTGGGGTGGTGTTGTTGCGGTAAAGCGACAAGCAAAGAGTTTGGTATTATTTTTACCGGGTGATATATACCGGTTAGGTTATATCGTATCGTAGTTGACTTCTAGTTTCTTTTTTGAATGGAAATAAGGTAACTGAAGAGACAAGCTAACTAGGAGTGTATAATATTATAAAGATACCACCACGGTCAAAACCAGAAATCGTTGTGATTTATTACTTTATTGTGAAATTTCATAAAGAAGCGCTAGAGTTTAATAAATATTTTAAAACTTTAAATAAAAAATAAATTATATGACTACGGTGAGACGATCTAACCGTAGTCATAATCATTTAAGTTTTTTATTTAAAAATAAATAAAAAAGAAAAGGCGTGCCTTAATATGAATGGAATAATATATATGTTAGCGTTGAGGTTCGAACCCATGAAAGCTTGACAATTGCACCACGATTGGCTCATCAACCGTTGTTATATACTATTAATTTTAAATCAAAAAACAGAAATAATATGAGAGCGCCTTAATTTAGAGATGTCACCACGGTGTAGGGAAGAACTGTGATGACCATGGCGTTGTTGTTTCTGCATTTTGTAGTAGTGTTGTCATCATAATAAAGAGAGAAAATTTGGACCCATTTGCTCGGGGATATCAAGACTCAAGAAGAAATTGCTTAACTTTGATAATATCATGGTTTTCATGATAAGAACACCTGAAGTAGTAACAACACTTAAACCGGTTTTGATGATTAGAAAACATGAATTCGGAAAATTACTAAAGCTAGCTCAAGCGGCAAAAGATACACAAAGTGTTTGATCAAGATAAAGATGTCCTTCTGAATCAAATTAAAGTTTTCTCAAATGAAGAATTAGGATTTATGATCACTTGTAATATATTTACAACTCTCTGATTTTCATGATTAACTTGAAGATATCTAAAGCCTTATACAACAGAATATTCAAGGTGCAAATAAAACACTTATATGATTCGCATATTCGATAAAGGAACTTGAAAGATTTAGAGTAGAATATAGAGAGAGTGTTAAAGCTCGTCTAATCGTATCTGTCTAAGTGATCAGTGTATTGTAAAGATACAAGAGAATTTTTGGAAGTTTAATGGCTAAATCACAGAAACATAAAAAGTATTTTGAAGTGTCTCTTTTTAAATTTAAATCACCAAAAAATGTTTTTGGAGCCTAGTCATTGACTATGAAATTTCTCAATTAATTAAAACACATTTCGCAATTGTGTAATCGATTAGATACTTAACATAATCGATTAGATTATGGACATTTGAGTCTATAATGGACTTTGACGGACTCTTAATGATAGATAACAATCCATGTATCAAAACCTTCAAATTTTAGTACAAATAATCGAGTATTTACATTGCCTAATTAATTAGGATAATTAATTGGCCAATAAATTTTTTTCAAATTGCGCCATTTCTTGGACTACAGATAGAGATCCTTTCTATCATTTTAAATTATTTAGAAAATGTTAAAACCAACACTTTTTCTTTCGCTAAATCATTATTATTTTTTCATATATTTTAGCTATATTTCTCTAAGGGCGTTTTTTATTTTAGTGAGGATTTCTTTATAGGTGGGGATTCATAGTAAATTTATTAAGAGTAGTATTTTCTCTTGAGTAAATCATTTTTTTTAGGAAATGATTGTTTTGGCTTAAACCAGTGTAAAATGTCTTTGTTTGTCTTTCGAGGATTATATTAAGTGTCTGTTTGGTTCCTGAGCACAACTATTGAAGAAAAGCCCCATTTTCTGTTTGTGAAGAATAACTAGTGAAAACACATTACAATGATTATTTATCTTAGCCTGGTCAAAGTTCCTCTTGGTTCAAGATCAACTAGGTGTAAAATCTCAATTATTTTTTAATTTCAGCTAGTGTAAAAGGGTAATATGTTTGAGATTATCCCGATATATATATATATATATATATATATATATATATATATATATATATATATATATATATATATATATATATATATATATATATATATGTTAGCCCAAATAAAACCTTGACTCAATTCAGATGATAGCTTACTCAAAACTTCATCCTTGTTCACCATTTCAATTAGAAACTCATTGTTTCATGCCTTAGGTTTATTTTTGGTTAGAAGTAAACATGGAATTTTCTTTTATATGGAGATTTATGCGCTTAACCTTGTAAAATCTCTCAAGTAATAGTGGATACTCTCAAAATTAATTTTTGGGGAGATGAGTAAGTCATTTCTTTAGACCGAACTCTTTAAATTCTAGTGTTTCTATCTTCCCTTATCTCCTTTATTTTCCATTGAATTTCTTTGCTTAGATTTTCCTCTATGTGTGGCACCAATATACTAGTAAGGGTGGCCAGAGGATTATGATCACGATCAAGACTTCTTGCAGATGTAATTTTAGGTTACAAATGTGCCACCCGCTATGTTTTTCATCAAGCGGGTAGCCAGTGGAGTGAGGGCTATGTCTGGATGCCATTCTTGGCCGGTCACCTTGTTAGGCTTGGCTCAATACCTCCCTACCATAGGTTTTAAAAATATATCACTATATATTGCTTATTAATGTTTTTGATAAAATCTTCTTAAAATCTAATTAAAACAAGATTAATTTTAAATCAACGATTTTTAAACATCTGCATTTTACCCCTATTTGAAGCATATTCACAATAACGTTAAAGGATTGAAATAATGTTTGTTATTTAGCACCGTATATCTATCTATTCGTAAGTAATTATGGATTTTTTTATCTTATACATAATATATAATATATTACCAATTACTAATTATGCCGTTGTTTAACTAGTGGCCATTGCAAATTGATTACTATTTGTCCCTAATAAAGTATTGTAATTGTGGTATGTTCCATAGTCAAACAACTTCATCGAAACGTGAAACATATAATTTCTACCAGATTTAATAATATTATTATATTTTACTTTGAAATCAATGTAGCATGTAATATTTACACTGTTTTCAAAATATAAAGTTGTGAAGAGAATCAATATGTTGCAAGGACTTAAGAAAAAATCCAAATTTTAACTCGTGTATTATTTGTTACATTTATTTATCTATAATACATAACAGAGGACTTTGAATAAGAATTAGAAGATATATAATACAAGTGAAGTTAGTTGAGAGATGTATGTAACTAAGTCATTGTATAAAGTCTTTACTATTGTATAATTTGAAATAATGAAAATATGCACACAGTGTATAATTCTATTATGGTATCATTCGCTTCTTGATCCTTTCTCTTTCTCCATCTTCCGCTCCACGATTCAAGAAAACAAGATACACAAAGCTTCAAAGAAGCCCTAAGTTTCATTCATCTCGAAAGCTTCAGAGAAGCTTCATCACCCTCCTCAAGATCGCTTCAGAGAAGCTTTCCCTCTCGTCATTTACTTAGCTTCAGAGAAGCTCCTCAGAAAGAAACAACGGTGACATGGATCACCCATCGCCACCTCAATCTCCCCACACCTATGAAACCCTAAATTCCCTTTCCACACGATCCAATTACTCCGGTGGTGGTGCCTTTGGACAAAATTGGCCATCAAACTCAATGACAATAATTTTCTCCTCTGGAATCAACAAGTCGAAGGCGTTGTCCTCACCAACAGGCTTCACCGCTTCGTGGTGAGTCCTCAAATTCCTACCAAGTTCAGTTCGGATCTTGGTCGTCAAAATGGTGTCACCTCCATTGAGTACGAAGCTTGGATTGTTCAAGATCAAGCCCTCTTTATCTAGCTTCTATCTACGATCTCTGAATCAGTCCTTCCCCGAGGTCTCTCATGCAAACACTCGTATGAAGTGTGGGATAGGATTCACAAACACTTCAATGGGATGATGAAGGCTAAGGTTCATCAATTGCACTTGAACTCAAGACTACCAAGAAGGAAAATCGCACTGTGTCAGAATACGTTCTCAAGATCAAGTCAATTGCAGATTCACTTCTTGCGGTAGGTGATGTTGTAACAGAAGAAGCACAAATTGACGTGATCTTGGATGGACTTCCAGAAGAATACAGTCCATTTGTAATGCAAATGTATGGTAAGTCCAATGACCTTGATCTCTATGATGTTGAGGCTCTTCTCTGTGTCCAGGAGGCGCACTTGGACAAGTTTAGGCAAGAATTATCAGTATCCACTACCTCTGCAAACTTGGCAGTATCCAGTTACAAACAAGCTGCATCGATGAGTCGAGGAAATCCTCATACTAGAGGTAGAGGTTATGCACCACGAGGAAGAAGCAGGGGTCGTGGAAATCCGTCCAGCTCTAGGAACAGGACAACTTGCCAACTATGTGGCAAGTATGGGCATGTTGCTCTTGACTACTGGTGTCGCTTTGATGAAGCATTTGTTCCATCCAAGAGCTCTCAACAAACAACAACAAGCGCTAGTTCAGATCTAGCTGCTTCCACACCTCAAGCTGATAATTCTCCGGAGGCCACAACTTTGATGGCCACTCACTATGCCTATGGAGCAACTCTGGAACTGCAAGTGCCATCTGAACTCGATGATCATGCGTGGTTCGCTAACTCATGTGATACGCATCATCTTACCTCTCATTCTAATCTTCTGCATATCAGTAGTTCTTATAATGGCCCAAATAAAGTATGTGTAGGTAATGGTTAAGCTTTAGACATTCTTGTTATTGGCTCTGCTCAGTTTCAGTCCATGCTAATGCCTAATACCAAACTAGTCTTCAGTGATATTCTGCTTGTTCCTCTAATTACAAGGAACTTGATTTTTGTATCGCAGTTTTCTAAGGATAATAATGCCTTCTTTGAATTTCATCCTAATTGTTGTTATATCAAATCCCAAGAATCTAAAGCTATTCTTCTTGAGGGCACTTGTGACAAGCATGGTTTATACAGGTTTCCCCCTCTCCAGGTGACTCTGTTAGGTGTCCATACGCCTGGTGATCATCTACCTTCCTATGCAATGGTGAATAATGTTGTCCAACATACTGGTGATACGAGTTCTGTGTTATCTGTGTGGCACTGTAGTCTGGGCCATGCCCATCATGTTGTTATGTCTATTTTGCATATCTGTAATATTTTAGTTCCTTCAAAAGGAGCTCTTAATGTTTGTCAGTCCTGCTGTATAGGAAAGTCACACAAACTGTTTGCTCCGCTTTCACAAATAGTTTATAGTACACCTTTTGAAGTAGTTCACACTGATTTGTGGGGACCTTATCCAATGCCATCTATTGGTGGCTATCGATGTTATATTGCTTTTGTGGACACATTCACTAAATATACATGGATCTATTTTCTTCATAATAAAGATGAAGCTCTGAAAGCATTTAAATTGTTTCATGCTCATGTTAAGACTCAGTTTAGTGCTAACATCAAATCTGTACAATCTGACTATGGGGGAGAATACAGACCCTTCACAAATTACCTAGCAGAGTTAGGCATCACACATAGGCTTACATGCCCTTATACCTTCCATCAAAATAGGACTGTAGAAAGAAAACACATACACATTGTTGAAATGGGGTTAACTATTTTAGCTCATGCCTCCATTCCCCTTAACTTCTAGGATGACAACTTTACTACTACTGTGTACTTGATTAACAGACTACCCACCAAAGCCCTCAAAGGTTTTTCCTCTCCCTTTCAGGCCCTTCATAAAACTCTTCTTGATTATAAGTCACTTAAAAGCTTTGGTTGTGCATGATTTCCTCATCTTCAACCTTACAATCAACACAAGCTTCAATTTAGAAGCTCCCAGTGTGTCTTCTTAGGGGTTTCTCCTCAATATAAAGGATACAAATGCCTCAACTATGAGGGCAGGATTTTTGTATCCAAAGATGTCATATTTGATGAGAAATCGTTCCTCTATCCCACTATGTTTCCATCTATCTCACAACTTGTGAAAGATACCTCTTCTAGCCATTTGTTTCTACAAGAGCCTGGCCCACCCTCGAAAGTTCTTCTGCCTAGCCCTGGACCATCAGAAGCGCCAACTACACTTTATTATGGACACACTTCAGCTGTCACTGAACCGCTTAGCTCCTCTGCTGCATATCATAGCCTTGTGACTCTTGGTTCTCAACCTACTAATCTTGCTTCTCCTTCAAATCGTGATAGGTCCATATCACCTAGCAGTCAACAAGTTGCAGCTACCACTTTGTAGCAGTCACATCCTCCTAATTCCCCACTTGAACCAGTGGATAATACCTCTAATACCGGCACATTATCCACCTCAAATCCCAACCATATCTTGTCTGATGGATCTTCTCAATCTATATCTTTCCTCAATCAAAATCCTCTTCCTCCCACTGTCACAAACAACCATCCTATGCTAACAAGAGGAAAGACTGGTCACTCTAATCCAAAGGCTTTTGTTGCTCAGGTGGAGCCTTCTTCTGTTAAGGAGGCTCTCTCTAATCCCTTGTGGTTAGCTTCCACGGAAAGTGAATATCAAGCTCTCCTTTCCAACAACACTTGGACCCTGACCACTCTCCCTCCCCATAGAAAAGTTGTAGGTTGTAAGTGGGTTTTCAAAGTGAAGGAAAATGCAGATGGTACCCTTAACAAACTTAAAGTAAGACTGGTAGCCAAAGGCTACCTTCAACAGCAGGAATTTGACTACAGTGAAACCTTCTCACCTGTGGTTAAACCTACTACCATCAGAATCCTCCTTACACTTTCCATCACCCAAAAGTGGGAACTTCAACAAATTGATATCAATAATGCTTTTCTCAATAGAGACTTACTGGAGGAAGTCTACATGCAGCAACCACTAGGATTTACATCTGCTGACAAAACCTTAGTTTGCAAGCTCAACAACGTGCTTTATGGGCTTAAACAGGCTCCACGGGTGTGGTATGAGAAATTGTCTCAAGCTCTCCTTCAGTTTGGTTTTCGTCACAGTAGGTGTGACCACTCTCTTTTTGTCTATTCTTCTCAAGGTGTTAATCTTTATGCACTGGTCTATGTTGACGACATTCTGCTAACAGGTACTTCCCCCAAACTCATTCATGATCTCATTCGAAGGTTACATGAACAGTTTACGTTGAAACACTTGGGTAAACCAGAATACTTTCTGGGTGTCGAGATTCTTTATCAACCGAATGGCTCTCTCTTACTCAGTCACTCGAAATACATTAAGGATCTTATTAGTAAAGCTAGTATGCCAACTGCAAAGGGAGTGCCTACTCCTATGCTGAGTACCTGTAAACTCAGCAGACATGGTATTGATGTCTTCAATGACCTAAGCCTTTACAGATCTATAGTTGGAGCTTTGGCAATTTATGTCTGTTCCTCTTGACATTCATTGGCTAGCCGTGAAACGCATCCTTCGCTATCTTAGAGGCACTATCTCCCATGGTTTAGTTGTTTCCCCCAGGTTCTATAGATCATCCGCTCACCCTCTGTGCATACATCAATTCAGATTGGGCAAGCGATCCAGATGATAGACGTTCCACCTCTGGCTCATGTTTTCCTTGGCCCTAACCTTGTAGCATGGAGTTCGAAAAAGCAACCCTTGGTAGCTCGCTCCAGCACTGAAGCAAAATATCATGGCCTTGCTCATTCTACCTCAGAAATCCTGTGGATTGAATCTCTCCTAACAGAATTACATGTTCTTTTTCTTCCTCCTACCCTACTCCATGATAACATTAGTGCTGCTCTTTTGTCTCACAATCTTGTACTCCACGCTCGCACCAAACATGTCGAATTGGATATTCACTTTGTTAGGGAACAGATTGTGGCTCGGCAGCTGCAAATTAAGCACATACCAGCCCATTCTCAGGTGGCAGATGCATTAACAAAACCCCTTGGGACAACAGCCTTTCAGCTCCTTCGCAACAAACTTAAAGTGGTTTGTTTCAAACCCCCATAAGTTTGTGTGTGTGTGGGTGGGTGGGGGGGGTAACAGAGGACTTTGAATAAGAATTAGAAGATATATAATACAAGTGAAGTTAGTTGAGAGATGTATGTAACTAACTCACTATATAAAGTCTTTACCATTGTATAATTTGAAATAATGAAATATGCACATAATGTATAATTCTATTATGTATATTATTAATCACTTAATAAATACATATGTATACGAGGAAATAGTCAGGAGAATACAAGTGTGGATATTATGTCACGAAACACATGATAAATATTGTCTGTGCTAATATTGTTGATTCTTGAAAATAGATAATAATTTGTTATTGTCGCACCCCAAAATTTACCCTCCTTTCCATAATCTTTCTGGGAATATTGGTTCATGTTCCTTTCTCTTGTATCCACCCAGATTATTTGGAACGAATGATTTGTCAAGGTACGAGGATTGTGTTTTGTGCAAATCCATCCGAATTCCAGTGCACAATTGCAAATTCCTAAAGCCCAAAGAAAGTTCAATTTCTCGAGCCAATTGGAATATTGGTTTATGTTCTAGCAAGTGGATCACGAGTTGGAGTTCAAATAAAATGTTGAATTCTATTTGTGAAACAAGGCAAGATAGGATTATTGAATTTTTTATGGCAACTCAAACGTTCAAATTATTAAATTCAAAGTCTAAGTCCTAAGCTTGCACCAACATTGGCAAGTTGAATTTTGAATACTTTTCAAATGCGGATCTTCATTCAAATGTTCTAAACACGTTACAAGAATTCTTGCAAGCTTTGGAAATTTTTGCCAAGATTAGTTTCATTCAAAGTTACTACAAGTATGGAACGTTTGGAACGTTTGTGTTACGATTCAAGAATCAAAAGAAATGTTCGAATCAAGTTCGTTTTCATTCAATTTACTAAACTTTTGATACAAGAGTATTGCAAAATTGGAAGTATACAAGTTCATAAAATGTTGGAAACTTATTGTAATTGCAATTCTAAGTTTAAGTTACAATTCAAATTTTCCTAAGAAATAACGCCTAGCTACAAATAAATCGCTTTGGGCGCTCCATCTTCAAGCTCCTTGTGGCCTCCCTTTCGCAAGCCTCTTCCTTCGCCATCTCCTCTCCAGGCGTATCAATTCACGCAACATGAAACAAAGAAAAGAGCAAGTTAGAAGCAAAACATAAACATGAAACAAAATGCGAAATTATAAAAGTTGTTTGTCAAAGTTCATCATTAGGCGTTGGCGGGAATCAGGTTTTATGTTAGGCCTCAGAATCTTGTAAAAAGGTTAATCATCGGCGGAAAATGGCTTGCTTGCAAATCGCGGGTTAACCCGGTTCACAAGCAAGCATACGGGCTGCAAAAAAAGGCCAAAGCATACAATGACACAATGTTAATTAGGAAGCATACAACGAAAGCAAAGCAAGCGATTTTAATTAAGGCATATACATATCGATGTTACAGTTTAAAATCCGGGCAGCAAACGTATATCAGTTCAACAAATCCCAAAGTAAGTATTATCTCAGTTCATATAAAACTCAAGCAAGCATAAACCGAGGCAAAAATCCCAACACAGCAAGCATTAATCCAACAGCTTAAATCCAACAGGGACAATTGAGAAAATCGGAGAAAAGAAGAATAAGGGGCAGTTGAGAAAGTAAGAGGAAATCAAGTAATCATCACAAGCCAACATTGAGCCCAAAGAATAAAAGTACAAATGATATCACGTTCAATATCCCAAGCAGCCAGCATACAAAAGTAGGTAATGAGTATAGGCTTGAGAAAGAAGATATGAGCCACAAAAATCGAACTCGAGCGAGAAAAAGGTTCATCATGACATAAAGCGGGACAAAGGGACATGCTAAGATCGAGGCGAAGATCATTCAAGAGACATAGATACACATATAACCAAAAAAGATCGGGGAGGATTCCATTCTTATCAAAACAGAAAAGAGAGAAGATGAGTTAATCCCAGAACCACAAAACCAGAAAAAACATCACAGCAACGAAAAAACACATAGCAACAATAAAAACATATCATCATTTTCCCCAAGCCAAACAACCTTCAGATTCCATATTTTCTCAGAAAACCAATTCTGTAGTTTAGAGAAAGAAGAAGAATAGAACAATCTCACCCGGATAAAGTCAGGAAGCCAGATTTCGCCATCGACGCGTCTCCAAGGCCAATAACCGGAATCGCGTGAAGGGTAGGGTTTCAGAATCCCTTTCCGTTTCTGTTTCGTCCCAAATCCATCCGTAACACACAATCAAAAACAAACCACAACATGATCAGAAATCAGCATCAGAAGTTAAACATTCAAAACCGAAACATGCAACCGATCAAGAGAGAGCGACGACGGTTTGATGAGAAAGAGAGGAATCGCGCGATGGTGAGAACCGAGCGGCGAGTGAGAGAGGGATGGCGACGGTGAGAACGAGAGGAGAGAGCGATCGAGACGGTGAGGCCACGATGAGGGTTTGTGGGTAGCGAGAGAGAGAGAGAGAGAGCGATAGAGAAGAAAGAAAAACCCAGAAGGTAACGAGAGAGAAAACGCGTGAGAGGAGAGAAGACAGAGTAGTGTAATATTTTTCTTCAATTCTCCTTTTCTTTTTCTTTTCAAAAATAAAAAACATTTTAATTTATTTGTTTTTTCTAAATCAAAAATATACAAAACAACTTTTTTATTTCTTTTTATTATATGTTAAATCTGGTGGTGACAAGTGTCACCACCTTGTTTTTTTGAAAAAATTATTTTTGTCTTCATTTTGTTACTATTAAATAGTTTTTGACAAAAAATATAAGTATTATCATAATATACACATATGGTGCGATTTTGCTTTTTTTGGAACAATCGAATTATTTTGAAGTGGAAGCATTGCACCCGGTTCGCCAGCACATGGAGGTGTTTCAGACCAACCAAAGATCAGATGGTTTTCTTTTCATGATCCGTCCAAGAACCACGGCAATCCAGGCTATTTCTAAATTTCGTTCTATTTCAATTAATTTATTTTATCGTAAATAATATTTTGTTGCGATGTAATAAATAATTGTTGGATCTGATAGTTTTTGTTTGACGACTTATCGATTAAACTATTAGCCGATTTTTCATCAAACAGAAAAAATCATCTCTAATAATTATTTAAATTTCCGATTGTATTGTTTGGTATTTTTGTCTGTTTATTTACTCGTTCAGTATTTATTCACCAATGTACACTTTGCACACAATTAAAATTAAAATCAATTCGACTTCATCTTGATTGGCTCATACGCCGATTTCTTAAAGGGTCTCATGGTTGGGGATGGGCATGGCCATCCTCACGAGTTTGGTTAAAGCCCTTGTTGCTTTAATCGATCATAACCCGAAAACAACATTGGTCTATATACCAATCACCATGCACCAGGGTCTCATGGTTGGGGATAGGAGCACCTATCCTCACGAGGTTAATTGAGTCCATATACTTGATTAACCATAACCCGCTTCCATTTTCTTTCAGCACGCGTATCAGATTACCTTCGCAATTCAATTTCAAACCTCGATCCAACGTCGAGTGCATTTTCAAAACCTTTTTCATAATAAAATACAAGTTTATAAGTCGTTGGACGCTAGACCATTGCTTAAAACTTGTCCCAAATGAATTCTTAGTCTTTAAGTCGTCGGACGCTAGACCGGTTGCTTAAAGACTTCTAATTAACATGAGATTTGTTTCACCTCTTTTTCTTAAGAAAACATCTTGGCTCATAGGCCGATTTTCTTAAAGGGTTTCATAGTTGAGGATGGGCATGGCTATCCTCACGAGGTTAATTAAAGCCCTTGTTGCTTTAGTTAATTTTAACCCAAATCATTCTTTCTCTTCCGGTCCGTTACCGAACCCCATCTAAAACACTTTCATAATTACAATGCCAAACCTCGATCCAATGTCGAGTGTCTTTTCAAAAATTCTTTTCATAATAAAATCCAAGTTTTTTAGTCGTTGGACGCTAGACCAATTGCTTAAAAACTTGTCCTAAATGAACTTTCAGTCTTTAAGTCATTGGACGCTAGACCAGTTGCTTAAAGACCTCTAAATAACGTGAAACTCGTTTCACCTCACTCTTTCATAAGAAAATCTTTTTTGGGTGATAGACGACTCGTTCGAGCATCAGTTCCTCGGGTTTCTAGTATTTGAATCGTGAGACGCTAGCCTCGTTGTTCGGTACTTTTTCATCCCCATAAAAAATAATTCAACTCACTCAAAACCCTTTTCTCGCTCATATGCGATCATCAAGCTCTTTTCCGACAAAGAGTGTGCAATAGTCATTTCAAATACGAGCGAGGACTTAAGCTTTTCAAACAAACAAAACAAGTCCTAGCTCAAAGCATTTGAAACGTCTAAGCATACGATTTTTGATAAAATCAATACAACCAATTAAAGCCTTTTAAGAGGAACTACGAGTTTTGACTTTCCCATTGCACAAGGAATATGTAGGCACAGTTACGAAACCGTGTCAAACTCAAAATAATAAGAAACAAATTACATTTTCTTTTAGCATCCATAACTTAGTGAACACACACACAAATGCGTAGAATTAAATGGGTCCCATCGAGTACGATGGATGTAAGGGGTGCTAATACCTTCCCCTTACATAACCGACTCCCGATCCCACTTTTTGGTCACGTAGACCGCCTTATCCGCATCTTTGGGGTTTTATCTATATTTCCCCGTTCTTTTTAGAAAGAATAAAATTAGGTGGCGATTTCACCGTTTTCGAGAATTTAAAAGATTTTTGAAAATCGAGTTGCTTCAGTTACTATTTCAATCAAGTGATCTTACAGAAACTTAATTATATATATATATATATATATATATATATATATATATGATACATCACACACTAAAGAAAGACTTTAAAACATCCATTCACGTTAAGCATATGGCTTCAATGAGATTTGTAAGCCAAGATAACAATGCTTTTGTAATATGTGTGCAATATATTTGTTTAATTTGATGTAAATAATTTTTCGATTTGTTTAACATTTTGGTACAACATGTATGTCATTACGAGTATTTAGATATACCTTTCGGTGTGTCTAATGCGTTATGGGTATTCATGTAGTATTTGAATCGAATCTTCTATCTTTATCTGTATCAGTTAATTGTGGTATTAACCAATAATATTTTGGTGTATTTGAAGTGTGATAAAGAGTATGCAGAACATATGAGAGTGGTGTTGCAAAACTTGAAAGGTAAGAAGCTATATGTAAAATTATCCATGTGCGAGTTCTAGGTTGAAGAAACTGAGTTTTTTTTGGTTGTGTGATCTCTATTGGTGGGATAATAGTTAATCCATCTAAGATAGACGCAACTTTTCAGTAGGACACTCTTAAGTTAGTTATAGAAGATTTATTATGGAAGGTTTATTGAAGATTTTTTAAAGCTAGTTTTACCCTTGACTTAGTGTACTAGGAATAAATATCAATCTTTGGGGAACATATTTAAGATTTCCATTGCATACAACATTGCTTTTTAAGTTTAATTTTGCATGCAATATATTGTCAATCGATTTTTCATGAATTCGATTGTAATGTGAAATAAAATTAAGATTTGAAAAATAAAATAAATCGTTAGTTATAAGATAAGAGATTATGTAAACACATCAACATTGCACTAAAAAAATATTCTTTTACAATCCATCCTAGAGACCGTTTCCAAACTTTTTAAAAGTTCTATATCTTAAATTCAAATACTTTCAAGTGATTGTGGTGTACATGTTCTATTCGATATAGGTGATTTTTTTGGAATTAAAGGGTTGACAATAACTTGAGTGTTATTATTTTATAAGTTGACGTCAAAGATTTATTTATAGACTAAACTAGTTTACTTTTTCCCTCGGATCTTTAGTAACACTGAGGTAATAGATTATTTATTTTTTAAATAAAAGATAATATACAAGATGCACTTTTTCCTCATGGCTAAATTCATATGTGTAATAGATTATTTCAATTGCAAAAATGGTGATCGGAAAAAAATTAAAAGTAACATGTTGGAGCAGTGGTATCGTTATTACAAAAAGACCATTTGTAAAATGTTATTACAACAATCTTCATATTAACTGTGGTAATATCTCAATTACGCACATCTGTATTTTTAAATATTATTTATTAAAATACATTTAATTATGATCTTATAATCGACTATGATGGTATATTAAAGTTTACTTACTTCGATTCTCAAAATCAACATTTTTTTTCTTCTTTTCTTTACAAATTACTTGTCCAATAAATAATTATATTAAAAATATTCTAGATGCGAAAGAATAGATGTCATCAAAGATTTATGCTATTGAACCATATTCTAAATGTTAAAGAGCAAGATATGAGTTATGACACACATGCAATTCGGAAAATAATAGTTTGCTTTTAAGTTAATTTTCAAGAATTCTTTAATTTTCATCATGCCTTATTATCACAGTCTCACAACCGTGGTGAAAAACATCAGACATACAACCAACTCTTACCTCACAACGGTTGATCAGACGTTGTGTGGTATCCTTTTTTTAATCGTTGTGCTATGGCAATTTCGTAGGAGTGTATGAGTTAGATTTAGGGGTAAAACTTAATGAACGAATGCTTTTCTATTCAAATTTTGCTTTTAGGCCGCTCTGTTAATACTGTAACCGAATGAATAGATTATTTAATTTTGGATTAAGTATATTTTCAGTCCTTCTAAATATCTCTAATTTCATTTTTAATCCCTCTAAATATATACTTCAAAGAATAGTTCTTCTAAAATTTTAATTTTAATTTTTGGCCCCTATTGCCAAAACCATAGCAAGAAATGTTGTTAATCCAGTTGCTAATTAAAAAATCCACGCTAATTCAGTCACTAAATTATAAAAATCGTCACTAAGTTGTAGAAGAAACTAAAAGTTAAGATTACGAAATTAGAAGAATCATTATATAAGAAAATATTTTGAAAGATTAAAAACGAAATTTAAAATATTTTGAAGGACCAAAAACATATTTAATCCTTTAATTTTTAAATAAAAAAATAAATTAAAGAGAAACATACTACTTTTAATGAAATAAAATGATAAACAATACTTACTGTAATTTAAATCATGTCCCCATAATTATTTTTTCCTTCGGCCATCTATGTCAAACGAGGGAATAAATACTATTTTAAAAAATTAAAACGTGGTAAACACATGAATTATACATCGATATTTTATTGGTTGATGTGAATGTTTTGTCTTAAAATATATTATTTAGAATAATTGTGTTTCTCATGTTCCACACAGTCATTAAATCAGAAAATTTTGTAAGAAGAAAGAAAACCACCCATTCTCCTAACATTACCCCCAACATTCTTCCCAAGAGAGTTATGAAGCCTTTTTGTAGAGATAGACAAGCTAATGGTACAACCAAACCTTAATGTAATGCAACATAAGCTAAATAGAACCCATACTTAAATGCATGTTATTATTTAGAGTCCATGATAACAAGTTGATGCTATGCACTAGAAGCATGCAAAGAGAGGATTGAACGCAAGATTGAGTTGCGAATCTATTGTTCCAAAAGATATAAAAATGCATAAATTGACGTCAAGAAAAATGCATGAAAACCGAAAAAGGAAGAACAAAAACTATCTAAAGTTGAGAGCTTCTCTCACTAGAACATTAATCTAGATTTTTCATGTTTCTTTATATAGATTTAAAAATATATTTCTTCAAAGTAACTAAGTTTTTAGATTTTTTTACAAGCTAGGCCTTTTTGAGGGACTCCTTAAATATTATTATTTTACATTGTCTATTATTTATTTTACATTGTATATTCACGAAATTGCTACATTGTCTATTATTTATTTTACATTTCTTACCCCATTGTATATTTTGTAAGCATAGACACATTATATATTTATATGCCGATAGTTTTCGATAGATATTTTACCCATGCATGACTAGCTTCATCATTTACCACCCCTCTTTGCACCGTTGGCCATAGGAACAACGCTTGCACAACCGTACCCCATTCCAATATCAGGATAGTGTCTTACAAGGGGTTTACCATCGCAATCTTCTTTTTTTTTGTCGCCCTCTTTTCCATTGCCACCTTCCTCTCCAACGCAATCGCCATCGCCACCACCACCATCTTTTTCACAGTTGACAAAGAGAGGGTCATTTGCACTGTTGCCCCCACTTCCAATATTTTTCCTTGATTTCTCTATTTCACCAACTGCAATTAAAAAAAAACTCTTTATTAAATATATCTTAATAAAGGAAAGGAAAAGATATTAAGTTCATATATATACATTGTTTCCCATCTTCAAACGGCTCAGTTGCCACAATAGAGATAAGAAGTAGTGCACAAAAGCCCAAGAAGATAAAAGGCTTATTTTTCATCTTTGCAGCAACTGATTTTTTTTGGAAATATGAATACACAGCTAGCAGCTACTTAAAATGCTCATGGGACAAAATAGGGTTAGAAGAATAAAAATATTTTAATTAGAAAAATATTGTACAATACAAAGAAAAGATATTATGTATTAGAACAACAACAAATGAAATAAAATAAATATTCGGCTAAACTATTGTAAAGATGATGAGTCATCAGGCACCTATTGAGTCATTGAAGAGTTTACGTAGATTAAGACTCATTTGTCAACTGATGTATGATTTTTTTCGGAGGACAACTACCAAATGCTTAGATGATTGATAATTTGTTCAATCAAAATTAGTTTTTCTTTAGAAAAATAACAATCATGGTAAATATTGTTTTGATTGCAATATAGATTTCTGTAAAAACATATATAATATATAAATAAAGAGGCACAAAGTCTAATAATACAAATGACAAGGCTGGTAGAGACATGAGATACTAAAATACCCCTAAAAAATTAAAAAATAGAACGAAAAAATAACAACACATTCATCAAAAATTTGAAATGCCTAAAATACTCAACGATATAAAGTCTAATAATACAAATGACAAGGCTGGTAGAGACATGAGAAATACTAAAGTAACATTAAAATTAAATTAAGATCCGTGCAATGCGCGGTTATTTATTAATTTTTAATATTTTTTATTATATTTTATTTATTTTAAGACTTTTTCTTGATAAATGTGATCGATAAATTTAAATTTAATAATTTGTTATAAATTATAATTTAGATTACAATGAATACATCAATTTAGCAAATAGAGAGCGGTGAAATTCTTTGTTCTATATGTTTTTTTCCTTCTTCAACCTAATTGTCACATTTTCTTTCTCCCGTCAAATTCATACTTTCTGTGTCACCATGTAATATTTCTTCTTGGTGGTGTGATAAGTTTCTTCCTCTGCACCACCCTTTTGCTAAGCTGAATTTTCTTTATTCTACCTCTAACGTCATCACATAGATTTGAGGTGGTCTTCTCTGATGGACTATTTTGATCGTCTTCGATTGGCTGATGTTTTTGATTTTGCCTAAAAAATTGTAAGTTTGTCTTAAATTGTTATTTGCTGGGTGTGTGACTTGCCTTTAATCTCTGATTCTTTTTCAGTTTTGTTGGGCGTGTGTATGATTTTGTAATAAATATAATATAATTGTTTTTTATTTAAAAAATGAAATATTTAAATTCAATAAATTAATTAGTGATAAGCAATTACTCTCTTTTAATTTTTTTCGTTAATGAGTCATTTATAAAAAAAATTGAGCACAACTAAAATATATTCTAATTATTTTATTTTTATAATTTTGTGTATGTATGATTTTGTAATCAATATAATATAATTTTTTTAATTTAAAAAATGAAATATTTAAATTCAATCAGTTAATTAGTGATATACAATTACTCTCTTTTAAATTATTTTCATTAATGAGTCATTTATAAAAAAAATTGAGCACAACTAAAATATATTCTAATTATTTTATTTTATAATAATAACATTTTTAAAAAATTATTTTTTTTAAAAATATTTTAATGGTAAATATTTATCCTGATTTAATTTTTACATAATAAAATAAAAAAGTGATAAAATAATAAAAAGGAATGTACACATCAATTTGCTCATATAATAATATTATAAATTGAGAGTCACTTTAAAAAAAGGCAAATATAATAAAGCTTCCAAAACTGACCTCATAAATTAATATGTGTCATATAGTTATAGTCATTTTAATCAAGAAGATCAAGTGTGTTTATCCAATTAGGTTTTTGAATCCTCAAGGTCAAATATCGTCAACCATTGATTCTCAAGGGCCTATTCATCAAGGTATGACATATAATATTAGGTCACCCTCTCCTCAAGCTTCATTTTACACATTTTGATAGAAGAAAGTTCAACATGATTGCTTGTTTTTCAAGTCATTTCAAGTAGGCTAATGTGTTTATTTTCATGCCTTATTCATCAAATATTCTCAATATTTATCATAGAACAATCAAATATCATGAATTTGTAGTTCACGTGTTCAACAATGTGCCATGTATTACAAGAAAAAAATTAAAAGTTGAAAGTTGATTCAAGGTGTTTTGCCCAAAAAAATCAAGTGCATCATGCCTATGTTCAAAATGACATAACTTCTTCATTCTTCAACATTTTTAGTGGTTCTTTGGGAAAAAGGTTCATTTTGATTTCCCTTACAATTCCTCTTAACAAGTAAAAGCCTAATTATGCTCCTAAGTTTCTCAAAATTTTAGATTAATTATAGGTCATTTTGTGAACTTAGAGAAATTTGACCTAAAAGTAAAGTATAACATACCTATGTTCCAAAGACCATACTTTCTTCAATTTTCAACATTTATGGATGGTTCATTTTTCCAAATATCCCTTTTTAAGTACTCTACAACTTCCATTTAGTGGTCAAACATCAATTATGCCTCTAAGGACCACAAATCTTGAAGGCCACTTTGGCAAAATAAAGAAGGTCCATGACATGGTTGACACAATGTTTAACCTATATTCAGTGATAAATCCTTAAATTTCAAAACTTCTCATTTTTAGCAAATTTATCCTTTTGAGTTGAATCTTTTTGCATTGTCTTCCTCGACATGAAAGAAACATTTGGCCTCAGAAAGATCTCAAAATGCACGAGCCAATTGCATTTGGCCCAAGGTTGAACATGTCACATTACTTTTGATTTTTGGCACGAAACTCAGTTTGCAAATTAAAAAATTCTCAAATTTTGAACAACATTTGCCCATGATTTGCACCCGGTTGTGTTAAGTGATGAGTATTGGAGAAAAATAGCCTGAATTTGAATCCAAATCACTGCACTTTGGTAACTTTGCAATTAAGCCTTCGTCACAAAAACTGTGCACATGGGATCACACATTTTCCAACCAATTTCAACACGTATGAAGATGCATCACATCCGATATAAATAGAGCCTTCATACTCCCTCAATGGCAATATGGAACAACCTCCAAAAGCTCTTCCCGAGTTTTTTTTTTTTTGAAATTCTCAAGTTATAATCAATTTCAACTTGTTTCTGGTTTCCCTTAGCACTTTTGGCATTTTATGAAACAAGAAGAAACATGCTCTGAGACTTCCTAAAACGTGTTAACCAAGTCTCCATTTAATCTTCTTCGATCACCACTTGGACAAGGTAGTTTTGAGCATCATTTGAACCGAAATAAAATTCCATATTGTAGCTTGACGTTCCCTGATTCTTTTCCCTAACTCAACTCACATTGGTTGATTGTTTTTCAATGTGTAATTTTCATTTTCATAATTGCATTTTCATTGATTTTTCAAAAAAAATCCATGCTTAACTCCAATAAACGGAAGCGGGGCATGGATTTGCATTCGCCTCAATGAAACTATCAGAATGATGGTGGTTGTATGCCCTAATGAAACTATTTTTTAAACTCTAGTGATTGGTTCACCGGAGAAGATGACGGGAGAGAGAAAATAATGTTTCGTGCGTGTTTTGAAGTCTTAGCCACTCTGATCATGCCATTTTTTTATTTCTATTGGTCCAATTGAATTTAATTTGTTGCATGCACTTTTGATCAGATCCTTAATCTTGCATACTTTCGCCAATTGACTTTAATTTTATGGCTCTTATTTTTCCTATTTTATTTTCTTTTATTTATTTTGCTTGATTTTGTTTTAATTTTCTAAAATTCATCTTAAATCCAATTTTCTTCCAATAAATATCAAAACACTTAACAAAAAATATTTTCTATCATTTTACATCTTGTGTAAATGTTTCACAATTTTATTTTATGTTTTGATAATTTATTTTAATTTTCTAATATTTCATGCATTTTAATTGGTTAAAAAATATTTCCATGAATTAAAAAGTCCTCCTAAATTTTTTAAAAATGTTGACACATTTATATGACCTTCCATAATTTACCTACCCATTTATTTGAATTTTGTATGCTTTCTTTGATTTTTCGCTTTATTTTTCATTTAAAATCATTTTAATGCATTTTAATTTGTTTATTTTGACATGTTATATTATTTTTATTTCTATTGACTTGAACCATTACTTGTTTTTAAAAAAATCTTCATCAATCTCAATGGAATTTTGGTGATATTTTGTTTGCATGAATCTTCATCAATTCAAACATATTATTAAATGATCATTTAGATCATTTTTGGTACTTTAAATTGATGATAGGTTTATGACATTGATGCACCAAGAGAGGTGGTTAATATTCATGATAGATTGATCTAATATTATGATTCAATTTGGTTGTACTTCTCTCTTCATCGCTTTCTTATTTTATTTTGATCAACTGGATGATGATGGATTCATCTTGTCCAATTAGGTTTTAATTGATGTTTGATGAACTTTCATCATTTCAAATCTATCATTAAGTGATGATCATTTGATTACTTTTGGTACTTTGCATTAATGATAAATTTGTCTCAAGATATCATGAAGAATTTTATTGAAGTAATGATACATTGAGATTCATCTGGACCATGTATTAGAGACACTGGAAATTCCTATGAGACCTTAAATTTTACGTGTTGTTTTATATTTTATCTGATGTTTGGGATTATCATCTGATACCTTGAATTGATACCTTGAATTTTATCTAATACTTTTTTATTCTATTTAGATCTTACTTGCTTATCTTGTGGCTTAAATCCAAAGAGAAATGGATGCTTTATATTAACCAATGTCAAATACACGCTCTTCTTATGATTATTTCACATGCACGCACTAAGGCTTCCTTTTGACTTACCTTACAATGAAACTCTTTATTTATTGAAATTTATTTTTATGATTTAGGATGATTTTTTCATCTTCCATTTCTTTAATTTTAAAAATGTTCTCCCTATTTTAAAATCTTCTTGTTTTCAAACATGAAACCTCTTTCTCAATAAATATTGACCCTGACAAGTAATTTTCGAAACCTTTTTTCTTATGAAATGCTAAGACATATTTAACATATCATAAGTCACTTCAAAAGACTAAAAAACATCAAACTCATTCAAAATTTTGTGGCATTTGTGCATTTTTCCTTTTAAAACATTTTCTCAAAGATTAGACATTAGTTGATTCTTATAGTGATGCAAACCACTATACTACTATAATATGTTGTAAAATGATTGACATTTTCCACTTGAATTTTGAAAATGGCCTGGTTGATCAAATCCAAGCAAAATTCTCCATATCAAGATGATACAAATAATCATTCCTCATAATTGTGGGTAGTAAGTGAGTTATCCACTCGAATACGACAACATATCTTTTCATTAAAATCAACCAACCAAACAAACTTTTGTTATTTTTACCACGAACTATAAGATTTTAATTCTTTATTGCACTTGGTTGATATGTTGGCACGAGACTCTTGAAGTCCTGTCAAATAAAAATTATAAAAAATAATTCATTTCTTATCCCATCAATATTTTTGCAAACAACATCTTTTATAACACAAATTTTTAAGAGGTTCTTGTGGAGTACAAAATATGTTTGGGGTGTTAATACCTTATCTTTTCATAACCAACACCCGTATCCATATCTCCCTTTTTATTAATTTTTTAAAAACTGTTTGTGGGTTGTTCGACCTTTTCTCTTTTTCTTTGAAAACAATAAAGTTCGGTGACGACTCTTGGTTCTTCTTAGTTAAGTTAATAAATTTCTGAATCTCAATTTTGTCTTGCCGCAACACTACAAATAGTACATTTCTTGACCAAGATTTACCTCAGTGTTCTAACAACCCAAAACAACCCAAAGTACAATCACTTCAACAAGGCACCTTTATTTTTATTTTAATCTTTTATTAAAAATATATCACATATTTCTTCGGTATTACATCCAACCGAGAAGAAACGTGGCTCAGTGACCACGCTTCTATTTTCATATCATACGATTTTAACTTTTATTTTTTAATTATGCATCTATTTAACATTTTGAAGACATTTTTCTTATTTTATTAAGAATTTATATATTTTTTAAATTGTTTACTTTTTTATTTCAAATAAATTTATTTCCTAGGTTGGGTTATAAAACCGAGAGGCTATTAGTTATCTATTTAAAAAAATATTTTTCTCTTTTTTATTTTTAATTTAAAATTTATTTATTTTGTTAGTTGGGTTGTCCAACCAAGAAATAAAATACATTTTGCATGTATTTTTCATAACTATAGTCTCTAACTATTCATTTAATTTTTAACTTTCAACCATATTCTTTCTCTTACCAAATTAAAAGGTATTTTTAGAAAATATATCCTAAGTGATACAAATAAATTATAATATTCATATTAGGTTGATAAAATGAAAATAGATTTTACCTTTTTTTTGTGTAAAATGTTTTTTTTTTGTGTGTATTTTAAAGTTAAATGATAATGAATTTAGACATATGAAGTGCAAGTAATATTCTTATAGCCATTTGTTGTTCTATAGAGAAGAATGATTCAATCATCACCTCTCCTACAACCACATCAACCAAGACTAAAAGTAAATTAAAACTTAGAAGTGCCACGATGATGGTCAAGTTGACAAAAGCCCGCAACACCAATATTAAATTTCTGATATAATTTTGTTTACAAAGCATAAATTTTAGGCAAAAAAAAATTACGCCTTTTAATATGTATGTGATACTACTAGCCAGAAGCAAAGTGAGTATTTTTTTAGATGATTTGAGCGATGTTAATTCAAAATTGAAAAAGCTTATATGGATCAATCTTAATGTATTTATTTTAATTTTCATGATTTATTTTACAAGTATATATAATCGTTTATTTTTCAATTTAATACTAATGCCAACTTTATTCTATAAATATATTATATTTTTTTATTTTCTAGGATGATAACTCGACAAAAAAATAGATATCATATGTTGGTGAGCATTGAAGGGCTTTAAGATAAATCTCACAACAAATTATATTACAAATTCAAAGAGTACTAAATTAATTCCTTTATATCTGTCTTATAATTTTATTGATGAATACGCTTAGGAGATATTTATTGAGTCATGCAGTACTTCTAAGTTCATGGTTAAGAGTCAAAAATGAAAGAAGAATATGGAAAAAAAATCCCATAGGTTGTCTCTTGGAAGATATGACAAACTAGAGGAGACAATGATGATAAAAGAAAAAAATGAGAACAAGACTTAGGAGATCCTCCTTTAATCCTTGACCATAGCCTATCTCCACTATTAATTTGTGCTAAATGGAAGAGAACACGTCAAAGATCGAGAAGAAATTTTACAACATAGGCGACACACATAGTTGATGATAAGATTGTAAGTATATTTATTTTTCAATATTACTAATAGTAGCTAATTCTATTTTGTAATGGAATTTTATTTGTGTTGCATAATTCCTTGGTTGAAAAACCCAATGTTGGTGCCTTTGTTCCACAAAGACATTGTTGTAGGTTTCCCGCGAACAAGTATTTTTAATTATCGATTCCACAGGGATTGGTGTATATTGTAGTCTTTCAATAGAAAAGTGTATTTTAAGATTTAGGTAACCAAAGAGTTTGTTTTCTAAGCTACTAGTAACATGAATTTCCAAACAAGTAACTAAATTAATCTTTTCAAAAGAGAGTTATGGTTTGGATTCAAGAGAGTTGGAGATTGTTTTCAATTGATGGAAGCATGTCAAGATTAGTTTCATTAACCTAATTTCATATTCATTCTATTAATCAAGTGATGAACATAGTAGATGATTTCTATAGATACATATCCTCTCAATCTTGTAGATTTCCCACCAAGATTGTGAATGTTATCATGTTAATCTTTGTATGATCCCTCACTACAACTATTGACATGATAATCATTAAGTCCAATATTTGTGTTAGTGTTTTAAGTTGGCATCAATTTTGGTAAAACTAGGCTTTAGAAATGTCTTGATAGATGTCATGACATTCAGAGATTGAAGATAAATCCTACTGGACAAGGATGGTAAAAGTACATTTCAGGCGGGAAGCTAAAGTCAGGGAAATTCGCAAAAAATCGATGTCATAACAGATGTTATGACATTCTGTTCTGCAGAATCAATTTTTCCTGAGATTTTTCAGGAAGTTTGTTGAGCATTTTATTTATGTTTTCCTGTTATTAGAAAGCATGCTCACGTGGCTGCTAGGTTAATCTTAATTAAACCTAAATTGGTTGTTGAACAAACCATGTTTTTAGGAGAAATTAAGTAAACCCTAGCTATCTTTATGGAAGCCCAAACGAAGATTCGGGATCGCTTCTATATAAAGAAATCAACCCTCTCTACCACGCCTCTGGATTCCATTGAAGACATTGAAGGCCTTTTGTTTGTGTACTGTTAAGGTTAGTAACAGTTGGTATTGTGTAATTCTAGTTTCTCTTGTGAGCCAAGCAACTATCAATTGATAAGTGCATTGGACTAGGATTTGTTGTAAGGGTAGTTTATCACTCAAAGCTTTAAAGCACGAGTGTTTGTCTCTTGATTAAAGCTTTGAAGCAAGATCAAGATATTTTATTGAAGTGTGTCTTCACAATTCAATTAGTCAATAGGTTGATATCACTGCGGTGATTGAGGGGGAGTGAGTAGGAACTCAGATCTAAGTAGGACTTAGGTTGAAGTGTCATTGGGTAGGGATTAAGTGAGGAGTTGTAAACGGGCGAGTTTAACTCTGAATTGATACTACTAATAGTGAATTTCCTCCCTGGCTTGGTAGCCTCCAGACGTAGGTTTGTTAGAACCGAACTGGGTGAACAACTTATTGTGTTATTTACTGCTTTCTATATTTACTGTGTGAATTGTCAAAGCAGTGTCAGATACTGTGTCATAACATTCTCTGTGACATTAAGTATCTGCTGCCAGGAATTTCAATTGGCATCAGAGCGGGCACCTTGTTATTTCGGGTGAGATCTAGGGATAATAGTTTCTGGCGTAATGGATAAAGAAGGAGGATTTGGAGGAAGACCACCTATTTTGGATGGGTCTAATTATGATTACTGGAAGCCTCGTATGGTTGCCTTCTTAAGATCAGTGGATATCAAGGCTTGGAGAGCTGCTGATAAAGGATGGAAACATCCAACCAAGGTTGAGAAAGATGGGACTACTGTCTTGAAACCTGAGGAGGAATGGAGCAAAGAGGAAGAAGAGTTAGCTCTAGGAAACTCTAAGGCATTGAATGCTCATTCAATGGCATTGATGAAACATATTGATGGTCCATCAATGTGAGCTGGCCAAGGATGTTTGGGACACTCTAACTACTCATGAGGGACATCCAAGGTGAAAATGTCAAGATCTAGATGCTCACTACCAAATTTGAGAATTTGAAGATGAAGGAAGATGAGACCATTCATGAATTTCACATGAATATTCGAAATTGCCAATGCCTCGGAGCACTTGGTGAAAAGATGTCGAGGAGAAATTGGTGAGGAAGATTCTCGATCCCCGCCTAAAAGATTTGTAATGAAAGTAACGCAATAGAAGAGGCACAGACATCACACCACGAAAGTTGAAGAACTTATTGGATCCCTTATGACTTTTGAGATGGGAATCGGTGAACTGCTGACAGGAAGAATAAAAGCATAGCTCTTGTATCAAATTAAGAAGGATGCAAGGTAGAAGATGAGGAAAGATATCCAATCTATAGCTATGCTTGGAAGACAGTTCAACAAGCTTATCAAGAGGATTGATCCAAAGTCAAGGTCAAATGTCAAGGACATTGCATCGACATCGCGATCGTATGACTCAAGAAGATCCAAGTCAAGACAAAGGAAGTCAAAGCAGGAGTCCAATGTCATGAATGTGAAGGATATGGACATATTAGAGTGAATGTCCCACCTTTCTTAAGAAACAAAAGAAAGGAATGGTCACTGTCCGATGGTGATTCGGAAGTGAATTTGAGGAAGAAGGTGCCAAACTTGTCACCGCACTCGGAGTGTACAATTCGATATGGATTCTAGTGATGAGGAAGTAACCTTTGAAGAGCTTCTGAGACCTACAGAAGTGTGAAAAATGGTGAAGTGTGTCGAGAATAAGGAAAAAGTTGAGAAGTTGGAAGTCGAGAATGTGAAGCTAGAGGTGAGAAAAGGAAAACACACTATAAAACTCCTCAGTGATATTGTCATGCTGAACTCCAAACTTGATCAGATGTCTAAATCTGTCAAAATGTTGACATCTGGTACTGAAAAGTTGGATGAAATTCTTCAGCTTGGACAAAATGCAGGAAATAAGCATGGTTTAGGATATGTGGCTGAAAAGAAACTTGTTGGTGACATCAAGAAGAAGAGGCATGGGAAAACAATGTCAAAACAGTTGTTACAACACAAAACAGGATATGTGTCTGGAACAGGGTATGTGGCTGCAAAGAGATTTGCTAATAACCAGGAGAGGAACAAACCTGGGAAGTCAAAGGCAAAGAGGATGTCATACCACAAAACAGGAAATAGGTCTGGCTCAGGATATGTGAAGGCTAAGAAATTTGTTGATCACAAAAGGAAAAACAGACCTAATGAACCAATGTCAAAGCAGATGTCACAATATTGGGTTCAACATCAAAATCATAGAAACCTGAACCAAAAGTTTCAAAGATGGAGATGTTATTATTGTGGAAGGTTTGGTCACATAAAGTCCACCGCTATAGGCTACATGGGTATCCTAATCAAGTTCCATATGTGAAGCCTAAGTCCAACAAGGCATCATACACTCACCGGTGGAAGAAGACTACACTCACGATAGCAGACTTCTCTTAAAGTATCTTCCAAGGAAGATTGGTATTTTGACGATGGATGTTCCAAGCATATGAGAAAATCTTCTCAATGATGTTAAGTCTCATTCTACCACTTTGTTACCTTTGGAGATGGAGCTAAAGGAGAAATCAAAGGTGTTGAAACTCAAATTGGTGGAGTTCCAAACACGATGGAGTCTCTGGTAAAAGGTTTGACCGCAAATCTCATTAGCATAAGTCCTATGTGATATGGGATTGATGTCAACTTCACTAAGACCGAATGTCTTGTGATCAATGATGAACAAGCATGATTATGAGAGGAGTCGATCAAAGGACAACTACTTGTGGGAATCGAGAACCCCACTCGCCATCTGGGCTCTAGACAAAGATGAAGAGAAAGTGAAGTTGGGCAACAAGAAACCGATCACCTCGGAGGAATGAAAAGGATCGGTTCCATAGAAGTCAAGATTACCAAGAATTCACATGGGAAAAGGGAAAATCTGTGGTAATTGTCGAGAAATCGAATGTCACACTCAATGTCCGACATTTGATCACTCCAAGTACTAAAGCAAAGCACTAGGTTACGGCATGAAAGGTTGACCAAGTGTCTTCGTGAAATGTTGCAGGAGAAAAGTATTGGATGAAATCCTCATTGTCGAGAGGAGGAAATAGCATGGTGGCTTCAATCCATGGTAATCACTTGGTATCAAGAAGTCTCGAGACACAATGATGGATGACTCAACACTTCTTTCACGAACAAGTGTGCAAAGAATTGTGTCAAGAAGCTTGGAATGAAGAATGGCACCACACTAGGACTATTACCCTTCCTCTTTGAAGGTGTCCAAAAGAACAAGTGGAAAAGGGTTGATCAAAGCTTGTGTAAAAGGATTTCTTGGATGTGTCCCTTGAGAAGCAATCTTATTTCTTGGATCAGAGAAACAAAACGTGTGTTCCTATACAATGCTAGAGCGATCACATAGCGGTGATAGCAATTGCTATAAGATGATCCGGATGAAGCAGATCTTGATTGAGTACAATGTCATACAGATGTCATGACATTGAATGTGACATTGCACCGAGGCCACCAATTTAAGACCCTAAGGGACAAATTGGGTATTTGTCAATATGAGGAATTGTAGCAATTAAGCGAGGTACAAGGGATGAAAGGATTGTATTTCAATTACTTATAAGTGGGCCATTTAGGTATTTTCATCCCCATTTTAAAAGTCCAAGAATAGGAAGAGACATCCATATATAAGAGTTTCTCCATTTGAAAGTAGCATCCCTTTACTTCTAAAAGAAACTCGAATCCCGCCAATTTCGCCTCACTCCCACAACACCATCATGAAAAATGTCTTCATCCTCCTCATCATCTCAACAATCGGGATCTTCATCTCCTTCCATGAATGAAAATAGGTCAAAAAAGCCATACAAGTGAAGCATTGATTACTCCGCACCATGGCAACCGACCCGAAAGAGTCAAGAAGCTACGCACAAGCAATGCAAGAAGCACAGCATCCCTTCGGTAAGACTTCTATTCCATCATCCTCCTCTCCGGACTAGGTCGGCATGTGGCCATAGCTAGGATAGTGTCCGATATCCTAAACGTGAATAAATCGCACTGGATCTCGTTCCCTAAATCATAAGTCCGCCATCCCTAGCTTGGCGGTTGATCCGAATGTCAATGAGAATGTCAAGACATCCGTGATGATGTGGATTCTCTGTCAAAGTTGATGTTAATCCTTCGCCTCGGTTCACGAAAGGTGTCAAGATGATAATGAAATGGAATCTCCTGCGATAATGTGAATGAGATCCCATGAGATTCTTGAAAATCTCCGATCATTGTACCCGATAACTCTTCTGTCTCTGCTGATAACATATCTGATAGCATTCTTGAAGATACTCCTGAGAGGAACACCAATCAGAATATGGTTTCTCATATCATCAGTCTAGATGAGGAGTGTTCTGATAATGACCTCATAGCCAAGGTTAATCCAAGCATTGCTAGAAGGGTAATGAACAGGAAAGGGAAGAAAAGTCAAAGCTCTTCATGAGAAGAAAGTCAAGTTGGTTGCAAGACTCCTAGTGAGAGGAAGGTGTGGAAAAATCGGAAAAAACAAGGTGGAACTTCCAAAGGGAAGGGTAAAGTAAGGAATGCTGGTGATTCTCCTAAAGCAAAGAGCACCTCAATTGTGAGGAAAAGAAAAGCACCTGAGCCCTCAGATCAGGATGACTCTGACTTTGATGTTATAGAGAATGTCGTGACATCCATCAAAGAAAGGTTTTCTCTTGGGAAAATTCCCATAGTTCAAGTACCAATTGACAACATTTCCTTTCACCACCACGAAAATGCTAATAGGTGGAAATATGTGAGCTTGAAAAGAATAGCACTTGAAAGGAACGCACAAAGATGCCCTTGAATGCAAAGAGGTGATTGACCGATCAAGGAAGTGGGTTGATGAGAACGTGGTGAAGTTCTCCAACTATTATGAAGGTCCGTGAAGGAGTTTATTGTGAACATCACATGGTTGTCTTGATGGAAGATCGCAGATTTTAAGACTGTGTTTGTCGAGAGAAGAAAAGTGAAGTTCTCCTCAAGTATAATCAACAAGTACTTAGGGAGATCGGATGAGGCTCAACTCGAACTTGAAGAAACGACAATCAAGTATGTCACCAATCAACGCCGGGTAAAACATTGGCCATTGAAGGAAAGCTTTACGCTAGCAAATTAAGTGTCAAATTTGCTATTCTTCACAAGATTGGTGCAGCTGGGTTCCCACGAATCACAAGTCAACCATCTCCATTGGTGCGGGGTTCATCTTTTGTTGGAACAAAAGCAAAGTTTGACTATGGAAGCTACATTTTGATCGATTCTTAAACATCATTATGCTATAAAAGGACCAATAGCATTTCCTCCCTCTTGTGTGGTATTATAACCGATCAATACCGATATCTGGTTGATAGAGATTCGGATGTAAAGAGCTCCTCTTGGCTTCCACTACAAGCTATTTCAAGGGAAGCATGTTCCGACATTGTCATGACATCACCGAGACATCTAATGTCAAAGCCAATTCTCGGAAGGCGATGTCATAGCCGTGCTAAAGGAGACAGAGAACTTGAAGCAAGGCAGACCTTGAAGCAGATCTCCACCCTTGAAAAGGAAAAGACTCGAAGTTGAGGAAGAAAGGCTTAATGGTGACACCCTGCGACAATATGGAAGAAGATCCGAGGCGATCAAGTAGTCAAAGAAGGCTCTGAAGATGTGTCCTTTCACAGTGCCTCCTCAGGAGAAGAGAGCACCTGAGCTGCTGCTGGCCCTTTATGTTCCCTGATTGTTTTGTTCTCTGTCAACTTTTTTTCTGTTCTGTTTTTTTTCCAATTTTGTTTGGATGACTGTTTTTTTTGTTGACAAATTTGTAAGGCCTTGACAGAGATGTACCCCTAACAATATTGGTACTTTCTTTAATTTTTATGCTTGCATGCTTGAGGCAATTGTATGGTTTCCTTTGGCCCTTTATGGCTAAAAAGGGGGAGAAGAAATACGGTGGGAAGTATAAATATTTGGGAAACTGTATGGGGGAATTGTATGAAATTTTGTGGGCAATTGTATTTGGGGCAACTATGGGAAGTTTGGGACTTGTGTATGGGTAGAATTTATCTTCTCTTAGTTCTAGTTCTTGAAGCTTAGGAAAGCTTAGGAAAACTTAGAACTAGGTTGTTAGTCTTCTGCTGCATTTTGTACTCTGATAGGTCTAGTAGTTTTAGCCAAAATGTGCCAAAGGGGTTTGTTAGTGTTTTAAGTTGGCATCAATTTTGGTAAAACTAGGCTTTAGAAATGTCTTGATAGATGTCATGACATTCAGAGATTGAAGATAAATCCCTGGACAAGGATGGTAAAAGTACCACGGGAAGCTAAAGTTGTCTGGAAATTCAAAATCGATGTCATAACAGATGTTATGATATTCTTCTGCGAATCGCTTTTCTGAGATTTTTCGGAAGTTTGTTGAGCATTTTATTTATGTTTTCTGTTATTAGAAAGCATGCTCACGTGGCTGCTAGGTTAATCTTAATTAAACCTAAATTGGTTGTTGAACAAACCATGTTTTTAGGAGAGAATTAAGTAAACCCTAGCTATCTTTATGGAAGCCCAAAATCAAGATTCGGGATCGCTTCTATATAAAGAAATCAACCCTTACTCTACCACGCCTCTGGATTCCATTGAAGACATTGAAGGCCTTTTGTTTGTGTCTTGTTAAGGTTAGTAACAGTTGGTATTGTGTAATTCTAGTTTCTCTTGTGAGCCAAGCAACTATCAATTGATAAGTGCATTGGACTAGGATTTGTTGTAAGGGTAGTTTATCACTCAAAGCTTTAAAGCACGAGTGTTTGTCTCTTGATTAAAGCTTTGAAGCAAGATCAAGATATTTTATTGAAGTGTGTCTTCACAATTCAATTAGTCAATAGGTTGATATCACTGCGGTTGATTGAGGGGAGTGAGTAGGAACTCAGATCTAAGTAGGACTTAGGTTGAAGTGTCATTGGGTAGGGATTAAGTGAGGAGTTGTAAACGGGCGAGTTTAACTCTGAATTGATACTACTAATAGTGAATTTCCTCCCTGGCTTGGTAGCCTCCAGACGTAGGTTTGTTAGAACCGAACTGGGTGAACAACTTATTGTGTTATTTACTCCTTTCTATATTTACTGTGTGAATTGTCAAAGCAGTGTCAGATACTGTGTCATAACATTCTCTGTGACATTAAGTATCTGCTGCCAGGAATTTCAATTTGTAAACACTAACACACAAATCTATTCCTAGCATTTGTTCATTAGTGGATGAATATCCTAGGTCTACTTTGAAGCATCCTTTTCCAAGCAAAACTCAAAGCATAAGAAAATAGAAGAACAAAGATATTCAACATATATTAATCATCAACCATGTTCATACACAAATGGATTAAGAGAAATACATACTAGTTAGATCAACTACCTCTAATCTTGACACAAAAAGAACTTAGCCACACATTTCCATGGTTGCTTTGCTCTCAAGATTGTTGGAGGAGATGATGAACATGAAGAAATCAAGATGAAAAACTATGGTTTTTCTTACAAATTCTATGCCCTAATTTTTATAAATGAAAGATAATGATGATGAAGTGAAGCTCCCTTGCCTAACACACCAAAAGCCAGCTGGAAATGATGGAGTTGGTGGCCAAAAAGGAAAGCATGGGTCATCCTTTTCATTTTTGAGCCGCTAAGCTTTTATTCGCGGCCCAGTGAGCGACCAAGCATGCTTCTTCATCCAAAAATTTCTTCAAAAAGAATCATCCCAAGAGCTCTTCAAGTGTCCTTGAATCCAAGCTTGGGAGAATTAATCAATAAAAATCTACAATTAGAAGTAAACTAAGTTAAATAATATATTATAAACAAAAACTAAATAAAAACATAATTAAACCAAAATACTAGAATAAATACTACTAATTATATAAAAAGACATTGTTAAGGACCACAAAATCATGTACAAAATAACTACAATTTGGTCCTTAACAGACATCATGACATATTGGTAGAAGCGATTGAAGATATGAGCCCGGTGTGTGTGTCTATGGTACTGCAACAGATGTCACTTGTAGGTTATTTATTGGATCATTGTTAAATAGTGACATAATGCACAAAAACTAGATTGAAGAGCTAGTAGATCAGAGGCTAGAGGCAACATTACAAAATGAGAGGAAAGCTATGTGGGGGAGTATGATCCAAGAAGTGAGTGACCAAAGGGATACGAACGAGGGTGACCTTTGAGATATATTAGAGGGTCGTGACCAAGAAGGATAAGGAAATTATAGTAAAGTGGCATTATAGAATAAATATTTAATTATTGGAATAAAGGGGTAAATAAAATAAAGGAAGAATAGGGAATATAGTAGAAATTGTTAGTATGTGCTTTTGGGAGAAAAATAAAAGAAAAGGAGAAGGGGGAAAGTTAGGGCTCAAGGGAGAACACCATTGTTAGAAGTTGAAGAACTCATTTCTAGGAATGTCAATGTAAAGATGAGATTCTGGTTCTATAAGGGTTTTCGTGATAACTGTGGGTTGGGATTTTGATTGCTCTTGTTGAAATGTTTTTTTTTCAATGCTATGAATCTTGTAATTGTATGATCATGATGTATTATTGTATGTTGAGTTAATTTGTGTGATTATACAATTATGTGATGTGTTTATGATTCAGGTGTTGTTATATTATCGTTATGAATGAATTTAAATATGAATCAGAATCTAAAACACGGGCTTCAAATTGTATTAGAATTGCACGAGACAATCTATATGGATAGATATTTCTAGCTGTATTCTTCTTTCCTTTTTGGTTCTTAGCCAAGAATTTAAGAGTGGTGCAAGCTATACAAATTCCTACCAAACTTTCTTATTAATATATGAATACTTCACGTATTGAGGTGATTCATTATCTTTTTGTTTATTAATATATGCATATTTGACTTGTGTCTTAAAGTTCATCCACCGCTCACCAGCATATTCAATCCTATTTTTAACCATTTTATCCTATGGAACCATAAACAAACTATGTTTTTATAATAGAATTGATATTAGTATTAAACTAAAAAGTGTCATATTTACTTGTAAAACAAATTAAAAATACATAATAAATACCTTAATATCAGTCCATATGCTATCTTTCAATTCACCATTAATGGCATATGCCAATTATTCATCAAAATACTCACTTTGTTTCTACTTTATAATGCTATATGTAACCCTTAAAAAGCATTTTCACCACTAATCTTTCTTGTTTTAATATCAAAATCAACCAGGGAGAAAATACGACTTTCGTGGGGTTTCTTTTTAAACATTTGTACACATTGTGGCATCTCTACATTTTCTTTTACTTTTATATTAACAAAGGTTGCAGCATAAGTTGTATGAGAGGTATTTGTCGAATCGTCAATGTCTATATAAATTAGGGGGAAAATAACATATATGTCAACTACAATTCACATTATAAACTTTATAAAGGATGGATAAAAGTTCGTGACAATAAAAACATACACTTAAGTTTCTGACTATAATATGAACATTTCAAGTTATGATCGATAAAATATGAACTTTATAAACTTTGTTTATACAACACTTTAAGTTATGATGAACATTTAAAGTTGGGACTATAACATTTTAGTGGTTCACATTTCAAGTTATGATGAACATTTCGAGTTATGACCACAATATTTCAATGGTTTACATTTTAAGTTATGATTACAATATTTCAGTGGTATTATATTTCAAATAACATTTAAGTGATATGGCATTTCTAACAACATGTTAGATTTTAGAGATGAATATTTAAATGAGATGGATATTTCGATGGTATTACATTTCAAACAACATTTTCGTAATGAGAGGTGAGCATTTTTATGAGATGAAAATTACGTATCTCAAATGTGATGACAATGCTTCAAAGAAATGATGATAAAAGAGTTGACGTAGAAAAGAGATGTTGGAAGAGTTTAGGTAACTTAATAATTAGAGTCTAATTCTTTGAAGTATTCATGTAAAAACACGTCGATTTATATGTAAAATCGATGACATATATCATTTATGGGATATATATATATATATATATATATATATATATATATATATATATATATATATTAATTACAATTTTGGTCCCCCTATTATCTATTTTTTTGAGTTTTGGTCCCCCTATTTTAAAATTCAGAATTTTAGTCCCTTTATTTTAGTTTTTTGAGGATTTTAGTCCTCCTGCAAATTTAAAGGCAATTTTTAACAACATTGAGCTCACATTGATGACATGTTCCACACAAATTTTAAATAAAAATAGTTTTATTGAACAATTCGCTACTGAATTGGCATTAACACGTCAACAATATATGTGTTATGTCATTAAAAATAGACTTCAAATTTGCAGGGGGACTCAAATCCTCAAAAAACTAAAATAAGAGGACTAAAATTCCGGATTTTAAAATAGAGGGACCAAAATCCAAAAAAATGAATAATATGTGGACCAAAATTAATTTATATATATATATATATATATATATATATATATATATATATATATATATATATATATATATATATATATATATATATATATATATATATATATATGAGGAGGGATATTCTTACTCCAAGAGTAAGTTTAAAGACTTACTCCAAATCTTAATCTTTAATATGCATTAATCCAACGACTTTCATTGATCATTTAATAGTATTATTTTTAAAAATAATTAAAGTCGTTGGATTAATACAAATCAAGGATTAAGATTTGGATTAAGTATTTTAAACTTACTCTTAAGTAAAATATCCGTATATATATATATATATATATATATATATATATATATATATATATATATATATATATATATATATATATATATTAAATTTATTTAAATTAAATATCATGTCGATTTTAAAAACAACCGAGTTAAATAATTAATTTATAATTAAAAATAATGTAAATAATACATAAAAAAAGGTATATGAAAATGTTGCTATAAAAAATTGAACCCCTTGGTCATTATAACCGATGGTAACACAAATAAATACAAAAATGATAAAAGGAAAAGGGAAAAGATGTCATTTGACCGTAGACTAACAAAAAAAATATATAACTAACATTCCAAGCGAACTCCCACGTATATATATTTCTTCGATTTCGTTAATAATCAATGGTATAAATTTTCACATTTAAAAAAATATATAATGGCGTTGAAGAGACATGTATCTCGGTTATTGATAGATCGAACTGAAATCTTTTTTAATTATTATTTTAATAAATGAGACAACGTAATTATAATTATATATATCTAATCGACACATTATTAAATATCACATAGCTATCTATATTTTCTATTTACAATATTCAAATTAAATTTTTGTATTAGTCTTTTAACTCGCATTAAAATAAAAGTGAGATGTGAGAAAGAAAAAAAAAAACACCTTGCTAGTTATCTATATCTTTTTATTGCCTTATTTGATAAACGCATCCCAATTAACCACTCAATAGTTGTTGAGGCTTGTGATTCTCACGATGAGACAAATTATTATTACACGTATATTATGTAAAATTTTCCATTTGTTCTTCTCAAATTTAACAAGTCCCATGATCTATATAAATTGTTGTTAATTGAATTCATATTTAGCAACAAAACTCACACTAGATCAAAGATGAAAACCAACTATTTTATCTCAGTGATATTTTTCTGTGCACTAATTTTTATCTCTGGAGTTGCTCTTGAACCATCTAAAGATGAGAAACAAAGTTTGTAAAAATTATTTGTTTTAATTTTTTTTTGCTCTTTTTAATATATATTAAATTTAATCATCGTGTTTTTTTATATTTGTAGCTTGTGCATTTGAAAAATCCAAAACAAAACTTGGAGAAAATAATGATGGAGGCATAGGAGGAGATGCACATAGCGAAGATCTGAGAAAAGGATATAATGATGGGGACTTTGAGTTTTCGCTAGAAAGTGGAGGTTGGAGAGGTTCGATAAATAATGGAAGACTTCAGGGAGGAGGAATAAATAATGGGCTTGGGGGACAAGGTGGAATGGGAAATGAAGTAGGTTGGAGAGGAGGAGAAATCAATGTGTTTGGAGAACAAGGAGGAAAAAATGAAGTTGGAGAAGGGGAGAAAATAGAGAATTTAGAGAGTTTAGAGAATAAGAATTAGAAAAGTGAAGGATTTTGAAGTATGTATATAGAAAGCATGCACGTTAACTTAATCCATGCCTTAGTCTTTAATAGAATGAACATCTTTTCCATAAATTTAGTTTTCTTTCACCAATATCCTTAGATTGTATCACATTTTAATACTATCCATAGATTAGATCATTTTACTATCATATAGAATCAACAACAATATGTGGGACATCCCCCTTAATGAACACAAGAGCTACTACTTAAAAAAGAATCATATGATACTAAGACTGTCTTACTAAGACATAGTTCCCTAAAAAATAAGGGTTTTAAAAAAACAAAAGGATGGAATTAAACTAATTAATGGGATTTAGATGGAGAGGATTTAAGGGGTTTAATTATATTCATGATATAAAACCCTCTAGTTTGGGAGACCTCGAAGATTATAATAAAGGGAGAGTTTGGAAGGTTTTAGAGCACCCAAATAAATTCTTTAGTTATAATATATACTTGACTAAGAGTTGTTTTTTATCATTGAATTTTCAATATATGAAGAGTTGTATACTATATTATATTTTAAGATCAACTTAAAGTGATTTATATTTGAAAATTATGTAAGAATTATTTTAAATTTATTTTAAGTGTTATTTTTAATGCTATAATTTTAAGAAAAAATATATTTTATTGTGTTTGGATTTTAACATCACTTTTATTTTTGAAATTTCAGAGAAACATTCTTGATATAACGAAATATACATAATTGGAGGAATAATTAAGTACTTGTTAGACCATTTTTTTAAAAATAATATAAAAATATTTTATTGTATTTGAATTCTCTTATTTTTTTTATAGTATTTTGTTATTTGTCATTAGTTTATTATTTGATATTATATAAAATTTATAGGATAAAGTATATAGACATTGTAAAAAATTATTGTATACTATATTATATTTTAAATAAGTTTAAAATGAATTATACTTCAAAATTATGAAAGAACTACTTTAAGCTTAAATATATTTATTCAAGTGTTACTTTTATTGTTATAATTTTTGGAGAAAAAAATATTTTATTGTATTTGAATTTTCACATCTCTTTTATATTTAAAATACGAGAGAATACTTTTAATTTAAAGAAATATATATTGTTTAATGATTGGTTTGTTAGATCAATTTGTTCAAAATGATATTTTATTTCGCTTTTGTGTAGTTCGAACTGTGACCTCTAACTTGTAGAAGTATAGGATTAAAACACGACTACAAAACGCGCATTAAACAATGTCATGGTCACCACGGTTCTTCCATTCACCGTGGTGACATGTCTAACCTAAGATGCTACCATATTTATTTTTATTTTTTGATTAAAAATTATTTGTTATAACAGCGGTTGAAGAACCAACTATAGTGATACAATCAAGCTTTCATTGGTTAAAACCTCAGTACCATAAAATATTTTATTTGTTTAACATTAAGCACACATTTTCTTTTCTTTTTTTATTGTTTTAAAAGTCACAAATATAGGAATGTCACTACCGTGCTTTTGACTAACCGTTGTGATATATTTAAAATAAACAAATACTTATCAATACAGTTGTTAGTGTTAACTGTTGTGAAATAGTCTACCCATATATAACCAAATTAACTCTCACTTATTGACTGTAGCGTTGTTTCCTTTACATCGAAACCCTATCACCCATTTTTTCTCTTCTACTTCGCCAATAGTCGTGAATCTTGTGCTTCATACATTAGGATATTCTTCTTCTTCCATCTTCTTGTTAGACAATTCCCTATATATTATCTCGTTTGTTGCATATTAGTTTTGTTTATTGTTCTCATTTTGTTCATATTCGTCTTCACTACCTTAACAAAGATCATACTTTGGCTATGGTACATATTGTTTGTGTAACTATGGAAAAAGTACAAGAAGCATGAAGCTATGATGGAAACTTAATCCACCTTGTACTTCTTCTTCATAGCTTCATAAACAAGATGATTTTCATACTCTATTGACAAATAAGTTTGTGGTTTCACATGTTGATAACTTTCATCTAGTTTGAGAAACTATGAGAAGAAATATATGAATTATGAAGTTGTTGTGTAAACTTCTTACTGCTTACATTGATTCCAAATCTGATATGCATAGCTCCAGATCTGATATACATTGATTCCACTCGACGGGTGTCAGGAAAGGGACTTTGCATGGCGGGCGATCCTGTTGTCTGTCGCGGCCAGCAAGGCTGAGGATCTCGATCGGAGGCTCAAGGCTTGAGGAGATGAGGCTGCCCGACTAGCATTTGGACAATCCATAACAAGTTGTATCTGAAAACCGATTTATATAAATTAATGTTTTCCTAAAATAATGGTTTGTTTAATTTAGTTTTCAAGAATATTTTAATTTTTCTATTATTTACATCTTCATCAATTTGAATGTTGTGATTTCTTTAGTGAGGTGTATGGAAAAATAAGCAATCTACATATTATATAATAAACTCTAGGCATTTTCAACAACGGTTATTTACTGTAACTGTGATCAAAAGTAATTTATGTGTATATATCACAATGGTTGTTACTTATAACCATTGTGATTTTTAGCACGTGTCCTGCTTCTTAATGCCGATATCTAAACCGTGAAGGAAAAAGACAACTTACAACCACACGCTACTTAACAACGGTATGTCATGCATGATGGTATCTATTTTTCAACCGTTATAAAAGGGGTTTTCTGTAGTAGTAAAATTAGTTTTGTGACGTGCCACATATGACTATAGGATGATGTGACAAATATTAGAGTTATACTTAATGATGTGTTAGAGTTATAATGATGATGCGTTGATATAATATTTATACATTAGATTTAATATATTATATAGATTGTTATAATATTTTTTAAATTAAAATTATATTAATAGTACAAGTCTATTTACCACTGTTTACGAAATCATTTTTTCCAAAAATGTTAAATATTATTCTCTTTTTCTTCTAATTTTCTTTCTATGAATCTCTACATTCTCCTCTTATCCTAACTCAGGAAAGAGAGTCGTAACAATTTGTTACGACACACACTTAATGAACCAAAATAATATATGTTCATTAGGCGCCTTTTACATTTTAGTTTATAAATACATATAACAGCAATTCAATAAATAATTGTTAAGATATGTGAAGCAGTGACATGCTTCGAATCCCAACCCCTACAATTTTATGTTTTATTTTGTTAAAAAAATGATATATTCTTTTCATTTCTATTTTAAATTAAAATTTATACATTCTTTGTCACGGTCCATATTAATAATTATAGTTAAATATCATGAAAATTTACCACGGTTCTTTTATCTACCACAGTGAAATATATTATCTATAAAAACTAACTTATATCAGTTCAGAACAAATTGCGCTCAGAGGAAACCCTAACTTCTCTCATCTTATCTCAATATCTCAAAACTCCAACATAACTTTTCTAACTAGTACGAGTCAGAAAAAGGTGTTATAAATCCTTGCAAGACGAAACAATTAAGTTGCTCATTTCTTTATCTTCATTCTCTCCGAATTTTTTCAATCCAAGACACCTTTGTAAATCATTTTATGATTTATAATGTTGTTTTTCAAAATATTTGCCTTGTTTTTCTTGTTCAAAATATTCGTGAAATATTTGTCTTGCTCCAGCATAAGGTTTATTATTTTCTTATTGTTGAAATGAGATTATAATTATGTTGTTGTTTTGTTGAATAAGTAAAGTGTTTAAGTTATAAATTTATTTGGTTTCTATACATAAAATTTCTTAATAAGATATCCATTTAGGATTGTACTTTTAACATCCATGCATTTGGTATAATCTGAATTTAACTATGCAAGAAACTCCTAGTAAAAGTGTGATAGACTCGAGGAGATCCACTGAAGCAATTGTCTCATTAAAGTCTACTGTTTATATTTGTGTGTACCCTTGAGCATATAAATGTGCCTTGTTCCTTGTTATATTACCATTTTCATCATATTTGTTCTTGTATATCCACTTAAAACCAATGACATTCACATCTCCAGGTCTTGGAACTAATTCCCATACTTTATTTCTTTTGAATTGACATGGTTCCTCTTGCATATCATTTATATGAAACTCATAAGTCCATGATTTTTTGATAATATTTGGTTCAACTTTTGAAATTAAGCAAAAGTTGGAAATCATATATATGGATCTGGTGATGACTCTTGCATTCATGTTTCCTATGATAATTTAAATAGGGTGACCTTTCTGAATTATGATAGATGTTCTCTTTTTGGTTTGAAGGATTCTAAAATTTAAATTTTCAGTTCCAATATTAGACTCGTTGGGTGGGATATTTTTCGGGACATCAGTCTGTTGAGGGAAAATAGCATCTTTATCTTCATTCTTCTCTTCAGGCTTATCATTGATGACAACATTTATGGACACCATCATTGTCTTTGTATTAGTGTTGTAACCTCTGTAAGCTTTGTTATTGATATAATATCCTAGGAATATCACTTCTTCTCTCTTTTGATCCATCTTTCTTTGTTGCTCACGATATACCAAGATATAGCACTTGCTACCAAAGGCATGAAAGTATTTATCCTTGGATTTTCTTCCTTTCAAAAGCTCATACTGAGTTTCTTTGGTTTCATATTTTATGGTAACACTGTTGTGAATGTGACAGGTTGTGTTTATGGCTACAAACCCAAAATATTAAGGTGGATTATTGGCATGCAACATAACTCTAGGTTACTCTTGCAAGGTTCTATTTTTGCATTCAACCACTTTATTCTACTAAGGTGTGTTAGGTGCCCAAAATTCATGACTAATCCCTTCAGAGGAATAAAACTCAGAGAACTCAGAGTTCTCAAATTCCTTGTCGTGGTCACTGTAACGCCCCAAATTTAATTAATTGGATAATTAAATTATTTAAGGATTTGATTATTGGATTTACTCGAAGTTCGAGAATTGATCGGATTTGTCGGTATTATTTTGTGAAACGTATTTAGATTATTAAGTTAAAGTCGAATTTTATTTGGTTAGTCGGAGAATTTATAAAATTCATTACGTTGAAGAAATAATATTAGAAATAATATTATTATTAATAATGGACTATTTTATAAATTTGAGTTGGGCTTTAATTGTGGTGTTGTAAAGTAATAAGGAGGTGTGTCTATTAGGCTCATTTAGATAACTAAGAGATTGAATAAAATAGTATTATTATTATTATTATTATTATTATTATTATTATTATTATTATTATTATTATTATTATTATTATTATTATTATTATTATTATTATTAGGATTATAAAAGAAGAGAAAGAGGGTCATTAAAAGAAAGGAGAAAGAGGAATAGGGTTTTGGAGAAGGAGGCGAGAGAAATTAAAGTGCTAGAGTCAAGGTTCCAGAAATCCGATCAAGGTCTAGAGATGTCATCAATCCAAAGAGGTAACGGTGAGGTTCTAACTCTATAACAGGATACATGATGGATGATATGTGGGATGAGGTTTATAGATTTGCCTTTGTTTTGGTGTTTTGGTTGTTGTGGTTTGATTCCAAATTGTTGCATGATAATCCATGAAATGATAATCCATGAAATTGGTTGCATAAATTGGTATATGTTGCTTGGGTTTAATCCCCTTTGTTGCTATTATACTGTGTTGATTCGTTTTGGTCTATGATGGAATTGGATGAAAAAACTTAATGATTATGGTGTTAGAGAGAATCTTTCAACGCAGAAATCCATTTTTGTTCTGTTCAGTTCACGGCGCCAACAAGTTGACGATGCGCGAACTGAGTTCCTACTATTGTCGCGGCGCGCAGATGGGTTCGCGACGCGTACTGTGCGATTTTGGACATATTCTTCTGATTTTGAATTCTGCCCATATTGATTAGCTGATGTACTTAACTTATAGTAGGCTACTTTGAGTGAGATATTACTGGTGAATAGTAAGGTAATTAACTCTGACAATTGAAGTAGCTTATTAGAGAGATTAGTAAACTAATTGATCTATAGTGAAGATAGTAGGAATTCCAATGGTAGGGTTATAACAGTTGAACACAGGCACAAGAAGAACTTGCAATAAAGTGGAATTAATTATACCAGAATTAATTAAAAACAATACCAAAAAGTGTGTTGGTAGTTTTAAACGGTATAGCTAACTAATCGGAATTGAAGGAATTGAAATAGTATGCCGTTAGAATCAACTAAGATAAGTGATTAAAATTGGTAGAAAGTTTATTAATAAAGTGATAATATGGTTGAATGGTGTTCAATTGAATTAAGTTGGTTTAGTTGGATTATGTAGATTATATGAATACTGACAAGAGAAAAATGGTTGAAGAAAACATACAGTGTTTTGGTTAACCGAGGTATTGTGGTAGCATTGAAATAGTAGAAGTCGGCAAGTTGTAGTGTTATGGACTAGTAGATATAGACACCTAGTAGTATACTTTAATGACTAGAACTAATATACTAATTCGATAGTGAATGAACAGTAACGGAATGGTTGTTGATAGCAGTTCAGAATTGAAATACTAGCAATCTTAACCGATAGGCAGTTAAATAGATTTAGATGAAAAAAATCCAAATGATTATAAGTTGAATTGTAAAATAAGTTACTAGGATATTAATGTAGTAACTAGAAGTGGATTATTAATTGGATTAAGGTATTATATGTTGGTAGCAAGTAATATTAATAAGACTTATAATAATAGTATTTGTATTATTAAGTTGTAGACTTTTAGCCAATGTTGAATTGTTACAAAGTTGTAGGCTTTTAGTCAATATTGAATTGTTACAAAATTGTAGGCTTTTAGCCAATGTTGAGTTGTTACTAAGTTGTAGGTTTGTAACCAGTGTTGAATAGTTGTTGACATGTTCATATCAAGTTGTAGGCTTTTAGCTAGTGATGAATTGTGGTTAATTACATTGATTACGTTGATATGTTAACTACGTTGTAGGCCTAAGGCCAGTGTTGAATTGGGATTAAGTTGTTGTTGTATGTTGTCGTTGAGTTTCCGTCGTTGATTTAGTTGATGTGGTGGTTATGGTCGCATACGAACATTTGCATATTATGTTGGCCTGGATTGGTAAAACACGTTGGTCGTTGGGTGAAAGTTGATTATGTTGAAGGCTTACGCCTTGATGCCTCGGTAAACTGACAGTTAATTACGTTGGGAGTTTTACTCCACTAGTACCACATGCGTGTGCATTGTTAAGAGTCACATTATAAATGGGTTTGTTGTTGATGATTTTGTTGTGATAAGTGTTGTGTTACATTGACGGTGTGGTTGTTAATACGTTGTTGATGACTTTGAGTGAATTTATGCTAACGGTTTGATGTGACAGGTAATGTGGTAAGATGTGTAATAGTTATTATAATCATTGTTATAATTGTTGTCGTTGTTAATTGTTAGTATATTTGTTGATGTAATCGTTGTTGGTGTTGTCGTTATAACTGTTGTTTAAATTATGTGAAGCGGTAAATTATATGAACTACATTCTAATATATTATTTATCATGAATTCAATTATATTGGTAGATATCTCACCCTTTCATTTGTTCCGTCGTTGCCTTTATACTAGTAACGTGCAGGTATTCGAGAATGAAGAATTAGTCGCTGTTAGTCCAAGTCGGTTTAGTTGCTCTGATACGTACCACTCGGGGGGATATTTAGTCTATGTCGTTTACATTATTGACTCTTGTTGTTCTTATTGTGTTGTTAAAAACTAAGTCATGTTGTTGAACAAAACTGGTTAGTTATTTTGAAGTTGAACATGCCGTTGTAAATGATATATGAAGTTAAGTTAATGATTCCGCTGCATATTAAATAAAAGGTTGTGAACTGTTGTGTATCTGAACTGTTGTATTGTTAATGTTGAAATGTGACATCCCATGTGCTATTTTGAAAATTAAAAATACTCTGATTTTCTTTATATTTTCCTAGTAGAATTTGGGGTGTTACAGTCACTCATTATTTTTACTATCTCACTCTTTTTTTTCTTTTTTAGACAAAGGCATAGCTCCTTGCACACTTCAAAAGTGTCTGATTTTTCTTTATAAAGTTGATTCAAGTATATCTTGAAAAACCACCCACACACTAAAATATATTTATTCCACCCAAACTTTCAAGTTGAATAGGCTTTATGGGGTTCATATTTAATAAACCCACAATTTTAAATATGGTAAGATATTCTAGCTTCATGTGGGACATCTTGGTCTGCTTACCTATTTGGAAATGTCCATAGATTTTTCCTTCTTTAATTTTTATATTTGGTAATCTCTTGATATCTTATTTATATATGATCTTTTTATGCTATTAAGGTTAAGATTATCAAGTTTTTGGTGCCATAGCTTGGTCTCATGTACCTTGGATTTCAAGCATGTTGAGGACTGATTCTTGTTTTGAGATATCCACATATAGCAATTGTCTTTTGACCTTGAAATTTTCATTAACACTTCTCAATTTATGTTGGTAACAATGCATTCATATTTTTGAAGTTCACATTTAGACCTTGATTTGATAGTTAACTAATATTGACCAATTTAGCAAATAGTCCTTCTACAAGCGACACATCACCAAGGCAAGGAAAACTTAGACAAACCAATTTTACTATACCCTTATTGTTTTCTCTAGCACCATCACCAAAATTTACATAATTATTCAATTGGGGATTTAACTATTCAAGATAGTTCTATTCTCCATTCCTGTGCCTGGAGCGTCCACTATCAAAGTACAGATATTCTCTTGAGAAAACTCTAAGAGATGTAGGAGCTACGAGACTTGTGTTTGTTACTTTGGGTTTCCACATTTTCCTTACTTGAATGTTCTTGCCTGCTTTTTTTGCTAAGCCTTGGTTGTCTATAGGGCTGAGGATATCCATACAGTTTATAACAGTAAGGCCTTATATGACCATATCTTCCATAATAATGACATCTTCATGATGAGCTCTTGTTTCCTTTTTTTAAAGATACATGTGTTGAAATAGATGTCGTGACATATTGTTCAACATTAGAAACTTTATCTTCTTTTCAGGGGGATAAACTTCTCAGTGAGAATTTTGATTTATTTGTTCATGGAGGTGTAGTCAAACCTTATCACCTTCATATTTCTAAATATCTTACCAACTTCGAAGATTTCATCCAACATATTAGAACCATTATTCAACATACAAAAAAGTTTTCTCATATCTTGTTTGTGAGAATTATATGTTTGATTTTATTAACACGTATATATAGAAATCTAGCTCATAAATATTTCTATTGATCAAGGTGTGCTAAGAAAGTTCTAGGGCCAACAAGGTCTACATGTGCTCCACAACACAACTATGTTAAGCCTAGGGAAAGCCTCCCATGCAAAAAACAAAGGGAACCACGACCAACCGCATTCACCAACATAGGTCGTGTTCTGTCCATGGAAAAATAACGTTCTTAAAATCTGTGAATTTACCCACGGTCAGCTCGTGTATAATGATGCATTGTTATGGGTAATTCCAGCAATCTCATTTCCTGCATGATTTCATGCAATCAAATTTTTAGCAACAATGAGCAAGAGAAACCCTAACTAATCATGTTAAATCATCAAGGTTCTCAAACACCACAACAAATATGCATTTTGATGAATTTAAGCAAGAACATCAAGAACATTTATCATTAAGAATATGCCATAAAACCCCACGTCATACGTCATCCTAATTGGTTCTAAACCCAATTTAAGCATAATATAAACCCACCTTTCATCAAACCTGCTATTTGAGGATGGTGAAATGCATATGGTGGTGAGCTCTTGACCCTTCACACATTCATGCTTTGTTTCATCATCAAGATTTCCTATAAATGCAACCCATCTCTTTCGTGCTTTTTCAAATTTCCAAGCTTGATGAATATCATAAGAGGATGATGAGGTGATGTCCAATTCTTGAAGCTTTCCCAATTGAACTTGGATTTTTTTTCAAGAATCCACAACTCCTTCATTAAAAGGAAATTCAAATTGGAGAGATGAGAAAAGTGTAAAATGAATTGGAAAATGAAGATATCTTCTTCTATTTTCCTTATATAGTACCTATGAGTAATCACTATAATGCCCTTTCCAAAAAATGGAAGTACTAAACATGTTATCTTGTTCTAATTATGGGGTTTGAGCTAGAAACTTGGCTTAGTTATGTACTAATCTTTCCCTTTAGCCTTAATCATGCTCAATAATCCATATTTCTTTACCATTAACTCACTATTAGTTGTTAAACATGGTTAGGGAAAATTTAGGATATTACATCAACCTAAACGTTGTTGCTTAGATCGATAAGAAATTAAATGATCATCGTTAGCCAAAATGCAAATGCTTAGATCAAAATAACAATCAAGGACCATCTTTAATTGAAATGTCAATGTATAGACCGTTAATTGATATTTATTCTTCATAGCTTATGTCTCTAAGTGATCAAACTGAGTTTGGGGCTAAGCTATTAACCCCCATTGTTTAGACATAATCTAATTCTTTTGCTTGGGCGTGCTTGCGTATTCTTGTTTCATCTTTATGTTATGACTGAGTTGATCGATAAATGATTCAAACTCTAACATGAAATAAACAACGGGTTAGGAAGATCTTGATCAATAAGTTATTTCAATAAATTCCTGATGTTAGACTCAACATAAGGATTTTATTCGATTATTTTGAATATATCTTTAAAAACCATTGCTTTCAATTATTCAGCAGACAGAATAATGATCGCGACTTTATCGTCTATTAATCGGGAGACTGCAAGTGCACAGTCCTATCGTGTAGTTTTAAAAGATATCAAACCCACAGAGACTATAAATCGATCTACTGTTATCCTAAGTTACTGTATATAGCTAAGGCGAATAATTCTTTTAGATAATGGTTAAAGAAAAATATAAATTACCGGGAAATCGGTACGTAATATAGTGAACCTAAGCGTATAAAGATTGTTAACTTAATTGTTCTGTAGAGATTATCAGTTTAAAAACCCTCAACTCACACTTTCGTGGTCTTATCTCGGATTATACTCCTAAAGCCCTATGCCTGCTCTCGCTAGCCCATAAGTGTTTAGAAAATATTCTTTGAAAACTTAATAAAATCTAATTCGTTTTAAAGCGCTCTCGTTGTATTTAAATCAAATGCCTAACTTTAGCTATCCGGTTAAAACCTCACACTTTCGTGGTTTCGATCCCAACCTATTCTACTTTTCTCACTTTCGTAACAAAATGATTGATTTTTAATTACAAAAAGTCATAACCAGAAATTAAATTAATTAAGATTTTAGCCTGGGAACGATTTAATTCCTACTCTTACTGGTATTACATACTGATACCTACTCAGTTTAGCCAAACATAGAATTTAGCATAAACAAACTAAACATGAAGATTGAAATTAAGAGCAACATGATAATTAAATTAACAGCAATAAATGATAATGATAATAATACTAATAGTAATAATAATAATAATAATAATAATAATAATAATAGCAATACAATAAAGAACCTGTAAATGCGAGAAATGAAGAACTTGAAATAAACTTCTATTATGATGGCAAGATTGTGATCCAAGAGTACATAGATTGTAGGCCTAAAACTAATGGTGTGGTAGTTCCCCGATATGAAAAACTACCACTTTTACAAATATGATTTCTGCCTAAAACTATGAATAGCGCTTCCGCGCACAAACTTAGATGTTTCTAAAATGAATGCTAACTAGTTTATATAGTGAGAAATTGTGGAAGTTATCATGAGAGAAGTAGTGATGATAATGGAGAAAGTGGAGAAAGAAGTGGAAAAGTGGGAAGTTGAAAAGATCATGGGGGTGATAATGGAAAGTTTGGCTGATGGGCCTAGCTTTGCTTCTTTACTTGGGCCTTTTATCTTTTCTTTTATATTTTGAGCGTTTTTCTTCATGCCTCCTCCATTTTTACTTCTTTTCTCGAAAATTCTTTATTTAATTAAATATCTGCAAAATAAACAAATATTAGCGTAATAGCAATTCAATGCAATTAAATTAAGATAAAAAATAGGATATAACTTAAGTAAATCCAGCTAAATATACGATACATTTATGTGTTATCAAATAACAAATTTACCCGAGGGCTCAGTTTTTCAACATAGAAAATACCTCACTGATTATAAGTTTCCTTAAACCTTCTGCAAAATTTCTCTCTTTTATAACTTTTAGTTCCTCGGGACAGAGAGAAGTGTTTGAGGTTTTGGATGAAGAATCTCTAATTTGAGAATGAACAATAATAGTTGTAGTCAGAAAAGGAATTTTAATGGTTACCGGTAAACTTTGAGAAGTTTGAACAACCAATGGTTGATGTTTCCCAGTAGTAGCAGTTTGAGATCTCTTTGATCTTGATGCTCTTGTGATTGATCTACACGTTTTTTGCCTTCTGGAATTTTAGCATTTCTTTTCTAGACCCATCCATTGTTGTTAAGGGTCTTGAATTTATGGACCAATTGATTGTTGTGCATGATTTTGATCTTGAACTACTTTTAGTCCTCAACAAAAGGTCTCTTAGGTTAGATTTTTAGTTGTCAGTTGTTATGATGATAAGTTTGCTAGGGGATAATTGGATGTCTAAACCTCGTAAACATTTGAGCAATTACTTATTGGAGGAGGAGTAACATGAATAAAAACGTCATATGAAGAAGATAGAAGTGGAACGATATCATAAGTTTTTCTGATTTAGACTGAAATTTTATATTACATCAAAACCAAAATGGCACAAAACAACCTACAATTTACACATCATTACATCAAATGTTAGTATCTTGGTGTCTTGACTTTAAACACCTATAATTTCAAATAATGATACTTTCCATTAAATAACCATAGAAATTATAACTTTTAACAAATTATGAATAAAAACTAAAATAAAAAAACTTGTTAATTTTCCCATATGCCTTCTTGATGATCATTAATAATAGTATGCACATCATCTCTATCAACTTCTTCTTATGAAGTAGACACTTATGTTGCATAAGTATGGATTGAAGGAATATCAAATTTTTCATCACTATGAGAAATATATTTTCCGTAGGGAACAACTGACCATCTTCTCAATAAATCTGAAGGATCTTCCACATAAACAACATGTTTATCTTGAGAAGCCATGACGAATGGATAAGTCATTTAAGTTTCCTTGCCAAGGTAAACCTGTGTGAATCCTAACTCACAAGTTTTTGTACACCATTGTTATTGGGAACGCAATTGCATTGAATTAAAAGAACTTTGAATATAACATAATATATCTCCAAAATTCTCTCAATGACTCCATAAAACTCTTTAGTTGCCAATATATGAATACTATCTTTCGAACTAGAGATATACATGTATAAAAGAAAAAATTATTAATGACATATGCAGTCCAAGTTGTCACATTAAATTTTGGCATTTAAGATAACCATTTAATTATCTGGGATGCATTATCATAATTGAGAATCCTTTAATTAAACCAACTCTTGTATAGCAACATCCCATACACATGTCTAAAAACTCTAGCCCATAACACATCATTATCCATTATCTCTCTCCACTTCCATTTGCGTATTAATTACTTGTTAAATACCTCGAAAATCTTCACTCGTAGACCTCAATTATCCTTTGATCTTCATATATTTTTCCAACTGACACAATGAACTCTTCTTTTAATTTTTAAGTCTCCCCGTTGAAAATACTAGTTGATCTTTGTGATTTATTTCCATGCAAACACTAGTGCTAAACATAAGGACAATAACTAGATAGGTATAATATGGAACCCTGGACTTAGAAATGTCATTCTCCCTCCCTTCCAAGTTGTCAAGCTTCTTCTTAATCTTTGAATGTTATATCACCACACGGTGGCTCTTCACAAATTATAACCAACATGAAAACCGAAACAATATAATGGTATAACATCAACACATTATTACAAAGATGTTGAGACTACCTTTATGAAGTATTTTTTTTTTCAAATTTGTAGCATATAGTTTGCTCTTACACATATCCATACTCGACCATGAGACCATTTCAAATCCTATTAGAAGTATTTTAATATTCCATAAATTATTACATGATCCATTTCCAACTATAATGACATCATCTATAAATTGTAGCATTTCATATTGGACCTATTATTTACCTTGATTCCATGAAATTCACCCAACTCCACAGCTCTCTTGACAAACAGTGTTAATCCTTCAACAAAACCACAAATAAAAAATGTGAGAATCGTTCACCTTGTCTCAAGTCGTGCCCAACATTAAAGTCCTTTGTATGGATACTATTCATTAAAAATAACGTGCTACTTGTAAATACACATGTCTCTATCTATGTCATCCATTTTTGCCAAAGGCATTGCTTTTTAGCATATATGTGAGAAACACTACTTCAAAGTATAGATTTTGTAATGAACTTTAACCTTATCTAAATTATCTACCGTGATAAAACTTATTCAGTTAGGCGTCTTTCTTTTTTCTTATCTTTCAAGACACATCTCACTTTGGTTAAGGATATTTCATCATGATCAAGTTTTCCAACCATGGGGAGATGTCCCTCGGCAATCACTTTGAATTTCAATATTCATCTTTTAGTTTTTCATTCATTTTTTCCACTATGGTGTTGTAATATATATATATATATATATATATATATATATATATATATATATATATATATATATATATATATATATATATATATATATATATATATATATATATATATATCCTTCATTTTACTATCTTAAAAATTTTGGTATTAAAGACCAATATCAAAATTCAAACATACAATTACATGATATAGTAAAACTGGACATTATTCTTCAAATTAAGTTTTACAATATATTGTTCTAACTCAAGATAAAAATCTTCATATTCAAAGAGAAGTGGTTTTAAACCAATAGAGAAAACATTAAAGACAATTTTTTTTAGAAATGAATTAAATTTTTATCTAGATTTGTTGAAAAGGTTATTCGTCTTCCTTCATTTTCTTTCAAACTAAGTTAATTTGTGCTGAAACAATGTGTCAAACTAGAGTTTCATTTTCATTGTGAAGAACAAAGAAGGACTCACATGTGGTGGGAGTGATTGAAAAAGAAGATGAGGATGATGGAAGATGAAGATTTTTTTTAGATTTAGATTTTACTTTTAGAAATCTATATTTCTATCCACTATTCATCATCATTAATTTTCCTTTTTATGTTTTCCTTTTTATTTTTTTCGAAATCTTGAATTTGAAAAGTTTTGAATATGTGAAATATGAAAAAGAAGAAGGAGAAGACGAATGTTTAAAGATGAAAATGATAAATATAAAATGAGAAATAATTATTCAGATTAATTAAAATTATTATTGAATATAAAAACATTAAATAATAAAGAAATAAAATTTGATAAAAATAAATGAGTTTAAAGGTAATGCATTGATATTATAAACCAATTTTACTCGTACATCTAATCGAAATCCTTAATATCATTTTTTTTTAAATAATAATAAAATTTAATTAAATACACGTCTTCTCTAGGGATAACAATGGGGCGGGGTCGGGGACGGCTTTCAATTCTCCCAAACTCAAATACGAATTTCCAAATGATCCTTGTTCCCCGCTCCAAATCCAATGGACATGAATAATTCAAATTTAAACCCATCCCAAACAGGTTCAGGTATTCCCGTCTCACCATCATCTATTTAGTAAAATTATCTTTTTAATAAAAATATTTAATTTTTCTAAAATCAAATTACATTATAAATAATAAAATAAAATAGTATCAAAAAATTTCATGTATACATTTTAAATATTTTAAATAATAAATATAAATCAAATAAATATGGCGGATTTGGAGATGGGTTCGGAGTGGGTACTAGTGTCCTAATTACCCGACCCGTTCCTGTATTTTGTAAACGGAGAAAACTTAAATCCAAACCCTAACCAATCAAAGTGGGTTTTCCCCGTCAACTTCTAGGCGAGTTCGGGTGGGTATCCGTAGGTATGAATTTTGTTGCCATGTCTAATCACTTATTGATTAATAGGTAATCAATTATTAATCACAACCATCCAAAATAAAAAATAATATGAATGACTAAAAATATAAAAAAATTTATTGTGGGCAAAAATGAACGGGTTCAGGTTAAGTTGTATACCATTTTATTAATACAAGTTTTATATATGCGTCAACAAATGGTCTATATATAAGTAACATTCATAATCTTAAAGACTTATTTTATAGTATCTTACAAAATCAGAGACAATTTTGATAGTTTATTCCATAAATATTATAATTGTTATTTTATTTAATAACTACATAATCCCAGCTTTATTTTACGTTTCTTATGACATTATTATATATTGTGGCAACTTGAATACATGATTACATGTATATGCGCTTTTAGTTTCCCAAAGGAATTTTCTCGTCTGAGTTGCGTGTCCACCAACGACTTTTAGTTGTATCCAGTGGAGGAATGACATTTTCATTGCTGCTCTCTTTTCCACCACTGGCCTCTACCTCATGTCCACCACAATTTCCACCTTCACTGTGGCCGTCTTTTTCGCAATCGGGAAAGAGTGGCTCGTTTCCACCACGGCCTTCACCATTTGTTGAAGGAATTAATACTCCATCAATGTAAACACCTTTGTTTTTTAATCCACCATTCCATTTTCTCATGTTTCTCATTGATTTCACTATTCCACCAACTGCAAACAAACCATAAACATTTTATTAATAGAACAAAAAAAGGAAAAAAGTGCAAACATATACATGATATGGGTATTATTTATGTAAATACATTGTTTGCCATCTTCATATGGCTCAATTGCCGCAATGGAGATTAGAAGCATTGAACATAAGCAGAGGAAGATAGCATTCTTGATTTTCATCATTGCTACAACGATGAGTTTCTGGTGAAATGTGGAAACAATTAGGAGTTATTTATAATCCTCATGGGGTAAGATAAAATATATTGCATGATAAAAAAATGTTATTTTGTATTGTATTTCAAAAACTAATATAAACCTATTGAGCCATTCAAGAGTTACATTGGGGGTATTTTTGTAAATTGGGGAAATATTTTCTTGGGACTATGACAAGTTGAAAGCAACTAATATGTTTGATATTTTCTTTAATCAAATTCATATTTGTTATGGAAAAAGAGTCAAGAACTAATTTTTATTTATTTCAAATATTGATTTTATAAAATAATTTTACACTGTCATTTAATAGAAAATAATATGTCATGTCATAAAAAATTTAAAATAAAAGAGTGATATGATTTCATAAACTTTTTTAATATTTGAAGATTCTCTTATTTTACTACTTCATCTGTTCCAATTATTAAAAAATTTGAAGTGACACTATGTTTTTTTTCATGTTCTATTTAATGTTTATTCCACATGTGTATTTCACTTATTGAAATGATCCAAATATCCTCACTTTAAAATTAAAACCTGATTGATGAAATCATTCGTTTAAAAAGACCTAATATATCAGCTTCTATATTGTCCCCTTAATCTTTGTCATTTTGAACACTAGAATCTTATATTCTCTATCGTCTCATTCTTATTAATCATTTTGAACCCTTGAAAAACTCAAACATCTTGAATCCTTGAACGTTTAACATTAAGCATTTCGTTCACATGTTTCCTGATTTCATTTCGTCTTGTAGTGCGACTAAGAAAAGCATTTATGGTATAGAAAAGGTACTATTGTAATAACATTTTCTAACTTGAAGTGGTACCTAATGCAATGAACTTCAATTTGTAGTGGAGTAGGGGTGAGTTGTGGCAAGTTCATCATCCATATAATGGACTTCGATTTATTGTGGATCTATGGAAAAATGTATACATGTTGCTTTTTCGAACTAGTGAATAAACCTTGTAGACATGTTGTATCTGTAAGCAATATCAAAATTTGAACCTTGAATTATAAATTCAATCAATGATTTCTACATGTGGCCAAATGTGGGTGTTAAATACATGTTGCCACCTTAGTATATGAAAGGTCCATGTCAGCCTAAGAAATTGAGATTTAGGGAGCATGATGAAGCATGGTGAAGGATGGGGAGGCCTAAAGTAGCTTATAGATGCACCAAGTGTGACGAATTTGGCCATAATTCAAGGAAATTGAATAGCAATAAACATGATCCTAATGCGTTAAAAAGAAAGGTAATTATTCATGCTTATTTAGTGTTTGTCTCATTTACTATGAATGAATTGAAATTTGTGAGTTAAACTTGTTGCATTATGACTGTGTACAGAGGGAATAAAGAGTGTCTGAGGAAAATTCTACTAAAGGTGTGTTTGAGGAAAATTATATTGATGATGTTAAATATAGTGAGGATAACATGGACTTAGAAGCAATGATTAAGGATACGATCACGGCTTTTGAAGATGAAACATCCTAAGATCCACAACATTAAGTACGCAATCCTACATATTTACCTTTCTTTATGGAAATAGATGTACAATCTAATTTGTATTGACTCAGCTTACCACATTCATAACAAATAACCTTTCCCTTGTCTCTTTTGTTGTTTTCATCTTTAGGGGAAGAGGATTGTCTTCTAAACTTGACAAGATTATTGTTGGAATGCTTGACACCATTCTTCCAAATGTATCGATTATATTTCCTCACGAATAATCTCATTTCTTCATCATTCAAATTATCTTCATCACTAGAGTCATTATCCTAATTTTTCTCTTCTTTTGAGGATTTAGAGCTAGAAGCCTTAAGAGCTTTAGACTTCATTACTTCTTCCTTGTGGTTATCCTTCTTCTTCTTCTTCTTCTTCTTCTTCTTCTTCTCATGCTTATTTTTATATTTTTTCAAGCAATTGAGTTCTTGCTCATGTTCTTCAAGCTTACCAAAAAGTGTGGTGAGATCAAGTGTTCCAGGATTGTTGGCCTCCTTGATTGCAGTGACCTTATGTTGCCAATTCCTAGTAAGACATCTCAAAACTTTATTAGTAGAAATAGCATTAGAAATAGGATTATCTAGTAAGTTAAATCAATTAATAAGATGAGAGAATCTCTTTTGCATTTTCGCAATGGTTTCACCAATTTTCATGCGAAAGAGTTCAAACTCTTAAGTGAGTGTATTAATCCTAGCTTGTTTGACCTCATAAATTCCCTCATAGGAAACTTGTAGAGTGTCCCACATATCTTTAGTGATTTGACTATAAGAAATGCAATATAACTCATCAACACCAATTGAGGATACAATGATGTTCTTAGCTGTCCAATCACAAAACCACTTTTTGTTATCTTTCCCATTCCATAGATTTTATGACTTATGCATAGTTATTCCCTTAACCTCATATGTCACCGGTAGTGGACCATTTTGAATAGCTTCACAAACACCTTTGTCAAATGATTTGACATAAATTTGCGTACAAGTTTTCCAATAACTATAATTTTCTCCCATGAAAATTGGAGCTCTTTTATGATCCCTCTTAGGTTCGTAAGAAATTTTCTAATGAGTGTTCAAACCCGGACTCTTGATGCCACTAGTTAGACGACGACACGTATCTTGAGAGGGTGAATAGAGGCAAAAAAATTTATTCTAGAGACAGATCTAGAACTTTATTTGTTTTCAAAAAGTTTTAATGCAGAAGCAGTTTTGGATAAGTCATCTAAAATCAACTTATTGGAAACTCTGATATATAATTCAATTAAGTAGTAATCAATGAAATATTAATTCAAACTTAATTCAAGAAGAAAATTGTTTATTGTTTGAAAAAAATCACTTTGCAAAACTATTGTCAAGGCTAAATAATTAAAAACTAACTTGATCGATTTATCAAACACTTGGCGTTCAAGTGAATTTTCAGAATATTTCCTTGAGTGATGTTGATTTACAAAACCACTTATAATCAAAAGTGATTATAAACCATATCCACATCTTATTCGAAAATAGATTCAAAAAGAAAAATTATTACAATTCAATTGCTAGCACAATGCTATTTGTCAAACGATTTATGCAAATTCAAAGAAAGTAAAAGAGGAAAAGTAAAAGAAACGAGGAATTTGTTTATGCAGTTCCTCATTGTCGTCCTTGCATGTGGGTACATCTGCTTCTAATTCCAATCGGAATTATAATAATTCTAATATGAAAAATTATTTAATACAAATGAAGAGTTAGTACAACAATACAATTTATCCAATTTTGATGTTGATGTAACTTCTTCCAAACTTTGATCTTAAGCAAGATTAAACCAACCAATAGATGAACCATATTCACCGCTTAAGCTACTTATTCCTTGCAAATATTTCAAACACTCCAAGAACCCTTTAAAATATTTTAAACACTCCAAAGGAATTTCACTCGAATAAATCCTATTGCAATCTATCAACACAAGATCCCCGATTTTATCATCCAATTCTTACTACTTCCTTGAAAAGATTTCAAACACTCCTAGGTTCCTTGTAAAGATTTCAAACACTCCAAGGTTGTTCACATGGATGATTCCTTCTCGAACGATCTTGCACGAAAAATCCCAATTCAACATATGATTTTGGAGGACAATTCTAATGGTTTTTCACAGATGAAAACCCCTACAAATCTCAACCCATACCAATTGCAAATCCATAATTATTTGTCTATATGGCACCCAACTGGCACCCCCAATGGAACATCATCATAATGTAATGTTAGTGTTATGCATAGATTGGAAGGTTGAAGAAGAGGAGGAAATGTAGGCTAATTTTATGGTATCATCAAGTTTAGAATGATGCAAGAATGGGTACTTACAGTTTGGAAATATATAGGCCAAAAGAAAAGATTCAGAATAAAAAGATTTAAAAGTTTTACCAAATTAGGTTGTATGTGTCGACCTCAAATTCGTATGTGTTGACACATACATTATAAAAATAATGCATATATTGACCTGAATGAGTGTATGTGTCGACCCGACCAAGTCAAAAGCTACAGGTTTCAAAACGTGAGTAGATGCGTTGACCTGTGTGGTACCCCAAAATTTGCCCTCCTACCTTTGAAGACAAGTTATTCAAGATACATCCTCGTGTTCAAGGCTACTCAAGGGTTGACTAGATGAAGACCCATACTAACCAATGGACCTCCAACTAGGGTTTGACTTTTCTCAGAGGAAGTTAGGTTTCTAATGCCTCAAGTGGTTTTCATAGTTCCTCATATGTATCAAGGTACCCACATGTCACGTTTCAAGTCTCATAGTGCAAGTTTGCTCAGTCAATTGCTCAGATGATTGAAAATCAGTTGTATTGGACAAAAAGTTAACTATGGTCAACATACAGTCAAACTTCATCATTTTTTATCAACATCAATATTTTGAAGTTACACTCATCATTTGATCAAGGGTTGATCATGATTCATCAAAAGTCAAAAGTTACTATACTAGGGTTTTCTTAAGGAGAAGTCAACTGAACTTTGACCAAGCATAAATTTCACATACTTCATCATAAATTCATCAACCAAAGCTCATTTAAAAGAAATTCAATTCTCTACAACTTTTTCTCTAATATATTTTTCCCAAAAAATGCTTCATTTGAGAGATATGGGCCAAGACATTATAGGTCCTTTCAAAAGTCAACAAAGGTCATCTTTTCTCAAAGAAGTATAGATGAACGTGGAAACTTAAAATGAGATAAAACCAAATAGAGGTTTTAGGGGACATATTAAGTTTTCTTAAAAGTCTAAGATCATCCTCAGATGTTAAAAATTGAGCAAGATATGATTGGTGCAAGTTTGACAATTTTTGAGAAGTGCATGAAGTGCAAATTGAGCAATCTTGAAATTTTGGAATAATGGGCCTAAGTTTTGGGTTTCAAACATGGCCATGATCATAAATGAGACCTATAAACCCATCTATGCATTATATTAATATTTATTTTATTTATTTTTAATTTTATTCATTTAAATTCAAATTTAATTAAATAACATGTAAAGATAATGTATGAAGCATGTGAGGCCTTAAATCTAGGTTGCTTGAGGTCCAAACAACACTTAGTAAGCTGACATGAGATTGGAATGATTGGAAGTTATTTTTAAAAGATTGTCAATCAAATATTTTTTCCTCAATGCAATATATTTTCTTCACACATGTTAACCTAATTCCTTCCTCTATAAATACACTACAACATTAGAGGCCAAGGACACGAAAAACTTGCACAAGAAACCTCTCCAAATTCTCAAATTTTTCAAGAAACTAGGGCAAACACAAAATTTATTCTCCATCCATTCTCAAGTCGTTCCAAGTACTCCATCATTCTTCTGAGGTTCCCAGGAGTCGATCCAAGTCACTTGTCAGGCAATTCAACGTCCAAAACACCTCATCCCAATTGCACTGGTTTGCCAAACTTTTTTTATTATAAATAGTTGCCGAACAGCCTCCAACACACTTGCACCCTTAGGGTATCCTCTCTTGTTGCGTTATAAATATTGGTCATGTCCCTTGAACATAGGGATATCTTAACAAAGTTTCCTACGAATAACATCATCATATTCCCTTCGATATAAAGATCATAGTCCCTCGATAACCCTCCGAGTTGCCTACGAATACATGATTTTGTCCCTCGATTGTTGCCTATGAAAAATGATGATAGCCCCTTTGAATTGCTAAGGTATCCTTACAATGTTACCTTCGATGACCATATGATGACCCTACGCTTGTCCCTTCACATCTAATGGATGGGGTTACTTACCAACTAATAGTATGGAAAATATTATCCCTAATGGAGAAGGAAAAGAATAACAAACGACCTTTGAGTGGGTAAACTCTTAATTATTTGCTTGCAACAATATTTCAAAACACAATACACTTCATATTTTCAAACGAATATTTTCAAACACTTTTTATACATTCTTGAGGAATGATACAAGAATCAATACAAAGTTAAATTCAAAATATTTTCAAACAAATCATCCACACACAAAAGTAAGTTTTCAAAAGTGAGCTAAGCAATTAAGAGCCCATAGATAACTACAGATGAAAAGTGTGCTAACACATTCCCTTTTCATAACACCCCCAAACTCAAAATCTATCAAAAGTTTTTCCTATTCTTTTCACCTTTCCTTATTGGATAAAAGAAAAGTCGGTGAAAACTCTTGCTAACCACAACATTTGCGATAAAACGCAAAATAACTAAGTTAGTTCTTTCACCCTATTACAACCTGAAATACGGATGTGTCGATACATAAAATAAGAATTTATGCAATTTCAAAATTCTTTCAGTATGTGTCGACCTATGTGATGCATGACTCGACATGTGACTTATAGAATCTTACAGGCTTAAATAATGAGTTGCATGTGTCGACTTGAAAAACAGATATGTCGACACATGTAGTAGAAAATCATGCAGAAACTGTTTTTCAAGGATTTGGATCAATTTGAAAATGCTTTTTAATGATTCCTAAGATTTATAATGAAGAGGAGTTCCACATCATATAGAGATATCATCCATATTACCGACGTGCCATATTTTCCTGGTTTTGACATCATGCAAAACATTTTGAAGTGAAGTTGTACTCACACCACAAATGTTGCTGAAAAAGATAAGAAGTTAGAAGAAGCAGCTAAGAAAAACAAATCACTTAAAAAGAAGAAAGAATTTGAGAAAAATAAACATGAACCACCTAAAAGAAGTAACACTACGTTGAAATCTAATTAAATGTCTATAAATAATACGGGATCAGGATCAACTCTAGATGCAGAATTGGAAATTGATGACTCTAATTGTTTTAAGAAGAAAAGAAAGCATGGGATGAAATTGTGTAGCGAACGACTCGATAATGGTTAATTTAGGCTGAATATTCTACTTTTGGGACGTCAACGTAATGTAATTTGAGAACACCTGATGCTTAATTTATAATCATAGTTTGTCATATAACTTAAGAACATATATGTAATGCACAATACGTGCTACTTTTGGAACATCTTTGAAATGCACAATATATCCACATTTTGGATCAACATGTGTTGGGCAATATATTCTTATTTTGGATCAACATGTAATTGAAAAGTTATGTTGATAATACTATCAAAATTCTATCCATATATATATGTATATGTCCAAAGTTATGTCTAAATTATACCTAAGTTATGTTGAAATTATGTTTAATGCTGTCTAAAGTATGTCAAAATGTACTTATGTCAAAATAGTCATGTATGTATACTAAACAACAGTAATTTCAAAGTCTAAATCATAAATACTTGATTTAATTCAGTTAAATAAAACTACAATACTCGTCAATATTGCATTGTAGTAAACATCAAACTTGGTACACCAATTTCAGGTACATCTCCTAAAACTAGCGGGGAAAAAACAAGGAAAAAATAACTACTACTATTATGAAGTTCTTCTTCTTCATCAAGTTCTAAACATTAATTTTCATCTATTCCATTTCTTTCGAACACATATGAGTTATAATCTCTTCCCAAAATACTTCCTAATATTCATTAACAGATGTATGATTTCTCCTTCATTTAAAGTTGTTTCTCTTGCACATTGACCAAATAGTTAATCACCCCAATAGAATAATTGACAATCTTCTTTTTTAGCCAAATACTTACACTTTCAATATTTTTTTCTCAGGATTTGCTTCAAAAATTGAATCAAACATCTACATAGAAAGATTATGTTCATATTTTGGAGTAATTCTTTCATTTGGAGACATGCTTGACTTTGAACTTTCATAGAATTTCATTAATAATCGAGGAATATGGAGTAAGGAGAAGACAAAAATGAAAAAAAAAATTGAAAACGATGAGGAAGATGGAAAGGATAAGAGGCGATGATTAGGGCATATGATCATTTAAGTTTTTAGGGTTTCTTCAAATGAGGATTTTATTAATTATGTTTTATTTTTTAGTTTGGGGTATTTGGGTCAATTCAATAAGTGAAATACACATGTGGATTAAAGATTAAATGGAATACAAAACACTAATATCACATTAGCTTTTTTTTTATGAATTGGTTTGATGAAGGTGCAAAATAGGGAAATCTTCAAATGTTATTGAAGTTTATCAAGCTTTTTTACATAGTTTTTTTTTCTTTCGAAAATGGCACAAATGTCAGGGGAAATAGTTATTAACATAAAAAAAAATACATATGAAATACATTCGTCCCTAAATATAAGAAGTCTACATAGTGTAAATTATGCTAATTAAAAAAATTTGTTAGAATATTAAATTTATTGGCTATTTGTATGATTTTACTAATTTATCCTTAATATAGAATTATAAGTAATGTTTAAATAAGAGTATTTATTAAAGAATACAAAAATAGATGAAATATAATTAGAGATATATTTGAAAAAATAATAAATAAAATTTAAAATTTGAATATGATCTTATAAAAAGGGACAAGAAAAACAGTTAAGAGGGTTATATAATTAGTAGTATTTATTTAGTGTCATCTCTTAATATCACAAACTACTGATAAAAAAGTAATTTAAAGTGTTTTTGTAATTATAATTCATTAAAGAGAGTAAAATGAGTACTCTAACGCGTTACAAGATGACCAACTTAGTTTGAATCATCACAAGATGGTCAACTAAGTTTAAGATAATCTAGAGTATCTACAAACAACTCATAACAACTAAATTTTTCATTGATCTTTGACCCTATTGCACACCACATCCATGCCATTAGCTTTATGGAAAATACTATTTCCATGATCCTGTACATCTCTCTACGGTTAAATATGTTTTTAGTCCATCTAAATATAGTGGTTTTTAACTTTAGTCCCTTTAAACATTTTCTTTAATGAATGGTCCTTCTAAAAATTTTAATTTTAATTTTTAGTCCTTCGTGTCAAAATCGTAGCTAAAATGGTCTCTAATTCCGTCGCTAAATAAAAAATCATCGTTAAACCCGTCGGTAAATTATAAAAAATAGTCGCTAAATTGTTAAAAAACCGTCGCTAAATTGCAGGAGGGACCAAAAATTAAAATTAAATTTTTAGGAGGACCATTCTTTAAAAGAAATGTTTAGAGAGACTAAAGTTGAAAACCGCTATATTTAGAGGGACCAAAAACTTATTTAACTCTTATTTCTATTCATCCGCATACAAATAAGTTGTTAATCATACAACACCCTTCTTATCCTCACTAGTTTTCCTCTTCAAATTTATTATATGATGGTTGAAACTCTCCCAAATATGGAAATTCAAATATACTATTAGACCTATCTACTCCTCCACAACCTACCATTCCCTTTTAGTTACAGTGAGTTCAAACATTATATGTGTTAATATTTCTACATCTTGAAAATATAATACACAAACCAAGTCTCTATGTAAATTATCTCACATAAATCACCATTCAAAACATTGGTTTTATATGAGACCTATTGTCAGGGGAATTCAAGAAGGGAGCATTCTTTTCTTTGGACACACCTTTGTGAGAGAACATCATATATCCACCTAAAATCTTAATGTGATAGGTGTGTGGTTCTCTTACTTATATAGTATTCAATCTTCCCAATTCTAACTAATGTGAGACTTCTTCCTCACACTTGATTCTCAACACTCCCCCTCAAGTGTGAGTCACAATGCTCCCCCTTCTCAACACTCCCCCTCAAGTGTGAGTCACAATGCTCCCCCTCATGTGAAAGCTTTCTCTTTGACATACACTTGTATCACCGTTGGCACCTCCAACGGAACACCTTCTACCCATCACTTACGGAAAGTGTTTCGATACAAGTTAGTCGGTCCCTATCTCGAAACCATAGGCTCATGATACCACTGTTGGAAATCCACAAAAACCTATGATGAATTTCAAACAATCTTGGTTAACAAGATTGATATCACCGCACAATGATAATGAGCAATAAAAGAAAGAAGAAGAAGAAGAAGAAGAAGAAGAAGAAGATAATTATTTTATGCAGAGTTTCTCTCTGCCCACAAAATGTGGAAAACTTTATTATTCACTTTGCAACTGCAAAATACTGTGAATGAATTCAATTACAAAAAATAGGGGTTACTCCATCTATTTATAGATTTAGGTTAGCTTGCTCCCTAATCCAAATCAAATATATTTGATTTTTTCCCTAAGCCAAATTAAATATTTTTTATTTTTGATTTAAATCAAATCTATCTAAATCTAAAATCAAATATGTGTGTAACAAACTGTTTCCACACTCCTAAATCAAATCTAATCAAATATTTCCTGACACAAGGAATTATATTCAACACACCACCTAATTCGTTGTGTCTAAGCTATCTACATTCATCATAGCTCTTAGTCTTCAAAATACTTTGACCTGTACACCCTTCGTCATGATATATGCAATCTGGTTCTCAGTTCTGCAGTGTTCCAAGTTCATCTTTCCATCAGCTACGTGCTCTCGAAGATAGTGGAACCTTATTTTGATGTGCTTGCTTCGACCATGAGCTATCGGGTTCCTTGCCAGATTGATAGCTGACATGTTGTCGATCTTTATGGTAATTACGCCATGTTCAGTTGTGCACTTCACAAATTCCTTCTCCCTTAGAAAACTATCAATCTTCTTGTTCCAAGCTCTTGGAGCTTGCTTCAATCCATGCATGGATTTACAATGCCTGTACACCTTTCTCTCTTTGTTATGTGCCTTATTGCTTTATCCCGAGTTACTTCCCTTTTGGGATTCATCTTCACTTTGTATACCCACTTCACATCAATTGATTTCTTGTCTTGAGGAAATTCGACAAGTGACAAACTGTTGTTGCCTTCGATGGATTTCACTTCTTCGTTCATTGCTTTCACCCACTTTGAATCTTTCAATGCTTCAGCTGCATTGACAGGTTCGACATCTGCATAGAAAGCATAATGTACCAACTCACCTTCGTTATCAACCACATCATCTGATGTAACCACTTAATCTTGCAACCTTGAAAGTATGCGTCTTGTTCTTTGAGGTCTGCTTGTGTTTGGTTGATCTATAACTGCTGGTTCCTCTTGTCAAACTTCTCTTTCGACTTGATTTTCTAGTTCTTCAAGTAAAATTCTCATTGAATCTTTCTTGACATTTTGACTCCAGTCCCACTCTTTAAGCTTATCTATGATCATGTCCCTGTTGATCATAATTTTCTTGTTCACTGGGTCGAACAACTTGTAACCTCTTGTCGAATGATATCACACTAGAATCATTTGACACGACTTGTCATCAAGTTTTCTTCTCAACTGATCTGGAACATGTTTATGTGCAATAGATCCAAATAGCTTCAAATGACTCAAGCTAGGCTTCACGCTAGACCAACATTCCTCTGGAGTAATTCCTTCTAGCTTCTTCGTTGGACATCTGTTCAAAATATAAGTTGTAGTGGACACAAATTCACCCCAAAACTCTTTAGGTAAATTCTTGCCTTTCAACATACTTCGAACCATATTCATCATGGTTCGATTCTTCCTTTCTGTAGTCCCATTCTGCTGTGGAGTGCAGGGTGGTACCACCTCATGTACAATCCCTTATTTTTCACATAACTTGTCAAAATATTTTGACACATACTCTCCACCATCATCAGTTATCAAAACTTTGAGCTGTCAAACGCTTTTCCTTTCGACCATAGACTTAAACTTGGAAAATACCTCTATCACTTCACTTTTCTTCTTGATGAAGTAAGTCCACAGTTTTCGACTGAAATCATCTATGAACGTGACAAAGTATTTATTACCTCCAAGAAAATCCACCTGGATTGGTCCACATACATAAGAGTATATGACTTCGAGAACAACCTTTGACTTGCTCGTGCATCCTTGCTGAAGCTATTCTTGTGTTGCTTTGCTTGCACACATTCCTCACACACTTCATTTGGAATTTAGATTTCTGGAAATACTAAAACCATATTCTTCCTCTTCAAATATCTGATGTCTCTGAAGTTGAGATGGCCTAGTTGATAATGCAATATCCATTCATCTCTGCTTGCTGCAGTCGAAAGGAACTTGTGCTCCATCACATTAACTTCGATCTTGAAGGATCTATTTTGGGACATAGGGGCCTTCAAGATTAATCTTCCATTCGCGTCGACAACTCTCATCATCTTGTCTTCGACAGTCACCTTGTAACTCTTTTTGACCAACTGCCCTATGCTAAGTAAGTTTCTCTTCATGCTTGGAATGTATAACACATTCAAAATTACTGACCTTTTGTCATCTTTCCTCACGATCATAACATCTCAATACCTCTAGCTGCTAGAGTATTATCATTTGCAAATTTCAACATGTTCTTCATTGAGGGATTTAGATTGACAAACCAATCTTTCCTTCTAGACATATGTGATGAGCATCCTGAATCCAAGTACCATTGATCCTTGAATTTTTCTTCATCTCTTGTTGTGACCATCAACATCATCTTTTCTTCTTCATACTTAGCGATCTTTGTATCACTTTATTGACTCTTTCGCTTATCTGGAAAATCACTAAAATAGTGACCATATTTCTGACAATTGTAACATTGAATGTGACTCTTGTCAGTCTTTTGACCACCACCTCTTCCTCTATTTGCAATACCACCTCTTTGGTTGCCTTGGTATGGTCTTCTCTAATTCGACACGTTTCCTTCGTTCTGGTTTCCTCTGCCAGTCGAATTGTTGTAGCCACCTCTACCTTTGTCGAACCATTTTCCTTTGCCTTTCTTGTCTTTTGCTGATTGAGCCTGAAATGCCACATCACTCTCTATCTTTCCTGCAGCTCTTTCATTCATCTTTTGTTCATGAGATTCAACCGTCACTTGAAGCTCTTACTTTGTCAATTTTGACAAATCTTTCCCAGCCACCACCACGTGGTCGAACTTGGGAGCCAAAGATCTCAAAATCTTTGAAACAACAGCTCTTGTTGTTAATGCTTCTCCACATATATTGATTTGATTCACTAGTTTTGTAACCCTAGTGAAGAAATCAGATATGATTTCGTTGTCTTCCATCTGAAGCAATTCATACGTTCTCTTGTGAGTTGTTAACCTCACCTCTTTCACCTTTTGTGTGCCTCCAAAATGTTTCTCAAGAATATCCCAAGCTTCTTTTGCAGATTCTATATCACTAACCTTTTCGAAGTTTTTTGGGCTCTGACATTGATGAATTATAAAGAGAGCTTTATAACTCTTCTTCTCCGATTCTGTGTGTTCTTGCTTTTATTTTTCTGAAGCGTCTTCTTCAAGCTCTTTTACTCCATCCTTTACAAGAGTGTTCTTGCTTTTCTTCTTCTGAACCGTCTTCTTCAAGCTCTTTTACTCCATACTTTACAAGATCCCACAGACCTTGACAACTGAATAAAACCTTCATCTGCTCGCACCAATTCTCATAGTTATCTACTTTCAGAATTGGAAGACTTTTTGGATAATTCACATTCCCATAGCCCACTACCATCGTGAATTCTTCTTCTACGATTATTCTTGATTATTCTTCCCTTGAATCAATCAACTAGAGCTCTTATACCACTGTTAGGGGGAATCCGAGAAGGGAGCATATACTTTGGACACACCTTTGTGAGAGAACACCATATATCCACCTAAAACCTCAAGGTGATAGGTGTATGGGTTCTGATACTTATATAGTATTCAATCTTCCATTTTCTAACCAATGTGGTACTTCTTCCTCACACTTGATTCTCAACACCTATGTCATCAAAAATCCTCCCAATGCAACTCTTAAACCTTCCCGAAACATACTTTCTTTCCTAACCTTATTCAAAGGTATATAACATGACTTGATAGAGAAGACATTCATACTTTCAGAGATCCACAAAAATGTTGCATGGTCTTATATGCTTGGTTTTACTCTTGTTAAGAAATTATTCATCTCTTCCATATGTGGCAGTGATTTAGGAGTTATAGTGCCCATCTTCCATTAAAGATTCAAAATTTATCAGTTGTTAATCCACTCTGCCATATCTAATATATTTCCTTCTAATTTTTTAATGATTTGAAACAATTCAAGAAAAGTATATCTTATGGTTTGAACCCCCGCCCAATTGGCCTTCCAAAATGGTATATTACATCTACCCCTAACTTGCATGCTATGTATCATGAAAACCACTTATTTGTCTCCAATTCATTCCCTCCTATGGAGTTGAGGTCTCTCCAACAAATAAAATCCTTATTTTTTGCCGCATAATTTTCATCACTCAGTATTTTTATAACCACATCCCCTTACATATGTCTTAAAAATCCTTCCCACAATACATCACTCTCCATCATCGCTATCCACTTTAATGTTCATATTAATTAATGATTGGTTAAATACCTCAACAATCTTCACTCCTAGACCTCCATTATCCTTTGATATGCACATACTTTTCCAATTGACACAATGAACTCTTATTTTATTATTTTTAGTCTCTCCATTGAAAATTTAGCTGGATCTTTGTGATTTCTTTCTATGCCCCTACTAGTGCTAAGAACTAGATAGGAATAATATTGAGAACTAAATTTAGAAATTTCATTCTCCCTTCGATATATAGATGTCATTCTATCTAAGTTGCAAACCTTCTTCTTCATCGATAAGTTCTTCTTAGATTAAAACCAACATGAAGACCCATAAAATATAATGGTAGAAAATCAACACATCATGACAAAAATGTTGAAACTACATTTATGAAGTGTTTGTTCAATTTTTACCATATATTTTTCTCTTACACAAATTCACACCTAACTACAAGACCATTTAAAATCATATAAGTGTTTTAATACTCCATAAATTTGTTCATGATCCCTTACCAATTAATTTTAGCATATCATATTTGACCTCCTCATTCACCTTGATTCCATAAAAATCACGAAACCTTGAATCTCTTTGGACAAACATTGTCAATCCTTCCGCAACAACCACATATAAAAAAGGTGACAATGGGTTACCCTATCTCAAGCCACCCCTAACACTGAATTCCTTTGTATGGATATAATTGACTAAAAGTAACATGCTACTTGTAAATACACATATACATGCCTTTATCCATGCCATTTGGTTTCACTAAAGGCCATCCTTTTTAGCATATACATAAAAAATACTACAACAAAATGTATATTTTGTAACGAAATTTAACCTCGACCAAAGTATCTATCGTGGTAAAACTTATTCTATTAGGCGTCTTTATTTTTTTATTATTTTCAAGACACATCTCACTTTTGTGTTTCAATATCATAATTCATTTTTACAATTTTGAAAATTTTGGTGTAAAAGATCACATCTCACTTTTGCATTACAATTTATGTTTTTAATTCTTTATAAGTGTAAAATTAATAATCTATCCCTTCGATTTCTATAATAATTGAGGGATAAAACAATCAGATTTTACTATAAAAACACTCGTTCAACATATTTTACCCTAATTATTACTTATATGTAGTTGTTCCAAACTCGTATGCACTCATTCTTTGGGATGTATTGCAAGATAGAAAAATATTCAATGTTATTCTATCCATGAACAAAATATTTTTATTTTATTGCAATATATCTCACATAATGTTGTTGATGATAGTGTTGTTGTAGGTTGAAAAAATCTCTATGATAGATTGCAAGTGAAGAAAATAATTTCATCTTTGAGTTAAACAAAGAAAGTATCCAACCTTTAAAAATATTAGAAGTTGGATGCATACAAAATATATAAATCTCAAATTACAACGACGATGACGACTCTATATTTTTTTTAATATTTAGGGTTAAACATATGATGCCTCTTTTTTTTTTTTGTGTGTCAAAACTCAAGGAATAATTTTGGCGAGATTATAAATGATATTGATCATCGTTCTTAAATAAACTTTATGATCTATTTCATAACTATCAACACTCAAAACACTACTATAAGTGATCCACGCGAAACATGAAAAACTTCCATTATAAAAACATTATGAATATCTAAAACAACATTTTGAATTCCATTTTGCACCTAGCATTTTATGATTTGAGGATCTAAAATCTAAATCTTAAAAAATTTTAATTTTTTCTGTGTAAATAATGTAATATTCTAGGTAAACTAATTAATTTATTAATAATATATATAACAATGTAACGAGTTTATAAAAAAACTATCTTTCCCATCGATTTTATAGAAAAACTGAGAGGTGTGATGCACTAGTTTTGAAAATAATTAAAATACAGATGTTGAGGCTCAAACACATGCCCAAATAACTTTTCCCTCCCGTTTTTAAAAAATCGAGGAATAAAGTGGAAAATTTTCATGAAGTCTTTCATTATCTCAATTCTTTAGTCGAAGTTAAATGCATTTCGCATTCAAGATGAAATGTGTTATTTGTAATTTTGTTACTAGAGGACTCGAAGAATGAAGATTGAGAGCCTAAATGTCTGATGAATATTTTCCATTGTGTTTTCTATTTATCTTGTTTTAGGACATCCAAAATGTTTATTCTTTCAATATTTTGTTTGAGTACCAAAATTTAATACTTTACATACTATGATTTTAATCTTTCTAAGAAATCGGGGAATAAGAAGATTGAAGAATCATACTCACCTTTAAAGAGAAAAAAAATTTCCTGCTTGAAGTCTTACAAGAATTCTTTATATCTTCGTGGGGTCACAAATAGACTAATTACATGTAAAACTAAATTCAACTTGTGATTTAATTTCAAGAAAATAGAATATATGCAATAACGGAGTAAGTAAAATAACTTTACACTGTTATTTAATAAACGACGTGCTTCTCTACTAAATTATATTGATATTTTATAATAATTTAGATGTTTTAACATATTGATAGTATGTTATTAGATATTAGAACAATAGCATATTGGGCATTTATTAGATATTAGTCCAAACCCATATATATATATATATATATATATATATATATATATATATATATATATATATATATATATATATATATATATCTTCTCTTCCTTTTGAATACATGAAACGCGGGAATTCCCTTACTTTTTCTTCTCTAAGATGGCTGAACCATTTGCAATATGGTATTAGTGAACAAAATATTTCTTCCACCTTTCTAAAACCTTCCGCCCTCATTTCATCTTCATCACCACCACACTGAAATTACCCTCATTCTTTCACCTGCAAATTCTCATTCCCCATGGCATCAGATGTTGTATCTGAACAACAAGCCACACCACAGAATAGCCCCAAATCTAACCCTAACCACATCGATACAACCCATTCCGGCAAGAATCCCGACGTTACCCTCGTCGCACCACCACTCGACAACAACAACTACCATAACTGGAGAAAATCCATGCGCCTCGCTCTCACCTCCAAAAACAAACTTTCTTTCATTAATGGCCGTCTCCCAAAACCCTCTGTAACTGATGCTACATACGAACAATTGGAACGAGCAAATAGCATGGTTCTTTCTTGGAATCACCTCACCCTTTCCCCTCACATCTCACAAAGCACGATTTGCTTCAACTCTGCATTTGAATTGCAAGATCTCCACGAAAGATTCACCAAAGGTAACCACTTCGATTTTTCAAATCTTCTTCGCGAATTACATTCAATTCAACAAGGAGATCAATCTTTATCTTCCTATATCACTTCCATGAAAATCCTTTGGGATGAGCTCGAAGACTTACGACCCACTCCATCTTGCTCTTGCGATATACCCTGCACTTGTGACCTCGCCAAAGCAGTGCGAAATTACAAACACATGGAGTATGTCAACTGTTTCTTGAAAGGCCTCAATGATAACTACCAAAATATTCGCACACAAATCCTATTGCTAGATCCCCTTCCCAACATCAGTCGCGCCTATTCCCTAATTGCACAACAACAAATCAGTTCCACATCATCAACATCTACACCAACAGTCCTTTCTGCTAACAGCAACAACTCTCGTGGAAAAGCCAAATACACACCCAAGAACTCTATGCTATGCACCAACGGTCGCAAAACCAACCATAACATCGAGACATGCTACTTCAAGCATGGTTTCCCTCCCGAATATCACAACAACAACCCCAAAAACACTCCTTAAAACAAAGATCAGCAGACTCATGGCAAAGACAATGGGATTTCAAAAGAAGACTATCAACATCTCATCCTTTTCCTTCAACAATCTCGCAAAGATAAGCAACAACACAAAGAAGACAAGTCCTGCTCTTCAAACAGGTAGTATTCTTTATGATTGTATAAATTTTATGATTGTATAAAATTTCAAGTATTGTACAAACAGGTAGTATTCTTTATGATTGTATAAAATTTATGTAGATTAATAAAGGATGTCCACTAAACTCATTAACATATGTTTTTTTAATATATTTTACACTAACAAATTCTTGTAAAAGCAATTATCCTAGTAAAAGAAGTAGAACTTTTAACCACTTGCATTATCTATAAGAAATTTTTATCGCAAGTTATGGATAAAGATGAGTCGGAGAGTGCAGAATGAATATTAATTTGGCAAGAGATTTAAATAACTACATGTGGTGCTAACATGAATCTTATTAATATCAATTCCTTCTATAACTACATAGTTCATTCTTTATTTTATATTGTTTAAAACTCATAATATCATCTCAACCTAGATACATCATACATGTATAACAGACGTCTAGGTTTCCATGGACCACTTTCTAGTGTCGGGAATCGGTACGAAGCTTTCACCGCTGCCCTCAATTCCTCCTCCGGGTAACGGTATGGCATGTTCAGCACATCCTCCTTTTCCACCGCCACCACCTTTTCCTCTACCACCTCCTTTTCCTTTACCACCCCCTTTTCCACCTCCACCTCCTTTTCCACAAGTACAATCATGTCCACTGCTGCCCTCTTCTTCATGGTTAGGAAATATTAGATCATATTCAGAAGGTTCAATTGCCAAAATAGAGATAATAAGGAGTGCACATAAGCATAAAAAGATAAAAGGCTTGGCTTTCATCATTGCTGAAACTAATATTTTCTTGAGAAAGAAGAATATATAGCAAATTTAAGTAAATCTCATGGGACAAAATGAATATAAGAAGAATGAAAATAGCTCGATTTGATCAAATATATTGAGCAAATAAATAATCGTATTATATATTATACAACATAAAAATATATAAAATATAAAATTTTGTTAATTATTTGCCATGTTGATGGGTCATCGGCTTCCATGGAGCAATGAAGGGTTTTACAAGGACATAGTTGGTAACCAGGATAATATATTTTATTTTGACAACTAGCAAATGATAAAATGTTTGACGATTTCTGTAATCAAAATCATATGATTCTAATTTTTTATAGGAAAATGACAATCATACTCACAAACAAATAGTTCTTCATTCAAAATGCTATGTAACATGCTACAATATTAAGAATTTGATATCTATTTAGTGTTGCCTCTTAAATTGAATAACAAACCATTTGCCATATTAGTTTTTATTGAAAAATGATATCCTTGTATTAATAGCATACACCTATACTGTAATTTTTTTTATTTACCAAGACAGTGGAAATATTATAATTGTAAATTATTATTGTAATAAAATAAATAAATATTTTTTTATGTTTTTTTTTAGATTAAGGGAGTACATATACGAGATTTGAGATTATGTGATTAATCAATTTCATAACTTTACTAATCAATATTTTAAATTTTATTAATCAACTTCATAATTATTAAAAATCTGGTCATTTATTAACCAATTTTATAATTTCACTAACCAACATTTTATATTGTAGTAACCAACTTTGTTTTATTGTAAAAAGTATTTTTAATATTTGATCGTTTATTAACCAACTATATAATTTCATTAACCAACTTTATATATTTTATTAATCAATTTATTTTACTATTAAATTAATTTTAATATTCAAACGTTATAATTTAATCATTTAATAATTAATTTTTTATATTTTACTAACCAATTTTATTTTATCATTAAAAGTTATCGTTTATTTTAAAAAAATAATATTGTTTATCGTATAAACATGGTGAAAGATATTTTGATAAATGTAGTGGTGCAAGATTGTGCTGTAAGAATAACAATCCTTAGTTAAATATCCATAAATATGTTCAAACACCACTTTAAAATAAGAGAAATGATATCATGATGTTAGATTCATATTCAATAAAAGTTCACAAATACATAAATAATATTTTCTTTTATTATTTTAATATTATATATATATATATATATATATATATATATATATATATATATATATATATATATATATATATATATATATATATATATATATTTTTACCGAGTTATAAAGACGGAAAGGATGATGCCAGAGTATAAGTCGGGTATACAACTCGGACGAATAGGCGTGAAGGGACATAATGCTAGTCGAGTATGATCCTCGGTCAGGTAGCAGTAAGAGGGTGGAGTATCAGCCGAGTATGGTCATCGACCAAAATAGTCATATGAAGACGGAGTATGGTCCGAGTACATACCTCAGCTTAGGGCATCACAATCTAAGCCGACACCGTTACAGTCAGTCTGGGACTTTATAGGGAGCGTAACCGCCACCTTAAAGACTTGACAGCGCACGTTACAAAGGGAGTAGAGATGGAGGCGGCGTACGTTACTTGTCTTAAAAGCATCACGGTGACATGAATGTAGAAGGTTGGCTGAATACTTTGGTGACAAGATTCGTGGATACATATAAATAGGGCTCCCACCAGCGGGATAAGCAAGACATTGATTAGCTTGGAGTTCAAGATACTCCAAATCCCTAAACATATTCATAGAGTTTTTCTAGCAAGAACATTTGGCGCCGACTGTGGGGACTCGATGAAATTTATCCCAGGCCACCGCACAGTATCTGAAGAAACGATGTGAACAACTGTTAAGGACCAATTTGTAGTTATTTTGTACATTATTTTGTGGTCCTTAACAATGTCTTTGTATTTAATTTGTATATTTATTCTAGTATATTGCTTTAATTAGGTTTTTATCTAGTTTTGTTTAATATATGTATTATTTGACTTTAGTTACTCTTAATTGTAGGAATTTATTAACTAATTCTCCCAAGCTTGGATTCAAGGGTACTTGAAGAGCTTTAGGGATGATTCTTTTGAAGATAATTTTGGAAGAGGAAGCATGTTACAGGTCGGCCAGTGATGACCTGACTTACTGGGTCTCAAAAAAAAGGACAGCCCATGCTTTCACCTTTGAGCCACCAACCCATCACTTCACCAGACCTTTTGGCTTGTAAAGGAAGCAAGAAAACATAGACCATCATTATCTTTCATCTTTGTAAATCTAGGGCAAGTTTAGGAAGAAAAACCATATCTTTTCTCTTGATTTTTCTCATGTTCACCATCTCTACCAACAATCTTGAGAGCAAGGCAACCATGGAAATGAGTAGCTAAGCTCCTTTTGTGTCAAGATTAGAGGTAGTTGATCTATATAGTATGTATTTATTTTAATCCATTTGTGTATGAACATGGTTGATGATTAATATAGTTGAATATCTTTGTTCTTCATCTTTATGCTTTGAGTTTTGCTTGGAAAAGAATATTTCAAAGTGACCTAGGATATTCATCCTCTTATAAACAAATGCTAGGAATAGATTTGTGTGTTAGAGTTTACAAAATATTGAACTTAATGATTATCATGCTAATAGTTGTAGTGAGGAATCATGCAAGGATTAACATGATAACACTCACAATCTTGGTGGGAAATCTACAAGATTGAGAGGATATGTATTTGTAGAAATCATCTATTATGTTCATCACTTGATTAAAATGAATATGTATGAAACTAGATCAATGAAACTAATCTTGACATGTCTTCTTACTTGAAAACAATCTCAAACTCTCTCTAATCCAAATCATAACTCTTTTGAAAGAATTGATTTAGTTGTTGTTTGGAAACTCATGGTTCTAGTAGAGTAGATAACAAACCCTTTGGTTACATCATCTTAAAACATACTTTTCTATTGAAAGACTATAACATGCACCAATCCCTGTGGAATCGATAATCAAAATACTTTGTTCACGGAAAAATCCTACAACAACAACACCACCAACTGACCCACCAGACTTGGCACAGTTGTTGGCCATGATTGACGATTTACGTTAGCACAATGACACCCTTCAAGATAGTGTCCAAGCTCTTCAACAGAGGTGCATGGACGAAACTGAGGCGCAAAAGGCAAAAATATTGGAACTGCAGCCTCTATCAGAAGTTATCTAGGACGATCTCGTTCCAGAGAATTTTAAGCCTCTTGTTCTGGCGACGTATGAGGGAAAATCTGACCCTTAGGAGCATATTATTTCAGTCAATAATACCATGGCATTAATAGGAGCGTCTGATTCCTTGAAGTGCAAACTAATGGCTGGTACTTTCAGGGAATCTTCGCTACAATGGTACATGGACTTGCCACGACTCTCGGTGGCAAGCTAATAGGACATGATAATCTTTAAGTTCAATACAAGTAAATACTAACTCAAAAATCTATATCTAGCATTTGTTCATTAGCAGAAGAATATCTTAGGTCAACTTTGAAGCATATTTCTCAATCATGATCCAAAGCATAAAACGATAGTAAAACAAAGATATTCAATATATATATATATATATATATATATATATATATATATATATATATATCATCAACCAAGTTCATACACCAAGAGATCAAAAGAAATACATAAAAGTTAGGTTAACTACCTCTAATCTTGACACAAAGAGGTTTAGCTATCCATCTTCATGATAGCTTGATGATCAAGAAAACTACAAAGCTTTATGGACATCAACCTTGAATGATCAAAGGTTGAGGTAGTAAAGCTTGATTTTGAATAAAAACATAGAAAAGGGGTTTTTTCAACAAAATATGATGTTTCTAGGTTAAAAGAGTGAAAGGCATGGTGGAAAATGATGATATCTGCTAAAATATCTACTAAGTATGGAAGAAATACGAACTACTGCCCAGGCTTCACTGTCGGGCGCTACTTTACACCGTCGGGCGGTGCCCTACTATCTCCCCATGTCTGCTTACGTGGTTGTCCTTGGATGGCAAAACATATTTTCCTTCGCCTGAAACTCTGCACTCGCCATCGGGCACTCTCCTCTTTGCCTTCACCATATGGCTCTGATCAGGCGCTCCAGAAATCTCAAAATTTCTCAAATTCTAGTAGCCACTGAGATTTTTCAAGTTTCCATCACCAACTCGTCACCTGGTCTCCGCCTGATGCTCTTGAAGGACACAATCGGGCGCTACTTTCTCACCGCCAGGCGCTGCTCCAGAAATCAGCTCTCCAAATTTTTGCAATTAGATGCTCCAATTTCAATCGATTCAAGCTTCGATTCCTGAACATAAAATGCTGAAAACTAACAAACATATTAAAACATTCAACATTATTTACATTTACACAAAATGACTAAAAATAAGTGCTTAACTTAATTAAAAACAATAAAAGAGCTAAAAAGTGTCAATAAATGATAGGAAAAATATCCAAAAGTTGACACTTAACAACCATCGAGAACCAAACCCAAACCTCCTAAGAACATACCTCAAAAAACCCAAGTTTACATTATCGTATGCCTTCTCGAACTCAACTTTCAACAACAAAAATTTCTTCTTATATCTTTTGGCATAGTCAGTTATTTCGTTCAGCACCACTGTACACATCCAAACCAAGGTATCTGTTACCTTCAAACTCATATACCACCTCCCTAACCTCCTCCATTGTAAACACTTCTTCCATCTTCGAAACCTCCCCACTATCTAATTGATCAATGTAAATTCCATCCAACATTGGTCTCTAAACAACTTCCTACTTATGTTTTTATTCGAAAATATGCTTAACCTCGTTTTTAATCCCCTCTACCTCCACCACTCTGCCTAAACTTGTGTTAACACTTCCTAAATAATTTCTCATATTCCTTGCCTTCAATGAGTTATGGAAAAATGTCGTATTAAATCTTCTTCCTTACACTAAGCTACCCTTGATTTTTGTTTAAATACACATTCACCCATTTGTAGATTATTCAAAAAGGAATGTGATGCATCCACATGCTTCTTCGATATCTCCTCGACTACAGCCTCAACATTCATTAACCCTTGAGCTCCCACTACCCCATAAACAGATACAAATTATCATCACAAACATTTATTTCCTTCATAACCTATTCATCCTCAAAACAATCGATCCAAATGACTTAATGTTCCAACCAAGCAAAATTTCCTTGAGCCTTCTCATGTTCTCCTTTACAACGAAGGCATATGGTCCGTTAACCTTCAAAGCCATCAATTCCTTATCCATGATTTCGATCAAACTAGGATGTTCCAATAAAGTGTTCAATCTCCTGAATGGTTTCAGACCCCAATTCAACAAGTTACGATTTAGCCAAACAGGACTATGGTCAGATATGTCCTTTGGCCAATCCTCTTGACTCACTGTAGAAAGAAACACTACCATATAATCCAACAAAAAGAACCTATCAATTATGCTCATTGCTCCTCCGCCACCTTTACTCCAAATAAACTTTCTAGAATCCATTGGTAAGTCAATTACATTCATAAGGCCTATGAAATCATTGAATTTAGATGAAGCCAGAGGTCTTTGCATACAACTCTGACCTACATGTTATGATGAAAATATTATTGCATTTTTTAATTTATGTGCGAAAATTTTCAACGAAGTCATTTTAAAACAAATGGAATAGTAGGAAATGTATTATCAATAAGCTATGTCTAATAACTATTTAAAGGAAGAACTTACGTATAAGTGTTAGTATAGTATACCTTGTACATAGTAGCTTAGTGTATAGCTTACACAGTAGATTCACTTTCCCTTTTATCTTACTGCCACATCAGCATTTATCTTGCCTTGTTACCACACATTAGTGATAGGCTTTATTCATTATTTGTATATAAAAACCATTGTAATCTATTTTCCTGAATCAATGAAAGAAGATACATTTTCACACTTAACTGCTTCATACTTTCGCCATCGCTCATCTTCTTCATGAATTCTCATGGTGTAAGCACCACCATTAACATGGTATCAGAGCTTCAAAAGCTCTGGTAGCCATCACTTTTCTTCTGGTAATAACATTCGATTGCAGTTTTTCTTTCTTCTCTGATTCTGCACATCCTATTTGTGATTTTCTCTTTTCTGATTCTTGCTTCCAATAGCAAGATTCATCTTCTTTGTGATTTGTTGCGTGCCTCACCAGTTATTTCTCGCTTGCACTTTTTGTTCTCTCTGCAATCGATCCTGTTTTCTTCCCTCCATTGATGGTTTTCCAGAATTTCACCGATTTCGCCACAAATTCCTCCAACCCGTACTACTTGCATCCGAACGAAAACCCTTCTCTTGTTCTTGTTACTCCCCTTCTTGATGATAAGAATTATCATACTTGGGCAAGATCTATGCACATTGCACTGATTTCGAAGAACAAGGAAAGGTTTATTGATGGCACACTTCCAAAAACCCCTGTATCAGACGTCCTCTACGCTCCTTGGATTAGGTGCAATACCATGGTTTTGGCATGGATTCCTCGTTCTATTTCTGAATCTATTGTGAAATCAGTTCTTTGGATTGACAGCGCTGTTGGAGTGTGGCGAAACTTGCAGATTCGCTTCTCACAAGGTGATATCTTCCGCATCTCTGATATTCAAGAGGATCTCTACAGATTCCGTCAAGGCAATCTTGATGTTTCAAACTATTTCACAAAGATGAAGGTGATGTGGGATGAGTTAGAGGCTTATAGACCTCTTGCTGCTTGTGCTTGTGCCATTCCGTGTTCATGTGGTGCTCTTTCCTCCATTCGCAAATATCGTGAGCAAGACTATGTGATTCGTTTCCTCAAAGGCCTGAACGAGAAATTCGCTCAATCCAAAACTCAGATTATGATGATGAGTCCTCTCCCTGATATTGATAAAACATTTGCTCTTGTCATTCAACAAGAAAGAGAGCTCAATACGACTTCTGCCGTTGTTTCGAATGATACCCCTTCTGAGGAGTCTGCAGCACTTCACTTAAACACAGCTGCTGGCAACAATACACCAAAACATGGCAATTTCAAAGGCAGAGGCAATGGATATGTAGGAGCTAAAAGCGGCAACAGAATCTGTACTCATTGTGGCCGCACTAATCACACAGTGGAAACCTGTTTTCAAAAACATGGTTATCCACCGGGATTTCGAGGTAAGGGTAAACCTACTCAAACTAACACTCAATCTTGCTTTGAAACAGCAACCGCATCGAACGAGTTCATCCTATGCATGGTTTTACTCAAGAGCAATATCACAGCATTATGGCACTGATTCAACAGTCTAAAGCCAATCCTAAAGCCAATTCCATCACTTCCTCACCTTTTGTCCTCAACTCACATTCCCACCCTGATAATGGTAAGAATAATCATCTGTGGATACTTGACACAGGTGCCACTGATCACATTACTTTTGACAAGTCTAATTTCCTTTCCTATATAAATATCGTGCCTATACATGTTAGTCTCCCTACTGGTTCACAAGTCACTACATCCATTTCTGGCAGTATTGCTATATCTTCATCCCTAATCCTGTATAATGTCCTGTACATCCCTAGTTTCAGTGTTAATTTACTCTCTGTAGCTAGATTAGTTCAGAGTAATGCTTGCGTTGTCCATTTCACTGACAACTCATGCGAAATTCTGCAGAATCATTCCAAGGAAATGATTGGTACAGCTAAGCTTCAGAGAGGTCTCTATGTTCTGGACTCTTCACATCACAGTACTGCTTGCCACTCATCCACACATGATAACTCTTCTCTTTGGCATTTAAGACTAGGACATATTTCCACTGTTGGCTTACAACATATGTCTAAAAATTTTCCTTTCATACCATTCAATTGTAATAACAAGCTTCCATGTGATTCTTGTCATTTTAGTAAGCAAAAGAAACTTTCTTTCCCTCATAGCAATACAAATTCTAAAGCTCCTTTTGAAATTTTACATGCTGATTTATGGGGCCCTTTTTCTACTATCTCTATGCTAGGACAGAAGTATTTTCTAACTCTTGTGGATGATTTCAGTCGTTATACTTGGGTTATATTTCTAAAAACCAAAGATCAAGTTCATCAAAGCATAGTTCAATTCCTTGCCTTTATCAAAAATCAGTTTAATACTCACTTGAAGTGTTTCAGATCTGATAATGGCACTGAGTTTTTAAACCTTTCCAATCTGTTTTTGTCCAAAGGCATTATACATCAAAAGTCTTGTGTTTACACACCTCAATAAAATGGGATTGTTGAAAGAAAACATCAACACATTCTAAATATAGCTAGAGCTCTTTACTTTCACTCTAAATTGCCAATTAATATGTGGAATTTCTGCATCCAGCAAGCTGTCCACATTATTAATAGGCTTGTCACTCCTTTACTCAACTTTAAATGTCCTTATGAAATGTTATACCAGCAACCCCCTTCCTTGATTCATCTTAAAGTCTTTGGCTGTTTGAGCTATGCTACATCTAACCAACAAAACAAAACCAAATTTGACCAAAGAGCTAGGAAAACTGTGTTTCTAGGTTTTAAGGATGGAACAAAAGGGTACATTTTGTATGATCTTCAAAATAATAACACCTTTGTTTCTAGGCATGTCATCTTCTATGAAAACACCTTTCCTTTCAACCTTGTTCAGCCATGTGCCAAAAGTAACAAATCCTCTCCTATACCGCCTTCCACCCAAATCTATGTTGATTCTGAGTTGTCACTTGAATGTCCCACTTCTGTTGATAACTCTACCTATTTAGACAACACTAGTTCATCTCCTAGCTCCCCACAACAGCCTACTGACAGTGACACTTCAGCTACATCTCTTCAGCCTATTGTTCCAGCTACACCCACCTCTTCTCCAAACATCTCACCTGCTACTTCATCTGATCCACTCTTATCCATAGGACAACCAATATCACCTAGCTCCTCATCTCCTTCCAGTCCTAACTCTCATAGTCCTACTGATAATTCCACAGCTAGTGACTCAGTTCAACCTGCACAATCTTCAGACCTCCTCAGAAGGTCTACTCGTATTTCTCACCCTCCTACTTATCTTACAGATTTTCACTGTTACCACATTAATAATGGTCAGGATTCTTCTTTTTCTCATTCTCCACATAAACAGTTATATCCTCTTTCCTCTGTTATTTCTTATGACCACTGTTCTCCTTCTTACAAGAATTTCTGTTGTTCAATCTCCTCCATATCTGAACCACACACATATAAACAAGCTATTAAACATGACTGTTGGATTAATGCCATGAATGTTGAGCTTAAAGCTCTTGCAGAAAACCACACATGGATTGTGGTGGACTTGCCTTCTGGTAAAATCCCTATTGGATGTCGTTGGGTGTATAAAGTAAAGCACAAAGCAGATGGTTCCATTGAACGTTACAAAGCCATATTGGTGGCTAAGGGTTACACTCAGATGGAGGGTATCGATTATTTTGACACTTTTTCGCCTGTAGCCAAACTCACCACAGTCAGAGTCCTTCTTTCTCTTGCTGCCATTAAAGGATGGCATTTAGAACAGCTTGATGTTAACAATGCGTTCTTACATGGTGATTTATCTGAAGAAGTTTACATGACTTTACCTCCGGGTTTGACTGGTTTTGCTCCTACCAAGGTTTGTAGGTTACAAAAATCTCTTTATGGTCTTAAACAGGCCAGTAGACAATGGTATTCGAAACTGTCTGCTTTTCTGATTTCTCTTGGTTACACACCCTCGTCGACTACTCTATATGTTAAACATGAGAAATCTAATTTCACAGCATTGCTTGTATATGTGGATGATGTTGTGTTGGCAGGAAATTCTTTAGCAGAAATTACAAAAGTCAAGAATCTTTTACATCAGCAGTTCAAAATCAAGGATCTTGGACAACTTCGATTCTTTTTGGGTTTGGAAATTGCCAGGTCCGTGGATGGCATTTTTCTGAATCAACGTAAATACACTCGAACTGCAAGATGTCGGTGTCCTTGCGCCAAGCCTTCATCGCCATTTGATCCCACCTTAAAGCTTTCCTCAATGAAGGTGTCTTATTGGATGATCCTTCTTCCTACTGAGACTTATTGGGAGACTTATCTACTTAACAAACTCCGGCGATATCTCGTATGTTCAAAGACTTAAGCCAATACATGTCACACCCACGTTCCCGCACTTGCAAGTCGCAACCCGTGTCCTCGTATCTCAAACTGCTCCCGCCATCGGTATCCTTTTCTCGCATCCGCCTTTTAAACGCAAGGTTTCTCTGATTCGGACTGGGCTCGCTGTCCTGACACAAGGAAGTCTATCACGGGCTATTGTGTTATGTTGGGCTCATCTCTGTTGTGCTGGAAATCGAAGAAGCAACATACTGTCTCTAGATCCTCCACCGAGGCAGAATATCGGGCTTTGGCATCCCTTACCTGTGAAATACAATGGCTGCAGTTTCTGTTTCATGATTTTCTAATTGACTTTCCTCAGCCTGCTTCTGTTTTCTGTGACAGTAAGTCTGCTATACATCTCGCTCACAATCCTACATTTCATGAAAGGAGTAAACATATTGAGATAGACTGTCACGTTGTTCGTGAGAGAATTCAGTCTAAACTCATACACTTGCTTCCTATTTCCACTCATGATCAGTTGGCGGATATGCTCACGAAACCGCTTCATGCTCCTGCTCTTAATAAATCTTTGGGCAAGTTGGGACTCTGCAATAACCACAGTCCAACTTGAGGGGGGCTGTTAGTATAGTATACCTTGTACATAGTAGCTTAGTGTATATCTTACACAGTAGATTCACTTTCCCTTTTATCTTACTGCCACATCAACATTTATCTTGCCTTGTTACCACACATTTGTGATAGGCTTTATTCATTATTTGTATATAAAAACCATTGTAATCTATTTTCCTGAATCAATGAAAGAAGATACATTTTCACACTTAACCGTTTCTGTTACTTTCAGTTACTGCTCATCTTCTTCATGAATTCTCATGGTGTATGCACCACCATTAACAATAAGAATGTAAATCATAATATGCAAGAATATTGTTACTCTTTATTTTGATTAATAGATGTGATAATTGATTTTATTAGATAAGTATGATATGAAGAAATAACATATTTCACATATTATGCTTACACAAATAGAGTAAAACCTTTTGTAATTCATTCTCACAACTAAAACAAATTATTGTTATTTTTTTCTCAAATAAATATTACAAATGATGCAATCCATATTATTTTTGCAATATCTCGATTTTAAGGATGTAAACTAACAGATTTTGCTACCGAACTCCACGTTTCATCGTTAGAACAAGGAGGATTCTGGAGGATAACTAGGAGACTGAACAGGTGAATCAGATGATTTAGGAGGTGAGCTTGGAGATTCAGAAGGTGTAGTAGGAGGTGAGCTTGGAGGAATAGAAGGTGTACTTGGTGGACTCGGCCAATTAGGATTGCATGGAAAACCTGGGATGCTTGGTATGCCTGGGATACATGGAAAATCTGGGAATGGTATGTTCGGATTGCATGGAATACCTGGGATGCTTGGTATACCTGGGATGCATGGGAAACCTGGGAAGCCTGGGATTCCTGGAATGTTTGGAAGTGGTGGAAGTCCTGGTATGTCCGGAAGGCCAGGTATAAAAGATTCAAAGTTGGCCCCATCTTGATCTTTAAACTCAACTACAAAAACATTAATTAAAATAACTCAAACATAGACATATGTTACATCAAATTTACAGTGGAATTAATAGTTTATGAATAATTAACAGTTTCATTTGATCATAGTTTATATGTTAGTATATGATAACATATAATTGTACACCAATTAAAAAAATTGTAGGTGCATGAGATGTTTACTTGAATTTTCTATAGATAAAATAAAACAAGAAAACTGACTGATACAAAAATTCTTCTGTTAGAGTCACATACGTCAAGATATCTTATTACTCAAATTAATATGGTTTCTTGGAAAAAAACATAGTAGACACAAAATTAAAAAGTAAAATGAAGATATAACAATTTATAAAGATTAAGGAGTTCATACTCAATTGTCTAGCTTCCCCCATGGAAGAGATTAAAACAATCATGACCAAGAAGCCTTGGATGAACAAAGCTCGTGTAGACAACATTTTCGAGAGTAAATTAAAATTAGAATAAGATAAAAAGTTTGCTGATGAAATTTAGTGTCAAAATGAACTCTATTAATAAAAGGGAGAGGGACACAGAGAGTAGACAAGTCCATTAAAATTAAAATGCAATGAATATGATTTTATGGGAGATTTGTCAATTGTTGTTAATTCCTAACCCTTTTTGGTAAGAGAAAATTTCATGCCTATAAAGCATAATTGCTAAGAAATAAAATAATTGTTTCGCATTAAACTTAAATTGATTCTTGAGTACTTCCTGATACTAATGCTTATGTGATAACTTTTTTTTCTTTCCAGTGTAACTAGTTTATCATGCATTATATATGAAAATGGATGATGTATTCAAAAGAATAAAATAATTTTATTCTATCCATCGATCACGATTATATATTCAATTATATTATTTATTTTATTTTAAATTATTTTAATGATATGACAAATATTTATTTTATATTGGATGACAATATAAAATTGTTTTACACCATTTATATGGATAATTTTTAAACACATAAATATATCTGAAAATATTTTCGATTTTAAAAAATAATAATGTTTGTAATGAATACATTGAATAAATACAAATACAGGGTGTTACAGAAAAGTCCATTAAGATTATATTAAAAAACATTTGACCTTCTTTAACCCATAAGACATCATTGGTAAATTATACTCTTATGATATAGTATCATATTTGGTAAGATATAAAAGTAATATTAACTCATAAAATATAACTTTTACCAATATTATTCTTTAAATGTGGTTGTTTAATTCGGATAATATTTTATGTTAAAATGCCATTATGAAGAAATAATATTTTTTAAACCAAATTTGCTATTTCTATTTAATATTGCTTAAACTTTACGGTTTATAAATTAAATAATAATACATGAATGCATCCTTATGTTGGGTTAAATTCTTAACACTAGATAATCTACATTGATAATTTTCTAAAGTTGCTTATAATAGAAGTCGTGATATATATATATATATATATATATATATATATATATATATATATATATATATATATATATATATATATATATATATATATATATATATATATATATATATATATATATATACACTAGATAATCTACATTGATAATTTTCTAAAGTTGCTTATAATAGAAGTCGTGATATATATATATATATATATATATATATATATATATATATATATATATATATATATATATATATATATATATATATATATAGGAATCAAATTATACCCGAAGAATTATACTATGAATTACACATAAACCATCGTAGAGGACTTCAAGTACTGTGAGGCCCTAAATTGATGAAGTATATAATCTGAAAATTAAATTATTCTTGAAAATTAACTTAAATAAACTATTGTTTTTCTAATTGCATCCATGTCACAATTTATTTCATGCTCTTGAGCATATAGAATGCAGTTTAATGGTCCAACTCTTTTATGAAATCGATTCCTTTGATTCTAATTTAATTTGAATAACATTAATTTATTAGCCAAGTCTACCTCGTCGTCGTTTATCAACATGATTGTTACGATGACTTATCATCATAACAATCACGATGATAAGCGGCGATGATGAGGTAGACTTTATAAATAAATTTATGTGATTCTAATTAATTTATAAGAGAAGATATTCATGTAATGAAGGAATCAGGTCATTGAACCATTTCTATATGTTAAAGAACGGGAAATAAATGATGAAACAGATGCAATTTGGAAAATATTGATTAATAAAGTTGATTTTAAAATAAAACTTAATTTCCAGATTACAAATTTTTGTGTCAATATAAATGAATTTGTTTCCAGTGAAGGGTTACTGAAACAAACAATTTATATAGAGTATAATAAGCTCAATTTGATCTTTGGTCAATCTGCATAAGAATTAAAACAACAAAATATTACTAAGTCACAATAAAGCCTAATTCTTATGACTTAACAATGTTTTATTCTCTTATTTTTTGATACAAGAAAGGGCCTAAGCCCGAAAAAATAAAACAATTACTCAGGATCTACACTAGGAATCAAAACCCCAGAAATATCATCTTCCAACAAGCTTTTTTATAAACTAAGGAGCTTTGTCATAAAAGACAAACTTACTTATATCCTAAGCTCCATGTTTAGCCAACGCATCAGCACAAGAATTTGCGCTCCTGTAAACATGGAATATAATAACCACCTCCATCATAGTCATAAGCTCTAAGATCTGACGAAGAATAAACACTCAATCAATTAGAGATGTCTTTCCTGTCTCAATAGCATCAACTACTACTTTACTTGAGTCAACATTAATCTCTATCTTTTAGTAGCATCAACTACTTTACTTGAGTCAACATTAATCTCTATCTTTTAGTATCCTAACTAATGAATTAGCTTCAAACCTTCCAAAACCTTCGAACCTTCCGAAACCTCCCAAAATTGCACTCCCTCCTCCTATAAGGACCAAAACTGTTAATCTCCACAAGATATAAATATTAAATGTTTCTGTGCCAGCAGACTAGAAAAGGAATCCACTAGAGTCGAACCAATCTGTGGGATCCTTACTTACAGTGTGTGGTTCTATGAAGAAGGGGTCAAATCTCGGAAAATATGACTGGCCCAAAACAAATTTAATCACCAGTATAATATAATTCAAAGATCAACTCTGACACGAACCGTAATCTTCACTGTTTAGTTACTTTCAATGTTATGTGTAAGCAAAGTTTCATTTCTATGATTTCTTAAAAATTCAATTTACAAAATTTCAATAAAAATTACATTTAAATTAATCACTTCATTTCATGTTTACATATTTTATGTGTGCATAATACATCATTATATATATACTACACTATTATTATTATTATTAGTGTATTATTTTATCATTACACTATTATTATTATTATTATTATTATTATTATTGTTATTATTATTATTATTATTATTATTATTATTATAAGTCAGTTTCTTTCATCAAATCTCATTTATTTTTCAATCAAATACTTTAAACATCAAGTGGGTTAAAGTAGATACTATAAGTAACAACATTATTAATTAAAACTTCTGGTTATAAAAGGGAACATTCATCCTATGACAAACTAACCATGAAGTATGACACACTCCATGCTTTATTTTACATTTCTTACTAAAACATTATTTACACACATGCATGCATGTGTCATTGTTTTCATGGACTTCCCACACGCCCTCCTTTTTTGCCTCCTCCGTGTCCTCCACCGTGTCCACTTCCACCACCATGTGATCCGCCTCCGTGTCCACTTCCACCAACCTTGGGTTTGGATTTTTCAGTCTTAACCGCTGCAAATATAAGGCAACTTTTAAGATATTGTTAATAGACATCTATTGCTTGAAAAAATTTAGTAGCAACTAAAAGATAAGATGCTTCACTCCTCATGATATATAATTTATTTTAGGATATGCTGATAATATATATGAGTACTAACCTCCACCACCGTGACCTCCACCACCAGGGCCGCCTGGACCTCTTCCTGGCCCTGCTCCACCGGGACCTCCTCCACCGGGACCTCCTCTTCCTGGTCCTCCTCCACCGGGACCTCCTCCACCAGGACCTCCGCCAGGACCGTCACCACCAGGTCCTCCATGACGCCCACCTCCTCCTGGACCGCCACCTGGTCCTCCTCTTCCTGGACCTCCCCTGGTCCCCCTCCACCTGGACCCCCTCTTCCTGGACCCCCACCTTGACCTCCACCAGGTCCCCCACCGCCTGGACCTCTAAGAGGTTTTCCTTCCCAGCCGTCTATCCCGAACTTTGTTTTGGATACTTTTGTTTCATCTGTTGAACGAATAAAGTTGCCATAATAATCTTTAATATATATGAAAGTGTTTCGTTTTTTAGGTTATTCAGAATCTGTGAAGTACCTTGTTTTTCATCTTTGAACTGTTCAGTTGCTTCAGAAGCGATGACAAGTAGTGCGTAGAGGAAGCACAAGAAGATAACGGGCTTGGCATTCATCTTTGTAATGTGAGTCATAATATATCAAGTCTTTTATACGTATGAATATTGTTGTTGTGGACATGTTATTTATAGTCGTCTCGTCGGATAGAAAAAGAAAAAAAGATAAGGTGAAGCTCAACAAGAATCTTGTCAGACAATTCTTGTTGGGATTGTGGAGACAACGGATATGTGAATAATGAATCCTCCTCATCATGTGAATAATGAATCCTCCTCATCACCGATTTAGCAATTGAAGTGTAAGAATGAGACATGTGTGTAATATCAAGTAACCAAGTTTATCAAAACAATGGCATGTGGCAAACATAACCTTTATCATGAATAATTTCAAGAAATATTTTAGGATGTACCCACTCTATCATTACATGGTCACAACACATACTTAAACACATTAAATTTCAATTAAATGAATACTTATTATTTATTACATACTTAAACACTTATTATTTATTCTATTAAATTTATTATATTTTTATCGGTGTTTTAAAAATTGGACTAGATCGACCAGTTGAATCGGGAACCGGTTAGATAATCAATCTGATTAAATTATTGAATCAAATTTATTATTGAACCGATGTGAACCGATAAAAACTGATAAATCAAAAAAATTGATGGTTTTTTAAAACTGATGATTTATTAAAATTGGTGGTTTAATTGAATTTTTAATTTTTTTTAATTTTTTAATTTTTTAATTTTTTAATTTTAAACTAAAAAAATAAAAAAAATAAAATAATAATATCATTGATGGGAAACATGTTGCATATGCGGTTTTGATATTGAAGAAGTACATTTAAATATTAAAATAATTTTTCCTTGTTGGAATTAAATATCTTAGACAATTGAGTTATTGTACTATTAACTATTCAATTAAATTATGTTGCAATTAGACTTTATAGTTTTGTACTATTTTATTATATGTGATACCTATGTTTAAAATTTGAATTTAAAATTTGAATTTGTAAATTTATTTATGATATTAGAGGTGTACATGGGTCGGTTTGAGTTGGGTTTGATCAAATTCAATATTCAACCCATATAAGGCACTTCGGTTTGGGTGAGTTAAAATAACCACTCACTACACTAATGGATCGGATTGGGCAAATCCACTAATTTTCGAGTTGGTTTGGGTAATGGATCTGTCCAAATAATTTTTCTATTTTATTAATATTAAATGACTAAATGATGAGTCATCATATTTTTTATAAAAATTATTCAACATTTTTATATTCTTGAAAAAAACTAAATAACCTATTTTTACATTTTTTTTATTATCATAAAATAATAAATAGTAACGTCAACTAATGAAAGTTATCATAAAATACTAGCAACAAACTAGAGTTGTATGTCATCCTGTCATACCCCAAAATTTTCCCTCCTACTTCTCAAGACATTTCTCATATCCATACTCAAGGATTTCACAAGGGTTGACCAGACAAACTCTCTCCTAGACAATCAACCCAAACTAGGGTTTGGCAATTCTCAGATCAGGATGGACTTCCAACATCTCCTGTGGTCATCATGCCTCTTCATGTGCTTCAAAGAATCTCCATGTCAAGTTTCAAGCCTTACAAGTCAAGTTTCCTCAGACAATTGCTTAGATGGTTGAAAATCAATTGTATTGGACAAAAAGTCAAATGTGGTCAACATACAGTCAAACTTCATGATTTTTGGTCAACATCCATATTTTGAAGTGACATTCATCATTTGATCAAGGGTTGATCATGATTCATCAAGAAAACTCAAGATTTGATCAAAAGTCAAACTTTCCAAATTAGGGTTTTCTAGGGAAAACTCAACTGAACTTTTACTGAGCATAACTTTCTCATACTTTATCAAAAAAATTTCCACCACCTCTCATTTTAAAGAAAATTCAATTCTCTACAACTTCATGTCTCACAAGCATGGTCAGAAAATGCTTCATTTTGAAGATATGGATCAAAACATTACAGGTCCTTTTCAAAGTCAATAAAAAGTCAACTTTTTATAAAGAAGTGTTATTGAGCATGGAAACTCCAATTGAGATGAAACCAAAGAGGTTGTTTAGAGGACATCTAGATATTTCTAAAAAGTCCAAGAACACTCAAAAATGTTAAAAATTGAGCAAAATACACCTTGCACAAGTTGGACATTTTTGAAGAATTGCACAAAGGAAAATATTTGACAAAATCCAATTTTTTCCAAATGGGCCTATAATTTTATGATCCAAACTTGATCATAATATTATTCAAGACCTCTTGATGCCTTGCCACGACCCTTTTCTTATTTTTTGATATATTTTTGAATTTAAAAGCATTTAATTCAAATTCAAATTAAATAAAATATGAAAACAAGGTGTAAAACAAGTTGGGTTGGATTTCTATCAAACTTGAGGACCAAGGGAGCCCACAATACGTGCCAATTTCGTGCAACATCATACAAGAAAGAGAAAATCAAATTTTGGAAAGATTTGATAAAAATTGAAGAGAAAATATTTTTGCATTCAAAGCCATATCTTTTTTCATTCTTTTTGCTCCAATCTCTTGCATTATAAATATACAACACATCCACAAGACCAAAGGACGAAACCCTAGCCTCTTGAAGCAACCTAAAAATCACAAATTTTTCACAAAGTTGGAAATTTCGAAATCTCACTTCCAGCCACTTTCAACCATTCCATTGTGTTCTTGAGGTAAGATTGAGTAAGTATACATCATTATCCATGGCCAAACACGCATGAATCGCGCATATCATGAAGCTCCGATTTGGATTCTTATTTTTTTCGAAGTTTTAATATTAGCATGTTTTATTTGAAACTAACCATTCTAACGTGTTCATGAGATGTCATAGAAAGGATCTGGGCTATCGTTTACAAGGTTGAACGTCCAAATCGCGTTACACCATTGTTAGGGCTTCTAGAACTGTTTGCTTCGAAACTCAACTTACAGGCTGTTTCAGGCCAAACTAAGGGCACCATTGAATTCGCAGACCCCGATTTAGGGGGGGTAGCCTTAATCTTAAGCTTCAATTTTTAGTATTTTGCAGGTTTCAAGAATCCAGGTCGCCGGAGAAGACGACCGGAGCTAGGGCTCCGGCGTCGTTGACTGTATCTGACCCCGGCGAGGCATGTGTGGCACGAGAACGCGTTCTGATTCGCTCATCCATTCCAACTGGGACCCATGTTTGACTGTGTTTTGAAAATTGCAAAATAGGACACGTTATCCCTTTTAATCAATTGTTTGCAGGATCAAAACAACTGGCACACTTGGCTCAGATGGCAACGCGTTGGTTGGTTTGTCCAGGAGGTCCTGGGTTCGATCCTGGCTTCCTGACTTTATTTTTTAACACTTTTCATAATTAACATGTTTTTCTATTTTCTTTTTTCTTTTAATATTTTCATTCAATTTAATTAATCTTCAAATAATTTTCTCATGCATTTAAAAATCACAAAAAATATTTTCCTTTTGCATTTTAATCAGAAAAATGTTTATTTAATTTTTGACATTAAAATTAATATTTTTGCATGCATATTTTAATTAATTGCTAATTAACCATTAAATTGACTTTTAATTGTCTTTAATTATCAAAATCGATCCAGAAAATTCCCAAAAAATTTCTATATCATCTAATCAGCATGACTAACCTAAAATATTTTTCCTCATTCAAAAATCTTATTTTTACTAACATTTTTTCTCTCAAGCGAACTTCTTATATTTTCTGATTATGTATCTGCTCACAGGTTGTAATGCTTCGGACTATTTTTCTTGCTTTCCTTTCCAATATTATGTAACTGCTCATGGGATGTAATAGTTTAATTAGGACTTTCACTTTCTGCACTCCTATTATGTAACTGCCCCAAAGCCATGTAATAGCGTAGGACTTTATTTTCCGCACTTTACTTTCCGCAATTTATTTTCCGCACCCTGTAAACTGTTAGTAACTAGGCGTGTATGACAAGATAAAAACAACATAGATCACTGCTAATTCCAAGAAAATATATCTGAATTCAACACACTTTTTTCACACATGCACCCCTTAGGGTAATTCTCTCTCGTTGCCTTTCGAATAAATGGTCAAGTCCCTCGAACGTAGAGGTATCCTAGCACCGTTGCCTACAAATATATCATCATAGTCCCTTCGATACAAAGATCATAGACCCACGATGTCGCCTACGAATACATGATCTCGTCCCTCGATTGTTTCCTACGAAAAGTGATGATCGTCCCTTCGAATGTGCTAGGATATTCCTACAAGTTGCCTTCTATGACCATCCGATGTCCCTTCGAATGTCCCTTCTACATCCAACGAATAAGGTTACCTACCAACTAATGGTACGGATAGCACTATTCTAAGGGAACGTAAAATAACACGAAAACGACCATTCTGAGTAGGTAATAAGACTTTTAGTTGCTTGCTCAATCAAATACTTTTCACACCTCACACTTTTGTCAAATTTCAAACTCTTAAAAAATGAAACATTTCCGAACACTTTGTATACATTCCTACATGAATCATTACAAAGTCATAGCGAAATGCCTTTTTTTCAAAACATTTTTGTCAAACACACAGAAAGCACCTTTTAAAAAAAATGAGCTAGAAGCAACTAAGAGCCCGTAGATAACTACGGATGAAAGGGGGTGCTAATACCTTCCCTTTTCATAACCTTCTCCCTTACTCAGAATCTAACGAAGGTCTTTTCCTGTTCTTTTCACCTTTCCTTAATTGGATAAAAGAAAAGTCGGTGGCGACTCTTGCTTTCCGCAACATTTTTGTGATCAAAAGCAAAACAAATTCTCAAAGTCGGTTCACCGTATTACACATCCAATCGTATTATCATCAAAATAATTAAAGAGTAAAATATTCAAAATTAGTTAAAGTCATGATTTACTAAAATAGTAAATGTTTAAGAGACTAAACTTGCAACAACCAAGTTAATATTCATCAAAATTATTAAAATTGAAATAATAAATGTTTGACTATTAGGTCAGTGAGTTTTTTGGGTGTGAGTCTGGTTTTACCTACAACCCGATATTTTAATGGGTGTTTTACTTTTTAAACACATATCCACCCAATTACTCAATGCAACCCACTTTTTTGGATTTTTTTAGTGTGTTTGATCTGGTTTTATGGGTTGATCGAACCCATGTACATCCTTGTATGATATGATATTTTTAAAAAAATTAAGTGCTAATTATATTTTGTAGAAACTGAATCATCCAATTTGATAAGTTTTATACCTATATAGTTTTGTTATAATGATCGGTCTATTCAACCGAGTTATCCAGTTCAATCCGGTTTAGTCATGCGGTTCGACCAGTGACCCAATGGTTCGACTAAGAAACTAGTGACCTAGTGCCCTCACTGATTTGATGTCCGGTCCAGTTTTAAAAATATTATTATTTATATATCAGATTAATCAAATGTCCCATGAGTATACGATAATCATTTTAAGAAATATGAATATATGCGAAGTTAATTTTGGTGGGTGAATTTCACCTCGAAAAGAAAAGACTTGCAAAGAGAATTTTATGTCCCATGAGTTTATGATGATGCATTATATTCAATGTGAAATTACATATTAATGTGTTTTATGTATGAATGATGATGTTTTATATATCATGATATATGTGTTTGTAGCTAGATGAACTGGTGAAAATGTGAGTGCAACGTGAAGATGCGATGAAGCATAATGCCTTACTTACGTGCATATTTTACTATGTCTATTTCTTATGTCGTATATAATGATTATGATTTACTCTCCCTTTTTGTTTGAATGTTGCCTCGACGTGGGTAACGCGCAGGTGATCTAGAGTAGTCCGTAGGTGCATAGATGATATATAGCTTCAGGACACATTTATTGGTTTTCAGTAGAATAAGGGAGTATTGCTCTTATTTGTAACATCGGAGGTTTGGATCGTTGTTGAGAACTACATGTTTCGTTCATATTGATATTTTCTAAAATTTAACTTTTCACAACTATTGTTATCCATGTTGGATTGTGATGTTTAATTTGAAGGATTTGATGAAGCACCTCAAATAAGGATGATTTTGAGATTTATGTATTTCTACTGCAATGATTTTGAGATGCTACATGCACATTTATGTTGTATAGTTTTGCAACCCGTGTTACGGAGAAAGATGCATTATTATGATGTTTTCTGTGAAGATGTGACGCCCTTGTTGGTAGTATACTTTGATTATTTGTTTAAGTAATTTTTGAAAATTTCTTGGTTTAGAAGAGTGTTACATTAGTGGTATCAGAGTAGGTCAGTCTGTCCGGCCAAGTTGTTGAGTCTTTAGTATATGACAATGGTATACTATTGAATTAGTTTCTAACCTTAATGTTTGTTTATGTGAAACAGGGTAATGGTTGTAAGGAATGATGTTGTGATTACTCCTGCTCTATAGGTTGTTGCTCAGGCTGTGTAACAACAACCTAATGCTGGTTTAAAATATGGGTCTCGTGTCTTGGAGACGTTTCAGACGAATAATTCACATGTCTTCAATGGTAGGTTCCACCTTGATGGAGTACAAATTTGTCTCAAGGAAATCGAGAGAATCTTCCGGGTCATTGATGGCACTGAGGCGTAGAAGGTTTGGTTTGGTACGCATTAATTATCCGAGGAAGTTGTTGATTGGTGGGTTGGTACTCGTCAAAGACTGACAAAAATAGGTGAAGTGATTACCTGGGATGTCTTCGACAAGGAATTCTTGAGGAAGTACTTTCCATAGCATGTGCGCAGAAACAAAGAGATTAAATTTCTAGAGTTGAAGAAAGGGAATCTGACTGTGACTGAGAATGCTTCAAAGTTAGCTGAGTTGGCAAAGTTTTATCCACATTACAGTGAAGCGGCTGCTGAGTTCTCGAGGTGTATCAAGTTCGATAATGGTTTGCGTCCTAAGATCAAGCGGGAGATCGGATATCAACAAATTTGTGTGTTTTTTGAACTGGTGGACAATTGTATAATCTATGAAGAGGACAATAAAGCTCATTTATCTCATTACAAGAGTCTGAACAAGGGGAGTGGAAAGTCACATCAAGATCAAGATCAAAAGTAAGCTGGGTGTATTAAAGGCATTCATTGCTTTCAGCATGTGCACAAACGCACCTGATGCGGTTTTTTTGAAGTAGCGTTTCTTGACCAAGACCATTGTTACAGTCTAGGTACGTTATTTTAGTTGCTCAGGTATTTAGAGTGTCTTTTGTGTCATTTTCTTTCCTTCACTTTTTGTTGTGTCTTCGTTTGTTTTACTCTCATGTCTTTCGTTCGTATATGGGTAAGTTTATAGTCTTTGAAGGTTATGATTATCAACTTGTGGCAAACATAGGGAAAAGGGTAGTGTTCAGACGTTGTTAAGTCTGAGGTCAATCTTTACCGCAGTTTTTGAAAAGATGTTGAATAGGATGTCCTATTCTGAGTCTGTTAATTCTTGTATTTTATGCAAGTATTTTTGTTGTGCCCTTTTTTTTAACGTTATGAACACAAATTGTGTCTTGTGTTCTGAGTTATCCATTATAGAAGTCTGACTGTCTATGTCTGTAAATGGATAGTTCAAGTGTTTATTTCTGTTAGTGTGCTTCCTCTTATGCTCTAAAAGAGGATGTTGTGTCAATCTGTGTCGTAGCATAGTTCTCAGTTTGAGGGGGAATATTTAGTATTTTCTTACTCATGTGCATCATGGCCTCAATTTCATCTCCTTCTTTGTGAAGATGATGTTTGTGGTGTTATGTTTCCTGTGCTATATTAAATTCTCCTTCAACAAGCCTTTGTGCTATTATGAATAAAAAGGGGGGGGGGTGAGGAGAAGTAGTTATATTATATTATCTCTGAAGAGAAACTTTTAAGGGGGGGAAACTTTATGTGATCTGTGGGATCCTTAAAAGAGAGAGAACATTGGAGTTGGACCTTCCAGAAAGATGTCCTAGTATGATGTTTCAAAATCATGAAAGAAGACTGAAGACTGTCACTTGTAAAGTTTGAAATATCATAAACAGTAACTACTAAAGACTTCTAAATTGCGGCTGCTGGATTATATTGTTAAATACCACTGTATTATTTCTTTTTAAGCTTCTATAATATAAAAGGTGTGTAAATTAGGTTTAGCCAAAATAACCCAAAGGGGGAGATTGTTAGTTCTCTATTATTTAGGATTGGCTTTATGTTTGGTAAAACTAATATAGAAGCAATAAGTTAAATAAAATTTATAACTTGTAAGGAGAAAGCAGGTTGAAGTTCTATTTAATGAAGAAACATGTTATGCTGAAGTGTTTCAACATCTGGAACAACATGTCGAAGAAGATGTCACGACATCGCGCCTGAGATAACATATTGGATTTTTATATGTTTTTAACAGAAGCATCCTATGTGGCACTATATTGAAGGAGACTCAATATGAAATCAAGGAGAACATTTAGGAAACTAAATGTTGAAGGTTGATTTTATAGGATATTCTTTTGCATATTTTTTACAACTTAATTGTTTCTACTTTAAGTGCTAAATTTGTGGAGAATATCTTTGAGCAATTTTAGCAAGTTGTTTTGAAGAGTATTGTGGAGCATTTTTATTAGAAGGTTGCTATGATTTGAAGACCCAAATCCAGTTGGGTAATAAGTTATAAATATAAGCTTTGTAACCTAAGTTTAACACTAGCCGAATTTAGTAATGATGTAGTTTTTAGGGTTGAGTCTATACCAACTATCTAGGAGAGTTGGTTTGTGAGTGAACCTCCCGGATTATGGAAAGGTCACCATGTGTACAACTCGAAGCCTATAGGTAAAAGGATGTTTTGTTATTGCAGCAAGCTTTAAATCAACTCCAAGTATGTGTGTCAAGAGTCTTGACTGTACTTTTTGTATTTGAAGAGTTTGGTAATTAGGCTATTGTAACAACTCCTGGGACTAGAAGGCTGTTCAACATCATCGTGATGATTGGAAGTGGGATGGAGATATCTCATATATAGGGAGGACCTAGGTAGAAGGGTCATTGTGTAGTGATTAATTTAGGGGTTATAAACGGGGAAGTTTTGCTCCAAATTAATACTGATGATAGTGTAATTCATTCCTGGCTTGACATGCCCCCAGATGTAGGTTGGTTTGAACCGACCTGGGTGAAAATTTTTGTGTGTTGTTTATGTTTTCCCAAACTGTGTTCTTTTACTCTACCTTGTCTATTTTAGTTTCAATGTCATATCAGATGTCTCGACATCCGTATAGGACATCTGAGTCTGCTGCACCAGAATTTCAACCGCTAAGCAAGTGAATGAATTGTTGGAAGGTGAAGCAATGGTGTTTGTAATGTTTGCATCGTTGCAAGTTGAAGATAAAGAGAGGAATGTGCAATTACCGGTTGTTTGTAATTTTCCAGAGGTGTTTCCAGATGACGTCATTGAGTTACCTCCAGAACGCGAAGTAGAGTTTTTTATTGATTTGGTGCCAAGTATGAGTCTGGTGTCGATGGCTCCTTATAGAATGTCAATTGTCAAGCTCAGTGAATTAAAGAAACAATTGGAAGAGATGCTTGAGAATAATTTTGTACGACCGAGTGTTTCACCGTGGGGTGCTCTGGTGTTGTTAGTCACGAAGAAAGAAGGAAGTATGACGTTGTGTGTAGATTAAAGTAAAGACCAAAAATTCATTTATGTATCGAGAATTGGTTATTTCATGGACCAATTGGTGGGTGCTTGTGTTTTCAGCAAGATTGATTTGAGGTCGAGTTATCATCAGATTCGAGTTAAACTAGATGATATTCCAAAGACAACTTTCTGAATGAGGTATGGTTATTATTAGTACATTGTGATGCTGTTTGGTGTAACAATTCACCATGGGTTTTCATGGAGTATATGAATATAAATTTTCATTCTTACTTGGATAAATTTGTATTATTTTTCATTGATGACATTCTGATTTATTCTAAGTCGGAAGAAGAGTATACTGAGCATTTGAGATTAGTTTGCAAGTGTTGAAGGAGAAGAAATTATATGCGAATTTGTCAAAGTTCAAATTTTGGTTGAAAGAAGTTAGTTTTCTTGGCCATGTGATTTCTAGTGGTGGAATTGTTGCGGTTCCTTCTAAAGTAGATGCAGTATTACAATGGGAGGCTTCGAAGTCTGCAACTAAGATTAGAAGTTTTTTTTGTTTGGAAGGTTATTATCAAAGATATATTAAAGGATTCTCTAATTTGGCGTTACCGTTGACACAGTTAACTCGAATAGGTCAAGCTTATGTGTACGATGTTACATATGTAGAAAGCTTCGTGGAACTAAAGAAGAGATTGATGACTTCTCTGGTATTGGTTTTAGCTAATCCAAACGAGTCATTTGTGGTGTATTGTGATGTGTCTAAGACGGGACTCGGTGGTGTGTTAATCCATAATGGACAATTTGTTTCTTATGCTTCTAGAAAACTCAAAGTGCATTAAAGGAATTATCCTACGCATGACTTAGAGTTAGCAGCGGTGGTGTTTATGTTAAAAATTTGGAGGCATTATCTTTTTGGTTTTAAGTTTGAGGTGTTTAGTGATCATAAGAGTTTGAAGTATTTGTTTGACCAGAAAGAATTGAACATGAGGCAGAGAAGGTGACTTGAGTTACCGAAGGATTATGATTTTGATTTGATTTACCATTCTGGTATAGCAAATGTAGTTGTCGATGCATTAAGTAGGAAGTCTCTACATATGTCGATGCATACGGTTCGAGAACTAAAGATGATCGAACATTTCCGAGATGTAAGTTTAGTATGTGTAGAGACTCCTGATAGTGTGAAGTAAGGGATGTTGAAGTTGACTAGTGGGATAATAGAGGAAATTCGAGAAGGTTAGAAGTTTGATTTGAAGTTGATCAATCAATTGACTTTGATTAACCAAGGTAAAGGAGATAAGTTCAGAATTGATGAGAATGGTATGATGAGATTTTGTGATAGGGTGTGTCTGTTGTAACCTAAAATTAGTTCTCTTTATTTCTTTAACAAATAATTGGCTTACACTTAATCAATAGGTGCATTGCATAAATGTCATTTGGGCATTAACCATGTGATAGGGATTTCCCAATTGTGAGAGTGTACATTATTCTGAAGAAGAGGTTTGATTCCCAAAGGTTGAATATCTGATGTTCCGTTATTTCAAGCGTCATCTCGATGTAAAATATGTGTGTTTAAAAGCTTTATGACTATCTCTTGAGAATTGAGGTTTTGAAGTTTGGATCTCCTATTGTGTGGATATTGATTGAGACACTTTTTATTTATTTATTTGTTAGTTATCAAAAGATTGAGACACTTTTTGTATTTATTTGTTAATTATCAAAATAAATGATCAAAGAGTGTGTCCGGTCAAACTCGAACCAAGGTGCCTTTATTTACAAGCGCACAAGCTAATGAAGTATTGCCACCAGACCAAGACATGATATAATGTAATTCATGTTAAGGTTTCAAAAATATGAGTTTGTTTGATGACTAGGTCATGATTGGTTTAGAAATACAAGGAAAATAAATTGTAAAATCAGGATTCAAACCTAGTTCCTAAGGGATACTGGGCGCTTCTCATTCCACCAAGCCATACATGCTTGTTTGTTCTAATTGCAAAGGAGTACTATATATAGTAAACGTTTCATCATTTTTTCAATAATAGTATATTTTATATATGTTTAATGATATTATTAATTATTTATATAATATTTTATTTTTTAATAATATATTATTTTTTATTAATAATATATAATTATTTTATTTTATTTTTTATTTTTTCAATAATAGTATATATTATATATGTTTAATAGTATTGAAAATATTGCAGGGGGTAAAAGGTATTCAACCCATAAACTTATGAGGTAGTATATAATGTTTTTTTTCTTCATTTTTTTAAATATAATACAATAGAATATATATATATATATATATATATATATATATATATATATATATATATATATATATATATATATATATATATATATGTCGACAAATCCCCTGTCCAAGACCGACAACGAATCACTAAGGACAAATAACGTCCTAAGGGATGCTCTCCGCGTGCCACCTGGCATCTTTTACTCGACTTTCGTCGAGCGGATCAACCTAGTTCTTCTCATCAAGGACTACGTCCGTTATGACCCCGTTTGGTCGACACAACGGCTAGTTCCGAGCACTAGTGCTCGGTCTGACTAGGTTAGTTCGGATTAGCTATATCCACAGATCCGTATATCCAGGCCCAAATATAGAAACCAATGAGAATCCGCTAAAGATCATTATATAAAACCCCATACCTTTGAGGGAAAGAGATCACATTCTTACTCTAAACAACCCTAATATTCACTATTCTCACCTTAAACACTTGATTACTTTAGCATCATAGTGCCTTACAGGTACACCACCCTCTCCTCATCATCAAACATTTCTCAAAGGACCTCCACTCTCTCCGGCCATCCCAAATTCTGATCAACAGTCAAGATCAGTGACGACGTATGTGGGAATCTATCTTCCCCATCTTCGTTCATCATCAAAAAACTAGAAGATCACAGATATTTCAAAACATCCAACAATATGGCTGAGAGTACCGACCAGTTCCCTTCCGGCAAGACCGTTCTCTCACCTGTACGAAAGACAGACGAGAACGACACTCTCCCTCACCTTGAAGATTTCAAAGACGACAGGGACGACATGACCATCTCCCCCAATTTTGACGAAGTTGGCGACCAAGATTCCCTCATGAATAACTAGAAATCTAGGAATCTAGATGATAACATTGTCACCATTCATCGCTCGACACCATTGCCGACCAACACAGATCCATCTCTAGCTGCAATCCTATCTGCCTTCAATCGTACCAACAACCTTATCCTCCAGCAAGGTCAATGCATCGAGGCTCTGGAAAAGAACCTCTCCCAGTATCCACCTTAGAGACCAAAGACAATCATTTCCTGCAGCCCCTCACCAAGAAGACCTGCTCGGAATCAAGTTCATGCCGATCGATCTTTTCCAAAAAAAGAGGGGACATACCCTCCTCGGAAAAATCGGGGATCTTCATCGCATAAAAAGATAAGGAACGAGCCAAATCATTCCTGCGATCGTTCTCCGTCACCCATATCAGGTTGGGGAGAGAAATGTTTATGTACTTATATTGTGGTTGGTATGAGGTTAAGAGAAAAGAAAGAAAGAAAAAAAAGAGATTAGAAAAAGAAAGATAAGAAAAAAAAGTATGAATAATGTTGTGTTAATAAGTGAGGTGTTTTGGTTTTACAATTTAAGATGAAGAAGAAGTTTGATTGGAATTATATTGTTTGGAACTTTGTGAGTTGATCACTCCCTTAGGTGTAGGCAAGTTTTTGTTTCGATTAACTTTAGGACTTATCACTTGTTTGTTAACCAAACCACATATAAACCTTGAAAAACCCTTTTGATTCTTGAATTTGTATTTTCAATATGTTTTTGGATGAATGCATAACTTAGTCTTTTGTTTGCAAGATTGTGGAGGAGTGTTTTTTATTCCTCACCTTTGTGTGTTCTTCATCTACCGGTGAATTTTTGCTAGGTGTGATTCATGATTGAGCTTGTTTTGTTTTAGAATGTTTTGCATGATTTTTGTACTTAGGATTTATTTCGTTTATATGTTGTAATTGTAGGATAGTGGTAAGTATGTATTTTGTCGTGTACGTTTTTGTTTGAACCATACATTTGTTTTCCGTTTTAAAACTTGTTTATTCGTGATTATTTGATTATCATTCTTTGTTTCTTTGAGTTATTTGACTTTGTTTGAGGATAAACTATGTGTCAAGTTGGGGAGAGTTGATAAGTGCTAAAATGTAGTTATTTTGTATATATGTTTTGTGGAACTTATCTATTCTTTTGTTGTTAATATTGTTGAATAACCCTGATTTTTGTTGTAAATACGTTTTATTGTGTTTTTTGTACATATTGTACCGTTTGATTAGTTTTGTATATATTTTGTAGGTATTTGTTGCATTATCAGAGCATTGAGAATAAAGTCCAAATGGATCCCCAAGATGCAATTTGATCAATAAAGGAATAAGGCTAAAAGATTGAAGCCATGGAAGTTATGCAGGAAAAGCAACACAAGTTGCTGGAATGAGTAATTTCGTCAGGCGAGGGCCATTGCTTCTTCATTGTCGGGCGACGGTGGGGCGAGAGGAAAAGGATCAATTTTGGGATTTTGCCCTGCCTTGTTTCGCAGCTGGTCACTGGGCGAGGAAAAGAAGAGTCATTGGGAAAAGCTGACCGTCACCGAGCGACACTAGATATTTTGGTCAAGTTGAGGATGTGGCCAGCTGTGGCCCAAGTTTATAAGAAGGTTCGTTGGGCGATGCTTTATTTCGCCAGACGAATCTTGCGGAACATATTTTCTTTATCTTTCCTTTTCATTTCATTTTTGAGGAGTATGGTTTTGGCGTGTGATGTTTTGCTCCCAATTCCAATACTCATATAGTTTTTGATAGTTTAGCTTAGAAAACAACACTAGGGTCTTGCTCATGGTTGATTGGAGGTGGATTGCTCTTTGATAGGCTCTGACAAATCGGTATAAATTAGTATTATATTTCCTCTCTTCTATTTGTATTTCTTTAGTTTTGTTGGTTATGTATGTATATTTACCTTGAACACATGTATATTTTTCGCCCTTGGCGTTGTATAAAGTTTGCTTTATGAATATGTGTTGGTAATTGTCTTAGGTTTTTACTCTATGTTAGGGATTTGAGCTTTGCTAGAGATAGATTGCTTAGATTCTTACCTAGGATGATTATTTGTTAGTTTCTGAATGCTAGGAATGGGTTTAGAGCTGAAATTTACTAAGAGTATTTGATCTTAATGCCTCTGCGTTGGTGAAGTATGACAGAGATGGGTATGGAGGTGACGCAGTTGATTTCTGGTTGTCGAGGTATGCCAAAAATGGATATCGAGGTGATTCTGGAGGATTCTCAATTTGGGTTAGAAATAGATTAGGTCGTGAGAGGTATGTGATGACACAAACGAGTATAGTAGGTCGAGTATAACTGGACGGTAGATTTAAGTCTGTGACGGGTAGTGTGCATTCGTTCCGGACAAGCTGTCTATCCTTTAAACTTTTTGTTCATTTACTTTTTGTCTTTTATTTTCAACTTATTTAATCCCAAACTTATTAACGGTAGAATTGTGGAACGACGAATCAATAACCAATCTCTATGGACACGATATGATATAACCTAACCGGTATATATCACCCGGTAAAAATAAATACCAACTTTTTGCTTGCCTACTATAACCGCACGCAACAAAGATCAAATTTCCCTTTTCCTTTCTCCCAGGACAGATCCATCGCTGCTTTAGCCCAAATCCTCTTATTCCTTGAAGGAGTCTGTTGAGGCGATAATACCCCGGCTGCGTGACTTGTTGATGATTTCCCCGAAGTGGATTTAGGGGACACCCCCGAATCACTCGGAGATCTTGTTCCTTTCACCTTCTTCCTCTACAGATCTTGCCGAGAAATATGCTTATGTGTTGGATCCATCTTAGCTACAATAAATAGAAAGAATTCAGATTAGAATCAGAAAAATCTGAAAACACCTAGCAATAACATAAAAGAAAAATGATGCATAGTAAATCATATACCCAAATAAGCCTTAGGATCCCCACTCAGAAGGAGATCTCTCACATTGATAAATTAGGGCTCAAAAACATGGCTCTTATCTTCTCCCATGAGCGCTCTTACCCCTTTTCCTATACGCTGGTCTTGGGGAAGACCCTCAACATATGATGATAGCACGTCGAAGCTGACCAAATCCTCCGCACCTAGTTCCTTTTTGGCCCACACATATTGGTCCGCATTCCGCTCAAAATGTTCCTCCTTTCAGTGAAAATTGAACTTGGCCACAAGTTGATACACCCATTCCCCCTTTTCTTCATCTTAGGAGAGCCATCATCCTCGAAAGTTGGAGTCCTCATAAACACGTTAAAAAGGGCCCGCTCGAATATCGGTCGGACAATTATAAACTTACCCTTGAAGAAATAGACAGACTCTTAATAAGGCTTCAAGAGCTTCCCGTTCTGCTGCCAAAATAATACCCAACTTCATCGAATCACCCTGTCCATCTTGGCCGAATTTCTTTGGAGGAAGAAGATATAAAAGAACAGGGGAGGGTAACACCAATTTCCAAGAATTCGCATACAATCTCAAACACCTAGATAAATGTTATGGCATTATGATGGAGCTAGGATGGAGCCAAGCAAAGATGGTCGAACACAACCACCTGCAGATCAGTGAGGGGGAGACGAAACCCTAATTTCCTAAACCAAATATTGTATACAGGGGTGTGATCAACCTCATATATCGAGCATATCCGATGCTCAAATGCAAGGATGTAAACGATTCAATCCATTCAATCCTTTCATGCGCCCGCGACTCCATCCTCAGGATCATACTAGTCCACCTTATTGAAAACCTCATCCCGACGGGTAGTAAAGCATGACCCTCTCAACCGAGCGTCTGGAGCCACCTAAATAGTTGGATCCTTCTCTCCGATCAGAATGATGGATGAAACCGCATCCTCAGTAAGTAGGGGCTCCTCCCCCAGGACCTCCACCGAAGCACTTCCTTAATCAGTAGAGACATCATAATACTCTCGCTTGGAACTCCCAGAGCCTTCATGAATATCTTCACCAGTGTCCGTCATAATACCTGAAAAGTAGAGGAAGTCGGTGAGCTCGACATAAACATCAAATCCACCCTTCCACCACTAATTAAGTGAAAGGGCTCGGATGAACGAGGGTCTCATCCTCGGTCAACGACCTTCTCTCAAACAAATAAAACTCAAATTCGAATCCTCTCAATTAAAAGGAAGAAACACGTAGGGGCCCCAAACGGCGTGAAACACCAGAGGGAGGAAGAGCAACCACTCACCACCAAAGGAATTCCTAAAATCTAAAACCCTAACTGCATGCATTTCTATGAACAACCGAGATTTCCAAACTTAATCAGACAAACTTAAGCATAAGACTTGAAAACATACCGTTTGAGAGTGATAGAGGCTTTAGAACGGATGACCGGAGCGCTAGTACGATGGTGGAAGGCAGAGATGATTCTGAACCACCGTAAATTAGTCCCCCGGATTGATGAACGTTGAAGTCGAGCACGAACGAGCGGGATCAAACAGAGAAAAGTTACTGAATGAAGGACCTCTCCCCCTTTTATAGACTCTCACTCTACGCGTAAGGCTACACATACCTAGGGAACCTAGGGGAGTCATCATTACTCCTTAGCCTCTAGGTCTGTCAAGTAGTCAGTGCACACGGCTCGAGGCCACGCAGACGAAAATTCTCCAAATTCTTCAACCTTTCGGTTCCTCGATAACGCTTCATTCCCCCGGATGAAACAAACTCGATCGTACTCCTCGAAATCAAGTCATCACCTCTACGACCAAATGCAACGACTTGTGGGGATACTGTTTTGGACCGCCCGAACACCTGTCGGGAAAGTCCCATCTCCAAGACCGGCAAGGAACTTCTAAGGATAAATAGCATCCTAATGGATGCTCTCCGCCCACTCCGCGTGCCACCTGGAATCTCTTACTTGAATTTCGTCGAGCAAATCAACCTAGTTCCTCTCACAAGGACTATGTATGTTATGATCCCGTATGGTCAACACAACAGCTAGTGTTCGGTCTGACCAGATTAGCTCAGATTAGCTATATCCACGGATCCATATATCCAGGCTCAAATATAGAAACCAGTGGGAATCCTCCTAAGATCATTATATAAACCCTCATACCTTTGAGGGCAAGGGATCACATTCTTATTCTAAACAACCGTAATATTCACTATTCTAACCTTAAACACTTGCTTACTTTAGAATCATAGTGTCTTGCAGGTACACCACCCCCTCCTCATCATCAAACATTTCTTGAAAGACCTCCACTCTCCGGCCATCTCCAATTCTGATCAACTGTCAAGATATCTCTCTCTCTCTCTCTCTCTATATATATATATATATATATATATATATATATATATATATATATATATATATATATATATATGTATATTTAAAATGTATATATAATTTTTTGTTGTTGTTATAATAATTTAGTTTTTCAAAATATATTAAAACAGTGTTAATAATTTTATTTATTTTTTTAGAATAAAAAAGAATAAAGAAAGCATTATTTTTTATTTTAATAATTTTTTTATTTGTTAATTTGTAATAATTTTTGTATCTAAAATATATTAAAGTATTTTTATTGGAATATTTTTTATTTAATTATTTTTTTATGTTGCGAGGTATTTTTCACCTAACAAAACATATCTAATATGACACCCAATTCTGCCACATAGCTCACACGTTGCTCTATACACTCTAACATACACACTTGCGAGGTGATTTTTACCTAAAAAAAGTTGTGAAGTATTTTTCACCTAAAAAATAGTTATGACTATCATTTTTGCGAGGTATTTAGTCTCATCGCAAGTTTGTAGTTTTGGGGAGTTTTTATGAGTTGTGAGGTGATTTTCACCTCGTAAACTGACTTTTTTTTGGCATGGAATAAGGTGAATGTTTCAATAACTAAGAAAATATACACTTTTTGAATTTCTTAAATGTTTATATTTGCAAAAACTAGAATCACTATGCCAAAATTGACTTTAGACAGCGCCACATAGACATCGCTTATGCCTAAAGCGCTGCTATATATACTCAGAAAAATAATAAATTAAAAAATTAAATAGACGCGCTGCTAAAGGTATACTTTAGACAACGCTTCCTATAAGCGTTGCTATAGCCCTTTGCTATAGCCCTTATTCATAGGCAGTGCTTTTTTTCACTAAGCACTGCTATTAGTTGAGAAAATGTTCTAGAATAAGCACTGCTAAAGGCTTACTTTAGACAGCCCTTTCTTAAAACGCTGCTAAAGGCATTATTCTAAAAAGCGCCGCTAAAGACTATAGTGCTGCTAAACGTTATACTTTAGACAGCGCTTTCCAAAAGTGCTGTTAAAGGCATTATGCTAAAAGCGCTGCTAAAGGTAATAGTTATGTCAGCGCTTATAGAAAGCGCTGCCTTAGGTAATTAAATTTTTTCTAAAATTCCCAAATTAATTAGAAAATACTCGCTCTCGCTCTTTCTTTTCCGTTCTTCCATTCTTCTCAAATGGAAACCCTCACAACATCATCATCTCGCCTCACAGCAGCATCTCCAACCTCGCTCTCCACCCTCATAGCATCTGGCCTCGGCGACGACGTAACCTCAACTTGCCGACCTTTAGTAGAAACATTCCACCGCCACCAGCGCCCCCACATGTAACTATCATTGTCCCTTCATCGTTCCCCCATGGTAGTGGTTCGTTCCCCCTAGGGTTTGCTTTTGTGGCTCGATTTAGTTTCATCTGTTTCAGTTTCAATTTCTGCATATACCGTCATATTTTCATTTATTTTTGCCATTGAATGAAAGTACAATATTTTAATTCTTATCCAAACCCTATCTATGCTAATATATCATGCTTCAAACCGGTGAGAGTGAGGAACATCCAAAAATAGACAAATTTATCAAAACAGCCTGCATGAGCCGACTCGTGGGTCTTTAGGTCGGCTCATGAGTGGAAAATTATGGTCTGGCAGCGCCCGGGAAGGTGCACGCCTTCTCCATGCGTCGACTCATAGTTTTGGGAAGGCATGCGTCAGGTCATGAAAACGATGCGTCAGCTCATGCTTGAAGAAAGTCTCCCCTCACACGCTCGGGAAGGCGCACGCCTTCTGGCTTCCCTGCATGAGTCGGTTCATGGATGATTTTTCTCATTTTTCTGCTACTTTCCAAGTGCTAGGAACAAAACCCATGGAAGAGATGCACACAAAGGGTTTCACAATACCAACTAATATATTTTCATTATCACCATCCAAACGCCAATTAATCCAAGAAATTTTAAGAAAAACACCCAATTTTCACAACCCTAGCTCACCCAATTTTGCTCCTTTTTCTTCTCCACTCCCCAAGTACCTCTCTTTCTCTCTATTTCACCTTTGTTTCTATTTTTATTTTTCTAACATTTTCTATATAACAAAGGATTCTCAAGATGATTTTCTTTCCTTTGAATTATCAGTGTTTCCCGGCCTAGATCAACGTACAACGCACATTCCATGTGTTTCTCTGAATTCGAGGTAAATTTATTCCTCAAATTACTGGTTCTTGTATCATTAGCTTACTAAGTAGTAAAATAATGGATAAAAAATAGAGGTTTAGCTTAAATTACTTAGTGTTTTTGAGGTAAATTTCTTCCTCATATTAATTAGTGTTTTTGTTTAGCTTACTAAATAGTAAAACCATGGATAAAAAATGGATGTGTGCCGATCGATTGTCAAAAGAGTATGAGAATGGGGTATTAGAGTTCGTTAATTTTGCTGTTCAACATGCTGAAGACCCGAATAGAATGAAATGTCCTTGCTTGGGTTGTTGTTATGTGGGTCGGGTTGACGCAGATGGACTAAAATCGCATTTACTGATGCGTGGAATTGATCGAAGTTATACGTGTTGGACATTTCATGGTGAGAAAAGTAGCGAGAATGTTGAACCGAAGGTGAAAACTAATGCGAACTATGCTTCATACGACAATGTCATAGATACATATTATTGTGATCGAGTCGAAGAGATTGCAGAAGCACTTGAAGAAGATCTTCAGGATTGTCCTAAAATGTTTGAGAGGTTGGTAAGTGATGCGGAGAAACCGTTCTATAAAGATTGCCCCAAATTTTACAAGACTGTCTACGGTATTAAAATTGTACAACTTAAAGGCGCGCAATGGATGGTTGGATAAAAGTTTCATAGAGTTATTAGCCCTTTTGAGAGATATGCTTCCTTAAGATAATGTTCTTCCTAATCGAACCTACAAGGCCAAAAAAATGTTGTGCTCTATTGGCATGAGCTATGATAAGATACATGCATGTCTAAATGATTGCATTTTGTTTCGAAACGAATATGCATCGTTGAATGAGTGCCCTAAGTGTAATTTATCTCGATATAAGAAACAATTATCTCCAGCGAAAGTCTTATGGTATTTTCCTATTATTCTGAGATTTAGACGCATGTTTCGTAGTGAAACCGATGCTAGACACTTGACTTGGCATTCAGATGAAAGAATTATCGATGGAAAGTTTCGACATCTGGCAGATGCACCATAGTGGAAGAAAATTGATAATGATTATCCTGATTTTGGAGGAGAAACAAGAAACCTTCGCTTGGCATTATCTACGGATGGAATGAACCCGCATGGTCTTCAAAGTATCTCGCATTCCACATGGCCTGTGATTCTTATGATTTATAACTTACCTCCACGGCTATGTATTAAGCGCAAGTACATGATGTTATATATGTTAATTTATGGGCCTAAACAACCAGGGAATGACATAGACGTATACTTGAAACCTTTAATCGAAGATTTGAAGATTTTGTGGGAGAACGGTGTGGATGTTTATGATGGATATAGGAAATAAAGTTTCAATTTGAGGGCGATGTTGTTTGGCACAATTAACGATTTTCCAACATATGGAAATCTATCCGGGTATAGCATTAAAGGTGAAAAAGCGTGTCATGTCTGTGAAGATGGAACCGATATGACGCGATTGAAACTTTGTCAGAAGAATGTCTTTCTCGATCATCGTAGATTCTTAAATTCTAAACATCAATATCGTGGATGGAGAAAAGCGTTCAATGGAGATACCGAACAACGTAGAGCTCCACCTGGATTGACAGGTGATCAAATTTTTGAAAAGGTGAAAGATGTGAGTATTCACTTTGGCAAGCCTTTTGCACATAAAGTTGTCATAGGTGGGTGAAAGAAGAGGTCAATGTTTTTTGAATTGCCATATTGGAAATCTTTGTACGTAATAAATTTTCTTGATGTTATGCATATTGAAAAAAATGTATTTGAAAGTGTTATTGGTACGTTACTCAATATAAAAGGAAAGTCTAAGGATGACCTTAAAGCGAGGGAGGACATGGTAGAGATGAGAATAAGAACTGAATTAGGACCCGTGAAGAAAGGAAGACGAACATATCTACCACCTGCTGCTTATACTCTATCTAGAAAGGAAAAGAAAATATTGTGTAAGTTTCTGAGTGAAGTTAAAGTTCCAGAAGGTTACTCCTCATACATTAGAAGACTCGTGTCTATGAAAGACCTCAATTTAAAGAGTTTGAAGACACATGATTTCCATGTCATAATGGAACATGTTCTACCAATAGGTATACATTCTATTTTTCCAGAAAAAGTAAGAAGCGCTATAACTAAATTGTGTTTTTTCTTTAGGTCAATTTGTAGTAAGGTGATCGATCTTGAGATCTTACCAGTATTGCAAAAAGAAATAGTTATTACTTTGTGTGACCTTGAAATGTATTTTCCTCCATCATTTTTTGACATTATGGTAAATCTTGTTGTTCATCTAGTGAGAGAGACATAATTATGTGGACCAACTTATATGAGATGGATGTACCCTACTGAACGTTATATGAAAATATTAAAAGGGTACGTGAAAAAACGAAGTCGTCCAAAGGGTTGTATCGTTGAGCGATACATTGTTGAAGAGCGATACATTGTTGAAGAAGCGGTTGAGTTTTGTACTGAATTTTTGTCCAATGTGCAATCCATTGGATTCCCCAAATCTCATTTTTTTCGAAATAAAAGAAGGTAAAAAATTAATTGGAAATGAAATTGTGACAGTATCAAGGGATGAACGGGATCAAGTGCATTGGTATGTTCTGCACAATGAAAATGAGGTTGAGCCGTTTGTTGAAATGCACAAGGCTATACTCCAAGGTGAGAATCAAAGTAGAAATGAAAATTGGATAGTACGAGATCACAATCAAAGTTTTATATAGTGGTTTAAGGATCATATATATTCAAAGTTTCATTCAGATCCTGCATCAATATCAGACAGGTTGAGATGTTTGTTATATGGTCCAAGTTCGATTGTGTTTTCTTATAGAGGATACACAATTAATGGATACACATTTTATACCAAAGAACAAGATGATAAAAGTACTATGCAAAATAGTGGTGTCACGGTGGTAGCTGAAGCAATGCACATTTCTAGTATGAAGGACTTAAACCCCAAATATGAAAATCTGTCATATTTTAGGGTTATCAATCACATTTGGGGTACAAAGATGAGCCTTTCATTCTAGCCTCTCAAGCTAAACAAGTGTTCTATGTCACAGACCCGAAGAGTACGAAATGGTCTATAGTGCTTTTATCTAACAAAGTGATTGATGATAAAAGTGTAGATCAAGGTGATGTTGATGTTGAGAATGAGTCATATATTAGAAACGATCGAGATGAAAATACTACAGCGGATGAATCATATATCAGAAAAGATCATAATGAGGGAATTTGGATCAATCACTCCGTCCGCGTTCTTAAGAGACAAGTAATTCGCAATCCAACCAAGAAAAGAAAGAGATGTTAGTGAAAGAGGTAATATGGTAAAGTGTTATATATTTTGCCATGAATGTTTCTGCCACTGTTTGTGAAGTGTAAAGTTTAAGTCTTGTTGCACTGTCGGTGTTGTTAAAAGAGTATTAAACAATTATTATATAGAATTTTACAGTAAAATGTTATATATTCTGTCATTTTCAATAAAATTATATATTTGTCATTTTATATACTCAATTGATTATAGAATTAGATATTTGGAATTAAATATTTGTCATTAGATACTAATGTTTTTCTTTATTACAGGTTAGATGGCTAGTAACGAGGATCACCCACACGATGATTCTATTAATGATGGAGGCAAATCCGATAAGGGATTGGAAAAAGAAATTAAAGGAGGAAAAACTATTATGAAGAATATTATTCGTGATAGAGATAGAGGCATAAAATACAATGTGCATTGGAGTCCAAGTGGCCAATTAATTGAGCCTAACGGTTCTAAATTGACAAGTTACATTGGTACAGTTGTAAGGAGAGAAATTCCAATAACTTGTGATAAGTGGAGAGATGATATGTTGGTTGACGCTAAAAACAAAATCTGGATTGAGACACAAGTAATTTAAATTATGTATTTAAATTACTTATACTAACGCACTCTGTGTATGTTTTTTGTAGAGGTCTTTCAACATTGATGACACAAGAAAAGATTATTGTCTTGGATTGGCCAGAAAATTACTAAGAGGGTTTAGAACATATTTAAATAGAAAATATCTTAAAGATGCCGAAAAACATTTTGTTGATGCAGAGCGTCCAACAGAATATGCAAATGTGATTTCACTTAAAGAATGAGATGTTTTTAAAGCCAAACGAAAAACCCCAAAATTTCAGAGTGTAAGTGACATAAATCGCCAAAGAGCATCATCTCCCACGTATCCATGCAAAAAAAGGCGTTTGGGATATGCACGATTAAAACAAAAAATTGTAAGTATTTATCAATTGCAATGATATACTTGTTCATCAAGAGTTATAACTGATCTTATTTTTTGTGTTAATGTGTAGTTAAAAGAGGAGAATAGTTCTGAAACATCTCTTCCGGAACATTTTTTGTGGAAGGCTGCCCGTGTGGGTAAGGATGAAGTTCTTAAAGAAGATGTACAATAAAATTTTTGAAAAATGCGTAAGTATAACATTAGTTCTAATTAAATCAAAATTTTATTAACATATAATACTCATGTTTTTTCGATATTCATATGAATTTCAGGAGATTATGTCTCAGTCTACATCTCCACCAGATGATTGCAGGAGCATACTTAGTCGAGCATTAGATGTTCGTGAGTATTATGGTCGGGTGAGGGGTAAATGACATGGGGTTACTCCAACATGCTTGAAAAAAAACAATCCAAAGACAAAATCTGCTAGCAATAAAGAACTGCAGGCAAGGTTGGATGCATTAGAAGCTAAAGTTCTTGAGTTGAGGAAGGAAAAAGCAAGACACCAATTAGAAAGGGAAGCTTCGAGTGTTAAAGAAACTAGTGACATAGCTAGTGTCAATTGTGCAGTTCTACCGAGTATTCCCGAGGTAATTACATATATTATTATGAAATTAAATTAGTGTAATTTATTTAACTGACATATATACACATTAACAATGTCATACTTATTATTGATTTTAGGGCATTTCACCTTGTCAACTCTTTTTAGAGACACCGACTTATCGCATAGTTGGCAAGGGAAAAGTCCATAACACTCTAGGAGAAGTACTTCATCATAAACCGCTCCCTTCTGGATATTTGAAAGTGTCAATTGATATTGCTTTATAGGAGGGTGCGTTATTACCAATCCCAGATGAAGTTTCGGATGCAACATTGGTGGGAGAGGCAATAGGAGCGTATGTTGCATGGCCGTCAAGACTCATTCGCATAGATGAAGAGGTATACTTAAAACCATTATGAACCTTTGAGTACTCAAATTTTTTACATTCATTTTAATTACATTTTTTTGCCTGGTAATGTTAGACTCCTACAAAATCCAAACCAAAAGATAAGGGCATTACGCGGCCAATCGAGTTAGTGGCATCAAAAAAACAGGTACAACACAATTATATGATATTTATGCTTAGATAATGTTAATTTTTCAACTTATACTTGACCACTCTAATTTTATGATATTTAGGTTATTCCTGCTAAAGAGATTGAAGCTGTCAATAGGGGTAAGGAGCCTGTATTTAGCAACATTCCCACAAAAATAAAGAGTGTTGCTAAGAGGACCGGGGCTAGAAAGAAAACTACTTCACAGTATAGGTCGTGCCTTTAGACATATATAAGCTTCATAACTATTTCGCAAGGTGGTATTAGTCTTATACCCCTGAATGAAGAGATTTATGGTTCTGAAGGCATGACAACAATTGGTAAGGAGGATTTGGAACAAGTTTTTGGACACTTGACATTAGGCGTCGCTGTTATCAATACATACATCAGGTATACTCCATTCGAATTTTTTTAATTAATTGAAGAATTTATTTACTCATTTCAATGAATAATTAATGTTAATGATGTTTTTATTTAAGGTTTCTGTATGACAAGTTGATTCTCCCGCGTGGATTGGAATCCAGATTCGCTTTCATAAATCCCAACTTTGTCCACGCAGGGTCAATCATCTCAAAAACAGATGAAGTAATAGCGTTTGTACTCCATTTATTTATGGCCAGTAAAGATACAGAAAAATTGTTCTTTTTACCATATAATACTGGCCACAAGTAAGACTTTCATTCTAAATTTCCTCTATTATAATTTTTTTTTTGTTTTTTGATGTGGTGTATAAAGTTTCCATCTAACATTTGTTTAATATTATAGTGGACACTGGTTATTGGTTGCAATTAATCCTGTGAGAGAAATTGTATATTATCTAGATTCATTGGGCAATGATTGGACAACATACCCAGATATGAAGAAGACGATTGACACGTAAGTGAGATTGTTCTAAAATATTCATGTGTATATGTTGTACGTATATTTCAAAAACAAGTATTTTTAATTATCTTTTCCATAGGGATTGATGTGATATTGCCGTCGTTCAATGGTTAAAGCGTATTTTAAGATTTGGTAACACAAGAGTTTTGTTTCCTAACTACAAGTATCATAAATTTCAATCAAACCAATTTAGTTTCCTTTTCAAAAGAGAGATGGTTGGATTAAAGAGAGTTTTGAGTGGTTTTCGATTGATAAAAGCATGTCAAGATTAGTTTCATTAACCTAGTTTCATATAAATTCAATTAATCAAGCGGATGAACTAGTTGATAATCGATATAATTACGTATCCTCTCAATATTGTTGATTTCCAACCAAGATTGTGAGTTTTATCATGTAAATATTTAGATGATTTCTCACTCTAACTATTGACATGATAATCTCTAAGTTCAATACAAGTAAACACTAGCTTACAAATCTATCTGTAGCATTTGTTCATTAGTGGAACAATATCTTAGGTCAACTTTAACACATATTTTCCAATCATGATTCAAAGCATAAAAAGATAGTAAAACAAAGATATTCAACATATATATATATATATATATATCATCAACCAAGTTCATACACATTAAGACCAAAAGAAAGACATAAAAGCTAGATTAACTACCTCTAATCTTGACACAAAGAGGAGATTTAGCTATCCGTTTCCATGGTATCTTGATCATCAAGAAATCTCCAAAGCTTTATGAACATCAACCTTGAATGATCAAAGATTGAGGTGATAAAGCTTTGATTTTTGTAACAATGGAGGAAAATGGGTTTTTTTAGGGTTTTTCTCTCAAACTTGACTTGGAAGATTGTTAGAATGGAAGAATGAGGTACAAAATATCTTAAAAGTAGCTTAAAAGCATAGGTTGTACGCCCAGATTCGTCGGGCGACCATAAAGCTTTGTCGGGCGAACACCACAACAAGTGAACACGTGCCAAGTTAGGTGAGCTAAACAAGCTGGTAATGTGTCCTCGCCGCGAAAAGCTTGGCAGAATGTGAGCCCAAAATACGCAACAATTTTGCCGGGCGACGCTTCATCCTCGTCGGGTGACGCTTGGCAGAAAGGAAATCTTGCTTGCTTGCTTGACAACTCCCAATCCAACCAAATGCTGCAAGTTTTTATCAATTTAAACTGAAAAAGTAACAAACCAATTAAAACATTCAAAATAGTATATTTACACTAAATGACTTAAAAATAGGAATTAACTTAGATAAAATAAACGAAAGAAGTTAAAAGTGTCAATAGTTAATACGATATTTATCCAAAAGTTGACACTTAATAGTATATTTAATTATTTATGTGCGATAGTTCTAAATATTCGTTATTATTTTATTCTAGCATTCTACAAAGTTTTCGAGCACAAAGAGATATTCAAGTACTAAGGAGTAGAGTCAAAAATATTTCTTGGATCAAAGTGGAGGTATATATTTTCACAATTTTGATTATATAACGATGATACTTGATAAAAACAAGTTAAGGTGTATATCTTGATGTATATCTGTATTTTCTTTCTATGTGTAGTGTCCTCGTCAACGCAATTGTGTAGATTGTGGTTATTTTATGTTGAGGTTTATGAAAGAAACTTTTCTTTTGGACCGATTAGAGATTCCATCCACGGTATGAATTTCTAACTTAGGAATTATTTTAATATTTCTCATAAAATGACTTAGTGTTTTAATTAAATCATACTATGTTATATTATTATGAAGTACTTTGATGAATTTAAGTGTGCTTATTACTCAAAAGATCAATTGGATGAACTTATGGAGGATTGGTGCCAATTTGTTATATGTCGTTATAGTTGTGTTACATTATTATTGTTTTTATTGTTGTTATTTGGTAACTTGTATGAATTTCGATTTTTTGATTTTGTTTCAGGTTATATAGGTGCAGATCGATGTAGAAGATAAAGTTATTCTGTAATTCATTGTTGATTTTATTTCATTGTTGTATATATTAATGTTGTTGTTTCATTGTTGTATATATTGTGCAAAACAGGATTGAAGATGTATATTGATGTATATTGATGTTGTTGTAATATTGTTTCATTGTTGTATATTGATGTTGTTGTTGTTTAAAATGTTATATTGAAGCTACAATTCTGATAACAATCTGATGCAAAAATGGTGAAATTAAATCTAATAGGTAGCATTTTGTTTTAAATGAAAAAAATATATATTCAAAAATTAATTAGGGAAAGCGCTGCTAAAGGGGGGGGAGGGGAATAGACAGGGCTTTTAATGAGAAGCACTGTCTAAAGTGGATGAAAAAGCGCTGCTATAGGGGGTAATAGAAAAGCGCTGCTAAAGGGTAAATAAAAAGCGTTGTATAAAGTAAAGCGCTAAAGAGGTATCTGAGGCTTTCAGAAAAAGTGCTTAAAGGTATTTATAGCGCTACTGCCACCGCCTAAAGCTCCACATTAACTTATTTCAAAAGCGATGTCTAAAGTAAAAGCGCTGCTAAAGAGGGTACCTATAGCAGCGCTTTTCAGGAAAAAGCGCTGCTAAAGGGTACCTATAGCAGTGCTTTTACAGTAACCTAAGCGATGTCTATACCTTTAGCAGGGGTGGTTTTAGCAGTGCTTTTAAGGGCTGTTAAAGACCTAAAAAGCATTGTCTAATCCCTTGTTTGGCATAGTGAATCGCAAAAGATATCACCAATTCTACTGATCGAACATTCCTTTGGGAGGCTTCACCCAACTCGTGTCACATCGCCAATATTGATGCATTTTGTAACAACCCGGACTCCTCACAAGGCAATTTCGGCACTATTACCTCACGATCTTCTCTAACCCCCTCTCTATTAGAGTTTTTTGCCTTCCGTGGGAATCGAACCATGTACCATGGGGTTCACGTACATGTTCAATCCATTCCCATTATCGATTGAGCTTTTGTAACAGCCTGAACTCCTCGCAAGGCAATTATGGCACTGCCACCTCTGATCTTCTCTACCCCCCTCACTAGTAGAGTTTTTGCCTTCTATTGAAATCGAACCCTGTACCCTAGGTTTCTAGTACATGTTCAATCCATTCCCACTACAAATTGATCTACTAGCTCAATTGGTAGTAGGAATGAATTGAACATGTACTTGAACCCTAGGGTACATGGTTCGATTCCCATGGAAGGCAAAAATCTCTAATAGAGAGGGGTTAGAGAAGATCGTGAGGTAATAGTACCAGAATTGCCTTGCGAGGAGTCTCGGTTGTTACAAAAAAAGGCGCCGGAATTGCCTTGTGAGAAGTCCGGGCTGTTACACATTTCATTTGGATCGATTTATCACGACGTGTTCTTTCTTAGGTCCAATAAAATTATACTAGTTCAAAATCCCTCTATCACGAGATATGCGAAGGGCGATGTGATTGACTCAAACGAAGAACGTCCTTAGTGACATTTTTGGTAATGAGACCTCATAGAATTACTCTAGACTAGTTCATTAGACATTGTTTAGGGGTGATTCCCTTAATCAAGACTTAGATAGTCGAGTCCATCATGCAAGAATTAAATAGTTGAGTCTGTTAAGTGAGAGTTAGATAACTGAGTCCCTAGGGTAAGACCTAGATAGTCGAGTCTCTTGCATGAGACTTAGATAACGGAGTCCCTCAAGCAAGACTTTGTAAAGGTTATTTTTCCAAAATTTTAGGCCCTTTCTTATATGATATTTGTTGAAAACGTATGAACCTTGTTTCTGCTTTCCATATTTTATTAGAACTTCTTTAAATTTTAATTAGTTTATGGGTATATTCCTTTATATTACACTAATCACTGAGTAGATTTCTCTTATGGGGAGAATCCCTCAAGCCATGTGTGGGCGAGTTCATTCTTCTTAGGCGAGGATTGTAATAGTAAGTTTCCTGATAAAAAACAATGATATTTCATTAAAGGTCTAACATATAATTGCCTCGTAGACAAGCAATGATCCTTCAATGAACGTCCAACATGTAATTGCCTCATAGAGTGGATCCTTCAGTGATTTAAAAATTAAATAATCTATTCATTTAGTTACTTTAATAATTGATGGGCATAATACCTAAAGAAGAAGTTGAAGAAGAAGACCCAGGTGAATTTCCTTCACCTCCCCCACAATAACAAGATCAGGAACTATCATCACCAGATTCTACTCCAAGACGTGTAAGATCTTTGGTGGACATATATGAAACATGTAACTTTTCCATAATTGAACCTAGAAGCTTTGAATAAGTGTTAAAGCAAGAAGTATGGGTCAAGGTAATGGAAGAAGAGATGAAGATGATCGAGAAAAGCAACACATGGGAGTTAGTAAATATTCCCCTTTGAAAGTATATCATTGGGGGTTAAATGGGTATATAAGACAAAGCTTAACCCTGATGGCACCATATGGAAACACAAGGCAAGGCTAGTAGCTAAAGGTTACTCACAACTACCCGGGATTAGCTACAATGAAACATTTGCACCAATATCCTGTCTTGATACCATTAGTGATCTAATAGATCTTGCGACACAAAAAGGATGAAGTATCCATAAAATAGATGTCAAATGTGTCTTCCTCAATAGTGTAATTGAAGAAGAGATCTACATGGAGCAGCCATAGGGATTCATGTCTAAAGGGGAAGAAAGCAAAGTGTTAAGACTGAGAAAAACACTATGGTTTAAAGTAAGCACCTCGAGCTTGGTATAGCAGAGTTGATCAGTATTTCATGGATCGAGGATTCAGGAGGAGCATGAGTGATCCCACACTTTACGTTATGTCTCAATGAGCCTACACTTACATTAAGTCTCAAGGTCAGTACACTCTCTTACTCTATCTCTATATATAGATGATATTATCTTCACGGAAACAATACTAAGATGATGATGGAGTTTAAAGAAGACATGATAAAGATCTTTGAGATGATCGACCTTAGTTTAATGAGTTACTTCCTCAGTATAGAGGTCAGATTAATGACAGGATATTCATCTCGTAAAAGAAATACGTAGAAGGCTTACTTAATAATTTCAAGATGTACGGTTGCAAACATGTTGCTACACCACTCATAATAAATGAGAAACTATATAAGAATGATGGAGCACCAAAAGCTGATGCATCTAATTATAGAAGTCTAATTGGAAGCCTCATATATTTGGCAATTACACGGCCAGACATAATATATACTGTAAGTCTTCTATCAAGATTTATGCAAAGCCTAAGTGAAATAAACTTTGGAGCAGGAAAACAAATTTTTAGGTATCTACAAGGAACAAAAGAGTTAGGTATATGGTACACTACCAAAACCAACTCCAGATTACTTGGCTACATAGACAACGATTCGGCAGGTTCTATAGATGACATAAAGATCACCTTTGACTATGATTTCTCACTAGGATTAAGAATTTTCTCTTGGCGTCAAAGAAGCAAGCTACAATTCACAATCCACAGCTAAATCAAAAAAATGTAGCAGCTGCTGAAGCAACAAGTCAAGCTATATGACTTCACAAGATACTTGAAGACATGGGAGAAACACAGGATGACCCTACTAAAATCAATTGCGACAGCAAATCTACTATTGCAATGGCAAAGAATCTCGTGCATCGTAGTAGAATAAAACATATATCAATCAAGTATCACATTATCAAAGAAGCCGAAGCAACTAAAGATATAAAACTCGACTACTGTAGTATAAAATATCAAATTACAGACATATTCATGAAGGCGTTGCCGAGACCAAGATTCGAAGAGTTGAGAGCTATGATTGGAGTCACTGAAATTTGCATCAAGGAAGAGATTGAAATTGCTACAAATTTCTAGAATATTATAGTATGGAAATGGTAGAAAAACCTTAAATTATAATGTGTATGAATAAGATAGAACAATCTAGAACTATAAGTGTATGAAAAAGATAGAAGAACCTAACACTATTATAATACTAATCATTCACGAAAACTATAAAAAGAATTAAAATAATATCAAAACATTCACCACCATGAAGAGGTTGGTGACTTGAGAATATAAATAGAACATTAATATTTTATAAATGATCATCCAAAAAATTAATGGTTCTCTAAAACTTTATCAACTATCGACTAACAAACTACTAAAGGTGTATTTGGATTGGCGGTGGACAGAATTGATTCTAGTAGAATTGAGTTTGATAGAATTGATTTTAATAGAATTGAGTTTAGTAGAATTGATTTATGTTTGGATACATTTATGTAAAAGTGAGTTGAATAATAAATTTCAGTGTAAAAAACATTCATAATCAATTCTAGAGACATAAGCTACAAATTCTAGCTTCAAGTAGAATCAATTCTGAAGTCAGAATCAATTCCACTTTTCATAAAACAAACACCTTAAAATTACGCAGAATCAATTTTACACCTCTAAAATTAATTCTGACATTTATAGAAGTGGAACCAAACATACACGAACTATATCAAATCGTAACCCAAATCCTTTTCCCTAAAAATATCCATCAAAAAATAATTTATAATAAAGTGTAGAGGATAATAACATTAGTAATTGTAATGTCCATTAAAAGGGAACAACATTAATAATTGTAATGTCTCATTAAAAGGGAACATTAATCTACAACAAATTACCCATGAAATATGTATGATACACTCCATCTTTATTCAAGTTTGCTATGTTAACACTGAGATTTTACACGTTATACCATATGCACAAGTTTGCTATGTTAACGCTGAGATTTTACACGTTATACCATATGCACTGTTTACTGTATAAATACAGTGAAGGGTATTATAAGATTTTTAAATACAGTGAACGGTAATATAAGATTTTGTAACACACGGTATTATAAGATTTTTAAATACAGTGAACGGTAATATAAGATTTTGTAACACAAATATATAGTGGTATCATTAATCAACTTTATAATTGTATTAACCACAAAAATATACATCATTAACTAATTATTTTATTTATAATTTATTAACCACATTTAATATTTCATTAATCAATAAAATACATAACATTAACCATCTTCTAGACACTAAATTATAAATGTATTAACCATTATGTTTAAAAATTTATTAACCAAGTTATGAACTATATTATTCAATTAAATTACAAACTATTAACCAAAATCAGAATGATATACATATTATTTTTTATCTTTTATCAGAATACATATTAATCAAACTTTGAATTGTATTAATTAAATTTTAATATTTTATTAATCAAAATAATTTAAAAAAATTAAAAAAATATGAAACAAAATTAAAATAATAATAAAAACATTGTTCAATTATTTATAAAAGAGTTTTGGTGTAAGAGTAAATTTAGTGTCAAGATAGCATTTTTTTATCTTTATTTTACACTTCTTATTTCATTTACACATAGGCATGCGTACACATATGCATGCATAAAAGTGTCATTGTTTTCATGGACTTCCTCCTCGTCCACCACCTTTTGATTCTCCTCTACCGCTTCCTCCACCTCCTATTGATCCTCCTCCACCTCCTATTGATCCTCCTCCTCCTCGTCCACTTTTTGATCCTCCACCACCGGAACCGCTGGAACCTCCACCAGGACCTCCAGGCACTCTGCGTCCAACACCAAGTCCACCACCAGAACTTTCATGACCGACGGGGGCTCCCCTGACATCTACCTCAACTTTTGTTTTGGATTCTTCTGTTTTATCTGTAGAAGAAACGCAAACAATATTGCTAATATCAACTTAAGTAGTTAATATACATCAGATTCATAATATACAGTGAAAAATCTTTATCCAATAAATTTCTTTCTCATTCTTTAATTTTAATTAAAAACTAATAATATACAAAGTTTTAGGAGAAAAAAGACCAAACTAATCTATATAGAATAATACTAAACCTCCACCAATGTGTCCTCCACCTCCACGGCCGTGTCCACCGCCATTTGATCCTCCTCCTCTACCACTTCCTCCACCACCTTTTGATACTCCGCTTCCTCTACCACTTCCTCCACCACCTTTTGATCCTCCGCCAGGACCTCCAGGTACTTTGCGTCCAACACCAGGTCCACCGCCAGGACTTCCATGACCGCCGGGTCCACCACCGCTGGGGGTTCCCCAGACATGTACCTCATCTTTTGTTTTGCCTTCTTTTGTTATATCTGAACCATATATTGCAAACACTTTTTAATATTACTAATATCATGATAAACAGAAAAAAAATTAAATTTATGATAAACTTATTCTTAGTTTTTAATTAAAAATTAATTAAAACACAATTTTGAGGAAAAACGACCAAAATAATCTATATAGAATAATACTAAACCTTCAACAATGTGTCCTCCACCTCCTCCTCCTCTTCCGTGTCCACCACCATGTCCACTGCCGTGTCCACCACCATGTCCACTGCCGTGTCCACCACCATGTCCACCACCGTGTCTACCGTGTGATCCACCTAATCCCCAACGATCTAGGCCAACTTTTGTCTTTGATGCCTCTATTGTAGCTGCAAATATAAAACATTTTTAGATAATGCTAATATCATTATATTCTCTTAGAAAATTTTAGTACATAGTTACATCATTATTGTTGAGACTTGAGATGAAGTACCTTGTTTTTCATCTTTGGACACTTGAGTTGCTTCAGAAGCGATAAGAAGTAGCGCAGAGAGGAAGCACAAGAAGATAACGGGCTTGAGATTCATTTTTGTTACTTGGGTTTATAGTATGAAGATTGTTTTTGGGGACATTCTATTTATAGTGATGAAATGAAAAGAAAACGTAAGATGAAGAACAAAAAGAATTTGTTTAGACAATTCATTTCCAGATTGTGGGGACATGGATATGTGAATAATGAATCCTCATCATCCCTGATTTTGTAATTAAAGTCTTAGAATGAGACACGGTGTTATATCACATAACCAAGTTTTTCAAACAATGGCAAGTGGCATGACTAATATAATTTTACAGAAAAATATTAAGTTTATGGTAAAGTTAAAGGTAATTTATTTTTAATGATGAATCAAATTTTATCATATAAAATTAATTTTTAAAATCTCATATTAATTTAAAATCTTAAAATGTTAAATTTATGTTTCTTTTTATTTACAAAATTTAATATCTTCTATTTTATACAATTAACGTACCAACATCTTACTATACTAAAATTAAATTATATATTATTTTTTAATTTTATTCTTTAATTAAATTAATATATGATTTTAAAATTTTATTTTATATGATAAAGTTTGATTAATATATATCATAAGAAGTAAATTATTTTTAACTTTATAAAAAATACCCAAAAATTTATCTATTTGTATATTTTTTTTCTAGAACCGTGAAACAGTGTACAGGATATATCATTTCATCAATTCAATTGATAGTTAATTCAATTAGGAGTCCGACAATAGTTTGAGATATGATTTTTGTATGACAAATGCCGAATATTTTAGATAATTATTTTTTAAATTATTGACTTTTTTTAGCTTCAATATGTTTTATTTTTTTGGCAAGTTTCATACAAAGAGTTAAACTTGTGTCAAAACAATATTGTTGTGAATCAGATGTCTTGCAACAAAATATAAATTTGTTGCTTAATGATCAAGAAACAATTAGGGTAAGAAAAAGAATGAAGAACACGATAAACACAAGGATTGGTTATTAACTGTTATTCTTTCCTTACTCTTGAAATAAGATTACAAGTATACAAGAATAACAAATAACTCTCTCACCCTAAAATATGATTTGCAGTATGCAATGATGAGAGACTAGTATGCTATTTATAATAAACCTAACATACTAAACTAATGGGCTTTTATCACAACTACCCATTACAAACTAACTTATGGTACAAGCTAACTTAACTAATTGGACAAAACAACCAGACCCAATTTGATGCTAACAATCCTAGCATCCTTCGACACTGCAAGCTAGAACACACTTCGACTACAACTTGTAACACATCGACAGCATCACGTGAGCAAACTTCGACTGCATGCTAAACTCTATCGAACCATCGAACCAAGATACTACCTTCGACCCAATAGAGTTCGATCCAATATCTCACAAATCTCCACCTTGGAACAAACTCTATTATCAACTAATGAACTAGTTTTCTTCATGCAGCTTTATCAACTGCATATAGTGGATAAACATGCAACTAGGCAATGTCTTGGTGATCATATCAGCAGCATTATGATTTGTCGAAACCTTCAGCACTTGGACTTCTCCACACTCGATTATCCGTCTGACGAAATGCAGCCTCACATCAATGTGCTTGATTCGCTCATGATATGCTGAATTTCTCGACAGTTGTATTGCGTTTTGACTGTCAAATTTAACAGTGAGAACTTCACCTCGAATTTTCAGCTCCTTAGCAAAACCTTCAATCCATAATGCTTCTTTCACAACTTCAGTTAAATCAATATATACCGCTTTAGTGGTTGATAATGCAACAACGTTTTGAAGTGTTTCTTTCCAACTAACTGTTGTACCAAACAAAGTGAAAACATATCCAGAAATAGATTTTCTGGAATCTATACAGCCTGCATAATCAGAGTCAACATATCATTCGATTACTTCTTTACTATCTTCACCCAAGACTCCACCCTAAGTAAAGACTCTGTTCAGAGACCCATTTATGAATCTTAGAATCCACTTCAATGCTTGCCAGTGAGCCTTTCCAGGACTCTCCGTGTACCTGCTTATAAGACTTACTGCATATGTTATGTCTAGTATAGTACAAACCATAACATACATCAAAGAACCTACTACATTAGCATATGGGATGCTATTCATACAAGCTCTTTGGACCTCAGTACAGGAACACTGATCAATTCTCAACTTGAATTAAGGGTTTGTTGAGTCACAACAGGATTCAAATTCGACATACCAAACTTTTCGAGAATCTTTCGTAAAGATGCCTCTTAAGATAAGCATAATTTCGACTGCTTTTTATCTCTTCGAATGTCAATCCCAAGAATCCTGGAAGCTGCTCATAGATCCTTCATTTTGAACTCCTTTTTGAGTCCAGCTTTCACCCTCAATACCTCTTCGACATTGTTACTTGCTATGAGAATATCACCAACATAAAGCAACAAAATAACAAATGAATTACCAGAATGAAATCTAAAGTAAACACAGTGGTCAAACTGACTTCTAATGAAACTTATGTGTGCCATGAATTTGTCGAATCTCCTATTCCACCGTCGATGAGATTGTTTCAGCCCATATAAAGGTCTATTCAAATTGCACACATAATCTTCCTTTCCCTTTTCGACATGCCCTTCAGTTTGCCTCATTAGGATTGTTTCATCTAGATCACCATACAAGAACACCGTCTTCACATCCATTTGTTCCAGTTTAAGATCGAACTATGCCACCATGGAAAGCAACATTCAAATGGACCTATACTTCACAACAGGAGAAAACACATCATTGAAGTCTACACCTTCTTTCTGAGTAAAATCCATTGTAACCAACCTTGCCTTGTATCTTTTCGATGCCACTCCTTTGATTTCTTCCTTAACTTTGAAAATCCATTTACAGTTTACTAACCTGGATCCAGCAGATTTCTTGATCAATACCCAAGTGTTATTATCATGAAGAGACTTCATCTCATCCTCCATGTCCTTCAGTCATTGAGTCTTATTTCGACTCCTCATAATTTTTTTCCAGTCTCTTGGTTCTTCATTTAGAACCTCACTTGCATAAATTAAGGCATAAGCTATAAGATCTGCATACTAGAATCTTTGAGGTGGTTTGAGGACTCTTCGTATCCTATCTCTTGCCAATAGATAGTCATCGACAGTTTCCTTGACTTCATCAGCATCCTCTGCTTCTTCGACTTTATCTAGGATACGCAATTCAGCATCAACATGCTCCACCTCAACTGGAATATCTACGTCCAGCTCTTCGTCAGATACTTATGCACTTCGACCAACATCATCCGTTTTCTCGAAATCCATTTCAGCTTCATTGAAAACAACATCTCGACTGGTGATAATCCTTCGGTGACCTGACTCTAGGCATCATAGCCTATAAGCTTTGACTCCTTCAGGGTATCCCATGAGAATGCCTTTAAGAGCTCTAGTTTCGACCTTGTCTTGCCTTATGTTAGCATAGGCTCACAACCAAATACTCTCACTTTGTCGATATTTGGTGGATGTCCCGACCAAACTTCTTCAGGTGTCTTCATATCTAACGTAGTCGAAGGACACCTATTTATAAGATATGTTGTTGTTGAAACAGCCTCAGCCCAAAACAGCTTCTTTAACCCAGCACTAGTCAACAAGCATCTAACTCTCTCCAAGATGGTTCGATTAAACCTTTTAGCCAAACCATTTTGTTATGGATTTCCTGCAGTAGTTTTGTGCCTTGCAATACCAGAGGCATCACAAAAGCTATTGAATGCCTCATTGCAAAATTCAAGACCATTGTTTGTTCTCAATATCTTGACCTTTCTGCTAGTTTGATTTTCGACCAAAGTCTTCAAACCTTGGAAATTCTCAAAGGTTTCATCCTTAGTCTTCTGAATAAATACCCATAACTTTTCGGAATAGTCATCTATTATGGATAGAAAATACCTTTCTCCTGAATGTGATGGACACCTTGCAGGCCCCCAAAGATCAGCATAGATGTAATTAAGGGATCCATGTGTTCTTTGTTTGCCTTTGTTGAACTTTACTCTTCAAGATTTTCCAAGTGCACAGGGTTCACAAAACTTCAGCTTTTCGACTTTGTCTCCACCAAGCAAATTTTGTTTCCCCAATTCGACCAGACTCCTTTCACTGACATGGCCTAATCTCATGTGCCAAATTTTTGTCTTCGACAAAGGTTTAATGGATGCAACAATTGTCAAACCACTTATAATTTCATCCTAAAGGGTATACAAGCCTTGTTTCTTCATGCCTCTCAAGACTTCCTTCGACCCCTTCACGACTCTTAGGATAATTTTCTCTCGAAAAACATATCCTTTCTTGTCGAATTCACCAAGAGAAATCAAATTTCTCTTGAAATCATGTACATACCTGACTTCAGTCAATAACCTTATTGACTCATCATGGAGTTTGAATATCACAGATCTAACACCTGCAATCTTGCAAGCTTTGTTGTTTCCCAGCAATACGGATCCACCATCTTGATCACATAATTCCTCGAACAAGTCTTTGTTTGGAGTCATGTGCCAAGTGCACCCAGAATCCATAATCCACTCTTTCGACGAGTTGCTGCTCGAAACCACAAGAACATCAGATGAGTTTGTAACATGGTGGGAGAACTGACTTGTTTGTTTTTCGTTTTATCGCAAATGTTACAGATAGCAAGAGTCGCCACCGACTTTTATTTTATCCAATAATGAGAAGTTGTAAAGAACAGGAAAAGAACTTCGTTAGATTCAGAGTACGGGAGTCAATTATGAAAAGGGAATGTATTAGCACCCTTTTCGTCCGTAGTTATGTACGGGTTCTTAGTTGCTTTACTCACTTTTTAAAACTTGCTTTCTATGTTAGTTATTTGAAAAGTATTTTGAAAAGACATTTCGCTTTGAATTTGTAATGATTCTCGTTGGAATGTATACGAAGTATTTAGCAATGTTTGTTTGGAAAATGTTTTAACTTTGTAATGATTCTTGATGGAATATATACAAAGTGTTTTTGAAATGTTTTTGAAAAATGTGAAGTGTGAAAAATATTTTGATTGGAGCAAGCAACAAAGTCTTATTACGTACTCAGAATGGTCGTTTCCATGTTATTTTCCTTCTCTTTTAGAATAAGGTTATCCATACCATTAGTTGGTAGGTAACTTTATTCGTTTGGATGTGAAGGGACAATTGAAGGGTCATCGTATGGTCATAGAAGGCAACATGTAAGGATACCTTAGCAATTCGTAGGGACGCTCATCACTTATTCCTAGGCAACAACCGAGGGACGAGATCATACATTTGTAGGCAACATCGAGGGTCATAGAGGGACTATGATCTTTGTGTCAAAGGGACTATGATGATGTTATTCGTAAGAGTCTTTGCTAATGGTATCCCTACGTTCGAAGGACATGACCATTGTATTCGAAAGGTAGCAAGAGAGGATACCCTAAGGGGGTGCAAATGTGCAAAGTATGTTTGATTCAGATATTTAGTCTTGATTATTAGAGTGATCTAATGGTTGATTTTAGATCTTGTCATGCAAACCCTAGTTACTAGCAATTAGATATATATGTACATGAAGTAAAGGTGCGAAAAGTAAAGTGCGGAAAGTAAAGTCTTACGCTATTACATGGCTTTGGGGAAGATACATAATAGGAGGTGCGGAAAGTAAAGACAAAAAGTAACTACGCTATTACAAAAATATCCTTGCGACCTATACATCGATTTCTAATATTTAAAGTGCGAAATAGTAAATAAATAATCAGAATAATAAGAAAAATGTTAGTGAAATTTTTTTGGAAATTAGTAACAATGTTTTTAGGGTTAGTAAACCTAATTACAAGAAAGAAAACATTTTTTTGAAATTTTGTGGATGATTTTAATTAAGAAAAAACCTAATTATAATTACTTAGTATTTAATTAGAAAAATAATTTAAATGTGAAAAAAAGAAAAAAAATTTTGTGTCAAAAATTAAATAAAGGTTTTAGAAACCTAAATCTAAAATTAAAACATATTTTAGAATTTTAGAAAATAGTTTAAAAATTAATTGAAAAGAAACTAAATCGGTTAGAAAATTGAAAAAAAATAAAAAAGTTAGAGAAAACAAGTTTTAAAAAAATAGCAATGGTCCCTGCAAGTGTTGAACTCGTGACCTAAGGGTCACATGCTCAGAATTGGAACACTGCGCCATGTGCATATGATGATAGTAACACGCCTTTGTTTGTATGTAAGTGTTAGCCTGAAAAATCACAAATTATGAAAGAAAAAAAGTGCAAAAGGCAGGGATCGAACCCACGCCTTGAGGGACAAAGAGGACTAGCGCACACATGGTTAACCACTAGGGTGGTGATAAATCCATGTATTAGTACACAAGGATAAATATATATGCAATATTAAATTCAGAAAACCAATTTTTAAATGAAAACGCGTGTTGGGGCCCAGGGAGTTTAAATGATCTAATCACACGCCATTAATCTTAAGCCTAATAGTAAGAATCGAGACAAAAATATTAAGCCTACCCCCCTAAATCTACCCTTGCGAGTCGATTGGTGGCATTGGTTTGTCCTAAAAATCCTTGTGTTAATGTGTTCGAAGGTCAAAGTTCTTCATGCCCTAACAATGGCATAACGTGATTTAAGCCTCAAAGCTTACATGTAACACATTGTACCTGTACTAACAAACACCTTGAACATGAAGAAACACATTAAATATGTTAAGAATGCATGAAAAGTGAAATCGATCTCAAGGAAACCTTACCAACTGGTGAGACTTGGATGGCACGTTCTGGGGTGCTTTGGCATTGTGTAAGGACTTGAATCAACTCTTGGGAACCTCAGGACGGTGATGGAAGGCTTGAATCACCTTGAGAACAACTGGAAAACCGTGTTTGAGTTTAACCTAAACTTTGAATTCTTGTGAATTTTTCCTAGGGTTTTTCAGGCTAGCAATCCGTGTTCTTTGTATCTGGCCTTGTTGTGTATACATAGAGCATAAGATTAGGTCAAGAATTAAGTGAAAATATATTGCATTCAATGAAAGATATTTGATTGAAGTTTTTGAACCAAATATTTCTTTTTCTTGACCAATCTTCTTGTAATGCTTCCCATGTGTTTTTTCCAGCTTGTGTGAGCTATATTGGACCTCAAGATACTTGGAAAATAAGCCCAACATGCCATGACTTCATTCTTTGCATTTTAATTTATTTAAATGGAATTTAAATGATTTAATTCCAAAATAAATGAGATGAGGGAGTTTAATTGAGCTTGTAGGTCATGGGCCACCATAAGAATAAGTTTAAATCATAAAAACCATGGCCCATTTGAAGAAAATTTGAATTTGCTAAGTATTTCTCTTCATGCACCTCTTCAAAAATTTCAAACTTGCACAACTTGTATCTTGATCAATTTTCAACATTTTTAAGTGTCTTGGACTTTTTAGAAAGCTCAATATATCCTCTAAACACTCTTTTTGGTTTCATCTTCATTGAACTTTCCACGTTTATGTACACTTCTTTGCAAAAATATGACTTTTTGTTGACTTTTAGAAAGACCTACAATGTCTTGATCCATAACTCTCAAATGAAGCATCTTTGGCCAAAGCTTGTGAGTTATGAAGTTGTAGAGAATTGAATTCTATTTAATATGAGTTTTGGTGGAAAAATATCTGATAAAGTATGTGAAAGTTATGCATGGTCAAAGTTCTGTTGAATTTTTGTCCAAATACCCTAATTTAGAAACTTTGAATTTTGATCAAACCTTGATTTTTTTTATGAATCACGATCAACCCTTGATCAAATGATGAATGTGACTTCAAAATCTTGATGTTGACAAAAAATGATAAAGTTTGACTGTATGTTGACCACAATTGACTTTTTGTCCAATACAATTGATTTTCGACCATCTGAGCAATTGACTAAGCAAACTTGAGTTGTGAGGCTTAAAACTTGTCATGGTTATCCTTGAGACATATTAGGAGGTATAATGACTAATTGAGGTGATAGAACTTATCTTTGACTTGAGAGAATCAAAACCTTAGTTGTGGGTCGATTGCTTAGGAGATGGTTCATCTGGTCAACCCTTGAGAAGTTGTTGAGTATAGAGATGTGGAATGTCTTGAGAAATATGTGGGCAAATTTTGGGGTATAACAGAGTCGAGATCATCTTGAACAATAGTTGCATTGCCATTATCCTTTCCTCCATGATCTTTCAAGCGTTCAGGGCACACTTTTCTTGTGCGACCCTCCTTCTTACAATGATAACATTGAATACCAGATGCTTCATCACTGTAAAGCTTTTGCTGACTTTTACCTTTCTTCTCATCGAACTTATTATCCTTTCGCAAGAATTTTCCTTTAACGGTCAAATCTTCACCAACGGTCGAAGGTCTTTGCTCCTTTCGTTCGTTCAAGTCCTTCAAATACAAGGCTGATTGAAGTGAGCATGTGATTTGGGCAATGCGCACAACAATAACAATGCTTGATCTTCATCATCGATCTTCACATCTATATTTTCAAGATCAAGAATCAGCTTGTTGAACATATCCAACTGCTCATCCAACACTTTGTCTTCAATCATCTTGAGTGAATACAAAGCTTGCTTCAGGTAGAGTCGACTCACCAACGATTTGGTCATGTACAAACTTTCAAGTTTCACCCATAACCCTACCGTCGTCGTCTCCTTTGATACCTGTCGAAGAACCTTATCACTAAGGCTCAACAAAACTGCATTGTGGGCTTTCTCTATCATCTCCCTTCAATGCTTCCAAAAAACCATACTGAACTAGTAGGGCTTTCATCTTCAAGCGCCACAGACCAAAATCGTTCACTCCGGTGAACTTTTCAATCTCATACTTTGTCGAAGACATCTTCTCCATGCTCACCGCACCAATTTGTTGTGAATCGGATGCCTTGTAACAAAATATAAACTTGTTTCTTAATGTTCAAGAAACAATTAGAGTAAGAAAAAGAATGAAGAACACGATGAACAGAAGGATTGGTTATTAATTGTTATTCTTTCCTTACTCTTGAAATAAGATTACAAGTATACAAGAATAACAAATAAACCTCTCACCCTAAAATAGGGTTTGCAGTATGCAATGATGAGAGACTAGTATGCTATTTATAATAAACCTAACATACTAAGTTAATGGGATTTTATCACAAATACCCATTATAGACTAACTTATGGTACAAGCTAACTTAACCAATTGGACATAATAACCAGGGCCAATTTGATGCTAACAATCCTAGCATCCTTCGACACTGCAAGCTAGAACACACTTCGACAACAACATGTGAGCAAACTTCGACTGCATGCTAGTACCATTTTATACCATTAGAATCCAAAATATATATACCATTATAATTCAATTCACATATTTGCAACAGAACCAAAAACAGTCCTAACAATAACAAAGTTATTCCTAACAATAACTAATTCAACCCTAACAAAATCAGCCCTAACAATAACAAAATCAACCCTAACAAAATTATCCCTAACAATAAATAAATCAACCCTAATTAACAAAATCAGATCAGCCCCAACAATAACAAAATCAGCCCTAACAATAACTAAATCAGCACTAACAAACTTAGCTCTAATAATAACTAAATCAGCCATAATTAATAAGATCAGCTCGAAATCGCCAAAATCCAACGAGCGGACGGTCCTGGTCCTGCAAGGTATGAACAGAACAACATGGTCAATAATGTATTCACACAATAATGTATTCATAACACTTTTCAACTTCCAATACCTTACTTGATTCTTTTCTCAATAATATATTCACACAATTCCTCCTTGATTTCTTCCAATTGATTTCTCGTGTAATGAGCACACTTGTATTCATCAAAGTACTACATGAAAAAACATAATATGCATGATTTAGTTAAAAGTAATAAATTATATGAAATATCTGATAAATATTAAAATAAATCCTAAGTTTTAAATTCATACTTTGATTGGAAAATCTATTCGATTCAAATGAAGGATTTCTTTCATAAACCTCATAACAAAGTATCTGCAATCTATACCTCTATGTTGACAAGCACACTACATAGGAAAGCAAATAAGAATGTATAGTTATCTTGTTTTATCAAGTAGCATCACTATTATAAGCAAATTTGTAAAATTAATGTACCTCCACTTTGATCCATGTAATGTTGCTTGATCTAGACCGTGGTACTCGAGTGTCTCTTTGAGAGCATAATACTTGTATTTATAGAAAAAAAATAAACATATATATATTTAGAACAATCTCACACGAATAATTAAATATACAAATACACATGAATATTTAGAATAATCTCACTTATGTATCAATCATTAACTTCATATCTGGATAATTTGTCTAATCACCATTGTTGTACCCCAAAATTTATCCTCTTCTTTTTCGTATTTCTGGCTTATAATTCGATTGCATAAACATACATATAGTTGCACACATATGATTGATAATGGGAATACTAGGTTCAAGGTACCCCAAGTGGTGAAATAAATGGCGCGTTTCGGTTATGTCAGATCACTTTGAGTCTAATATCGATATTGTTCGATTCGCATGCTCAATACAACGTATTCTGGTCAGAAAGCTATTTCATTTTGATTCCATAAGAATTGGTATCATTTCGATATGTTCTCCTGTTTATCTGTTCAAATCGGAGGCCGTTTCATCAAAGAAAAAGAATTTATTCGCTTATTTCTCAATAAAGTGAATTTTGGGTTTTTCAGCGCATTTTGGGCACTTCAGAAGGCAAATATCTTAGCTCTTCAAGTATTTTCTGATGAGTTTTGACTTACAGGTCCCTCTCATTATTATCTACAACTTTATTGTGAAAGCCGGAAACAAATTATGTGAGGAAGGTCCCCAAAGAAATTGATTTCTCCAGTGGATAAAACTGAATTTTACTGCTGAACTGTGTATTTTGCGCACTAAAAAATTCATATCTCCTAGTTAGAAACTCGAAACTGAGTGGGGCCAATTTCTAAAATTCCATATCAAAGCCCTCTACAACTTTTATTCACAACTCAAGAGCTGACTCCTCACCAATTAATGCCAGAATTTTATTCTTTGGAGTTGACTTTGAGTTGTACCGAACAATTTTCATCTGATACGCGAAGTTCAAAAAAATATATCTCGCTCGATTTTTATTGAATCAAGGTGGGACCAATACCAAAATTTCACAAATTCCGTTGGCTTCAATTGTCGCAGAAACACTCACTTGCAGATTTTGATCAAAAGACCCTCGTTCGAGGCATTTTCTCTAAAGAGCGCATTAAACATTCTGCATGTGTCAGTCGCTTGAAAACTGTGTCAAAATTTCAAAAAATTCATATCGACTTGAAAGTTTATCTAATTGAGTCGAAATTTTTATTCTCGCAAGCAAAATTGCATTTTGGATATTTTTCGTTTACATTCCGACTTCAAATTCCGCACGGATTTGGATGTTTTGGATTAATTACGAAAAATTATTTGGATAATCACGATTTGGGCTTGATTATGGATCTAAGGCACTCTTAGGCCGAATTCGCAAGGCTATAAATAGATTTTTTCCTTCACAAAATAGAACAACACAATCATTTTCTTAATTTTAACCACAAATCACTCTCTAATTCTCTCTCAAACAAAATCCAAAAACTCAAGAACAAAAGTCAAATTTCACTTCAGTTCTTCAAGAATTAAACAATTTATCTTCATCTTCTTCAATTCTCCATTGAAGCTTCAAGATTTTCAAGAGTTCAAGCTTGATCTCAAGAATTATCATCAATTCAACGTTGATTTGGTATTTTCTTTGAAGAGCACAAGGAATTCCTCTTCAATTTGATTCAAACTTCAAGTTCAAGTTAGTGTTTAGTTCAATTAAGCACTTATTTTAAGCTATTATTGACTTTTAGCTTTTCTTGAAATTGAATATTCTAATTGCTTGTAATTTCCGTGTGGATTTCGATTCTTGAATTTTCATCTTTGAATTCGTTAAATTGAATTGAATTTTGCAACGTTATTGTGTTGGTGTGAAGAATTTGTTCATTACACACACATACACTTGTGGTGTTGATTTTCCTTGCATTTAGGCATATGATTTAAACACTTTGCATCATCAATTGTATGTTCATGCATTAGGATATGTGTGGATCAATTAAGATGCATTGAATTATGTAATTAGAGGCTTGCATTGTGCATCGAATTGTGTCGAAATGTAGGACTTAAGACACCTAGTTTTAGATGCATTTGCACATTGTACATAATTCACATACACACACTCTTTGACATAATTTACATTCTTGTATATCCTTTCATGTGCATGTAGGATAGTTGAAGCAATTGAGCATGTCGATGCATGATCTTTAAGACATGAAAACATGAGGAAACCTCACTTTTCACAACACAATTTCACAAGCATGCACACTCCACAACTTGATACCTTGTGCAATTTCCCTTTAACATTTTCACATGACTTCATCACATTTAGGTCACTAATCTCTTTGCATTTTTGCATCTCTTGTCATATGCTCATGCATTGAGAAGTATGTAGATAGACTAACATGCATCGATTCATGTGATTTTGAAGCCTAAGTTGCATGAAAAAGAATGTGGAAATGCAAGAATTAGGCGCATTTCGTTTCTTAGGAGCATTTTGCATAATTCATACACATGTACATAGGCTTGTGATGTGTACTCTTGATCATTTTTATGCTTACTTTTGCAAACTTGAGATTGAATGTTTTTCCATGCTTCCATTCATTTGCATTTCGCTTGTAAACCGCGACTTATGGAATTAAGTGCTTCCGATGAACCTTTTTTCTTGTTACTTGACTGTATGGATCGATTTTTGACATGAGAACATCATGGAAAGGAGTTTTGGTTCGAAACAGGAAATTTTGCAGGTTATAGACCGCCCTTAGCGGCACCAGGAGTGCGTTAAGCACCAAATTCTCTGACTTTTTGTGTTGCAGATCGCGCTTAGCGCCACTAGAAGCAGGTTTAGCGCCAAATTTTCAGTTTGGGTCGCGTTTAGCGCCACATACCAGGCTTAGCGCGACCTGGAACTGGAAATTTTACTTTTCTTGAATTCAGATGCAAAACATCATATGTTCTAACACTCTTGAATGTTGTTTGAGATATATTTGATGCAAGAGCTTGTGTAGTAAATTAATATGACACAATCATTTGATGTTTCACGCATGTATACCCACGTATACATTCCTTTTGCTTGCTTTTTGGGTCTAACTCCCTTATTGCAAGTGTTGTGCGTTTGTATACCCACATATACGTTCTGTTTGTCTGCTTTTTGGGTCTAACTCCCTTCTTGCAGGTGTTTTTGCACTTGTATACCCACGTATACATTATATTGTCTGCTTTTTGGGTTTAACTCCATATTTGCAGGTGTTTTGTGCTTGTATACCCACATATACATTCTATTTGTTTGTTTTTGGGGTCTAAATCCCTTCTTGCAGATATTTGGCACTTGTGCACATGTGCGTACATTTTATTATTTATTTATGTTTGGAGTCTAACTCCCTTCTTGCAGGTACATTGTGATCAGAATGTGTATACACATGTTCCATTGCTTGTGCGCATATGCGCACACTCTATTGTTTGTTTGTTGGGATTTCTCCTCTCTTGCAGGTGTTATTACTTCTGATACATATGAACGCGTATCCCGCTTATTTTTGATACCTTGAGTGCTTCTCCCCAGTTTACTCTTATTGCATGGCTGCAGTACTTGAAGTTTTCCAAATTATTTCTTTAGCTCACAGTGCTCTTCAATTTTATATCTGTTTGGTAGTTTCTACACTGATTTTATTGTATTTTCTTACAGCTTTCCCAAATATCATGATAAGTAGGGATTTCCAGCTTTTCTTTTTCCATGAGAAATAGGAATAGAGATGCATAATGGGGCTTCTATAGTTGGAGCATGTTCAGGAACCCCTCTGGTTTATTTAAGGACCCGTTTAGGGCACTTATGTGTGCTAATTATGTTTGGTTTGTTTAAAGTCCTCATTCGTGCATAGGGAGACAATTCTCAATAAGTGTTTACATTTGTGCTTGCATAGGTCAAGTGGTTAGACAACTTGACATGGCACCACTATGCAAAGACCCGCATTGCTATTTTTTATGCTATTGATATATGGGGCAAGCGGAAAAGGTCGGCAGTCGTCCCCCGCAAAGTTCTAGTCTGTGTCTTGTATGGCACACGTAAATCGTGTTGCTCTTCCTTATGGAGTTAATAAAAAAGTGGCCAGAGTTCCATATTCTGATTCTCCACTCTTTCCTGGGGTTCGTATTTATTGCAAAACTCGCATCATTTGCTCTGTAGGTTATGCCTACGGTTATTTGACATTTGTTTGCGTATTGCATTGTTTGTGTGGTTCTGCCAAAGCACTTGTTTGCTTCATCCCTTTGCATCCCTTGGTTTCACAACCAAGACGGATATAGGATAGCTTTCCGTTAGGACCGCTTGGTTAGGATAGTTCTCGAGCCTAGACATTAGGATTTACATCCTTTGCATGTTGACATAGGTAGACATTCCCTTACGTCCTCAACCATAGTTCCAATCTTTGCATGACAACATTAAGGCTAGTACTAGTGTAGTATCCCTTTTGTTTTGCTTGTTTCTTTTTGCATCCTTGCATGTAATTAAAACTAAAACTTGCCTTCTTTTTCTCTTGAAAACAAAAACTTAATAATGGTTTGAACTCCATTCACAAAGGTAAAAGCAACCAACCAAGAAAAACTCTTTTTCACCTTCGTGTGCATTTTCTTTTTGTGTTTAAAACCTTTTTCACAAGTAAAAAACATAAAATCCACCAAAACAAGTGAGCCAAACTACGACGCTTTAACTTTCCTATTGCACAAGGGAATACGTAGGCATCTTGTCACGGGCTTGATCTAGCACAACTTGTAAATACTTCCTTCTTTTCCCTGTGGTTTATTTATTTCCCTTTTCTTTTGCATGCATTATAGTGACTAAGCATAGATAGATATAACACACCCCTTAGCTAGAAAATAGAAGTGGATACCGTAGAGTACTACGGGCGTGTGGGGTGTTAATCCCTTCCTCTCACGTAACAAACTCCCTTACCTAGATCTCTCAGTCTTGAGATCGTGGTTTCTTCCCTCTCAAGTTTAATCGATGTCTTCCGTTCTCCTTCGTGAGATAAAAGACGTTCGATGGCGATTCCATTGATACACCCCTATCAATTAGAAGTTCAGCCAGGTGGTTTCAACCATTTATCGAATTCAGATAATACCCCACTTCTTTGAAAGGATCCAAAGAAACCAATATAAAGTGACGTCTATAAATTAAAACAAAAGTTTAGATGGAAATTTATACAAAAGATACAAAGATTAGAATGAACTTAGAATGAAGTACTAACCCTACAGGAATAGTATTATACGGTAAAATATACAAGCTTTTTGTACTGCTGGCCATGGATCTCTCAACTAAGTGATCTCTTACTGAATATGGATCCTTAACAATTGACGCTCCGTTGACACGGGATGAAGACAAGAAATGGAAGTTGTTTGACAATTGATTCCCGTGCATCAAATTTTCATACAAGAACCTTAAATAAAAACATAATAAACATTACACTATTTTCATTGAAATGTGTAAATAAATTGTTCAGCAAATTAAATAAAAGATTGATCACATTACCGGATGTATGAGTGTACAACATCGATGCCTAATTCTATATGCTCAAAAATCTATTCCATGTCCTCTTTCGCAATAGGCTGCTTTGGTGGCAACGGGGTATGCACACGCCCACTCCGAGTTACTCGTCCCACTTCAGCAAAGTTAAATATGTATGAAAGAGTAGGTATGGGTATTTCCTTCCCATTTTCCATCATAGTTGCGTTGTATTGATAGGGAACTGCTTTGTCAGAGTCATATGGAACGTGTCCAGGTAGACAAATGATTAAAGGAGAGTCGGGAACCCTTGGACTGTTGTATTCGACCTCAATGTGCTCAGGCATATTGAAGTGATGGATAAAGACGATTACTTCGGGAATTTTTGAGTTGATATTTGAGACTAAAAGCTCATGCGAATAATACCCTACCATATTTATGCCATAATCATTCCTATTTTTGAAATTTTGAATGTCGCCGTTGTCAATTAATCGCTGAAGATCTACTTTTATGGTTGGACATCTGCGAGAATCTGAAAAACAAATTTTACAAGATGTGTAGTCATGCCGAGCAAAACCACCCATCATGCTGAATGTAGCGTGTAATTGTACCAAGTTTTCTCTTACCAAATTTACATCGATGACTTGGTATCGGTTTGAATTCCTAACTTTTAAATTCATAGCATTCCCTCCATGATTAGGCAGCAGATTCACTTGCACATTTGGATTCGTATTTCTGAAAGAAATAAGATTAGCCTTAACCAGTATTTGAACTTCCGCTTTCAAGGCTATACAGTGTTCGAGATTGTGACCAGGTGCCCCTTGATTAAAAGGGCAAGACACATCTGTTTTGTAACACCAAGGTAATTTATTAGGTACTAGAGGTGGTACTCTTGTTTGAACAAGATTTCTCTCAATCAAGGCAGGATATAATTCCATTTAAGACATCGGAATTGGATCAAACTGCGAGATTCTAGGAGCACGATTCTTATTGTTGTTGAATTGTTGAGCCTGTTATAGAGGCTGCTGATTCTACTGGAATTGTGGGGTAATTCCCATGTTTGAAGTTGTACTAACAACTGGTGCAACCGTGGATACCTGTTGTCGGTGATTGATATTCTTCCTAGGTCTCCCTTGGGATACCATTCCAACATCTTGTTCTTTCTTCTTCGGGAAACCAGTTCCAATTCTCTTGGTTCCGCTTGAAGATCCAACTTCTCTAGTTAAGCGTCCTGCTCGGACTCCTTCTTCTAATCGCATCCCCATGTTTACCATTTCAGTAAAATCCCTCCAATGTTGGGCGTACTCTTTGAAAGTCTCATTTTCCTTTTGAGACATTGATTTGAGTTGATCTCAATCTGGAGCCATGTCCAAATTGAATTTATATTGTTGAACAAAAGCTTCACCTAGGTCGTTGAAAGTTCGAATGTTTGCACTATCCAATCCCATGTACCACTTCAGAGCAGCGCTAGTAAGACTGTCTTGGAAATAATGAATGAGCAATTGATGATTATCGTTATATGTAGACATCTTCCTAGCGTACATCATAAGATGACTTTGCGGGAAAGAGTTACCTTTGTATTTTTCAAAGTCGGGGACTTTGAACTTAGCGGGTATCCTTACGCTAGGAACAATACATAGATCGTGGGAATTTTTCCCAAACAAATCCTTTCCATGGATTGTTTTGATCTCTAACTGCATCTTATAGAACTGTTCTTGGAGATCTTCCATTCGGCCACGAGGATTCGTTCTGTCACCAAGATTATGATTGACTTCGTTGTTCGCAATAACGTGAACCACAAAAGCTGAATTCGTCATACTCGGTTGATAAACCGACATAGTGACTTGAGGAAAGGTTACTCCATACGGAGGAGTGAACGCAGAATTCTGCAAAGTAGGAACCTCAGTTGTGGTCGCTTGTACTTCAGAAGTATTTTAACGAAAACCTATGCCTAAATTGAAAGGTATGCCTTATGGATAACCTTCGGGCATACTGAAAAATGGATTACTAACTGCAACAACAAAAACTGGAGTAGTAATGATCTTTGAAATCATCGCTTGATTTTGCCTGTTAGGTGTTGATTGTTGATTTTGTGCCACTACCAACGAGCATATCAAAGCAGTGAGTCTTTCCACTTCCTCTTGAAGTGTGGTTACTGTAGCACAAAGCTCAATATTCTCTTGTTCAAAATCTTCCATTGCTTTTCTTTTGTTTGCACGAGTATTGTATCTGCGAGCTGACTGTGAACGTAGTCAAGAAACTCTAAGCCGCGATAGCTTGACGATCTCTGGAGAAAATTCCATAAGATAAGACTCAAAATAACAAACTCAAAATGCAAAGAATAATGCATGATTTTGAATGTAAAGAGAAAATAATTTCCAAAGAATTTACGCTAAAAGAGAAATTTTGTGCAAACATTTGGATGGAAAACTCTTATTCTATTAATATTTGAAAGAATATTACAACAAGTTTTTGGAGCATAGCTCTTATAATAAATGATAAAATAAAGCTAAACTATACTAATTAAGCGTCTTCGTCTGATGAAGAACCAATTGCTTGATGTAGCTTCAACTTCAAGATTTCTTTCCCATAGTAAGCTTTCAATTCAGCTTTCTCGGCCTTCAACTTGATAACAACTTTTTTCCAATCGTCTGGAGCAGGATTGTTATTCGTCAATTCTTCAAGCTTTCTTTTCCTTTCTTTGATGTATTTCTTGACCGCGTCATCCTTTCGACAATTCTTCTCATATTTCTCCATGAGCCATCCATCTTGAAAGTAGAGCATTTTTTCATGATCCTTAACCTGCTTCTTAAGCTTTACACTCTCAAGGTCAGTCTTAAGACATTATTCTTCCACAGCTTCTTTCTCTAGCCTAATATTAGCCAAAGCTCTTTGGTATTCTCCCATAGTCTCCACGGGAATGGTGGCTGATTTAGATACCACTGGGAACATGGGTTCTTCATAAGCATAAGGCATTCGGAATTCCTTCGCTCTTTTCTTTACCCAAGAAGTGTAGATTTCCATGGCTACACAATTCCTTGCATCATCTTTTTCTTTCCTTCGAATATGATGCCAAGCTCTTATCATCCTGGATTTTAAACCGTGGGAATCTTCCCCTTCATGATAAAAGTAACTTTCTACAGTAAAACCAAAGGGTTTACTGGAGTTTGCGTACCCAAGTTGACGTCTTGCAAAAATGGGTTGTAGTTAATTTTTCTTTTCGTACCAATGATAGGTACGTTGGCAAACTCTCCACAGCTTTCAATGATTTTCATCTCATTGTTGGCCAAGGTATACCAATGGATAACGTTGTTAGTAAGAGACATGAGTCTTCGAGACCAATGCCAACCGTTTTTGTTTTCTCGGAAGATCAGAGACTTATGCAAGTGTGAGACAATCCATTTGAATAATAGAGTTACACAACACACGATAATTCCATCTCCTTGACGATTCTTTTGATGAATGAATATATACGTGTCACCAAGCAAAGTGGGAACGAGATTTCCAATAAAAAAGATCGTTATGGCGTTGATATCAACGAAACTTAGGACGTTGGGAAACAACACCAATCCATAAATGAGCAAAGCCAAAACAGCTTTAAAAGCTACCATGCTACGGGCTTCGGCAAAATTAAAAGCCTTCTGCATCAGGAACTTTGAAGTTAGTCCTAAGAGATTTCCTTTGGTAGTCATGTTTTTGTTTATCTCAGATTTCCTTAAAGGAGTCATCACTACAATGACCTGTGGCTTAGGAATGGCTTCCAAACCATTGAAAGGTACCTTATTAGACACCGAGATACCTAAAATATGTGCGTACTCTTCCAAAGTAGGCATCAACTGATAATCAGGGAAAGTGAAACAGCGATAGACTGGATCGTAAAACTGAACCAAAGTTTTGAGAAGTCCTTCATCAACGTTAGTGTTCAAGATAGTTAAAAGAGATCCATAACATTTTCTGAAATTCGAGGGATCTTCTACCAAGGATGCTAACTCTTTAACTTTCCTACATCAGGAATTCTAAAATTGTATCTCTTGGTATATCTTCTTCTTACATCCATCCCTCTAACCTAAAATGTTTACAAATAAAAATCTCTAAATTCTTTGGAAATGGGAAGAGAAATGAGAATTTAAGGTTTTTGAATGAATGCATGAATGCCACAAAGATACAAACATGGTTAGTGGTTATACACACGTTTAAGCGTTTGAAGTCACGAGCATGAGGTCAACGATAAGAACTAAATGTGGGTAAGTTCTAAGGGCTTATTCACCTGCAAAACATATTCTACTGATAATACATGTTCAACGCTTCTCTTTGAAATATTATCGGATTTGTTAAATACTTGAATTCCAATAATATTTTTCAAACCTGCTTGATCGTAGTCTCACATGACAATTAATCCAAGTTTACATACGAATATCTTCTGCACTACACCCAAAATGGCCAGGATGGGTTATGTGTTCTACAGCCACTCAGCTTTGTTAGTTCCCTTGAAAGCAAAATGTCTTCGCAAGTACTTGATAAACACAAATACCCCAAAGAAAACCTCCACTGAGCGAGGGATCTCAAATTAACTTAGTAAGTAATGAGCCTTCTAACAAGTTAATATGACTATACCCCCATCTAGATCTTAAAATGTTTCTTAAATCCGAGTTAGGATTTTTTACATCAGATGCAATTGCGAGTAACGGAACCAAACACACAATAAACAAAAACAAAAATATGCACAAATCAAGCTTAACCCTTTTTTTCTTTTTTTTTTAAAAAAAGAAAAGCTTGGTGCTCCCCAACAGAGTCGCCAGTTTACTGTTCGCGGTAAAATGTGACGAACAAGGGAATCGAATCGAATTTCGAATCTCAAGCTCAAAACGATTTACTATTTTGATTTTTTTTTGTTTTAAAAGTTGCCGCGAGCATCAAGATTTATTGTTTCCAAACAAGAAAAGAAGATGGAAAAGGGGAAAGCTGAAATACCCTAAATAAATAATGATATGCGATGCGACTAGCATGAACTAGACACAATGCATTGGGGAGAGTCTAGGGTAAGAGGTTTGGTTATATAAAGGGAAGGTATTAGCACCCTATATATATAGTTATCTATAGAATCTTTTGTACATATGAATATCTTTTATATGTTTGTGTGTTTTAATTTGCTACTTTATTCTTGGGAAAGTTTCTCCTTTGGGTTTTAAGAAAGGTAGGTTAGGCGGGGTCCTAGGTTTTTTTATTATTATGCTCGCAAAGATCATTGGGATCCTCTGCATACATATCCCCTAGTGGGAATCAGAGCATCTATAGCTCGGATCTCAGGGAACTAGGATTTTTTTGGTTTGAGGGAGAAAGAAGTATCCTCGCCAAGGATGAGACTTTGTGCTTACGTATTATCAAAGGGAGGTTGAGAAAGTCAGAGCAATCGTAGTTCCCACTTATTCTAGTGGTAGCAAAGGGTGTTATTAAGAGACAAAGACAAATTCCATCTTAATAAAAAATTTATCTAATCTATTTCATCACATACATTTTTGAAAGGTTGATTGATTAAATCTTTCATCGTAAGTATTAGGTGTTTTGCATGAGGGTATAAGCGTTACCACTTACGAGTTAAGAAAGATGTTTTAAAGATGATTGAATCTTTAATTGTAAGCATTGGGCGTTTTGCTTGAGTGTACAAGCGTTGCCACTTACAATTAAAAGATGTTTTGTATGAAAAAGTGTTTGAAAAATTATTTGTTTTTGAAGAAAAAGTTTGACTTATATGTGATGTTATAGATGAGATACTTCTTCCATAGAGATGATACATGTCTAAATCTCTAGGAGAAATTTATTATTGACAGGGGATGCTTTTAAGAAGCCTGTGGGTCCTTGTATTGTAAGCCCAAGAGGAGGCATTTCGAGGGACATCGAGGGTCCTTGTATGAAGCTCAAGAGGAAGCTATAGGGTATGGCTAGCTTTGGCTTTAAGAGTGATTTCACCGGGAAACTATCCTCTTAGGATTCAAGAGTGATTTCACCGGGAAATTATACTCTTAGGGTTCTATTCTAGCGCGAATGATTCTTTGCATTGGAAGCCCAAGAGGAGGTTTTTAAGAGATTTCCAGTTCTCTTTCTTGTTTGATTCCCAAGAGAAGGCTAAACTCAACGAGGGAGTTCTTTTGAACGAAGCCCAAGAGGAGGCTAACTCAGCAGGGAAGTTCTTTTGGACGAAGCCCAAGAGGAGGCTAACTCAATAAATGAGTTATCTTGTACAAACCCCAAGAGGAGGCTATGGGGAACCTAGTTGTTATACTAGTTGTTATGACATAAATAAACATAAACAAGTATATGAACAAGTATATATATGATAAAGTGTGTGTGTACATTTACAGAAGTTTATGAAGGAAATATATAAACAAGTGTATAAAATAAGCAATTAAAGCAAGTGTAACTTGAATATATAAAAATGTTGTGTGAAAATATAAACAAGTGTTTAAAACAAGAAGATAAGCTAGTATACTTGGATATATACAAAGGAGTTGGATCTTACACCTTAAGGGAGGCTTATTGGTTTAAAAGTAGTTTCACCGAGAATAATGTTCCTCTTAATACCAATAGAATCGGTGTATAAACAAGTGGATGAAAACAAACGAATGAAGTTTGTTATACTTGAATATTTATAAAGATGATTGAATATGTACAAGGAGTTAAATATGTATACAAAAGGGTGGATATGTACAAGGAAATAAATATGTACATAAAAAGGGTTGGGACTTACACCGTGAGGGAGACCCATGATCAATTTGAAAGAAATTCGAGGAGAAACCTAGTTCGGTTTATCTTCAAATCGAATCGATCATGGAAAAAAGGTGTGTAAGTTTATTGAAATGTTTGAAAATGATTTTGAAAATTGAAGGATATTCACAAGAAGTTTTGAAAAAGATTAGGTTTGAAAATCGGAAAGAAAACATTTTTGAAAAGTATTAAAATACTTAAAACGTCTCATTTTTAAACCTAATTAAAATATAATCAAAAAGAAAATATTTTTGGATTTTTTTTGACATAATCATAAAATAGGTATATTAAATGACAAGTGTGCAAATAAATCATCTCAAAATGAGAAATTTTGATTAGTTTTTGGAAATGTTGAAGTTTGTCTAAAATGTGAAGAAAATTAGTGATAAAAAGAAGGTTTTGGTCCTAAGGAGGTTTGAACCTAGGACCCTTGGCTTAGAAGTGAAAAGTTTTACCACTAAGCCATGTGCGTGGCTTGTCATTTAATCACCTTGAATTAAATATATTTGAAAATAACTTTGAAAAATATTTGAAAACAAGTGAAAAATGAAGGTTTTGAGAAAAAGGTCCCAGAGGGATTCGAACCTTGGGCCTTATGGCAAAGAATGGACTAAGAGCGTGCTGGAAACCGCTAGGGCGGTGATACATCCATTAACTTATTCTTTTCCATATAATTATATTATAAACGAATTATTTAAATTTTCTAAAAACGACTTAACACGCGCATGATCATCTTCGACCTCCATCCTTCTTTGATTCCTATGTCTCTCAATTCTTGATGAATTTAAAAGATGTAAAGATCAAACGAGAGAATGTTGAGTAGATTCGGTGGCACATGGATCTTATCTGCATAGATCTGGAACTTGTGACATCTCTTAACGTGTTTAAACCAATCGGATTCCATTGTTATCCAATAGTAACATGCTCTTAATATTTTCCTAGACATTGCATGCCCATTTGAATGGGTTCTAGTGTACCCAAGTCCAACTGCAGTTTGCTCAAGTTGAATTCGAAGATGATAATTCTGAGTTTACATAAATTGAAAGATGGTTTGGATCACTTCTATATGATGTATAAAAGGTGTTTGAAGTGAAATATTGGAACAAGCACGGGTGGATTGAGAATTTGGAAGTTATGGCTAAATATGTGCACACATGAGGTTTGTAAGTGGTTTCTGAGTTTGGCTAGTCCTTGGGCTAGCTTGAGGATTCCAACAACTTTCTAATGATATTTAGAAAGTGTTTGAAGTCTAAGATTGCTCAGAAATTACAAGGCTTGGAATTTTGCAATTTCTCCAACTTAGAAACTTGAAACTTGAAAAACAAGAAAGAAAGAAGGAAAGCTTATTTAGGAATGCTTTGGTGTGATTTGAGAGTGAAGTAATAACTCCTATTTATAGGCCATGAGTTATGAATTGCAAGGGCAAGATATTGGCTTGAATTTGAGCAACTTGCCTTAAAGGGCAAGAAATACATTTTTGCATTAAATGCACATGGAATATTATTTTAACCATGGTTAAAATTTTAACTTGATCTTATCATTTCCCAATCATTTCCAATCAGATTTTTTCAAGTTAAATCCTATCCATTATGGTGACAAGGCTTCTAGAACGAAGAAGTTTGCAAAAATGACCTAAAAACTTGAAAAATGACTTGTAAAAATGGTTATGAAGCCTTATGTTTCAAGATCAAAACCCTAGATACACAAAGTATTTTTCCAAGTTCTTGGACATTTTGGAAATATTGTAACAAGATCTAAAACTTTCATGTTTTGAGTATTTCATGAATCAAAATGGATTTAGGTGAAAAATGGCCATGAAAGTAGTGAAAAACCATGTTTTTAAGACTTGAAAATTTTTCTAAGTGTTAGAAAAATTTTCAATCTTGACTTTTTGTTGACTTTTTCACACATTTTGATTTTTTATGATCATGATGCATAATTTGAAATGATTTCATGATTGAAAAAATTTGGATTTGAAAAAGTTGACCAAAAGTCAAAGTTTGACTTTTTTTGAATAGTTGAATTTTTATTAGATGATTCAAAATTTGTCTGATGATCAATCATGACTTTTGGAATGTTTTGAACCAAGAAATTAGGTCAAGATGTTGCATTGATGATGTTAAGATCAATCTCCAAGAAAATAGGTCATTCATTACCCCGCCTAACCTACCTTTCTTAAAACCCAAAGGAGAAACTTTCCCAAGAATAGAGTAGCAAATTAAAACACACAAACATATCAAAAATATTCATATGTACAAAAGATTCTATAGATAACTATATATATATAGGATGCTAATACCTTCCATTTATATGACCAACCCTCTTACCCTGGACTCTCCCCAATGCGTTGCGTCTAGTTCATGTTAGTCGCATCGCATATCATTATTTATTTAGGGTATTTCAACTTTCCCCTTTTATATCTTCTTTTCTTGTTTGAAAACAATAAAGCTTGATGCTCGCAGCATCTTTTAAAACAAAACAAAAAATCAAAAGAGTAAATCGTTTTGAGCCTGAGATTCAAATTCCGATTTGTTTCCATCGTTCGTCACTTTTTACCGCAAATAGAAAAATGGTGACTCTGCTGGGGAGCACCACGCTTTTCTTTGTTTTAAAAAAATAAAAAAAGGGTTAAGCTGTGTGTTTGGTTCCGTTACTTGCGATTTCATCTAATAGAAAAAAATCCTAACCCGGATTTAAGAAACATTTTAAGATCTAGGTGGGGGTATAGTCATATTAACTTGTGAGAAGACTCATTACTAACTAAGTTAATTTGAGATCCCTCGCTTAGTGGAGGTTTTCTTGGGGGTATTTGTGTTTAGCAAGTACTTGCGAAAACATTTTTCTTTCAAGGGAACTAACGAAGCTGAGTGGATGTAGAACACATAACCCATCCTGGCCATTTAGGGTGTAGTGCAGAAGCTATTCGGGTATAAACTTGGATTAGTTGTCATGCGAGACTACGATCAGGAGAGTTTTTATTGAAAAATATTATTGGACTTCACGTATTTAACAAATCCGATAATATTTCAAAGAGAAGCGTTGAACCTGTATTATCAGTAGAACATGTTTTGCAGGTGAATAAGACCTTAGAACTTACCCACGTTTGGTTCTTATCGTCGACGTCATGCTCGTGACTTCAAACGCTTGAACGTGTGTATAACCACTAACCATGTTTATATCTTTGTGGCATTCATGCATTCATTCAAAAACCTCAAATTCTCATTTCTCTTCCCATTTCTAAAGAATTTAGAGATTTTAATTTGTAAACATTTTAGGTTAGAGGGATGGACGTAAGAAGAAGATATTCCAAGAGATACAGTTTTAGAGTTTCTGATGTAGGAAAGTTAAAAGAGTTAGCATCCTTGGTAGAAGATCCCTCGGATTTCAAAAAACGCTATGGAGCTCTTTTAACTGTCTTAAACACTAATGTTGATGAAGGACTTCTCAAAACTTTGGTTCAATTTTATGATCTAGTATATCGCTGTTTCACTTTCTCTGATTATCAATTGATGCATACTTTGGAAGAGTACTCACATATTTAAGGTACCTCAGGGTCTGATAAGGTACCTTCCAATGGTTTGTAAGCCATTCCTAAGCGACAAGTCATTGCATCGATAACTCATTTAAGGAAATCTGAGATAGACAAAAACATGACTACCAAAGGAAATCTGTTAGGACTAACTTCAAAGTTCCTGATTGGAGAAGACTTTTATTTTGCTGAAGCCGGTAGCATGGTAGATTTTGAAGCTGTTCTGGATTTGCTCATTTATGGATTGGTGTTGTTTCCCAACGTCCCAAGTTTCATTGATGTCAACGCCATAAGGATCTTTCTGATTGGAAATCCCGTTCCTACTTTGCTTGGTGACACATATTTCTCCATTCATCATAGGAATCATAAAGGAGATGGAATTATCGTGTGTTATGTACCTCTGTTATTCAAATGGATCGTCTCACACTTGCCTAAGTCTCCGATCTTCCGAGAAAACAAAAATGGTTGACATTGGTCTCGAAGACTCATGTCTCTTACTAACGGCGATATCCAATGGTATACCTTGGCCAACAATGAGATGGAAATCATTGAAAGTTGTGGAGAGTTTGCCAACGTACCTCTCATTGGTACGAAAGGAGGAATTAACTACAACCCATTTTTGGCAAGACGTCAACTTGGGTACACAAACTCCAGTAAACCCCTTGGTTTTACCATAGAAAGTTACTTTTATCATGAAGGGGAAGATTCCCAAGGTTTGAAAGCCAGGACGACAAAAACTTGGCAACACATTGGAAGGAAAGAAAAAGGTGATGCAAGAAATTGTGTAGCAATGGAAATCTACACTTTTGGGGTAAAGAAAAGAGCGAAGGAATTCCGAATGCCTTATGCTTATGAAGAACCCATGTTCCCAGTGGTATCTAAATCAGCCACCATTCCCATAAAGACTATGGGAGAATACCAAAGAGCTTTGGCTAAGATGAGGCTAGAAAAAGAAACTTTGGAAGACAAGTTTCTTAAGGCTGACTTTGAGAATGTAAAGCTTAAGAAGCAGGTCAAAGATCATGAAAAAACGCTCTACTTTTAAGATGGATGGCTCATGGAGAAAGATGAGAAGATTCGTTGAAAGGATGACGCGATCAAGAAATACATCAAATAAAGGAAAAGAAAGCTTGAAGAATTGACGAAGAGCAATCGTGCTCCAGACAATTGGAAAAAAACACTCAACAAGCTGAAAGATGAGAAAGATGAATTAAAAGCTTACTATGGGAAAGAAATCCTGAAGCTGAAGCTACATCAAGCATTTGGTTCTTCATCAGGAGAAGACGCTTAATCTATATAGTTTAGCTTTTATTTATCATTTATTGTAAGAGCTATGCTCCAAAAACTTGTTGTAGTCTTCTTTCAAATATTAATAAAATAAGAGTTTTCCATCCAAATGTTTGCAAGAAATTTCTCTTTTAGCGTAAATTCTTCGGAAATTATTTTTTCTTTAAATTCATAATCATGCATCATTATTTAAATTTTGAATTTGTTATTTAGAGTCTTAACTTTTGGAATTTTCTCCAGATATCGCCAAGCTGCCGCGTCTTAGAGTTTCTCGACTATGTTCACAGTCAGCTCGTAGATACAATACTCGTGCAAACAGAAGAAAATCAATGGAAGATTTTGAACAAGAGAATATTGAGCTTTGTGGTACAGTAAACACACTTAAAGAGGAAGTGGAAAGACTCACTGCTTTGGTAAGCTCGTTGGTAGCTGCGCAGAATCAGCAATCAACACCTAACAGTCAAAATCAAGCGACGATTTGAGAGATCACTACTATTCCAGTTTCTGCTGCTGCAGTTAGGAATCCACTTTTCAGTATGCCAGATGGTATCCATGGGGCATGCCTTTCAATTTCAACATAGGTTTTCGTCAAAATACTTCTAAAGTACATGCGACCACAACTGAGGTTCCTACTTTGCAGAATTCAACGTTTACTCCGCAACACTGAGTAACCTTTCCTCAAGTCACTATGTCGGTTTCTCAACCGATTATGACGAATTCAGCTTTTGTGGTTCACGCTATTGCGAACAATGAAGTCTATCATAATCTTGGGGACAACACAAATCCTCGTGGCCGAATGAAAGATCTCTAAGAATGGTTCAATAAGATGCAGTTAGAGATCAAAATAATCCGTGGAATGGATTTGTTTGGGAAAAATTCCCACAATCTATGTCTGGTTCCTAGCATAAGGATACCCGCTAAGTCCAAAGTCCCCGACTTTGAAAAATACAGAGGTAACTCTTACCCGCAAATTCATCTTACAATGTACGCTAGGAAGATGTCTACATATAACGATAATCATCAATTGCTCATATCCTGAGTTTGAAGGAGGAGTTTAATGTCGTGGAACCACGGTTTATCATCGATGACTGCTTCAGTTGCAAACACATATGCAGGAATTTCAAGACATCTGATGTTGATCTTAGGCATATCGTTCCAATGTTTGACTTTGAACATGGAAGATAGAGTAGCCAAGGCATCTGCCATTCATTTCTGATCTCGAAGAATATGATGCAATTCAACTTTGTTGAAGAAATTCAACAAACGTCTTGCATAATCTTGGTAGGGAATCAAACCAAGGTGATGAGTTTCATACTTGTCTTTGATTTGATTGATCACAAGGGTTGAATCTCCATATATGTCAAGGATCTTGATCCTTAAGTCGATGGCTTCTTCGATACCCATGATACAAGCTTCGTATTCTATGATGTTGTTGGTGCAATCAAATAGAAATCTGGTGGAAAACGAGATATGGGAACCCTCGGGAGTAATGATGACTGCCCCAATTCCATTTCTAAAAACATTAATTGCTCCATCAAAAATTAAGCCTCATCTTGATTCTAGATCAGGACCTTCTTCAGGTAACGGTTCGTCACAATCTTTCATATTTAAGTACATAACATCCTCGTCTGGGAAGTCAAACTTGAGAGATTGGTATTCACTGATCGGTTGATAAGCCAAGTGATCGGAGAGAATGCTTCCTTTGACTGCTTTTTGGGCACGGTACTCGATGTCATATTCAGATAATAGCATCTTCCATCGGGCGATTCTCCCTGTCAAGGCAGGCTTTTCAAAGACGTACTTGATTGGATTCATTTTGGAGATTAACCAAGTCGTGTGGTTGATCATGTACTGGAGGAGAATTTTAGAAGCCCACACCAAAGCACAACATGTTTTCTCGATCATGGAGTAACGAGTTTCACAATCTGTGAACCTTTTACTTAAGTAGTAGATGGCATGCTCCTTCTTACCGGTTTCATCTTGTTGTCCAAGCATGCAACCCATGGAATCTTCCAACACAGTAAGGTACATGATTAATGGTTTTCCTTCGATCAAAGGAATCAATATTGGAGGTTCTGACAAGTATTCCTTGATATTATCAAATGCTTTTTGGCAATCTTCTGTCCATACAACCTCTTGATTTTTGCGGAGAAGCTTGAATATTGGTCCACAAGTAGCAGTCATTTGAGAGATAAGTCTCGAGATGTAATTCAACCGTCCAAGAAATCCTCTTACTTGATTTTTGTATGTGGTATAGGCATTTCGAATAGCTTGACTTTGTGGGTCAATTCTTCAATACCTCTTTCCGACAGAAACCTAGAGTTTTCCAGATCTTACCCCAAAGGTCCATTTGTTAGGATTCAAGCGAAGCTGATATTTTCTTAGTCGTTGAAACAACATCAAGAGATATTCTATATGTTCTTCTTTAGTGTCAGACTTTGCTATCATGTCGTCCACGTATACTTCGATCTCTTTGTGCATCATGTCATGAAAAAGAGTGGTCATTTCCCTTTGGTAAGTTAGGCCTGCATTCTTTAATCCAAACAACATTACTTTATAGCAAAATGTGCCCCATGGCGTGATAAAAGATGTCTTCTCCATGTCTTCGGGAGCCATTCTGACTTGATTATAACCAGAGAAACCGTCCATGAAGGAAAAGACGTTGAACTTAGCAGTGCTACCCACCAGCATGTCAATATCCGGTAGTGGGAAATCGTCCTTTGGACTAACTTTGTTCAAGTCCTGGTAGTCAACACACATCCTGACTTTTCCATATTCCTTTGGGACGGGCACTATGTTGGATAACCATTGAGGATATTCAGAGGTGACGAGGAAACCTGCGTCGAGTTGTTTTTGAACCTCCTTTTTATTGTATCGGCCATATCTGGGTGAGTCCTCCTCAGTCTTGGTTTAACTGGAGGACATTTCGATTTTAATGGGAAGTGATGCTCTACGATGTTGGTATCCAACCCTGGCATGTCCCGGTAGGACCAAGAAAACACATCGATATATTCTTTGAGTAAATCTATCAGTCTGCTCTTGACATCGTTGTTATGTAGAGCTCCGATGCTCACTTCTTTTCTATTTTCCTCAGAACCCAAGTTAATTTTTTCCAAAGGCTCTTTGTGAAGCTGAACGATTCTTTCCTCATACTTAAGTAATCGGGAAATCTCATCCTGGATATCTTCTTCTTCCTCTTCTTCGCCATCGAACACAAGGAATTCAAAGTTAAAAGAGGGCATAGAGTTATTGTGCTCAATGGGTTTATTCATTGTTAATCTACACGTATGATTTATGTTCGATTTTTTAGAAAAAGTAAATGCAAAAGTGTATGCAGATTATTTTTGGAAGATGTTTGTTTTTTAATTGGTTTTTTAGGATTACCATTTCCAGAAAAAAGGTAAAAACGAAAAAAAAACACAAAATGTGGGAATCAAACAACTTTTATTTATGATTCACATATGTAACAAAGCCCTAAATTCAAACTCATTTGTCTTGGGCAAGACAAAGAGAAAATTATTTAAAATCTAGACCTATAAAACACCTCTCTGCCTTGGGCGGGGCGAGAGTTTAAATCAAAAGCGAGACAAACTACTTAGGATGATGAAAAACAGTCTGAACCTTAACGACTTTCCAATAGTTACAACTCCTTAGAAGACTATGTATTCTAGTAGTTTTCCCTTTGAATCATTTTCTGTGTTGACATTGATCGCTAATAGATTTGAAGACTCGGTTTGTTAACTTATCTTTGTACCGAGGCGATCTTCTTCTGCTTGATTGATAGGTCGAGGAGTAAAGAATGCAGTATATGCGTTTTCAAGCGACATGTATTCTGGATTCTCAGGATGTACTTCCCAATCCTCTGGGTGAAGAGACTCATTATCAGAGACACTTTCCATGTCATTTTCAGAATTGTTCCCAATCATCTCCAAAAATTGCGCATTTGGGATAATCAAATGTTCAACAACCTGGCAGCGATCGAAGAAAAGATTTTTCAGACCTCGTATTGATGATGAGATTGAGAAGGCATGTATGCCTCTTCCGTTGACTGAGGTATTCAGGAGGATCGTCCAATCCAGTTGGTTGGATGTCTTTAATTCTAATTCTTGAACTCGGTGATACCTCACCATAAAGTCAAATTTTCTCGCTGTTCCCAAGGTATCCCAAGTGGAATTTCTTCTTTATCATTTTGAAATATATCATCAAATTTTTTGAAGGAGGATAGAACGGCAGCTGCTCGTCTCCCGAGACATGTATCTAGTTAATAAGATAAGTTTTCCATTCTTCTGATCCGCAGATTTTCATTTCCTTCATCAATAAGGACATCAATTCTCGAGGAATAAGGTTTAGGAAACCTCCTCTGTGGAATACTTCTTTGATCGGACAAAGAGTTTCATCCCTTTCAATGGCTTTTAAGAACAATGGAGTAAATCCAAGTCCTGTTTTGGTTTCGTTGTTGACATGATTTACCACTTGTCCCCAACCGGCAGCACATCGCTTAATCTGATGCTCTTTGTAAGAGGAGATATATGATCTGTTTTTCTTTGTAGATTCATCTTCTAACGAAAGTCCTTGGAACTATGTCCCTTCAACATCGTCAACAGTGATGAAAGAAAAAGTGGATAAATGGCTTACCAATAAAGCGTGTTCGCCACTAATGGTTACCAGTTTTCTATTTGTCATAAATTTCAATTTATGGTGGAGCATGGATGTTACTACTCATACTTCATGTATCCAAGGCCATCCTAACAAACAACTGTAAGCATCTTGCACGTCCATGACCTGGAAGGTAATTTGAAAAGTATGTGGACCAATCGTCATTGTAGTTCCTTTGTAAGATAAACGAGCGAGATTCGTTTTTGGCATTACATTCGGACGAGCCGCTGTCCACCAGAATATTGAGATGTGAATCGATTGGTAATTCATAGAGATATGTAAAATTGTCTTCTTCCTCCTTCCAGAGTTCTTCATCGCTCGTTGCAACCGTTATGTTGCCTTACACCACCAAATTGAGTCACGCCGTGATCTATGTAGCTGATCCAACACTCTAATCAAGTTCATCGGTGGCTTAATCAAATGCAAAGATAGTATTGATATTTTGAAGGTTTGCATTAGTTGATCCACACTTTGTACTCACCTTCTCGACCGTGTTTAGAATTTCATCAAAGTCCGGATTGATATTGGTTCCATCACGGTCAATGTTTAACGATTACCAACCATAGGATTTCAATAGGTATATCAACAGATTTTATCTAATCGGGGAGCAATAGGCTTTGGTGGTAACAGGTAGCAACCCCACCGAAGTTGTCCTTATCAATGACAAATAGATGAAAGAGAGTATGGGTATTTCCTTCCTTCCATCATAGTTTCATTGTATCGACAGGGAACTTTTTCGCAGTCATAAGGAAAGGTCCGTAGACATATGATCGCGAGTCGTGAACCCTCGATCGTTAGATTTCTTAGCTCGGCATATTAAAGGAGATAGCGATGACCGAATTGTTGATATCCGAGATCAGCTACGCGATAATACCTACCATATTTACGTCATAATCATTCCTATTTCCGAAAATTGAATATCTCGTGTCAATTATCGTCGAAGATTTTATGGTTGACATCCGCAGAATAAAAACAATTTTACAAGATGTGTAGTCATCAGCAAACCACCTATCATGCCGAATGTAACGCATCGCATTGTTTTTTCACATCGGTGATTATCGGTCTCATTCATCTATTAATTACAGCTGCCTCCGCGGACATTGCACATTTGGATTCGTATTCTAAAAGAAAGAAGATTAGCCCCAACCAGCTTTGCTTCATCTTCAAGGCTATACACCAGATCGACTGCCCCTTCGATGAAAAGGGCAAGACACATGCTTTGTACCACCAAGGTAATTTATCGCATCGAGATGGTACTCTTGTTTGAATAAGATTTCTCTCAATCAAGGCAGGATATAATTCCGTGTAAGACATCAGAATTGGATCAAATTGAGAGGTTCTAGGAGCACGATTCTGATTGTTGTTGAATGGTTGATCCTGTTGTTGAGGTTGTTGATTCTATTGGAATTGTGGGGTAATTCCCATGTTTGAAGTTGTACTAACAACTGGTGAGACCGTGGCTACCTATTGTCGGTGATTGACATTCTTCCTGGGTCTTCCTTGGTGTACCATTCCAACGTCTTGTTCTTTATTCTTCGGGAAACCAATTCCAATCTTCCTAGAATCTCTCAGTTTGATCCAATTCCGATGTCTTACACGGAATCATATCCTGCCTTGATTGAGAGAAATGTTGTTCAAACAAGAGTACCACCTCCAGTACCTAATAAATTACCTTGGTGGTACAAAATAGATGTGTCTTGCCCTTTTCATTAAGGGGCACCAGGTCACGATCTCGAACACTATATAGCCTTGAAAGCTGAAGTTCAAAGACTGGTTCGGGATAATCTTATTTCTTTCAGAAATACAAATCCAAATGTGCAAGTGAATTCGTTGCCTAATCACGGAGGGCACGCTTTGAATTTAATAGTTAGGAATTCAGACCGATACCAAGTCACCGATGTAAATTTGGTAAGAGAAAACTTGGTACAGTTACATGCTACATTCAACATGATGGGTGGTTTTTCTCAGTATGACTACACATCTTGTAAAATTTGTTTTTGAGATTCTCGCGGATGTCCAACCATAAAAGCAGATCTTCAGTGATTAATTGACACCGGCGACATTCAAATTTTCAGAAATAGGAATGATTATGACGTAAATATGGTAGGGTATTATCCGCATGAGCTTTTAGTCTCAGATATCAACTCGAAAATTCCCGAAGTAAACGTCATTATCCCTCACATCAATATGCCCGAGCTCAGAGAGGTCGAATATAATAGTGCAAGGGTTCTTGACTCTCCTTTGATCATATGTCTACCTAGACCTGTTCCTTATGACTCTAACAAAGCAGCTCCCTATTAGTAAAACACAACTATGACGGAAAATGCGAAGGAAATACCCATACCTACTCTTTCATCCGTAGTTAACATCGCTGAAGTAGGACGAGTAATGAGGAGTGGGCATGTGCATACCCCGTTACCACCAAAGCAACCTATTGCTCCCATAGTTAGAAAAAATCCTGTTGATATACCTGTTGAGAATCCTATGGTAATTCCTGTTGGTAATCCAGAGTTAAACATTGGTCCGTCTGATGGAACCAATATCTATCCAGACTTTGATGAAATTCTAAAGCTGATCAAGAAGCGTGAGTACAACGTTGTGGATCAACGAATGCAAACTCCTTCCAAAATCTCAATACTCTTTTTGCCTTTGACTTCTGAAACCCACCGAGAGGCCTTGATGAGAGTGTTGGATCAAGCCTACGTATATCACTACGTCACTATCGATCAATTTGGTGGAATTGTAGGCAACATAACGGATTGCAACAACTTGAGCTTCAGTGATGAAGAACTCCCAGAGGAGGGAAGAGATCACAATTTTGCTTTACATATCTCTATGAATTTCCAATCAGATTCCCTTTCTAACGTCCTGGTGGACACTGGCTCATCCTTTATTGTAATGCCAAAAACGACACTCGCTCGTTTATCTTACAAAGGAACTACAATGAAATTTAGTGATGTAGTAGTCAAAGCCTTTGATGGATCAAGAAATTCTGTTATTGGAGAAGTTGACTTTCCAATGACGATTGGTCCACATGATTTTCAAATTACCTTCCAGTTCATGGACGTGTGTAAGCTGCTTACAGTTGTTTGCTAGGACGACCTTGGATACATGAAGCAGGAGCAGTAACATCCACAATCCACCAGAAATTGAAATTTATGACAAATGGAAAACTAGTAACCATTAGTGGTGAACAAGCTTTATTGATAAGCCATTTGTCCACTTTTTCTTTCATCGCTGCTGACGATGTTGAAGGGACACAGTTCCAAGGACTTTCGTTAGAAGATGAATCTACAAAGAAAAACAGATCATTTATATCCTCTTACAAAGAAGCGGCGCATATAGTGAAAAGCGGTATTGCCGCCGGTTGGGGACAAGTGATAAATCCTGTCAACAACGAAACCAAAACAGGACTTGGATTTACTCCATTATTCTCAAAATCCAATGAAAGGGATGAAACTCTTCGTCCGATCAAAAAAGTATTCCACAACGGAGGTTTCCTAAACCCTATTCCTCAAGAGGTCAATGTCCTTGTTGATGAAGCAAATGAAGAAAATCTCTCAGGATCCAAAGAATGGAAAACTTATCTTAATAACTCTGGATACATGTCTCAGGATGAGCCGTGCACGCTGTTCTATCCTCCTTTGGAAAATTTTAATGATATCTTTCAAAATGATAAAGAAGAAATTCTACCTATCCCACCTGAGGTTTGGGATACCTTGGGGGAACCAAGCGGAAAATTTGACTTTATGGTGAGGTATACTGCCCCTGAAAGTTCAAGAATTAGAATCGAAGACATCCAACAAATTGGATGGGACGATCCTCCTGAATATCCTAGTCAACCATAAAAGGCATACATGCCTTCTCAATCTCATCATCAATCTGAGGTCACAAATGAAAATCTTTGCTTCGATACGCCTGCCAAGGTTGTTGAACCAGATTTTGATTATCCCCAGATTAACGCAATTTTTGGAGATGATTGGGAAGACAATTCTGAAAATGATTTGGAAAATGTCTCTGATAATGAGTCTCTTCACCCAGAGGATTGGGAAGTACATCCTGAGAATCTAGAATACATGTCGCCTGAAAACGCATATATTGCATTCTATACTCCTCGACCTGTCAATCAAGCAGAAGAAGATCGCCTCAGTAGTACAAAAGACAAGTTTAACAAGCAGAGTCTTCAAATCCTGTTCGACTAACGATCAATGTCAACACAGAATATGATTCAAAGGGAAAACTACCAGAATACATAGTCTTCCAAGGAGTTCGTCACTATTGGAAAGTCGTTGAGGTTCAGACTATTGTTCATCGTCCTAAGTAGTTTGTCTCGCTTTTGTTTTGAAATCTCGCCCCGCCCAAGGCAGAAAGGTGTTTTATAGGGCTAGCTTTTAAATTATTTTCTCTTTTTCTTTCCCAAGACAAATGAGTTTGTATTTAGGGCTTTGTTTCATATGTGAATCATAAATAAAGCGTTGTTTTGATTCACACATTTTGTGTTTGTTTTTTGTTTTTACCTTTTTTTCTGGATATGGTAATCCTAACAAACCCATTAAAAACAAACATCTTCCAAAAATAATCTGCATACACTTTTGCATTTACTTTTTCTAAAAAATCGAACATAAATCATACGTTGAATGAACCCATTGAGCGCAATAACTCTACGCCCTCTTTTAACTTTGAATTCTGTGTGTTCGACACTGAAGAAGAGGATGAAGAAGAGATCTCGAATGAGATTCCCCAATTACTTAAGCACGAGGAAATAATCGTTCAGCCTCACGAAGAGACTTTGGAAACAATTAACTTGGGTTTTGAGGAAAACCGAAAAGAAGTGAGCATCGGAGCTTTACTTGACAACGATGTCAAGATCAGACTGATAGATCGTCTCAAAGAATATGTCGATGTGTTTGCTTGGTCCTACTGGGACATGCTAGGGTTAGATACCAACATCGCAGAGCATCACTTGCCATTAAAACCGAAATGTTCGCTAGTTAAACAAAGAATGAGGAAGACTCACCCAGATATGGCCAATACAATTAAAAAGGAGGTTCAAAAACAACTGGATGCAGGTTTCCTCGTCACCTCCGAATATCCTCAATGGGTAGTGATAAGTGCCAAAATGTAGTTATTTTGTATATACATTTTGTGGCACTTATCCGTTCTTTTGTTGATATTTAGTTGAATAATCCCGACTTTTTGTTGTAAATACGTTTTTATTGTGTTTTGTGTACATAATAGAATAATTGAGTTTTTTGTGTAAATATTGTATCATTTGATAGTTTTTCATATCTTTTATAGGTATTCATTCATAATTGGAGCATTGAGTAATAATGTGTCGAAGACACGACTTCAAATGCAAGATTTTGAGCAATAAAAGAGAATACATAAAGCAAAGAATGAGTTTTCAAATATTGCAAATAGTCATAAAAGCTTGATATTTATTCATGGTTATATAGGAAATTTAATAAGCTTTTCAACGCTTCAAACCGGGCGCAATTCCGAGTTACGGTTCTCAAGATATGGCAAAAACAAGATGCTGATTTTTTTTCGGAACATCACAGACCGCGCTTAGCGCAATACCGCTTAGCGCGCCCGCGATATCGTAATTCTTAAAAGGCTAAAACACATTTTTAGTTTATGGGTTGGGTATTTTGAGTCCCAACACCATCAACATCATTTTTGGTCTATAGAGCTTAGAAAACAACATCGAGCTTGTATTTGATGATCCGAGTCGAATCCTCGTCGATTGGTGTTGACAAACCAAGAAATGTTTGGTTCCTCTTCTTCTCTTCTCTTTGAAATCTCTTTTGTTGGATTTTGTATGTATATCTACTCATAACTCATGTATATTTGTCGCCCTTGGCATTGTATAAAGTTTGCTTTACAAATCTGTGTTGGTGGTTGTCTTAGGTTTTTACTCTATGTTAGGGATTTGAGCTTTACTAGAGATAAATTGCTTAGATTCTTACCTAGGATAGTTATCTGTTAGTTTCTGAATTCTAGAAATGGGTTTAGAGTTGACATTCACTATAGAGTATCTGAACTTAATGCCTCTATGTTAGTGAAGTATGCCAAAGATGGTTATGGAGATGACGCAGTTGATTTCTGTGTTGTCCAGATAGGCCAAAAATGGATATCGAGGTGATTCGGGAGGATTCTCAATTTGGGGTTAGAAATAGCTTAGGTTGTGAGAGGTATGTGATGACATTTAGCATCGTAGGTCGAGTATGACATGGGTGGTAGATTTAAGTCTGTGACGGTAGTTTACGCTCGTCCGGACAAGTCGCCTATCCTTTATACTTTTTGTTCATTTATTTTTTGTCTTTTATTTTCATTTATTTTAATCTCAAACTCATTAACGGTAGAATTGTCGAACGACGAATCAATAACCAATCTCTGTGGACACGATAAGATATAACCTAACCGGTATATATCACCCGGTTAAAATAATACCAACTCTTTGCTTGCCGCTATACCGCAGCAACAGTTAGCCAACATAGTGCCCGTCGCAAAGAAAGATGGAAAGGTCAGGATGTGTGTTGACTATTGGGAGTTGAACAAATCTAGTCCAAAGGACGATTTCCCACTACCGCATATTGACATATTGGTGGATAGCACTGCTAAGTTCAATGTCTTTTCCTTCATGGACGGTTTCTCTGGTTATAATAAAGTCAGAATGGCTCCCGAAGACATGGAGAAGACATATTTTATCACGCCATGGGGCACATTTTGCTACAAAGTAATGCCGTTTGGATTAAAAAATTCATGCGCAACTTACCTAAGGGCAAAATGACCACTCTCTTTCATGACATGATGCACAAATAAATCGAAGTCTACGTGGACGGCATGATAGCAAAGTCTGACACTGAAGAAGAACATATAGAATATCTCTTGAAGTTGTTTCAACGACTAAGGAAATATCAGATTCACTTGAATCCTAACAAATGCACCTTTGGGGTGAGATCTAGAAAACTCCTAGGTTTCATTGTCAGCCAAAGAGGTATTGAAGTTGACCCCGACAAAGTCAAAGCTATTTAAGAAATGCCTATGCCACATACAGAAAAGCAAGTAAGAGGATTTCTTGGACAGTTGAATTACATCTCCAGATTTATCTCTCAAATGCCTGCTACATGTGGACCAATATTCAAGCTTCTACGCAAAAATCAAGAGGTTTTATGAATAGAAGAATGCCAAAAAGCATTTGACAGTATCAAGGAATACCTATCAGAACCTCCAATATTGATTCCTTCGATCAAAGGAAAACCATTAATCATGTACCTTACCGTGTTGTAAGATTCCATGGGTTGCGTGCTTGGACATTAAGATGAAACCGATAAGAAGGAGCATGCCATCTACTACTTAAGTAAAAGGTTCACAGATTGTGAAACTCGTTACTCCATGCTCAAGAAAACATGTTGTGCTTTGGTGTGGGCTTCGAAACGTGTTCGCCAGTACATGATCAACCACACGACTTGGTTAATCTCCAAAATGAATCCAATCAAGTACGTCTTTGAAAATCCTGCCTTGACAGAGAGAATCACCCGATGGCACATGCTATTATCTAAATATGACATCGAGTACCGCGCCTAAAAGAGGTCAATGGAAGCATTCTCGCTGATCACTTGTCTTATCAACCGATCAGCGAATACAAATCTCTCAAGTTTGACTTCCCTAATGAGGATGTTATGTACTTAAAGATGAAAGATTGTGACGAACCGTTACCTGAAGAAGGTCTTGAGCCAGAATCAAGATGGGGCTTAAATTTTGATGGATCAGTTAACGTTTTTGGCAATGGAATTGGGGCGGTCATCATTACTCCCGAGGGTTCTCATATCCCGTTTTCCGCCAGATTGCTATTTGATTGCACCAACAACATTGCAGAATATGAAGCTTGTATCATGGTATCGAAGAAGCCATCGACTTGAGGATTAAGATCCTTGACATATATGGAGATTCATCCCTTGTGATCAATTAAATCAAAGACAAGTATGAAACTCATCACCTTGGTTTGATTCCCTACCAAGATTATGCAAGACGTTTGTTGAATTTCTTCAACAAAGTTGAATTGCATCATATTCCTCGAGATTAGAATTGAATGGAAGACGCCTTGGCTACTCTATCTTCAATGTTCAAAGTCAACCATTGGAACGATATGCCTAAGATCAACATCAGACGCCTTGAAAGACCTGCATATGTGTTTGCAACTGAAGCAGTCATCGATGATAAATCGTGGTTCCACAATATCAAATGCTTCCTTCAAACTCAGGAGTACCCACTCGGGGAATCGCACAAAGATAAGAAAACTCTAAGGAGGATTTCTTGAAATTTCTTCCTTAATGGAGATGTGCTACACAAAAGAAACTTCGACATGGTCTTGCTCATATGCATGGATAGACACGAAGCATATATGTTAAATCACAAAGTGCATGAAGGGTCCTTTGGAACCCATAACTACAGTTGAACTTGGGTACACTAATCCAGGCCATCGACAAGCAAGCCAAGCATCCATACAGCTTCTATAAGGTCCAGTGGTGTTGTAGCAATCATCAAAACACAACTGGAAACACTTTAAGCAAGGATTCGATTTCTACTCATAAGAGGTAAGTTACTCAACTTTGAACTGTTTAATTTCTAACTTCCAGTTCAAAACTTTCTATGCCATCTTGTTTCTGCACCATCACTGAGTAATAACCCTCAATCAATTGCTTAATTCCATGTCCATACACTATTTCACGATCAATTCTTAGAACTAGGGTTCTTCGTGTTCTTGCAAAAATTAACAGTTCATTGAGCAAAAAAGTCAATGATTCACCAACCTCGATCAAACCCTAATTGGTCGATTCAAGGTAGATCATGAGAAAATATTGGTAATTTAAAGATCAAATGTTTATGATCGGTGAAGATAGATCAATTAAGGTGAGTGGAGACTTAAATCCCAATTGATCACATCTTGAATAGATGAAAATTTGATAAAACCCTAATTTGGCTTCAAGAGCACACACACGATCTATCATGTTCTGAAACTGTTAGTGATGCAATGATGAATATGTGAATGATATGATGTGGTATCTTAGGTTAAAAATTGGGGTATGACAATTACGAATAGAGGTTAAAGGTTTTTCAATAAGGAATTAGGAAAAGATAACAATGAGAATCGGTAATTGAGGCGGATGAACTTGTTGGATTGATCAAAGAGTAAGAATATTAACTGACAAATTATACATTCTCCCTAGCATATTTTTATCAAACAAAAGTCAATTTTCTATATTGCTTTAATTTACATTTAGTAAGGATTTATTCCAATATACCCAAATCCATTGTTTTTGTTCAATTGGTAAGACATCATACTTTATGTTTCCTACGCAATCCTTGAGATCGATATCTTTGGGGTAAAACCCACTATTACTATATGGGTAAAAATAGTACACTTGCTATTTTTTTGATCAAGTTTTTGGCGTCGTTGCTAGGGATTGCCAAAATACAAAGTTGATTACTAATAAATTGAAATTTTGTTGCTCCGCAACTAAAATTATTCTTTTCTGTTATTTTTATATTTGTGTTTATTCTTGCTAATAGTTGTCTAATTTTTTTATGCAAGGTAAGGCCTCATCTGATTTTCGTTTAGACACAGAACCAGAAAGATCATTGCACACGAGGCTCAGACGAACTAAACAAGACAAACTGGAAATAGCAAAAGGAGAAGCAGTCATAACAAATCAAGACAAATAGGACGAAGTTTCATTTCACTCAGAGCAATCAGATTCAGAGACAGGAACACTTTTGGAGATAATTGATGAAAATCCACCACCACCAGATAGACTACTTGGTGATTATGGTGGGACAAATGCACCGGGTGGCAGGATGACAATTATAAACCATTCGGTGAATGTCCCTAATTTTCAACTACATCCTAGCATAATCAATGAACTTGAGAGAAGGTTTTTCACCGGAAAGTTCAATGAAAATGCCAACAAACACTTGCAAATATTTTTGACCATGAGCACCACGTTGAAGATTGACAGGCATACGGATGAAGCAAAGAAACTGAGAATTTTTCCGTTTACCCTGTCTGAAGATGTTGAAGAGTAATCAGTACCTGCTAGTAGTATTTCTACTTGGGAAGAGATGGAGAAATTTTTTCTTGATGAGTACTTCCCTACTTCTGTTTATATTCGCAAAAGATATCAAATTGTGAATTTAAAGCAGAAAGAAGGAGAGTCACTTGGTGATTCCTATAAGAGATTCAAGAGATTGTTGGTAGCTTGTCCCACTCACAATATGGACCAGACTGAGAAAATGTAGATATATGTGAATGGCCTTCGAATGAAGACAAAGAAACTTATTGACACAGTTGCTAGTGGCTCATCCAACATTACAACAACCACTGGTGTATTAAGAAGATCATTGAAGCCATTGCTGCAAATGAGCATCTGGAAATGTATGACAAGTTTACAAGAAAACCAAAGGGAGTGATTGATTTGAAGTTGGAAGTAAATAAATAAATAAATTGAAGAGGCGATAGCTGCAGAAGTGGAGAAAAAGCACAAAGCTATGAACATGGGAACTCAACAAGTAGCAAAGGTTAAAAACGTGGTTTGTGACATTTATAGTGGACCACACATGACTTTGAAATGTCTTTCAAATCCAAAAAAAATTGAGGAGATAAAATTCTTGAAGCATAATAATCCTTATTCTAACACCTATAATCCTGGGTGGAAGAATCATCCGAATTTTTCCTGGAAAGATCAGCAACAACAAACTCCTCAAAAGGCATAATGGGAGGCGGCTATTGAAAAGATGGCTTCCCACACTTCACAATTCTAAGAAGAAACAAGAAGCAACCACAGAAACACCACAGTTGAAATTAAAAATTTGGAGGTACAAATGGGGAAAATTTCACAACAAGTAGCGATTCAAGCACATGGCAATCAGAAGAACCATGAGAACGTGAATGTTGTCACGATAAGGAGTTAAAAAGTTGATAAAGGAAAAAGAAGTGGTGAAAGTTGATGATAATCTTATAGAAGTGAGAGAGGACAAGAAAAAGAATGAAGAAGTGGTGATACCTGTGAAGCCAGCTGAAGAAAAAATTAAACCTAAGATCAGGCTACCATATTCCTCTAGAGTGGAAAAGAAGGACACAAAAGATAAATAATTTGTCAAATTTTTCAAAAAAATGGAGATCAACATACCTTTCTTTGAAGCTCTTGAGAAAAAGAGGCCAACAGATGATGAACATGTTCCCGTTGATGAGAAGTTCTGTGCAGTTACGCTTGAGAGAAGAATACTTATCAAGCAGAAGGATCTTGGATCAGTGGCAATGTCGTGCATAATAAAAGACAGGAAATTTAAAAGGGTTCTAATTGATTATGTCTATAGTGTGAGTTTAATGCCATTATCAATCTTCAAGAAGCTCAGTATTGAGAAGATAAGCGGGGGAGGAACAAAATTGAAATTTGTTAATCACACCATCAAGAAATCATACGGGATAGCTAAAGATGTGTTGGTGGAAATTAAAAAATTTTCCTTTCCAGTTGACTTCCAGATCATGGATATCCTTGAAGATGAAGAGACTCCTATCATTATTGGTCGACCATTCTTACCGACTAGTCGGTGCAATTTTGACATCGAGAGAGGTAAACTGACATTAAATTTTGTTGATGAAGATATAACCTTGCAGGTGTTAGAAATCAAGAAGAATAGTGCAGGTGGAAATAATAAATCTCCTGTTGGTATGATCAAAGTAGAAGAAGAGAACCCAAAGGCAAAGTCTCCCCCTGAAGAAGTTTCGGGCATAATATCTCAAGTTGCATCCATAACAACTCCCAAGTTCACTCAAGCTGTAACGAAGAGAAAGAAGAAGGTATGCAAAGGTGAGAAGATGGAAGTTAGAAATAACAGGAATCACGTAGTGGCCAGTGCTTTTGATCTAGATGAGTTTTGTTGCATGGAAAGTACAAGCAACAAGGTGTGTAGGAGAAAGTACCCCCATAAGCGGATGACTGGTCGAGCCATGCGACGTTAAACGAAGCGCTTCGTGGGAGGAAACCCAAGCTTTTAATAACTTAGTTTCTATTTTAATTTGTTTAGTTTGCAGATAATAAAAAGGTAGTCTTACTTGCGAAAGCTAGGAGGCATCAGCTGGTACTACAGTATCCTGTGAGTCACCTCTATTGAGCTTGGTCTGAAACATTGAGGCCAATGTCTAATACAAGTTTGATGGAGGTTTTACAGATTTTTTTTTATTTACCTTTAAGGTTAATGTCAATTGTTGTGTAATTCTATGTGTAAAAATTCTCCCGAAATTTTGACCGAAATTTTTGTTTTGCGTTGCGCAAGAGCTTGTATTTCAATGAGATCGGGAATAATATGTGGACATACAGGGAAGATTGATTTAGGGTAGGAAGTTCGGAATAATGTGACAGTGATACGAGTCTAACGTGTAGATTTGTACCATAATGCTTAAAGTCTGCGAAGTACTCCTTGAGTAGTTTATATATATATAGTCTGGCACAATTCAGATTCACATGCAAGTATGATTGGTTGAGAGCAAATAAAAATGGCACTAAATAATGAAAAGGTGGTAAAAGGTAACTAGCCCGCGAAGTTGGGTAGCCTTCACCAGGTTATTCATCCCAAAGGGGGCTGATCCCCAAACTTCCTCCAAATAAAGCACAATATATAACCGCAAGGTTTGAAAATTTCATCGGTAATAAGAGGTAGTAAATGTTGCTCGTTTGCTCCTCGAACTTGTGAAGTTCTTGGCTAGTCATATGAATGTGATGACTATCATAATTCTCAGTGCCTTAATTTGACTGTGCCAATGAAAAAGGAGGAAAGTCATAAAGAGAAAAACTTAAGTACGAAGCATAGTTGGAGAGGTATCTTCGTGTTATGTGAATGTCGGGCGCACTACTTTTTGAGAAATGTGAACTAGATTCTTGCATATGAGTATCGAGCAGCTTTGATTTTTATGAGTTCTTGTAATCGTCGCTTGAGGTCAAGAAACAGTTTAAGTTTGGGGGAGTTTAACCAGTGGTTTTCACACAATTTTTTAGCAGTTATTTTAGTTATTGTTTCTTTTAATTATCGAGCTTTTATTTCATTTTATCGCGTTTTATGCTTTGGTTTTGTGTTTTTGTGTTTTTAGGTTCGCAAGAATAAAATATGACAAATCGGGACAAAAAAAAGGAAAAAGTGAAGAAACAGAAGAGTTCAAGATCCAAAGAAATAAAATTAGGAAAAATTGGAAGCAACACGACCCATGTCTCACAACACGGTCCATGTCAGGAGTTGGATTTTCACCCATAGTAAAACCAGAGGACTGACACGGGCGTCTGTGTTGTCACACCCCGATTTAATTAGAATATTAATTAATAAGGAATTTAATTATTTATTTAATTAAAGACTGAGGTATTAATATTTTTGGAATTAATTGGATTAATTGAAGAAAGAAGGGTTGGAGGTGTGCAGAGTAAATAGTGGGTGAGAGGAGTAAATCACTCTACTTTTACTAATTATTAATTGATGTATTTTATTTGGAAATAATAAAGGATTATAACAAGGAATATAAAAAGGAAAAGAAGGAAAGAAGGTCTTTTTGGAAAAAATTATTTCACGTAGAATTGGAGAGGAGAAGAGAAGAGAGGAAAAAAGCCAACGCCAGAAAAGTCGAAGATCATCGCGAGGTAAGGGGTGATTTCATTCGATTTTAATGCCTTATGGGTTTTGGGAATCAACCGGATGATTGGGTATTTAGAAAATTTAATTTAGGAGATTATAGGTTTGTAGGATTAAACCCTATTTTGTGTCGGATTATAGAATTTAAGATCAATAGTGTGACGAACAATTGATAGGAATGATGAAACAATGACATATGATGTTGTGTTGACGTATAAAGGTCGTAAACTGGTGTTTCTAATGTTATAAGTTATATGGAAATGATTGGAAGTGATGAGGAATGCCTAAATGCTATCAAAATAGCAGAAAATGATTCAGAGGTGGGAACCGGCCCTGGGACGAACCGGTTCCCAGTGAATTTTTCAAAATCGGGCATTTAGATGCGGGGAACCGGTCCCAGGGGTAGGAACCGTTTCCCATACAAAATTCCAGGGGTGTGACTTTTTCAAAAAGTGGGAACCGGGTTGTACTAGGGTAGGAACCGGGTTCCACTGTATTGAGTTCAAAAATACTTAAACTTCAAAATTCATATTTTCTAAACCAGAATTCGATTTGAGTGCCGCTTTTTATTATTTAAATTTAAAATACTATATTTTAAAAAGGGAAAAATATTATTTTGCTAAAATTATTTTAAAAAGAGTCGAGCTTCCGATTTTGAAAAGTGTGGATTATTAAGGATAATGGGAAATTATTATAAATGGTCTGAGTTAATGAGTGAGGAATAATTCTTACAATGTTATGTTTGGTATTCATTTTGATTGAATGTAATACATTGATGATTGGAATTATGTGAACTATATTGATATCATAATCTGTGAAGTGATGTTGCATGCTTTTATGATGCATGCATGAGCATTTGTTAATTTGGTTCATTCCATTGGCGGAAGTGTATCACGAGCCAATAGACTTACCCTTATTTAGAGGTAGTGAGGCTGGATTATTGACCCAGTGGTTATGGGCGAATCATGGATTTCCGCTGTCTTTCCACATGTAAACGGAGCAATGGGTGAACTCGGTTCCCATTTTGGTACCACATGCATAGAGTCTGCATTGCATATGGGATTGTAACATGCTATGATGGTTTCCAGTGTTGCAATTTCCATTGTTTGTTATATTACATGTTCATTGTGTGAGATGCCTTTGTGAATTGACTACGACTATGTGTTTGGATAATGGATTAATGTATTCAATTATTCTGGTTGTATTTAAAATGTATAATGCATTTTATATTGGATAGAAATCTCACCCTTACTTTGATGATTTCAGATTTGAAGTGATTAGCTGCTTGGAATCAGTGAGGATAGCTTCTAGAGTCGAGTCATTAGTTAATCCGTGTCGTTGTCGTTCGTAGATGTAATATCGGGAAACGCTTGATCGAGATTCTTTTGGATATTAAATATTAGTTTTGATTAATGTTTCAATTTATTGTCCTTGAATAATTATGAATGACGTATTCAGGAGTTGTTATGTTTCATTTCCGCTGTTAAACATAACTTTTGATATTATTATTTAATGATTTCTTCAAGAAAGCATGACATCCGCTTGATTATAATTTTGAAAAATATTAAAATTGTGATGCCTCTTGATATGTGTTAAAAACTCTGATTATTAAATTATAAATCGCGGGTATTTAGAAGGGGTGTTACACATGTGGCTTGGCACGACCTGTGTCAGGAGGCTTAGAGCATAAAATAAAATCCTCAAAATCAGGGACCAACATGGCCAGTGTTGCACAACACAGCCCGTATTGGTAGCGCGAACAAGGTTTTATATTTTAGGTTTTTTAAGTGAATCTGAACTTTGGAGAGCTTTTTGGACATTCTGCTTGACATGGATTTTTATGTAGACTATTTAATTTAGTTTTTAGGATTGATAAAGAACTTTTTGCATAATTGGAGATTACACGATAGATGAAAGTGGAGCATTCGGGAAGAATTGGATATGAAGACTCTTTCATGAGCGTAAGCAATTGAAGAATCTACCAATCCATGTTTCTTTGTAATGTTTATCTTATTAATTATTCTTGTTTTCTTTGTGAATATTATGAGAGGCTAAACCCCCTATGCTAGTGGGTGTCCCTAATTTGTCATGTTAAGAATACTAATCTCTTTGTTTTGTTAATCAACAATTTAGTTTATTCTGCATCAATTTGATTATTTAGAAAAGTTTATCGTTTGACCCTATGACCCTATGGGACCATAGAATTGGATTGATTTAAAACATTAGAGTCGGACGGTCATGCTAAGGTTTTATAAATGATGATATTATTAAGGATTTCACCTAGGACTAGGGAAATCCTATAATAACCAGAATTGTTCTTGATAATTGCATGCTTAATCTTATTACTAATTTGAATGGAAGTTAAAATTAGGAATAGAGGTTAAAGGTTTTCACTAAGGAAATTAGGAAAAGATAATAATGAATCGGTAATTGAGGCGGATGAACTTGTTCAATTGATAAAAGATTAAGAATATTAACTGGAAAATTATACACTCTCCCTAACATATTTTCTTCAAACAAAAGTCAATTTTCTATATTGCTTTAATTTACATTTAGTAAGGATTTATTCCAATCAACCCAAATCCATTGTTTTTGTTCAATTGGTAAGACATCATACTTTGTGTTTCCTACGCAATCCTCGAGATCCGATATCTTTAGGGTAAATCCACTATACTACATCGGTAAAAAATAGTACACTTTCTATTTTTCGGATCATATGTATCTGTGCTATTGTCGTTTGAAGCATAGGTCATATTATCCCCCGATTCAACATTCCTGTTACTTTTCTCACCATGCAAACTCCAACATGTATAACTTCTATCAATTTCATGCCTCTTTAAATGTGATTCCAACTAAACTGCGTCAACCCGACTCCCATAACAACAACCCAACCAAGGATATGTCATTCGACTGGGGTCTTTGGCGTGCGCAACAGCAAACTTAACGAACTCTGATACCCCATTCTCGTACTCTTTTGACAATCAATTGGAATACATCCATGTCTTATCCATGATTTTAATAATTAAGCTAAACAAAAACAACTAATTAGGGCATAGAACGGTATAATGCATTTATGTCAAAACACAAAGTAGACACGAAATAGATCCGGAGCAAGAAAACAAAAATACAAATATATTCATGCAATTTCAAACAAATTCATCACAGATTATATCGTCTCATAAAGGAGAATCTCACTCACACCAGTGCCAATAATTTGAGGAAGAAATTTACCTCGAATATACCAAACATCAACGTCGAGAAGTTGAAACGAGAAGGTCGAACTCAAGGAAATGCAGAGAAGGAGCGTTGTACGTCGAACTCGGCCGAGAAATGCTTCTAATTCAAAGAAAATAAAACTTCTATTATAAAATTTTTCATACAATAAAAACCAACCCAACCATGTATTCAACGAAACCATTTATTATTAACTAAAATTCAGACCATCAAGAATTATCAACATTGCCATCAAGAATTAACATCAAGAATCTTACTAACTTATCACACTATTTGATACTAATGACAATCAATTCTAAACCTAAATTCAACCCATAATCAAACTCACTATTCCAATTTAACTCGACATCTCAATAGCACCATAAATGTTTTAGTTCAACCATATCATCAACAATCGAAAATCAACAACACTATCAATCCTATCATCTTCGAGTTGGCATCACAAATTCAACATAACAAGTATACGTTGATATCAAGACTAGCATCCAAATTTAACCAAGACATCATGTCAATGAAATTTTAAACAAAAAAATAACATCTATCCTAAATGATATTGTTATTTAACACAGTTTATGCTAACTATAACAAAGTTCACAATTTATTCAAAGTTTATTCAAAGTTTATGCAAACTATAACAAAGTTTATTCAACAAAGTTTATTCAACACAGAATGTCATGTGTGCAATCAATACAATGGTTTATTGACCCTTATTCCAAATTCCTATGAACAAAAGCAACATTTGAAGCCCAGTACAGCGAACAACTTGCATTTTGTCCCTAAACCCTTATTCCAAATTTCCTATGAACAAATACAACAATTTATTCAATGGTTCACTACATCTTGCATTAAATCTGACCCTTATTCCAAATTTCATATGAACAACAACAACATTTGAAGCCCAATACAGAGAATGGAAGACAGAAGAATATATAAGACTCGACATTCAGTGTAGAATGGAAGAGAGGAGAAAATACCATTAGCTATTCGAAGTTGGCGATGCTAGTATTGAGATAACGATGACGAGGAGATAGAAGGAACATCGGCGGCGAATGATTGGTTGTTAATGAGGAGAACAATGACGGATAGATGGTTGTTAACGGTGAGAACGACGACGAATGGTTGTAAGCGTGATTTATGAGAAGGCGAGATGGAGAAGATGAACTTATGCGGAGGGTTTCTGAATAAGGGTTTTTTGAGAATGAAATGAAAATAATGTTATGTTTTATTTTTTAAAAAATTTAAGGCCTTCGAAAGCATTTTTTTCAGAAAGCGTTGTCTAAGGGGGGCCTCTAGCAACGCTCTCTAAATAACCCTAGGTAGCGCTTTTAAAAGCCATTTCTAAGGGTCGGGTCCTTTAGCAGCGCTTTTTAAGATTAACTTTAACAACGCTTTTGAAAAAGCGCTTTCTAAGGTGAGATCTCCTTACGACCTTTAGCAGCGTATTTGAAAAGAGTTTCTAAAGGTAGCCTTTAGCAGCGCTTTTATTTAGCGATTTTTTTTACAACTTATAGCAGCGCTTTGAGATAAAAGCGCTGTCTTTTTAGTGCTGCCAAAAACTCTTTTTGGCATAGTGTACTGCTTAAGAGTTGTTAGGATTTTTAAGATTGTTGCGACATTGAGGATTAGCTCACGTGATGTAAGAAGCTACTATATATCTGTATTTACTTATGTTAGTTTGTCCCGATATTGAGGTATTTATAATTCCTTAGACTTGGATCGTAGTTTCCTTAGGGTATAATATCCACTCCGCGAATGGGTAGTTCTTTCCTTAAAATTCAGGGAGCGCAGTTAAATCTCATTACTACAAAAAACACATTTTATAACGCCAGACGCGAAATGTGTTTGATGTCGATAACATAAATGTTGTTGTTGGAGATCAAATCTGTGTCCAATACAATTAAATTTTCCCCTCAGACATCGGTTTAACTGAGGAAAAAAGTAGCACTTTTTCCATGGCATCCTTTGTTACCACGTTGTTAAGGACCAAATTGTAGATATTTTGTACATGATTTTGTGGTCCTTAACAATGCCTTTTGATTAATTAGTAGTATTTATTATAGTATTTTGGTTTAATTATGTTTCTATTTAGTTTTTGTTTATAATATATTATTTAACTTAGTTTACCTTTGAATTGTAGGTTTTTATTATTGATTCCCTCAAGCTTGGATTCAAGGACACTTGAAGAGCTCTTGGGATGATTCTTTTTGAAGGAATTTTTGGAAGAAGAAGCATGCTTCAGGTCGTGCTCAGAGCGGTTGCAGAATGAGTGCGCTTAGCGCGGATAACCGAGCTTAGCGTGGTCTGCGAAAATCAGAAAAAGGACAGACCCATGCTTTCACCTTTTTGGCCACCAACTCCCTGTTTTCCAGCTGGCTTTTGGTGTGTTAGGAAAGGGAACATCACTTCTTCATCATAGTTGATGATTGTTGTAATTTTAGGGCATAGAATTAGAAAAGAAAAACATAGTTCTTCTTGATTTTCTTCCATGTTCATCATCTTCTCCAACAATCTTGTGAGCAAAGCAACCATGAAAATGAGTGGCTAGTTCTTTCTGTGTCAAGATTAGATGTAGTTGATCTAACTAGTATGTATTTCTTTTAATCCATTTGTGTATGAACATGGTTGATGATTAATATATGTTGAATATCTTTGTTCTTCTGTCTTTTTATGCTTTGAATCTTGTTTGAAAAAGGATGCTTCAAAGTAGACCTAAGATATTCATCCACTAATGAACAAATGCTATGAATAGATTTGTGAGTTAGTGTTTACAAGTATTGAGCTTCATGTTTATCATGTCAATAGTTGTGGTGAGAAATCATTCAAGAATTAACATGATAAAACTCACAATCTTGGTGAGAAATCAACAAGATTGAGAGGATATGTATTTATAGCAATCATCAAACTAGTTCATCACTTGGTTAATATAATACATATGAAATTAGGTTAATGAAACTAATCTTGACATGCTTCCATCAATTAAAAACAAACTCCAACTCTCTTTAATCCAAACCATAACTCTTCTTTGAAAAGAACATTTTAGTTGTTTGCTTGAAATTCATGATACTAGTAGCTTAGAAAACAAACCTTTTGGTTATTTAAACTTAAATACGCTTTAATATTGAAAGACTACGATACAACACCAATCCATGTGGATACGATAATTAAAAATACGTGTTCGTGAATTTTCACTACAACAAAATGGCGCCGTTGTCGGGGATTGGCGTTAGATCTTGCAAGTATCGCAATAGTTGTGTGTTTTAAGATATTTTTCTACTAATCTCTCTCTTTGTTTCTTTTGTGTGGCTAGAATTTTTCAGGAATTAGTTTATGCGAGGAAGTGTTCCGGTCGATCAACTCCTTTTTGATCCAGAAATTGAAAGGACGGCAAGAAGTCTTAATAGCAGTGCTAAAAGGAGGAAAAGACTAGCCAGGCAAAGACAAGAAAAAGGAGAATCATCTACTTCTTCTACACCACCCGTGTTAGGAGAAGTCACTATGGCGGATCAACCACCACCACCACTACCACCGAGGGGGCCTTGTGTAAATAGCCCTCGTCACAACGCTCAAGTTTCTCGCCAAGCCAATGCGAGGTTCACGGAGATGAAGACGGCCTTACTCCAACGTATTTATGCAAGTCTTTTTCATGGTCATGACCATGAAGATCCTTACACCCACCTCACCAAATTCTATGAAATTACGGGTGCGGCCGGAGCTCCGGAAGATCAAGAGGAGCAAACTTTCAAAGGCTTTTCCCTAATTCTTTAGTGGGGAAATCAAAGGATTGGTATCTAGAACAACTACAAGAGACAATGACAAATTGGAATGTGTTGGAGGAAAAATTCCTTGAAAGGTTTTTTCCTCAATCAAGATTCATGGAGGCAAAAACCACAATTTCGGTATTTTCTCAAGGAGTTAATGAGCCTTTGAATAGGGCTTGGGAGAGATATAAGTCCATGCTTAGAAAGTGCCTTAGCCATGGTTTTGATGAAATCACTCAAATTCATATTTTCCGAAATGGTCTCCAACCTCAACATAAATTGTTGTTGGATGCTACGGAGGGAGGTTCTTTAATGGCGAAGACACCTTATAAAGCAACTCAAATCATTGAGAAAATGGGGAGGAATGACCACCAAACTCAACATGATCAAGGAAGTGTGCAAGTAAAAACGGGAGTTCTTGAAATTGGCTCTAGTCACGAAGCACTTGTAGCACAAAACAAATTGTTTGCAAAACAAGTTGAAGAATTGACAAAGCAAATGGCAAAGCTTCCTCAACAAATCATGGAGATGCAAGGATTATCTAGCAAGCAAACTCAACAAATTGCTTGTTGTGAATTATGCAAGGGTGACCACAAGACCGGATTTTGTCCTCCGAAAAATGAAGAAGCAAATTATATGGCCAACCAAGGGCAAGGATACCAACAAATACCTCCTTACCAAAATCAAGGCCAAGGTTACCAACAAAGAGGTAATCAAGGTTATCAAGGTGGATGGAGACAAGACAACAACAATCAAGCTAGACAAAATCCGTACCAAAGTCAAAATCAAAATCAAGCTCAACCTCAAAACCAACCTCAAAATCAAGCAAGAACTTCAAACATTCAAGATACACTAGCTCAATTCATGCAAGCTTCTATGGCAAACCAAAAGAGCACGGAGGCGTCAATCAAGAATTTAGAAACTCAAATGGGGCAATTAGCGTAGCAAATTTTCGATCAAAGTGCTTCGACCTCATTTTCTCCAACTACTCAAGCGAATCCTAAGGAGCATTATAAAGTTATTACAACTAGGAGTGGTATAGTTGTTGAGGAGAAAAAGAAAGAAGTGAAGAGAAAAAAACAACTGGAGAAGGATGAAGAAGTAGTAGCGGAGGAGGTTGTAGTTGAAAAAGATGAGGAGGTTGTAGTTGAAAAAAATAATGATATTATTGTGGGGGATGTTTTAGTTGAAAATGATGTTGTAGTCGAAAATGAAAATGATAATGATGAAGTTAAAAAGGAGAACGTGGAGGAAAAGAAGAAGAAATTGAGAAAGGGAAAGGAGAAGGAAGTCACTCTACCCTTAAGAAACTTACCTTATCCTCATATCCCATCTAAAAAGGAGGATGCTAAGCACTATGCTCGGTTTATGGATATTTTTAAGCAATTGCAAATTAATATTCCATTCACCGAGGCATTAGAGCAAATGCCGAAATATGCAAAATTCATGAAGGACATATTGACAAAAAAGAAGCGGTACACGGATCAAGAGACTATAATGGTTGATGCAAGTTGTAGTGCGATGATTCAACGACTATTCCAAAAAGAAAGTGATCCGGGCGTAATAACTTTGCCATCGTCATAAGGTGTCGTAGAGAATTGAATCGTAATTCGATTCTCCGCTCAAACGATTCTTTTGATTTGTTTATAAAGATGCCATGAGCATCAAGCTTTATTATTTTCAACACAAGAAAGATGATTTAATGATTATGAAAAGGGAAAGTCGTTAATACCCTCAATTGATTTTGATATGCGAACGACTAGCGCAAACTAGACGCAACGCATCGGGGAGATTCCGAAAAGGGGTTTGTTATATAAAGGAATAGATGGAGCACCTCGAATATATATAGTTATCTATAGCTTTATATATGAATATGTTTGATATGTTCAGTGTTTTAATTGCTATTTATATGATTGGGAAAGTTTCTCCTTTGGGATTTTAAGAAGGATAGATTATGTGGGCTCCTAGTGTTTGTTATTATTGTGCTCGCAAAGATCCGTGGATCTTCTCATACATATCCCTAGGGGAATCGAGCATTTGTAGCTCTGACCATGTGGATCTATGGTTTGTTTGGTCCGAGGGAGGAAGAAGTTTTGCTCGCAAGGATGAGACCAGGCCACGTATTCTCAAAAGGATGTTGAGAAAGTCGAGCAATCGTAGTTCCCACTTATGCTAGTGGAAAGCAACGGATGTTAGTAAGAGACACGTAAAAATGTCATCTTAATGAAAATGTATCTAATCTATTTCATCACATACATTTTGAAAAGTTTGATCGATTAAAATCTTTCCTCGTAAGTTACCTGTTTTGCTTGAGTGTACAAGCGCTACCACTTACATGTTTAAGAAAGATGTTTGAAAAAGATGATTGAATCTTTTAATTGTAAGCATGGGTGTTTTGCTTGAGTGTACAAGCGTTACCACTTACAGATTAAGAGATGTTTCTGTTTTGAAAAGAGTTTGAAAAAAGTTTTTGACTGTATGTGATGTGATAGATGAGATACTTCTTCCATAGAGATGATAGACGTCTAAATCTCGAGGAGAAATTTATTGGATTAAAGAAGATGCTTTTAAGAAGCCCATGGGTCCTTGTATTGTTAGCCCAAGAGGAGGCATTCCGAGGGTCATCGAGGGTCATCGAGGGTCCTTGTATGAAGCTCAAGAGGAAGCTATAGGGTATGGATGGCTTTGGCTTTAAAAGGGATTTCACCGGGAAACCATCTTTTTAGGATTAAGAGCAATTTCACCGGGAAATTATACTCTCGGGGTTCTATCCTAGCGCGGGTGATTCTTTGTATTGAAGCCCAATAGAGGTCATAAGAGATTTCCTGGTCTCTTTCTTTGTATGATGCCCAAGAGAAGGCTAAACTCAATGAGGAGTTCTTTTGAACGAAGCCCAAGAGGAGGCTGACTCAATAGGGGAGTGTTTGTCTTATATGAAGCCTAAGCGGAGGCTAAACTCAGAAGCATGAGTTTTCTTATATGAAGCCTAAGAGGAGGCTAACTCTGTGGGGAGAGTTATCTTGTATAAAGCCCAAGAGGAGGCTATAACTGTGGGGAACCTATTGGTTAGACTAGTAGTTATGTTATAACTAAAACAGTTATGAAAACAAGTGTGTGTGTGGTATGTATTCACAGGAGTTTATGAAGGAAATATAAACAAGTGTCTGTGAAACGGACGTTCGAAACGAGCGTAACTTGATTATTTACAAGTTTGAATTGTGTACAAAGAAGTTAAATATGTACACGAACGAGTATTTATGTACAGGAGGATGTGGATGTACATAGGAGGGTTGGGACTTACACCATAAGGGTGGCCCATTGGTTTGAAAGCAGTTGCACAGGGAATAATGCTCCTTTCAATACCAATGGTATTCATTGTATATACGCATTTAAACGAAACGAACGATCAAGTTTGTCTATGAAAAGTATCCATTATATACGCATAAAGATTGGTATGAATATAAAATGAATTTTTGATATGTACAAGGAAAATATGTATGTACATAAAAGAATGTTTTGTTTGTGTATACACAAGTGAAATGAAAACAAACGATCGAAGTTTGTCTGTACTTGAGTATAAAAGAGTATTTGTATTATGTACAGATAAAAATTTGTATGTATCTGAAGAGAGTTTGATATGTACAAGGAAATAATTATGTACATAAAAGAATGTTTTTGGGACTTACACCGTAAGGGAGGCCCATGATCGGTTAAGAAAAACGAGAGAAAACGAATTCGGTTTTATCGTTTAAATCGGATCGATCATGGTAAAAATGATGTAAGTTTGATAAAAAGTTTTGAAGAAATTTTTTTTTGAAAATGTTTTGAAATGTGAAGTTTATTTATGAGAAGTTTTGAAAAGAATCGGAAGTCGAAAGTTTGAAAAATTCACCTTTTAAAGTGGTTTTGAAAAGTGCTCAAAAATGTCGTTTTCGGCTCGATTAAAATATAATCAGATGAAAGTTTTTTCTGAAAATTTTTGCACTATCATAAAATAGATATATTTATTGACAAGTGTACAAAAAATCACCTCAAAATGAGGAGTTTTGATTGGTTAAAAAAATGTTAAAGTTTGTGAAAAAACATGAAGAAAATATGAAAAGTTTGAAAAAAATGGTCCATGGGAGGTTTGAACCCAGACCGTGGGTGGCATATGTGGCAAAGAGGACTACGAGCGAGCTGGCAACCGCTGGGACAAGAGTTCATTCGTGTATTGAAACAAAAACACGTGTTTATATTATATTGGAAAATTTGAATTTGAAAAAAAACAAAGAACACGCGCGAACATGTTCTTCTTCTTCAATCCTTGATCAACGCTAGAATCCTTGTTTCTTGATGAAATTGGATGAAGTAAACATGAAAGTTGCTCGAAATTTAACAAGGAATATGATGGTAGTTGTTAATTTCATTTATTTTTGGTTAATCATGATTAAATTCTCAGAAAACGTGAAGAACCCTAGAACTGGAAATTCTAATTGAAATGATGTATGGTTGATGATTTTTCAAATTGTTTGAGGGTTAAGGATCGTGAGAGGTGCAGAAAACAAATGGCCAAGAGTTTTTTTGTTTAAATGCAAGGAATCATGGAGTTCGAGTTTCAAGTTCTTACCTGTTCAAGCTGAGATCGAAGATGGTGTTGGAGTGTTTCCAGTTGTTGTTTGATGATTGTTTAAGCACCAGCGGCTTCTATGGAAGATGTATGATCACCCTGCTTGCTCTGAAATGCCCTGGAACTCTCCAACCAAGTCCACCTGCACAGGCTGAAAATGGAGCTTCAATTTTTGGGTTAGACCTGTTACAGTTAGTAGTTATTGATCTGCATCATGTCTATGATGTTCATGGATGATGTTTGGATGCTTAGAACTCAAGTTACTTAAGCCTAGCCATGAATTCGAAACTTAAGGCAGATTTGGCAAGCAAAATGACATGAGATGTGATTCTGAATTCTAGCCTTGCCTATGTTGATTTTAGTGTTCAAACAAGTTTCATATGGACATTAAGACATATTAGACACCAAACTACTCAAGGTTTTTCCTTAGTTTTCAAAAATGCAAGTTTTGGCATATTGAACTATGATTCTTGAATTTTCAAAGATAAAGAGTGAAAGAATGTACTTGCATGGCTTTGGTGTGTTTGAACTTGAAAAGAATGGCTCTATTTATAGGCCATGGAATCTAAAATGTTAGGCACAAGTACATGGCATTGTGTTATTCAAAGTTGCCTTAAAGGGCAAGAAAGACATTTTGCCTTAAAAGGAAACTTCCTTTTTTTCACCATGTGTTAAAAATCTCAATTTGATCTTATCTTTACACAATTATCTCTAGCTGATATTTATCAGATCTAAACTTAATTTGGCAAGGTGTTATTGCTTCTAGAAGAAGAAATAAAAAAATGACCTATAATTTGAAGTTTTGAACTTTGAAAATCATGTTTATGGAGCCTTATGTTTTAATTTTAAAAGTATAGCTAGACTCCATGGATTTGAGAGTTCTTGGACATTTTGGAAAGCTTGTTTCAAGAGCTACAACTTTCATGTTTTGAGTTTTTTCCAAATCAAAGTGGAACTATGTGAAAAAATGCCATGAAGTTTGGAAAAAATAAGAAATTTCAACACTTGAAAATTTTCTAAGTGTTGGAACTTTTGACTTTTTGTTGACTTTTCCAAATTCTTTGATATTTTATGATCATGATGGATCATTTGAAGTATTTTGATGATGGAAAAAGTTTTGTTTTGAAAAATTTGACCAAAAGTCAAAGTTTGAATTTTCTGTGCAGATGAATTTTCATCAGATGTTTCAAAAAATTGACTGATGAAATCTGTGAACTTCTGTGATGTTTTGAATCCAGAAATTAGGTCAAGATGTTGTATCTAAGATATAATGACCAATCTCTAGCCAAAAAAGTCATTCAATGCTCAAAAAGTCAGAGAATATTCATGCTCGACCAAAACCCTAATTGGTCGATCCTCGATTGATTAATGAGAAAAATTGGATATCTGAGGATTGAAGGTTGATGTTTTGATCAAGATAGGTCAAATGAAGTGAGTAAAACTCAAACCCTAATTGGTTGCCTCTTGAATCAGATGAAAATCTGAAGAAACCCTAATTTTGACCTGTGAATGCTATACCCGATTAACTCTGTTCTGAACTGTTAGTGATGCAATGATGCAAATGTAAGGTGGTATATTAGGTCAAAAATTAGGGTATGACAGTTACCATTGGAGATGTCTATGTCGGCAAAGGATTGATTGACTTAGGATCAAGTATCAATTTGATTCCATTATCCATTGTAAAGAGGTTGGGGGACATCGAATTAAAGTCTACAAAAATGATGTTGCAATTGGCGGGACAAGTCTATTACTCGCCCACATGGTGTAGCTTTAGACTTGTTGGTCAAAGTGGACAAATTTTTTTTCCCCGTTGACTTTGTTGTGATAGAGATGGAGGAAGACGTGGATGCACCTCTAATTCTAGGTCGTCCATTCATGAAGACGGCTAGAATGATGATAGACATTGATGATGGTTTAATGAAGGTGAGGGTTCAAGATGAAGAAATTTGTTTCAATCTTTTTGAAGCAATGAAGCATCCAATTGATAAGAAAGATTATTTCAAAATTGATGCTATCGAGGAATCAATAGAAGAAGTGAATGATGATGATGATATCCGGATCTTGAGGAGTGTTTAGAAGGGATGGAGATTTCTAAAGAATTGCACCCATGGGAGGAAGAAGTGGAAATTTTGAAGAATGATCCCAAAGACGAAGAGCCAAAACTTGAGTTGAAAGCACTACCATCTCACTTGAAGTATGTGTTTCTTGAGGAGGGAGGTAAGAAACCCGTAATCATTAGTAATACATTATCGGAGAAGGAGGAGGGAAGCTTAATTCAAGTTTTGAAATCTAACAAAAATGCAATTGATTGGGTTTTAGCCGATTTGAAAGGCATAAGCCCGCCTATTGTATGCATAACATCATGATGGAGGAAGAGTACAAACCGGTAACTCAACCTCAGAGGCGTTTGAATCCGGTGATGAAGGAAGTAGTTCGAAAAGAAGTGGTAAAGATGTTAGAAGCGGGATGATTTATCCGATCTCGGATAGTACTTGGGTGAGTCCGTGCATGGGTTCAAGAAAGGAGGTTTGACGGTTGTGTCGAATGATAAAGATGAATTAGTGCCGACAAGAAAAGTAACGGATGGAGAATGTGCATCGACTATCAAGGCTTAACAAAGCAACAAGAAAGGATCACTTTCCTCTTCCGCTCATGGACCAAATGTTGAAAGACTCGCGGTCAACAATATTATTGTTTCTTGGATGGTTACTCGTGGTACAATCAAATTTCGGAATCAAGATCACGAAGACGGCTTTCACATGTCCTTTTGGAATATTCACGATAGACGATGCCTTTTGGCTTATGTAATGTGCCGCAACATTTCAAAGATGCATGCAAGCCATTTTGCCGATTTGATCGAGAAGACGATTGAAGTTTTCACGGATGATTTCTCCGCTTTGAGCATCATTTGATTTGCTTGGAGAATTTGAACACCGTATCAAGAGGTGTGTGGATACAAACTTGGTTTTAAATTGGGAGAAATGCAATTTCATGGTGACCGAGGGAATTGTTCTTGGACACAAAATATCTTCAAGAGGGATCGAGGTCGATAAAGCAAAGATTGATGTGATCGAGACGCTTCCCCCACCAACCAATGTTAAAGGCATTCAGAGCTTTCTAGGACATGCGGGTTTCTACCGGAGATTCATCAAAGACTTCTCAAAGATAGCAAAGCCCTTGAGCAACTTGCTCAACAAAGATAAGTCATTCATTTTTGATAGAGATTGTTTAATGGCTTTTGAAAAATTGAAAGAAAATTTGATAAATGCACCCATAATCACCGCACCTAATTGGAAACTTAATTTTGAATTGATGTGACGCAAGTGATTATGCGGTGGGAGTCGTGCTTGGCCAAAGGAAGAACAAAATTTTCCATGCTATTCATTATGCGAGCAAAGTTTTGAACGATGCTTAAATTAACTACGCAACAACCGAAAAAGAGTTGCTCGCAATAGTGTATGCATTGGAAAATTTTCGTCCTTATCTTATTGGTTCAAAATTAGTGGTTTTCACGGACCATTCAGCGATTAAATATTTGCTCACCAAACCGGACTCCAAACAAAGATTGATCCGATGGATTCTTTTGTTACAAGAATTTGATTTGGAGGTCCGTGATAAAAAAGGTTCAGAAAATTTGGCAGCAGATCATTTATCTCGTTTGGTCAATGTGGAAATTACTGACAAAGAGAAGGAAGTTAGGGGAGGAATTCCCGGATGAAAAGTTGTATTCAATCCAAGAGCGGCCGTGGTTTGCCGACATGGCAAATTACGAAGCTGCGGGATTAATGCCGGAGGATATCACGTGGAATGAAAAGAGAAAACTCTTGGCCGACGCCAAGTACTATGTGTGGGACGAACCGTATCTCTTTAGGTTGAGTAGTGATGGGTTGTTAAGGAGATGTGTGTCTAGTGAGGAAGCGAAAGACATTCTTTGGCATTGTCACAATTCCCCTTGCGGGGGGCATTACAATGGATTGCGAACGGCCACCAAAGTCCTTCAATCGGGATTTTATTGGCCTTCGTTATTTAAAGATGCTTATGCTCACGCTAAGAGTTGTGATAAATACCAAAGAAGTGGCGGAATAAGCAAGAGGGGTGAGATGCCTTTGAATAATATGTTGGAAGTCGAGGTGTTTGATTGTTGGGGAATTGATTTTGTTGGTCCATTTCCGTCATTGTTCTCTAACGAATACATTCTTGTGGTCGTTGATTATGTTTCTAAGTGGGTGGAGGCCATTGCTTCATCGAAGGCCGATGTTAAAACCGTGATAAATTTTTTAAAGAAAAACATATTTTCGCGGTTTGGTGTGCCTCGGGTGTTGATTAGTGATGGCGGTTCTCACTTTTGAAATACACTGTTACAAAAACTTTTGAAACAATACGGTGTAAAACATAAGGTGACAACTCCCTATCACCCACAAGCTAACGGTCAAGCCGAAGTGTCTAATAGGGAAATAAAAAATATTTTGGAAAAAACTGTCTCTGGTTCTCGAAAGGATTGATCACAAAAATTGGATGAAGCTTTATGGGCGTATCGAACCGCCTATAAAGCTCCTATCGGACTAACCCCCTTTCAGGTGGTTTACGGCAAGACTTGTCACCTCCCTGTGGAGATGGAACCGGCAAATGCATTTTTCTCATCAGCGAGCATTCATGTTCATGCACGTGAGTATGGAGCAACTGGCGTTGCAAATTAGAGAGCCGGGGGTGGATCACTTCACTCGTACGAGCCAGCAGCTGAGTGTTTATGCCAGTTGGTCCGGGGTCGGGCCAAATGCTGAGGAGGAGGTAGCTGATGCAGATGGTGATGAGGAGAGTGATGATGATGGAGAGGGTGGATCTGATTCTGGTTCTGAGACTCTGGGAGATTCCATCCTGGAGGCTTCAGATTGATGTTCTTTTATTTTTCTTTGTTTTTACTTTTTTACTACTTTTTAGTTTTTAGTTTTTGTTTTGGTTTTAGTTTTTTTTAAACTTAATGAATTTTGTTGGTTGCCATCCCTTTTTAGGATGTGCTTGTAATTCCAAAATTTTCATTTTGTAGGCATGGAGCCTAAGTACTATTTTTAGTTTGAAACACCATTTTGGGGTGTCTTTTTTATTTTATTTTATTTTGTTTTGTTTTATTTTATTTTAAGATTATAGGTTATTTAATTTAAATTGTACTTCTTTTGTTTGTCCCGATATTTCAACGGTACTCAAAAGCAAGTAAGTGTGTTTCACCAAAAGTGATGGTGATGATATAATTCTCGACTCGATCCACAAATAAGGTAAATATTTAATCATTTTGTAGAATATTAACATGTCTATGAAATTTGTGCTTTATGCATAATATCTTGGCATGTACAAAAAAATTTGTGTTCACATTCGAATCATTAGGACTTAAACCACAAAGGTGAGAAACTTTCCACCTTATACCAAATGTTGAGTGTCTAATAGTTTTTTTAACTCGTGTGATTCATGCTTAATCTTGATTTGTTTGTGACATTTTGGAAACTTAGAGATGATCAAGGCAATTTTTGTGCATTGTGAGAAAAACCATCAATTCCAAAAGGGCCTCAACTAACCGTGAGTGAGTGAATCCTTGTGAACCCTTTTGAGCTTAAATTGTATTTGTAGAATGAATCTATCAAATCAACTAATTGTTAAGTAGGCCACTTAATAGTTGTTGATAATCTATGAAAATTCAATGATGATTCATTCTATAAAATTTTCTTGTTTGTGACTACCAACCCTTTTTGTTGATTAAACCTTTGAAGAGCATGTTCTTAAATAAAAAGGATTGATAAATTCAAGTTGGGGAGGTTGATCAAAAAGAACCTTGAATTGATGACACAATGATCCAAAAGAAAAAAAATATAGAGAAAAGAAGAATACAAAAAGAAAAAAAAATTAATATGTATATGTAAATGAAAAAGAAAACAAAAGGAGGATCATTGTGTGCGACAGAAAAGTGGTTGTGAATAATAAGAAGGAAGTGGGAATGAGTTTGTGAAATGCTCTTCATCATCTTTACCCAATTTGTTTCAATGGCTTTGTACTTAAATATCACTTGTTTCTAACCTAAGCCAAGTTACAACCCTTGAAAGTCCTTAGTGATCTTTGTTTCTATTTTGTTCATTTAACTTGTTTTGATAAATGCATGAATTATTCTGGATGTGCATGGCTATTAGTGAGAGTGTTTAGTCCTTTGTAAATATTACATTTTGTTCTTCATGAATAATGAAGAAATCATTAGGTGATTCAAGTGTGAACATATCTTTTATTTTGTCTACATGTGTTGATATATTGTGTTTAGAACTTAATTCATATCCATGTTGTGTTTCGAAGAAGCGATTAATGTGTATCTTTGTCGGGTATGTTGAGTTTGAACCATCCTTCTTGTGTGAGTTGCATGCTTACATTTTGATTCTTCTTACTTTGTGAGTTTTTGACTTTTGTTTGAGGACAAACAAAGAAGCAAGTTGGGGAGAGTTGTTAAGGACCAAATTGTAGATATTTTGTACATGATTTTGTGGTCCTTAACAATGCTTTTTGATTAATTAGTAGTATTTATTATAGTATTTTGGTTTAATTATGTTTCTATTTAGTTTTTGTTTATAATATATTATTTAACTTAGTTTACCTTTGAATTGTAGGTTTTTAATATTGATTCCCTCAAGCTTGGATTCAAGGACACTTGAAGAGCTCTTGGGATGATTCTTTTTGAAGGAATTTTTGGAAGAAGAAGCATGCAGTCGCGCCAACAATAGATGAGTGCGCTTTAGCGCGTAATCTGGGCTTAGTGGTCTCGAAAATCGAAAATGATGTACCCATGCTTTCACCTTTTTGGCCACCAACTCCCTGTTTTCCAGCTGGCTTTTGGTGTGTTAGGAAAGGGAACATCACTTCTTCATCATAGTTGATGATTGTTGTAATTTTAGGGCATAGAATTAGAAGAAAAAAAAACATAGTTCTTCTTGATTTTCTTCCATGTTCATCATCTTCTCCAACAATCTTGTGAGCAAAGCAACCATGAAAATGAGTGGCTAAGTTCTTTTTGTGTCAAGATTAGAGGTAGTTGATCTAACTAGTATGTATTTCTTTTAATCCATTTGTGTATGAACATGGTTGATGATTAATATATGTTGAATATCTTTGTTCTTCTATCTTTTTATGCTTTGAATCTTGTTTGAAAAAGGATGCTTCAAAGTAGACCTAGGATATTCATCCACTAATGAACAAATGCTATGAATAGATTTGTGAGTTAGTGTTTACAAGTATTGAGCTTCATGTTTATCATGTCAATAGTTGTGGTGAGAAATCATTCAAGGATTAACATGATAAAACTCACAATCTTGGTGAGAAATCAACAAGATTGAGAGGATATGTATTTATAGCAATCATCAAACTAGTTCATCACTTGGTTAATAGAATACATATGAAATTAGGTTAATGAAACTAATCTTGACATACTTCCATCAATTAAAAACAAACTCCAACTCTCTTGAATCCAAACCATAACTCTTCTTTGAAAAGAACATTTTAGTTGTTTGCTTGAAATTCATGATACTAGTAGCTTAGAAAACAAACCCTTTGGTTACTTAAATCTTAAAATACGCTTTACTATTGAAAGACTACGATACAACACCAATCCCTGTGGATACGATAATTAAAAATACTTGTTCGTGAATTTTCACTACAACACACGCCCATCTAACTGAGGTAAAACCCCTTTTCCAACCGAGATAAAACCACTTATTGGTAGTATAAACTTTTTTCTGATTTATGTCTGAATTATCAATTAAATATAAAGGTATAAGAGTAATTATCGAGTTACTATGGCAAATCAAACACTCACTTGAAAATGTTTTAAACCTCTCTAAATTAACTAAAACACCTTAAAATCTTTGGAAAACTATCAAGGAGCATGAGAAATGGATCAAGAGTATTCCTAATCATTTATGAAGCATTTATACACTGCCTATTTATTTAGGGAATTTATCCAATCAATTAGAGTAATTAAAAAAGCTCTGACTAAAAATACTACTGATCAATTGAGACACATAATTGTTGTAAGTTCCATTTTGGGATTAAGATTATCGTATTTTTAAACCTCCTAATTGTTTAACCTTGGTACTTAATTGATTAAGTGATTAAAAGACCATGCATCTTTTTTCTTCCTTTTTGAATCCAACTTTTTTCATATAAATATATAACTATTCTCTCACTTGTTTTTTCTCTACTTCACCTGTTTCTAATTCTCCACAATTTTTACTTAGTGTTTTTAATGTGAAAAAATATCGGTGAAAATTTTTGAGTGCCAGTGCAATGATATCTTTGTAATATATTTTGAAGAAATTGTTTGGTTCTAAAGATTATCCATGTAAAATATTGTTTGATTCAAGAGTTCATCCTAATGTAAAATTTGTAATGGTTTTGAGATTTGTTATATGTATAATCTCTTATTTGATTTAGAGATTAGACCGTATGAAATTCAATTATTTGGTTTTAAGAAGATTTGTGGACAAAGCTATGGAAAACTCACATATAGTAAAAACTCTAAAGAGTAAATTCTTTGGAATATGATTATGCTAAATGATTAGGCAAAACTTATGTAAATTTCGGATGTATATTCTTTTACTTTATCCTTGATTTGCAATTACACAATTTGTTTACGCCTAATTTCTTTCTTTTCTTTCTTCCTTCCTTTCTTTCCTTCTTTTGTTTATTTTTCTCCTCAAACTCTTTTTGATAATAATATTAACCTTGAAATTTCTTTTTGACAAAATTAATCTTGAAAATTAGAATATAATGAGTTTTCATAATTGAAAATTTTTCAAACAACCTAATTCATTCTACCCGACCCCTCTTATTTCCTTGAAGTCACAAGATGTCAAAGGGGTTGATTTGTAAAGATCGAGTATTTGTTTTGAATGGGTGGAGGTGTTACCTTGATTTCTTTCTGACTCTTAAATATGTGATTGGGGTTTGTGTTCTGTTTTTTCATTTTTTTTCCAGTTATTCGTCTAATGTTATTGTTTTTTTTAAATATGTTATTAGCAGGTGGACTTTTCTTTAAACAACATATAAGAACTATATAATAATAATTATTATTATTTTGTATATCCTACGCACATGATAACTCACATTCATCATTTTTATTTAAAAATAAATTCATCAGCACATATACATAGCGATGATGTATTTATCAATGATCTCTACTAGTGAAATCACAATACTATATATGGCATGATAGATAAGAACAATAAAAATTGTTGTCTATCTATACCTTTTTTAGTAATGTACATAAGTTTTTTATTCATAAAATTTACTATTAAAGTAACAGTTGCGTGTCTTGTCTTTTGTTTATCCATGAACATCCTCACCACCGTAACGACCACGATTATCATTATAATCACCATTATTACGCGGGTAACCACCACCATTACTAGGGTAACCACCACCAATACCATAATTGTTACCTGGATAACCACCATTATAAGTGCCACCATTACCCCGATAACCTCCAACATAACCACCATTATACCCGTCTCCATTATTCGGATAACCACCATTATACATGCCTCCATTACTCCGATAACCACCATAATATCCGCCTCCATTATTGGAATAACCACCGTTATATCTGCCTCCATTATTCGGATAACCGCCATTATCTAGATAACGACCATTGTAATTAACACCATTGTAGTTTCCACGACCTACAATAGTCTTCTCAACAATTTCTACATATACAATAGTATGTAAATTAGTCGAGTTTAGTCAAATTTTGTCACATATTTCTTTAGTTAAATTTTTTTTTTTTTGCCGCATTTACATTATTTTATTTAATTTAAAAATTAAAAAAAATGTAAATATTAGTGAAAATTATAATCAATTAATTTTATTCTCATATGAATTTTGGATTCTCAAGTTTTTATTATGCAACCTGTATTAAATAACTTCTAGGAATAAGAAGTACCATGTCACCTTTCCAAAAATATATTTTATATCTATAAAACAAATACAACCTATATTTTTCAAATTGCAATGTATAATAAATCTATTGAAATTAAGCTACGTGAGATAAATGCCTTTGGATAATTTTATATGAGGCATAAATTTATATTATTGGTGAAATAAACTTTAATTAAACGACACAAGAAATGCACCCACCCATAAATTTACTTCAAGTAAAGAACAATTATTTACAAGCAAAGAACAATTATTATAAATAGAAATATTAATATTTAATTCCCATATAAAATGCCCTTAAAAAATATTTTTTAGGTCTAAAGTAAGAAAAGTAATGAATAGCTCACCCTTTTTAGTATTTGAGGAAGTCTCAGTTAAGTCTCTTGCTGATACCTCTGAGGAGATTAGAAGAACCATAGCCAAGAGTCCTAGGATGAGAATTATTGCATTTTTGGAATCCATTTCTTTTAAACCTGACATGTTGTATTAATTTGCAAATGTGTTAGTAAACGATGACAAATATAGTAAGAAATTATATGCTATATATAGGTGAAGGAATGATGGATTAACACGTAACCATTACTTGGTAGTTGGAAAAGTAGTTCGAATGTATAAAAATTGGTAAGAAAATAGTTGTTCTTATTGATCTTCATATTCATTTTGAGAAGTAAAATAGAAGCTATTGGCCGTCCTATATATGGATACGTGCTATCTCATGCAGATGCATTTCAAATAATCCCCACACTATTTAGAACGGCACAGGTGGTCCACTATAAGGTTTTGATAGAGTACAGCTGGTACCTAAAGTTAATTAGCTAGAATTCGGATGTAACTGATTCATTTACTAATTTTCATTTTCTATGATGGGTTAATAAAAATAAGGTGATGGATTGTTAATAGTTTTTTTTGTTTGTTTGAAAAGGCCAAAAAGCCCCAAACTTGTTTATCTACTCGGGCTTAGGCCTATAATTCATACAAACAATGTTTATCTGAAAATTGAACTTGTACCACCATTTTAAAACCTGTATCTCCGTTACAGTAATTTTTTGACTAAAATACCTTCATATAAATAGTATAAGATTTAAAAAAATTTCACCTTTCACATTTTGTTTCAAAGTGTTCCGAATTCTCTCTCACTAGGTTGCATTCAGGAACAGTTATTCAAATGTGAAGTCAAGATGCATCATCAAGCTTGCCTCCTAGTGTTTTGATGAAGACAATAAACAATGAAGACTTTGATGGCAAAAAGTAATGGATCAATTTATCATAATCAAGTCTTGAAGAATCAAAAGCAAAATGTCAAAGGTTATGCATTCAATCTCACTATATGCATTCAAGTGTTCACAAAATAATCCATGCATCCATAAAAAATGCTAAAAATATTATACATTTCAAAGTTAAGATAGAACACTTCTGAAAAACAATTTTTGAGAGAAAATGTGTTGGGAACCGGTTCCTCCATATGGGAACCCGGTTACCCAAATCCTGAAAAAGCAGCCCCTGGATTTTTGTATGGGGAACCCGGGTTCTCCCAGCTGTGAACCGGTTCCCCTGTGTAAAATTTCAAATTTTTTAAATGTTGGTTCAGCAGGAACCGGGTTCTCCCAGGAGGGAACCGGTTTCCCCCGAACCAGTGTGAAAAATACTTGTATATTTTGGGCAGATTTTTCATGGGTTCTTTGTATTGAAGCATGGCATCTTTTCATATGATTATGCACTTTTGTAAAGGTGTTTTACAACATATAAATACTGAAAATTTTCAGAATTAATTCACCTTTTTCAATTAACAATTTTTCAACATTCAAAAACTCTCCAAATTTTCAAATACTCTCAAGTGTTCTAATTCAAATATTTTGTGAAACTTTCCATGCATATTTTTCATTGAAAAATTATTCTAAGTTTCATATTTTTCATTGTGAACACTTGCATCCATTGTTGAGAATTGTTTTGCTTGAAGAAGAAGATCAATCCAATATTGATATAGTATATTACAAACTTCAAAATCTCTTGTATAAATTCAAACATACTTGTTGTATTCTTGTTGTCCAGGATTGTTGGAAACAAGTTGTGCATTGAAGAGGATTGTTCTTCTTGCACATAGTGTTGTTAGACCTTAAAGGTTTTAAGAACCTTTGGTCTCCCTATAGGTTAGATAGTAGGCCTCACAATTTGTGTGAATAGGTTGTACAATAATTCTAACTATAGTGAAATCTCTTGCATGGTGTAAGGGGACTGGAGTACTCTCGATCTGTGAGGGGAACCAGGATATATCCTTGTGTTCTTTACCTTTCCGCTTTTATTGCTTTCATCACACCATAACCAAAAGGAAAGAAACACTTATAAAAACTTCATATACCAAACCAGAAAAATTAGTACAAGTATTCATATATAACCGATAATTTTTTAATCACCTAATTCACCCCCCCTCTTAGGCGCACCTGATACTTACAATTGACATCAGAGCAAGTTATAGGTAACTTGTTCTTAAAGATTCAGAATGGCTTCCGCAAATCAAAATCCGGTTTTCAAAGATGGTGGTAGTAACAACAAGCCTCCATTATTTTGTGGTGAATACTTTGACTTTTGGAAAATTCGCATGAAGGCTCATCTTGAAGCACAAGGAGAAGAAATATGGGATGCTGTTGAGAATGGTCCATTTGCTCCGATTTGTGTTGTCAATGGTGTTGGATCATCAAAACCTAAAGCATCATGGGATGCAGATGACAAGAAAAAGGTTCTCTTTGACAAAAAGGCAATCAATATTCTCCAAAGTTCTCTTAGTATGGATGAATTTTTTCGAGTATCGGCATGTACAACGGCAAAGCAAATTTGGGATACTCTTGTAGAAACTCATGAAGGAACTGCCGAAGTCAAAAGATCTAGATTGAACACTTTGAGTCAAGAATATAAATTATTCTGAATGCTGCCCGGAGAATCTATCCTTGACTTGAAAAAGAGATTTGTTCACTTGAAAAATCACTTGAAGGCACTTGGTAAGACTTTAACTAACGATGAATTAAATCTTAAAGTGCTTAGGTCTTTAACTAGGGAATAGCAACCAAAAGTGACGGCAATATCCGAAAAGAAAAGCCTAGTAACTAAGACTTCTGCAATATTATTCGGAAAGCTTCAAGAATATGAAACGGAACTTGGAAGGCTTGAAAAACATGAGAATCATGAGAAGAAATCCAAAGGCATTGCTTTGAAAGTTGATTCAAAAGAAAGTCAAGATAAAGATGCATCGGAGGAAGATGAAAACTTCTTGCTTATTGTAAAAAGGTTAGGAAAATATTTTGGTCATAAAAATAATCTTCATAATGCTAACTTTGTCAAAAGAAAGAAATTTTATAAGCATAAAGACAAAGAAGCCTCCACATCAACACAAGATGTCACATGTTATGAATGTGGAAAGCAAGGTCACATAAAGCTGGATTGTCCAAAACTCTCCAAGAAAAATGGATTCAAAGGCAAAAAGGAGTTCAAAAACAAAAGGGCTTATGTTGCATGGGAAGATAATGAGATAAGTTCTTCATCCGATTCGGATAGTGACGAAAGTGCAAATCTAGCATCGATGGCTTCACACCATTCCGATGATGAAGAAGGCGAGGTTAGTTATGATAACTCTCTTTATGATAATGGTGCACAAGGTGCTATAGATGAACTATTAAATGAATGCAAAATTCTATATAAAGCTATTTCATCTCAAAAGAAAATAATTTCATCTTTAGAAGAAAAAGTTAAAACTATTGAAAAAGAACATAAAGATGAAAAAGAAAAGATGATTAGTGATCAAAAACAGAATTTTGTATGCAATAATTGTGAATCACTTTCTTTCCAAATTGTTCAATTAAAAAGAGTCCTAGAAAGGTATGGAAAAGGACAAGTTGGATTGGAAAATGTTCTTAGTACTCAAAGATATCCTAAAGATAAAAGTGGACTTGGTTTTTCAAAATTTTCTCAACCAAGTCCCAACAAAACTATCTTTGTTAAGTGAACTTGGTTTTAGTGATTTGTTGTCATTTTTTCGGAACACTTTTAGAAAGTGTTCCGGTTTGCAAAGGACGTACCGGAACAATTTATAAAAGTGTTCCGGATTGGAAAGCTGCATTCCGAAACACTATTTCTAAGTGTTCTGAAATACATTTTGAAACACTCTCCACGAGTGTTCCGGTTTGGGTTTTTTTTTAATAATATTTTTATGTTATTATTTTTTTCAGAATGCCTCGAAGATTAGGCCCTGACGGACGACTCCCTCGTAGAAACGACAGTGCATCTAGATCCGGGTCACATCCTCCAAAGGTGCCTAGGGGATTCCTAGGTGGACCATCAGATTTATCTCTATTAGTTAGATACGAGCAGCACTGTGCTCGACATTTGTGGTATGGAGAGGTGAGTAAATGAACATTTAATGTGAAATGAATTAATTTAATTTTTCTCATAGTTTATTAATATGTTATGCTTTTTTCAACATTTTTTTCCAGGAAAGAGGACCTAAAAAACAATTAAAATGTGCTGCACACGGCCAAAAACTTAAGGAATGGGTTCCCCTACAACTCCCTAGAGAGATCTAGTATGACAAAGATCTAGTATGACAAAGATAGACCCGAATTTGATCACTGCATTTGTAGAGAGATGGCATTCTAAGACATCGTCATTTCACACGCCATTTGGTGAGATGAAGATTAATCTCGATGATGTATCTTGTCTTCTTCACCTCCCTATTAGAGGTATTTTCTGGACTCCCAAGCATATCACTGAAGATGCTGCTGCTGAGCTTGCTGTGACATATTTAGGAGTGTCACGTAGAGAAGCCATGACTCAAGTTCGTGGAAACAGAGGTGCCTACTATAAGTTGGAATGGTTGTATGATACATTTGTTGCCCATAGAGCTCTTAATAATTGGGCATATGCGACCAGGGCTTACCTGATGATGTTAGTGGGTTGTACCATTTTTGTCGACAAGACGTTTACGCTTGTCGAAGCAAAATATATATCTCTTTTTACGGACTTGGAGGGTGTTGGAAGATATAGTTGGGGACAGCTGCATTGGTGACACTTTATGATTCACTTGGATATGCATGTGTGTTTGGCACCAAACAACTTGCTGGTTATTCGACTCTTCTTCAGGTAATTCATTTATTATTTATGTTATTATTAATTGTTTAGATAATTTTTAATTATTATTAATTGTTTAGTAATGTAAAAAATATTACTAAAATGTTATTTATAATTTTTATTGACACAGTGCTGGATCCATGAGTATTTTCTTAGAATTGGAAGAGTAGTGGAAAACTGGCATCCAAGTGAGAATGTTGGAATGTCGAGAGCAATGAGATGGGCCTGCAAGCAGGGAGCGTTAAAGGTGGATGCATTGTGAGCTGTCCTCGATAGATTCACACTGATGGACATGGTGTGACGTCCATTTGAGGATCATAGGCAGTTTCGTCCATTCGACGAGCTTACTTATTTCAGAGGAGGACTTTTTTGGGGAGGTACCTATGTATTATATTTGGCTTACAGATGTTTGCGTCAGTTTGGTCTTATTCAGTATATACCACGTCCACCCACTGATATTATTGAGGCAGATGTGGATGTTAACTGGATTGGTTATGACCAGAGTGTTGTAGATGTAGTTGGTCACACAACAACTGTCATATTTCTCTCTAAGACTGTGGGAAATTATTTGGACTAGTATTATCGGGTGTCACACCCTCGATTGGTACCACCGCCGGTTGATGAACCAAGAGAGGTTCCAGTTCCTCAGTTTGCAGCAGGGCCATCCGATCCTAAGTTGGCTCGTATCTCTGCATTAATTCATCGTCACCTACAAAAATTTGCTGCTTAAGAGGATGATCCGCAGTTTGAAGATTTATTTGCCGCGTTGCATTTACGTAATGAAGAGTGATTTTATGATTTATGTAATTTTTAGTAATTCTTTAAATATTTGTCTTTATCTTCAAATATTTATATGAATTATTTTTATGATATATGTTATCATTGGATTTATGCGTTATTTCTCTTTAGTGTATGTTATCATTAATTTATCATTGGATTCATTCTAATATTTGGATGAATAAAAATAACGTCGGTGCGTTGTTGTAATGCTTTGCTACATTTCATAACAATTTAGTCTTACATTACACAAAATATAATTTTATGATAAGCTTATGCTAAGCGAATATAAGAAGGTAAAACCGGCGAAAGATGTAGCCATAGTTGCAATCGTCCCGCTAATGATATCATCCATGCAGTTGCATCCGGGTGACAAAACTTCTTCCAATCTGTAGGCACCGGGGGTAAGGGGAATCCATCTTTCATGTTTACCTGAGTATAAAAAACAATTAATCCAACACTTTGTATAGTAAATAATAACTGAAAATACTATTATCGGGTATATAAATTATTACCTGAACCCAATGGTTACCGTTGACTAAACCTATACACCAAATAGTAGGATTATGTGAAGGTGATGATGTCAAAGGGAAAAATGTCAAGCAGGGATTGCCTAAATGAACAAGAATGACATTATAGCGGTTCGCTATCAAGTAACCCATGTTTGGTAGTGTCAACCATTTCTCCTCTAGCTGTCTACCAATGGAGTGTATCATCAACCGGCTTCTCACTACTGATAGTCTATCTCCGAATAACTTCTAATACAAACTCTTCTTGTCCCTTATTTTCATGTCCAAATCTCGACGAACCATTGCCCAACCATCCTAACTATACCCATGCAACGATGCAATGACTCTAAATCCACAATTACCATCTGATTCAACATCCACAGTCTCCTGAATATATGATCTAAGAAATTAACATTATAAATATTATTTCATTATACATACATAACATAATAATAAACCTAAAATAATTAACACTATGAATATTAATGCCTAATAAATATATATGACCTGATATGACTTGGAAACTAAAGAGTGTAGTCTTGCTGTGCAGGTTTTTTTGATTTTGATTCCCTCTTTGATTGTGATTTTTGAGACAACTTTTGTGAAGTTTGAGACGCTTGTTCGACATATGTTGTGGCGGTATAGCGAGCAAGCAAACAGTTGGTATTATTTTTACCGGGTGATATATACCGGTTAGGTTATATGGTACCGTGTCCACAGAGATTGGTTATTGATTCGTCGTTCGACAATTATACCGTTAATGAGTTTGAGATTAAAGAGTTGAAAATAAAAGACAAAAAGTAAATGAACAAAAAGTATAAATGATAGATAGCTTGTTCGGAACGAATGTAAACTACCTGTCACAGACTTAAATCTACCACCCATGTCATACTCGGCCTACGATACTCGTCCGTGTCATCACATACCTCTCACAACCTAAGCTATTTCTAACCCAAATTGAGAATCCTTCCGAATCATCTCAATATCCATTTCTGGCCTATCTCAACATCACAGAAGTCAACTGCGTCACCTCCATACCCATCTTTGGCATACTTCCCCAACGCATAGGCATTAAGTTCAGATACTATATAGTGAATGTCAGCTCTAAACCCATTTCTAGAATTCAGAAACTAACAAATAACTATCCTAGATAAGAATCTAAGCGATCTATCTCTAGTAAAGCTCAAATCCCTAACATAGAGTAAAAACCCAAGACAATCACCAACACAGATTCGTAAAGCAAACTTTATACAACGCCAAGGGCGGAAAATGTACATGAGTTAGAGTAGATATACATACAAAATCCAACAAAAGAGATTACAAAGAGAAGAGAAGAAGAGGAACCAAATATTTCTCGGTTTGTCAACACAAATCTACGAGGGATTTGACTCCGGATCATCCAAATGCAAGCTCCAATGTTGTTTTCTAAGCTCTCTAGACCAAAAAATGATGTTCATGGTGTTGGGACTCAAAAATACCCAACCCATGACCTAAAAATGTGTTTTTAGCCCCTTTTATAGAATTATGATATCGCAAGGCGCGCTAAGGCCGGTATTTTCGCGCTAAGCGCGGTCTGTGCTGTTACGAAAAAAAATCAGCATCTTATTTTTGCCATATCTTGAGAACCGTAACTCGGAATTGCGCCCGGTTTGAAGCGTTGAAAAGCTTATTAAATTTCCTATCTAACCATGGATAAATATCAATCAAATTAATGATTTTTATTCTTTGAATTTGAGCCTTATTCGTTGATGAGTTGCTCAAATCGCGCGTTTGAAGCCATGTCTTCGACACTTTATTACTCAATGCTCCAATTATGAATGAATACCTACAAAAGATATGAAAAACTATCAAATGATACAATATTTACACAAAAACTCAATTATTCTATTATGTACACATATATACAAAAAGCGGGGGATTTATTCGAAGAATATCAACAAAAGAACCGATAAGTGCCACTAAACATATATACAAAATAACTTAATTTTGGAACTTATCAACTCTCCCCAACTTGAAACATTGTTTGTCCTCAAACAAAGTAAAGTAAACCTAAAGAAACAAAAGATGATAATCAAAGAATCACAAATCAACAAGTTTTTGAAAACGAAAAACAAATGTATGGTTCAAACGAAAACGTACACGCAAAATACTTACTTACCGCATTCCTACAACGACAACATATATACGAAAAAAATGCTAAGTAAAAAAATCATGCAAAACATTCTTAAACAAAACAATCTCATTCATGAATCACACCTAGCAAAAATTCATCGGTAGATGAAGAACACACAAAGGTGAGGGATAAAAAACACTCCTCCACAATCTTGCAAATAATAGACTAAATTATGCATTCATCCAAAAAAGTATTGAAAATACAAATGCAAGAATCACAAGGGCTTTTCAAGGTTGTAACGTGGCTTGGTTAACAAACAAGTGATAAGTCCTAAAGCTAATCGAAACAAAAAATTTGCCTAAACCTAAGGGAGTGATCAACTCACAAAGTTCCAAACAATATAATTTCAATCAAACTTATTCTTCATCACAAATTTCACACCAAACACACCTCACTTATTAACATAACATTATTCCTACTCTTTTTGTTTTTCTCTTTTTCATAGCTTTTCTCTTCTTTTTTCTTTCTTTTTCTAATCTTTCTTTTTCACTTTTTTTTCTTTTCTTTCTTTTCTCTTAACCTCATACCAACCACAATATAAGTATATAAACATTTCTCTCCCCAACTTGAATTCAACCAACATCATTACGTGAATACTCTCTACTTTTTAAGGCAAGGTAAAAATCCATACAACAACATATAGTTGAGGGTTCAAGAATCAAAGAAATCAACATCCATAGAAAAAAAAGTGAATTGACACTCATAGATGTTAAGGACCAATTTGTAGTTATTTTGTACATTATTTTGTGGTCCTTAACAATGTCTTTGTATTTAATTTGTATATTTATTCTAGTATTTTGCTTTAATTAGGTTTTTATCTAGTTTTGTTTAATATATGTATTATTTGATTTTAGTTACTCTTAATTGTAGGAATTTATTAACTAATTCTCCCAAGCTTGGATTCAAGGGTACTTGAAGAGCTTTAGGGATGATTCTTTTGAAGATAATTTTGGAAGAGGGAAGCATGCTACAGGTCGCTCAGCAGGTGCAAGATGACGCTGCCACCGACTTAACCCGCCAGGGTCTCATGAAATTAAAAAGGACAGCCCATGCTTTCACCTTTGGAGCCACCAACCCATCACTTCACCAGACCTTTTGGCTTGTAAAGGAAGCAAGAAAACATAGACCATCATTATCTTTCATTTTGTAAATCTAGGGCAAGTTTAGGAACAAAACCATAGCTTTTCTCTTGATTTTTCTCATGTTCATCATCTCTACCAACAATCTTGAGAGCAAGGCAACCATGGAAATGAGTAGCTAAGCTCCTTTTGTGTCAAGATTAGAGGTAGTTGATCTATATAATATGTATTTATTTTGATCCATTTGTGTATGAACATGGTTGATGATTAATATAGTTGAATATCTTTGTTCTTCATCTTCATGCTTTGAGTTTTGCTTGGAAAACAATATTTCAAAGTGACCTAGGATATTCATCCTCTCACAAACAAATGCTAGGAATAGATTTGTGTGTTAGAGTTTACAAAATATTGAACTTAATGATTATCATGCTAATAGTTGTAGTGAGGAATCATGCAAGGATTAACATGATAACATTCACAATCTTGGTGGAAAATCTACAAGATTGAGAGGATATGTATTTGTAGAAATCATCTATTATGTTCATCACTTGATTAAAATGAATATGTATGAAACTAGATCAATGAAACTAATCTTGACATGCCTTCTTACTTGAAAACAATCTCAAACTCTCTCTAATCCAAATCATAACTCTTTTGAAAGCATTAATTTAGTTGTTGTTTGGGAAACTCATGGTTCTAGTAGAGTAGATAACAAACCCTTTGGTTACATCATCTTAAAACATACTTTTCTATTGAAAGACTATAACATGCACCAATCCCTGTGGAATCGATAATCAAAATACTTTGTTCACGGAAAATCCTACAACAAAATGGCGCCGTTGCCGGGGATTGGCGTTTGATGTTGTTAGTATAGCAATAGTTGTGTGTTTTAAGACTTTTTCCACTAATCTCTCTTGTTTCTTTTGTGTGGCTAGACTTTTCAGGAATTAGTTTATGCGGGAAGTATTCCGTCGACCAACCCTTTTCGATCCCGAAATTGAAAGGACGGCTAGAGACTTAATAGCAGCTAAAAGAAGAAAAAGACAAGCTAGGCAAAGGCAAGAAAGAGGAGAAGCATCTACTTCTTCAACACCACCCGTGTTTGGAGAAGTCACCACTATGGAGGAGAATCAACCACCACCACCACCACCACCGCCGTGTGTCAATAGCCCTCGCCATAATGCTCAATTTGCCCGACAAGCAAATGCAAGGGTCATGAAATGAAAACGGGCTTGCTTCAACTTCTATGCAAGTCCATTTCATGGCCACGATCATGAAGACCCTTACACTCACCTTACCAAGTTTTATGAGATCGCGGAGCGGGTGCTCCTAAGACCAAGAAGAACAATATTTCCAAAGGCTTTTCCTCATTCTCTAGTGGGAAGGCAAAAGATTGGTATCTTGATCAATTGCAAGAGACAATGACTAATTGGAACGCTTTGGAGGAAAAGTTTCTTGAACGCTTTTTCCTCAATCACGCTTCATGGAGGCTAAGACGGCTATCTCGGTATTTTCGCAAGGAGTAAACGAACCTTTGAATCGGGCATGGGAAAGATATAAGTCTATGCTAAGGAAGTGTCCGAGCCATGGTTTTGATGAGCTTACACAAATTCATATTTTCCAAATGGTCTCCAACCTCAACACAAATTGTTGTTGGATGCCACGGCGGAGGTTCTTTGATGGCAAAACACCGTATGAAGCAATCCAAATAATTGAGAAGATGGGTAGGAATGATCATCAAACTCAACATGATCAAGGAGGTGTACAAGTGAAAACGGAGTTTTAGAAATTGGTTCGAGTCATGAAGCACTTGTGGCGCAAAATAAATTGTTTGTAAACAAGTTGAAGAATTGACAAAACAAATGGCTAAACTCCCAACAAATCATGGAGTTACAAGGAGCATCACATAAGCAAGCTCACCAAATAGCTTGTTGTGAATTGTGCAAAGGAGATCATAAACCGCTTTTGTCCTCCGGAGAATGAGGAAGCTAACTATGTGACCAACCAAGGCCAAGGGTACCAACAACGAGCTCCTTACCCTTATCAAAATCAAAACCAAGGTTACCAACAAAGGGGTAATCAAGGTTATCAAGGAGGGTGGAGGCAAGATAACAATAACCAAGGAAGGCAAAATCCTTATCAAACACAACAACAAAATCAAAGTCAACCACAAAATCAAAGTCAACAACAAAACCAACCTCAAAGTCAAGTGAGATCTTCCAACATTCAAGACACTCTAGCTCAATTTATGCAAGCCTCAATGGCTAATCAAAAGAGCACGGAGGCATCTATCAAGAACTTGGAAACTCAAGTTGACAACTAGCTAAGCAACTTTCCGAACAAAGTGCTTGACATCATTTTCCCAACTACGCAAACAAATCCTAAGGAGCATTGCAAAGCCATAACAACAAGAAGTGGTAGAGTTTGTGATGAGAAAAGGAAGGTAGTTGAAAGAAAAAGAGTAGTGGAGAAGGATGAAGAAGAAATAGTGGAGGAAGAGGTAGTTGAAAAGATGAAGAGGATGGAGTTGAAAAACATTATAATGTTGATGTGGAGGATGATTTAGTTGAAAATGAGGTGTTAGTTGAAAATGAAAAGGAAAATGGTGTAGTTGAAAAGGAGAAAGTAGAGGAGAAAAGAAAAGAATGAAGAAGGAAAAGAGAAGGAAGTAACTTATCCGTTGAGAAGTTTGCCATATCCTCACCTTCCTTCTAAAAGGATGATGCAAAGCACTATGCAAGGTTTATGGATATTTTCAAGCAATTGCAAATAAATATTCCATTTACCGAAGCATTAGAGCAAATGCCCAAATATGCAAAATTCATGAAGGATATCTTGACGAAAAAGAAGAGGTACACGGATCAAGAAACCATAATGGTGGATTTTAGTTGTAGTGCAATAATTCAACGCACTATTCCGAAGAAAGAAAGTGATCCGGTCGTAACTTTGCCCGTGACCATTGGAGATGTGTACGCGAAAGGGATTAATTGATTTGGGGTCAAGCATCAACTTGATTTCATTATCCATTGTGAAGAGGTTGGGGGAGATTGAATTAAAGTCCACAAAAATGACATTGCAATTAGCGGACAAATCTATTACTCGCCCACATGGCGTAGCATTAGATTTGTTGGTAAAAGTGGACAAATTCTTTTTTCCGGTTGATTTTGTTGTCATAGACATGGAGGAAGATGTGGATGCACCTTTAATTCTTGGAAGACCATTCATGAAGACGGCAAGGATGATGATTGATATAGATGACGGCCTAATGAAGGTGAGAGTACAAGATGAAGAGATTTGCTTTAATCTTTTTGAAGCAATGAAGCATCCCATGGATAAGAAAGATTGTTTTAAGATTGACGTTATTGAGGAAGCAACTCAAGAAGTAAATGATGATGATGATAGTCGAGATATTGAGGAGTGTTTGGAAGGAGTGGAGATTTCAAAGGAAATGCACCCTTGGGAGGAAAAAGAAGAAAGTTTGAAGAAAGATCTAAAAGATGACGATCAAAACTTGAGTTGAAAGAGCTACCGCCTCATTTAAAGTATGTGTTTCTTGAGGAGGGAAGTAAAAGCCCGTAATCATTAGCAATACATTGTCGGAGAATGAGGAAGAGAGCTTAATTGAAGTTTTGAAATCGAACAAAATGCGATTGGTTGGGTCTTAGCCGATTTGAAAGGCATAAGCCCGCCTATTGTATGCACAACATTATGATGGAGGATGAGTACAAACCGTAGCCCAACCTCAACGGCGATTGAATCCGGTGAAGGAGGTAGTTCAAAAGAAGTAGTGAAGATGCTTGAAGGGGATGATTTACCCAATTTCGGATAGTACGTGGGTGAGTCCGGTTCATGTGGTTCCTAAGAAAGGAGGATTGACGGTTGTATCTAATGATAAGGATGAGCTAGTGCAAACAAGAAAAGTGACGGGTGGAGAATGTGTATTGATTATCGAGGCTTAACAAAGCGACGAGAAAAGATCATTTTCCTCTTCCGCTCATGGACCAAATGTTAGAAAGGCATGGACAACAATACTATTGTTTCTTGATGGTTATTCGATATAATCAAATATCGGTGAATCCGAAGATCATGAGAAAACGCGCTCACATGTCCATTTGAATTTTCGCATAGGCGATGCCTTTCTTGGCAATGCGCCAACATTCCAACGGTGCATGCAAGCTATATTCGCGATTTGATTGAAAAGACAATTGAAGTTTTATGGATGACTTTTCCGCTTTGGAGCTTCATTTGATTTATGTTTGAAAATTTGGACACCGTCTTGAAGAGGTGTGTGCAAACCAACTTGGTTTTGAATTGGGAGAAATGCAACTTTATGGTGACCGAGGGAATTGTCCTTGGCCACAAGATATCTTCAAGAGGAATCGAGGTTGACAAAGCAAAATTGATGTTATCAAGACGCTTCCGCCTACCAATGTCAAAGGCATTCGAGCTTTTTGGGTCATGCGGATTCTATCAAGATTCATCAAGGACTTCTCCAAAATAGCCAAACCTTTGAGCAACTTGCTCAACAAAGATAAGTCTTTCTTGTTTGATAATGATTGTTTGTTAGCTTTTGAAAAATTAAAGGAGAATTTGATAAATGCACCCATAATCACTGCACCTAATTGGAAACTTGATTTTGAACTGCTAGTGATTATGCGGTGGGAGCAGTATTAGGCCAAAGGAAGAACAAAATCTTCCATGCTATACATTATGCGAGCAAAGTTTTGAATGATGCTCAAATAAACTATGCAACAACCGAAAAGAGTTGCTCGCAATTGTATATGCATTGGAAAAGTTTCGCCTTACCTAATTGGTTCCAAGGTTGTAGTTTTCACGGATCATTCGGCGATAAAATATCGCTACCAAACCGGACTCTAAACAAAGGCTAATCCGATGGATTCTTCTTTGCAAGAATTCGATTTAGAGGTCCGTGATAAAAAAGGGTCGGAAAATTTGGTAGAGGATCATTTGTCTCGCTTAGTGAACGTAAAAATTACGGACAAGGAAAAAGAGGTGAGGAGGAATTCCGATGAGAAGTTATTTGCAATCCAAGAGCGACCGTGGTTTGCCGATATGGCAAATTACAAGGCCTGGATTAATGCCTAAGATTTGACTTGGAATGAGAAGAGAAAATTTTTAGCCGATACGAAGTATTATGTGGGATGAACCTTACATTTTAGGTTGAGTAGTGATGGATTGCTAAGAAGGTGTGTGAGTGATGAAGAGGCCAAAACATTCTTTGGCATTGTCACAACTCCCTTGTGGGGACACTATAATGGAATGCGGACGGCCACCAAAGTCCTACAATCGGGTTTTATTGGCCTTCGCTATTCAAAGATGCGTGCTCACGCTAAATCATGTGACAAATGTCAAAGAAGTGGTGGATAGGAAAAGAGATGAAATGCCATTGACAAATATGTTGGAAGTGGAGGTATTTGATTGTTGGGGATTGATTTTGTCGGTCCTTTTCCTCTTCGCTTTCAAATGAATATATCCTTGTAGCTGTGGATTACGTGTCAAAGTGGTAGAGGCCATTGCTTCGCCTAAGGCCGACGCCAAAGTTATCAAATTTTGAAAAGAAACATTTTTCTCGCTTTGGTGCCTAGGTGCTCATTAGTGATGGTGGGTCGCACTTTGCAACGCATTGTTACAAAAACTTTTGAAACAATTTGGTGTCAAGCATAAAGTGACGACCCCTATCACCCTCAAGCAAATGGCCAAGCCGAGGTGTCTAATAGAGAAATCAAAAGATTCTAGAAAAACTGCTTCATGTTCTAGAAAAGATTGGTCGCAAAATTAGATGAAGCTTTGGGCGATCGAACCGCCTATAAAGCTCCTATTGACTAACCCGCTTCAGTTGTGTATGGAAAACTTGTCACCTTCCTAGAGATGGAGCACAAAGCTTTGTGGCCCTCGATTCTTGAATTTCGATCCATCCTTGGCGAAAACGAAAAATACAACTTGTTCATTTGGACGAAATGCGTGACGAGGCTTATCATTCAAACCGGAGGTATAAAGCAAAGGTTAAGGTTTCTCATGATAAGAAGATAAAGATCAAGGAATTTAGGCCGGACAAAAGGTTCTCTTGTTCAACTCCGGATGAGGCTTTTCCGGAAAACTCAAAACAAAGTGGTCCGGTCCGCTTTTAATCAAAGAAGTCAAGGAATATGGTGCAATTGTCTTGCAAGATCTTGCACGAACAAAAGAATGGACGGTGAATGGGCAATTGAAACGGTACGTTAGAGGTGAGCCGCAACATAGCCGAATCCTTCTTTGATGATCAATGATCATCATGAACCGTCGAGCTCACCGACGTTAAACAGCGCTTGTTGGGAGGCACCCCAACATTGTAAGTATTCTTCCTTGAACTCATTTACACTTGCCCGCCAATTTTGTGTTTTCAAAAATTCAAAATGCAGAGCCAAACTGGCAGAACTTTCGATAGGACCCCATGGGATTTTTAAAAAAATAATTTGAAAAATTACATTTTTGGAGGCCCATTCGTGGCACGAGTGTTCAAAATGGTTGGGGTCTTTAAACCCCTTTTCACTATTTTCTTCACCATTCTCCTCCTCTCAAAATCTCAAAATCCCCAACCAAAAAAACTCCGAATTTTTGCGAATTTCTTTGTCAAAACAATCATTCAAGGCATCCTAGTAAGTATTCTATGTCTTTCCTTTCTCAATTTTGTGTACATTGCATGTTTAGGTTAGATTTTGAAAACCTAGGGTTAGGAATTTTCGAATTTTCTCTTAAAATTAGGATGTTTTTGTGTTAGAGACATACTAGGATGTTATTTTCGCTGCCCTAGGAAGTAGTTGTGTGGAGAAAATTTGCTTTGCGTAAGAATTTTTCAAAATCGCAGTCATGGCCACCGGGGTCTCGCGAATTTTGAAAATTCTTCTTGTATTTAGTGTTTTCAATTAGTTGTAATGCCTTGGTTGGTTGCTTTGCTTTGCTTGCATGATTCTTTGCTAATGGACACCTCGTGTCACTTTTCCGCTGATTTTGTGTTGAAAATTTCGATGGCACCAAGCGCCAACGTGTTTCCTCTGCTGAGCCGGGCCCTCCGGCCTGGCTCGATCCTGCGATTCTTGGGGCCTGCTCAGAGGCTCGCTACAAAGAGCTCGAGGAGCGAAACATATGGATCGAGCGCACCATCGCCTCCGTGAGCAAGGGCACTACCACACGCCTCATGTCATCCTCGATAATTACGGGTGGAAGTTCTTTGCAACCCTCGCAAAGGTGAACGTGGAGCTTGTTCGAGAGTTCTATGCTAATGCTATCCCGCCGAGGGATGTGAGTTTAGGTTTGCTTCAGCTTGTTCGAGGCAAGTCCGCTTCCTTCTCTCGCCAAAATCAGCTCGGGCATCACCGACAGCCCAGAGGACCAATTGATGTCTACCATGAGCACTGCTCGTGGTAATGGGATTACAACATGTCAAGAATAAGCTCTGCTTGTCGGCATTCTTATGAAACGAATCGGGCGGTCAACCTTTAAAATTCAACAGGCCCCCGAGAACTAGTGCCGAGTTATGATGTGTGTGGCTCGCATAATCAAACCTAGGAGCCACACATCTTTGATAACCATTGACACGGCGGGTTTGATTGCTTACATGCTCGATGAGGAGCAAATTGATTTCGCCCGATCGCGAATGAGTCAAGCGGATTACACTTAGCTATACCTCCGGGGAGCGATAAAGTGTGCTCACTTATCCGGCTTGATTATGGGTTTGTCAAGAGAGCGAAGGTGGCTTTTCCCGCAGAGACACCTCACCATTGATGGAGTTGTTGATGATCACTACTGTGATCGCTTTTGTAGGATCCTTGATAATACCGCTGCCCAAGCGGATTCCTCAAGCTAGTCCATCGAAGAATGGAACAGAAGATGCATCTCGCTCATCGAGAGCATTTATGTTTATGCATGAGAGCATGGAGCACCTTGCTCAGATTAGAGAGCCCGGAGTGAATCATTTCACTTGGTTGGTCGGCCAAATGCGAGGAGGAGGTGAGATGAGGATGATGGTGAAGAGAGTTCGTTCCGTTCGACTGGGTCGATTGGAGATTCGATTCTCGAGACCTCGATTGATTTTCTCCTATTTCCGCTTTTATTTTACTTTCAAGATTCTAGTCTAGATTTTACTTTTGCATTTTAGTTTTAAACTTTGGATTTTGTTGGTTGCCATCCAATTTTGGGATTGGCTTGTAATTCCAATTAATTTTTTGTAGGCATGAAGCCTAAATACTTTTTTTAAGTTTTAAACACCATTTTGGGGTGTCTTTTATTTTAAGTTTAGTTTCTTTTATTTTGTTCTATTTTATTTTATTTTTAGATTATAGTATTTAGTTTGAATTTACTTCTTGTGGTTTGTCCGGATTGTTCAAATGGTTCTTCAAAGCTAGTAAGCATGTTTCACCAAAGTGATGGTGATGATAAAATTCTTGATTCATTCCACAAAGAAGGTACACATTTTATCGTTTGTAGAAACATAACATGTCTATGAAATTTGTTCTTTATGCAAGATATTTTGGCATGTACAAAAAATTTGTTCACATTCGAATCATTAGGACATAAACCACATATGTGAGAAGCTTCCACTTTTACCAAATATAGAGTGTCTTGTAGTTGTGTTAACTCGTGTGATTCATGCTTAATCTTTACTTGTTTGTGATAACTTGAAGCTAAGAAATGATCAAGGCAAATTTTTGTGCACTATGAGGAAAACCACCAATTCTAAAAAGGGCTCCAATTACCCGTGAGAGAGTGAATCCTTGTGAACCCTTTTGAGCTTAAATAGTATTTGTAGGATGAATGTATCAAATCGACTAATTGTTAAGTAGGCCACTTAATAGTTGTTGATAATCTTTGAAAAATTCAATGATAATTCATTCTATAAATTTTCTTGTTTGAATACCAACCCTTTGTTAATTAACCCAAGAGCATGTTCTTGAATAAAAAGGATTGATATAAATGAAGTTGGGGAGGTGGATCAAAAGAACCTAGAATTGATGGCACAATGATCCTAAGAAAAGAAAAGAATGGAGAAAAAAAAATACAAAAGAAGAAAGAAATTTGTTTATGAAAAGATACAAAAGAAAAGAAAAGAAAGAGAGGATCATTGTGTAGAAAAGAAAAGAGGTTGAATAATAAGATGGGAATTAGTTGTGAAATGCTCTTCATATCCTTTTACCCGATTCGTTTCAATGGCTTTGTACTTAAATATCCCTTGTTTCTAACCTAAGCCAAGTTACAACCTTGAAAGTCCTTAGTGATCTTTGTTTCCATTTTATCATTTAACTTGTTTCGATGAACACATGAATTATTCGGATGTGCATAATTATTAGTGAGAGTGTTTAGTCCTTTGTGAATACGCATTTTGTTCTTCATGAACTTTGAAGAAATGATTAGGTGATTCAAGTGTGAACATATCTTTTGTTTTGTTAAATGTTTTGATATCTTGTGTTTAGAACTTAATTCATGGCCATGTTGTGTTTAGAAGCGATTGATGTGTGCTTTTGCCTATGTCGAGTTTGAACCATTACTCTTGTGTGAGTTTGCATGCTTGCATTTTGTTCCTTCTAGCTTTGTAAGATTATTGACTTTTGTTTGAGGACAAACAAAGAAGTAAGTTGGGAGAGTTGTTAAGGACCAATTTGTAGTTATTTTGTACATTATTTTGTGGTCCTTAACAATGTCTTTGTATTTAATTTGTATATTTATTCTAGTATTTTGCTTTAATTAGGTTTTTATCTAGTTTTGTTTAATATATGTATTATTTGATTTTAGTTACTCTTAATTGTAGGAATTTATTAACTAATTCTCCCAAGCTTGGATTCAAGGGTACTTGAAGAGCTTTAGGGATGATTCTTTTGAAGATAATTTTGGAGGGAAGCATGCTACAGTCGCGCTCGTGCCAGATGACGCCACTGACTTAACCCGCCAGTCTCATGAAATTCAAAAAGGACAGCCCATGCTTTCACCTTTGGAGCCACCAACCCATCACTTCACCAGACCTTTTGGCTTGTAAAGGAAGCAAGAAAACATAGACCATCATTATCTTTCATTTTGTAAATCTAGGGCAAGTTTAGGAACAAAACCATAGCTTTTCTCTTGATTTTTCTCATGTTCATCATCTCTACCAACAATCTTGAGAGCAAGGCAACCATGGAAATGAGTAGCTAAGCTCCTTTTGTGTCAAGATTAGAGGTAGTTGATCTATATAATATGTATTTATTTTGATCCATTTGTGTATGAACATGGTTGATGATTAATATAGTTGAATATCTTTGTTCTTCATCTTCATGCTTTGAGTTTTGCTTGGAAAACAATATTTCAAAGTGACCTAGGATATTCATCCTCTCACAAACAAATGCTAGGAATAGATTTGTGTGTTAGAGTTTACAAAATATTGAACTTAATGATTATCATGCTAATAGTTGTAGTGAGGAATCATGCAAGGATTAACATGATAACATTCACAATCTTGGTGGAAAATCTACAAGATTGAGAGGATATGTATTTGTAGAAATCATCTATTATGTTCATCACTTGATTAAAATGAATATGTATGAAACTAGATCAATGAAACTAATCTTGACATGCCTTCTTACTTGAAAACAATCTCAAACTCTCTCTAATCCAAATCATAACTCTTTTGAAAGCATTAATTTAGTTGTTGTTTGGAAACTCATGGTTCTAGTAGAGTAGATAACAAACCCTTTGGTTACATCATCTTAAAACATACTTTTCTATTGAAAGACTATAACATGCACCAATCCCTGTGGAATCGATAATCAAAATACTTTGTTCACGGAAAAATCCTACAACAATAGACAAGCATCAAGTTCAAATAAACATGGATATTGATAAAAGCTCAAAGGGGGTAACAAATGTTCACACTCTCACAAGGTGAATTGAATATTTGGCCAAGGTAGTTATGCTCAAAATCAAACAAAATGCCTTGATCATTTTCTTGCAATCATACAATCAACACAAAATAAAAGATTAAGCATAATAAAATCCAGTTAAAACAAGAATGTGGACTCTCATATGTAAACAATCGAAAGCTTCCTCACATTTATGGGTAAAAAGGGGACTAAAGTGATTCAATTCATGAGCAAGTAATGCAAAAAGAATGAATAGCATGGTAATTATACAAATGATAAATTTCCTAAACATGTTATGATATAGAAAGCGATAAAAGAGTACCTGACATGTACCAACTTTGAAAACTATCATTACCATACGTCCGCGAGTTGAAACGATCAAACTCGGAAAATAACCTCAAAAGTCTTCAAGTTACCAGACCAACATTTGAGTCCAAACAAAAACAAAAGAGTTAGAAAAGTAAAATGTACAATATTTACAATATTTACAACCAACAAAACTTCTCAAGCTAAACACGACAAACTTGAGAAAAACACAATTTACGTAACAAAACAAAAGCAAATTACGATATGAAACGTGGTGAAAATGAATTAACAAGTTGAAAAGTGAAGATTTAAAATTAAGAACAAGTCCTATTTCAACTTGTTAAAATACAAGCCACCACACACGTAAACAAACATAAAGAAACATGCTTGTTTTACGTCGTAAGCTCGACGCCTTTATTGTGCGAGCACTAGTAACCTCTTCTCATCATGCTATGGTATTGCCACATCGTGCAAACCTAAAGAAAGTGTCCTAACAACCACACAACAAACGTTATGAGTACGAGACAATTTACAACATCACATGAAAACTAAGAAAATCACAAATATGTACAAGTATGGAAAGTAACCACAACATATACAAGTAACATATACAAGTTCATATACAAAGTCTATACAACATTTACATTAATTACAAAACTCAAAAACAACGGCATTATCGCAATACAGAAACAATAAAACCAATCCCCAACAACGACGCCATTTTGTTGCGGCGGTATAGCGGCAAGCAAAGAGTTGGTATTATTTTTACCGGGTGATATATACTGGTTAGGTTATATCGTATCGTGTCCACAGAGATTGGTTATTGATTCGTCGTTCGAAAAATCTACCGTTAATGAGTTTGGGATTAAATGAAATGAAAATAAAAGACATAAAGTAAATGAACAAAAAGTATAAAGGATAGACAGCTTATCCGGAACGAATGTAAACTACCCGTCACAGACTTAAATCTACCACCTAGTTATACTCGGCCTACGATACTCGTCCGTGTCATCACATACCTCTCACAACCTAAGATATTTCTAACCCAAATTGAGAATCCTCCCGAATCATCTCAATATCCATTTCTGGCCTATCTCAACAACACAGAAGTCAACTTGCATCACCTCCATACCCATCTATGGCATACTTCACCAATGTAGAGGCATTAAGATCAGATACTCTAAGTGAATGTCAGCTCTAAACCATTTCTAGCATTCAGAAACTAACAGATAATCATCCTAGGTAAGAATCTAAGCAATCTATCTCTAGTAAAGCTCAAATCCCTAACATAGAGTAAAAACCCAAGACAATCACCAACACAGATTCGTAAAGCAAACTTTATACAACGCCAAAGGCGACAAATATACATGAGTTAGAGTAGATATACATACAAAACCCAACAAAAGAGATTACAAAGAGAAGAGAAGAAGAGAAACCAAACATTTATAGGTTTGTCAACACCAATCGACGAGGGATTTGACTCTGGATCATCCAAATGCAAGCTCCAATGTTGTTTTCTAAGCTCTCTAGACCAAAAAATGATGTTGATGGTGTTGAGACTCAAAAATACCCAACCCATGACCTAAAAATGTGTTTTTAGCCCCTTTTAAAGAATTCTGATATCGCAGGGCGCGCTAAGCGCGGTCTGTGTTGTTCCGAAAAAAATCAGCATCTTGTTTTTGCCATATCTTGAGAACTGTAACATGGAATTGCGCCTGGTTTGAAGCGTTGGAAAGCTTATTAAATTTCCTATCTAACCATGGATAAATATCAATCAAATTAATGATTTTTATTATTTGAATTTGAGCCTTATTCGTTGATGAGTTGCTCAAATCGCGCGTTTGAAGCCGTGTCTTCGATACTTTATTACTCAATGCTCTAATTATGACTGAATACCTACAAAAGATATGAAAAACTATCAAATGATACAATATTTACACAAAAACTCAATTATTCTATTATGTACATATTTATACAAAAAGCGGGAGATTTATTCGAAGAATATCAACAAAAGAACCGATAAGTGCCACTAAACATATATACAAAATAACTTAATTTTGGCACTTATCAACATACTCATGTTGTGAAGGGTCCCTGTAAACATCATACCCAACTGGTTTCTTCCCTTTCTTCTTGACTCCTCCATTGGTTTTATTTTCTCAGGTGGTGGACATAAGGAAGTTGTTGCGGGGTAAACAATTTCACTACACCTGCTTTTTAATGCTCTTTTCCCAACAACATCTGATGATCTATACTTTCTCCATATTTCTTCCATTACATTATTCACATCAATCTCCGATCCATCTTCTCCTTCTTCCTGCAACTCACCTTCCATACTTAACTTCCTCCAATGATCATGAACACTCTCAATAGGTATAGGTACACCACTAAGCACATATCTACCTAACTCACAAGCACAAGGTAACCCATAATTTGTTCTATGAGTACATCTACATATTTCTCTAGAAGTTCCAACATAATCAACTCTCTTTAACTCTTGTGCAATGCGTCTCAAAGCAGCTCTAGAAACAAAACTACGCAGGTTACCATACAATGGACTAACATGTGTCAACTTCATTAAAACATTTTTGAAACGAAGCACGAATGTTGCCTATTTGTATCCTCAGGTTATTGTTCATAGCTTCCCAACATTTGACCATGTCTCCTAGACTATTTCCCAACATCTGCTTTAGCTTCCAATGAGTGGATTCAACCCTTAAAATTGAATGCATAACAAATATATAACATGGTAAAAATAGGTAAATATTAATGCATAATACATATAAAAAATATTAATGCGTAATATATATAAAAATATTAATGCGTAATATATATAAAAACATTGTAAATATTAATGCATAATATATATAAAAAATAATAAAAACAATAAAATAAAATACATACCGATTAGTCGTGGTGTTGCCCAAATGAAGTACTCGATCAATCCATGCTCCAACGAATCTATGTCTATGTGGAATCAACCACGTGTCTTTCACATAATCAATAAAGTCCGCACAATTAAAACATGCTTGCTTAAGTTGTTCCAACTTTTGAGCATACTCAACCTCATCACTATCCCATACAACTTCCTCCTATAATGTGTCAATGGCCTCTTGCATTTCTTTCACCACATATTGCTTGCATCGCATCCCAACATTTTTGTTAATATGAAAATGACATAGCAAATTTTGTGTAGTAGGGAACAAAATTTCCACCGCTTTCATCAATGCTAGATCTCTATCCGTCAAAATCACTTTTGGACGCAAATCTTTCTGCACAAACAATTCCTTCAGTTTCTCCAAGACCGAACAAAAACTATCTGTCTGCTCAGACTCCATATAAGCAAATGCAACAGCAAAACTCAACTCGATCGATGTCATGCCAACAATTTCAAAGAGAGGTTGCCTATATTTATTTGTCTTATATGTGTTATCCATAACTAAGACAATGGAAAAAATATTCAGCAACTTGATGGAGTCTGGATGCGCCCAAAAAAAATCTCTCACAATATCTGAACCATCTCTTTTTCTACTCCAGTAGACATACCCTGCATCCTCAATTAGCTTTAGCAAATACCGTATCTCAGTTCTTGGACCCCTTATCTCTTTTTGTATCACACTCTTCTGCTTATATATTTGAGTGATTCAAGTGATATTTTCAGGATTTCTCTCTTGCAGGGAAGTCAAGATGTGTCTAGGAGGAACATGTCTCTTTGTTAAATCAAAAACATGTTTTTTTCATCTGAGGTCAACCTGCCAACAAACGCATGACCTTCAAGCCTATCAAGTAATCCATGATTATGAACTCCACACTTTACATCTACCTTCCATCCAAACCCATCTTTTGACGGAGTCAATCTAATTTTGAACGGGCATCCACATCTCTTAGTTGCACTCTGAGTTCCACTTTTATCCTTGTATTTTCCGCCTTTATCACACCCAAAAATTATCTTGTTCGTCCTTCCTCTCTTGTCAGTTTCAGTGTTCGAACGCTTAATAGTAATAATGATTTTATTTCTTAATCCAACTTCTTTGATCCAACTAGTAACATCTTCTCGTGTAGCGAATGCTTGTGTTGTAGTGAATACATCTGTCGTATCTATGGAGGACTCGTTTTTTTGGCAAACTGGGACTGGAATTTCCATACTTGAAATTTTTTTTTCAAAAACGCATTCCGGAACCCTTCAGAAAACTGTTCTGATTTACAGTCCTAACAAACTGGAACACATGTACAAAGTGTTCCGGTTCGCACAGCTTACAAACCGGAACACATTTGCAAAGTGTTCCGGTTTATATTCCAAAGTTCCGGAACTCTTTTCGTATGTGTTCCGGTTTGTTTTACAATTTGTCATTTATACCGGAACACTTACACAAACTGTTCCGAAATGTTTTTTGTGAAATCCAGAATACATGTTAAAACTGTTCTGGTTTGTATTTTAACAAACTAGAATACTTATTGAAAGTGTTCCGAATTGTGTTCCGGATGAGTTTTTTGGACTGTTAATTTTTGACTTTTTCGTAAATGATAAAAGTGAAAAGGTAAAATAGTTAAATTATATTAAGAGTAAAATTGACATTTTTATAAGATTGTAGGGTTACAGGATTAATAGTGGGGTACAAAGTACAATTTTCTGTTCATCTTTAGGCAGTTTATTAACGCACTTTTATTACGTTGAATTTGAAAATGTATATCTAAAATGTGTGAAATTTCGGAACTGTATACTTAATTGTGGGTCAAAATTTATGAAAGTCGGTAGTTTCGAATAATATATTTTTGAAATTAAGAAGTATTTACGACATTTCACATAGGACCTCTAAAAAGTGTAAGCGTGAGTTAAGAAACAGTCTTATCCTTAATACCCCTACAAGCGAAATGACAAGTCAATTTGAAAGTAATCAAATATTGAATGTATTGTGATATAGAGTATTGCACAAAAAACAACTATCAATTTGCTTCCATTATTTGTGGCTGGATTTATTGTTTTTCTTTTGATTATAGACACACACCCATACACATATAATATTGTTATATTTTTTGTATGGTAAAATATTAAAAAGTTAATAATATTAATATTATTTTTAACTTATTATGATTCAATATATATAATAAAAAGATGCGCAAATGAATTTTTTGGCAACAAATATATTCGTGTAGGAATGTATACGAGAGAAAAAGATATATATGGACTTGAATCAGATTTTTCCACTTGGGAGACTAGAAATTGAAGATTTTACTGTGGGACAAACTGTATTTAATGTGAAAAAGAGGTTAATCATTAATCATAGATTGGTTTTGATATAGACAAAAGCCTATCTTGGTTTTGATACAGACAATAATTGAGGGGAAAAGTAATACTGGTCATGGGTTCGATTGTAACATTCTAAATCTACTCGGTAATTATAATTAAAATCAGAGTTTCAAAATTTCTACAAACATGAGGCATTACATTATCAACTTGAAAACCAATAAACAATATCTTAACATAACAGATACATAGCACTTAATAATTCATAGAACTTATAAAAATTTATTGGTCTTCAAAATACTTCAACTTGATTTAATAACTAAGCAACGAATTTATAACTTTCAAAAACATCAAAAGAAACATAGCATCTTTTAAACAACTTAATTCAAAGGAAAACAATTCCTCAAAGTAGCAACACTTACAGTTCAACTGAAAACAACATAAAATCAAATAAGCGTTCATCCCGCCGAGTGCTACGTATTAGAGCGACGACACCAACAAGCTACTAAGTCTGTACTCCTCGTTACCTGCATGTTACCAGTATAAAGGCAACAGTGAACAAATAGAAAGGGTGAGATATCGAAAAATATAAGCAAAAGTAGGATAACTAATATATTAGATCTAGACTCATACAATATTCACCGCTACAACCAACTACAACTTGATAATCAACAAAAACAACATAGTAAACAATTATAGTAACAGTTATAATTACTATTTTCGCAGCTTCCCAACAATACTTGTCACAACACAACATTAGCATAAACTCACATTAAGTCACCAACAACATATTGCCACAAAATCATCATCACAACACGATCACCAACATTATCACAACAACATCACCGACAACGAATTTATTTATAATGCGACTCTAAACAATGCATATGCATGTGGTACCAACAGAGCTTCAGTCCTCTGCACTAATTGCCAATTAATAGAGGCACAAGGCATAAGCCTTCTTCACAATTCCGCCAATACAGGCCTTCACAAATGCGAATGAAATGCGATGCTAACAACATACAACAACATCACAAATTCTCTTCACGAGGCATACACCTATATCACTACTTCACTGGCCATAGGCCTAAAACGCCATCAACATAATCCACAACAATTCACAACAACATTATTTCATCTTCACCTCACAACATCACAATGTCACAACAATTCAATAACAACATAGAAACATCCTGCAACTTCAAATAATTCAACAACAACACATAACAATAATACACTTTACTGATAATTCACAAACAAAGTAACAACACCACGTATTCAACACAATTACAACAAAATAAAATAATACAATTCACCTACTAATTTATCTCAGTTACCCTGCCAGTTTTTATTAAATTCCGAACAATTAATTATACCGCTCAATTCGGCTAACCGGTACTGTTAGTCAGCATATTCCACATAATTTCACAAAAACAACACTACCACAATTATCTACTAATTAATCTTAGTTACCCGATAAATTTTTATTGAATTCTGAGCAACTAAATATACCTCTTAATTTTGGCTACTGTCTACATTTTAGGACTGTTTCTATTCCCTGCATTATTAAAATTATTCTGTTATACTGAATCCTTCTGGAGGCAATATCAAAAGTTTCTGCTTCTGACCATCAAAACTTTTGCATCTTTAGAACTTCTGGTTCATCAGAACTTCTGTACCATCAGAACATCTGCACCATCAGAACTTTTGACCTTCGCTTGACCATCGCTTACTTGACCATCGAACTTCGCACCATCGAACTTCGCTTCATCGAACTTCGCACCATCGAACCGCACCATCGAACTTCGACCATCGCTTACCGACCGATCCTTAGAAGTTCTGAATAGGAATTACTCTCAACAAACTAGTATGCTACTAATATTACTCGTTCTGCTTTTTTATTCTGCTATGGCTATTTGTTTTGCTACACTGCTACATGGATAGATCAACTAATATAATTATTATGTTTCACCACATCAATTCTAATTAGACAATAGTGGTATATGTCCATTATCCTAAGAGGTTTTTATTCACATAAACGATTGCCTAAGAAACCATGCTTTGTTGTGATCATCATGTGTCGACTCATAGCTCTATGTGTTGGCTCATACAACATTCCAAATTCTGTTTTTCAAATTCCATTCAGTATGTATCGATGCATAACTTCTTGTATTGACCCATCTTTCAAAGATTTAGCCACATGAGTCGACGCATAGCATTTTGTATCGACGCATACTGAATTTAAGCTTCTGTTTTTAAAATCCAATTCAGTATGTATCGATACATGGCCTCTTGTGTTGGCTCATATAGCGTGAAAATGCCTAAATATCAGTTTCACCAACCCAGTATACTTATTTAATCAGAAAATCAACCTCTATCATTCAATATAAATGCACACACAAATCATATAGCAACACAGTGCAAACAACATCAATGGAAGACAATATAATTTCGACAAAGATCCATCAATTTCATCACAAAACAGAATTGATAGCAATTTTATACAACCATAAATCCCAAATAAAAATCATCATACAATCAATTATATAAGTCGAACCCCACCCCTTACCTAAATTCAATGGCAGTTCAACTCCTAATTTTTGGTCGAGCTCCAATTTGGCTTTTCGGTTGTAATTTCCTTTTGGCGGCTAATTATCACAACAACATCACTGACAACGAATTCGTTTATAATGAGACTCTAAATAATGCACATGCATGTGATACCAACAGAGCTTCAGTCCTCTTCACTAATTGTCAATTAATAGAGGCACAAGGCATAAGCCTTCTTCACAATTCCGCCAATACAGGCCTTCACAAATGCAAATGAAATGCGATGCTAACAACATACACCAACCTCACAAATTCTCTTCACGAGGCATACCCCTATATCACTACTTCACTGGCCATAGGCCTAAAACGTCATCAACATAATCCACAACAATTCACAACAACATTATTTGATCTTCACTTCACAACATCACAATGTCACAACAATTCAATATAACCATAGAAACATCCTGCAACTTCACATAATTCAACAATAACACACAATAATAATACACTTCACTGATAATTCACAAACAAAGTAACAACACCGCGTATTCAACATAATTACAACAAAATAAAATGATACAATTCACCTACTAATTTATCCCAGTTACCCTGCTAGTTTTTATTAAATTCCGAACAATTAATTATACCGCTTAATTCGGCTAACCGGTACTGTTAGTCAGCATATTCCACATAATTTCACAAAAACAACACCACCACAATTATCTACTAATTAATCTTAGTTACTCGGTAAATTTTCATGCAATTCTGAGCAACTAAATATACCTCTTAATTTTGGCGATTGTTTACATTCTGGGAATGTTTCTATTCCCTGCATTATTAAAATTATTCTGTTATACTGAATCCTTCTGGAGGAAATATCAGAAGTTTCTGCTTCTAACCATCAGAACTTCTGCATCATTAGAACTTCTGCTTCATCAAAACTTCTGCACCATCAAAACTTCTGCACCATCAGAACTTCTGACCATCGCTTCTACTTCTGACCATCAGAACTTCTACATCATCAAAACTTCTGCTTCATCAGAACTTCTGCACCATCAGAACTTCTGCACCATCAAAACTTCTAAGCATTGCTTCTACTTCTGACCGGTTGTAATTTTCTTCTGGTGGCTAATTTTCCCAAAACCTATTCTCTTCTCACGTACTGTCTCTTTTTACCATCTTATGTTCTAACACTCACCTTTTTATTTTTCTTTATTATATATATATATATATATATATATATATATATATATATATATATATATATATATATATATATATATATATATATATATATATATATATATATATATATATATATATATATATATATATATATAATCTAACTTACCCAATATTAATGATAATAATAATATTTCTATTATTTCCACTTGACTTAATTTTCACACCTTCTTTCTACTACTTCTAACACCAAATAGACAACTCTATTAATTCCACACTTATTTTCAATACTTTCATCCCTAATTATTTCCAAATTCCGATAATTCACTTAATCGTCTTAAATCAACTTATAAATCTATTAACGCTCCTTATAACTCTTCTGGTAAATTCAACTTCGGCTATATTCCAATAAATAAATCCTTAACAATTTTATTTAAATAATTTCAAGTTGTTACATCGATCCCCAACAAATGCATTATTTGCATTTTTAAAACTGTACTACTTTTTACCTCAATTTTCAACAATAACATAGGGGTAAACTTATGTTTGCAAAAAAAAAGTTGAAATTAAATTTATTGTCAAATTCTAAATCTTCCTCATCAACAACAACACAACAATAACAACCACAAAAACAAAATCAATCAAATCTTTAAATATTGAATCTCATTAACAAAAACAACTACAATAACAACAATAAAATTCATGGATTCTTTAAACAATAATTCTCAACAACAACATCTACAACTACAATAACAACACCAAATAAACAAAATCAATAGAATTCTTAAATACTAAATTTCAACAATAACAACACCAACAACTACAAAAACAAAAAACAATATTAATCATTTTACTTGATATAAGTACTACTAACATTAATAAGTTACTTTCATGCTTTCCTAACTAGAGAAATGATTAAACATTAAGAAATCAACCTTTAAATATTTTTCTGCCCTTACTTTCATTGTCATTATTTTTAATTATTTAAGTTTAAATTTCAGCACTTTGCATCAAAGATAAATAGTTCCACGCAAATCTCTAATGTTTCATGTGAATTGTGTTGGTGCACAAGAATCAAAGATGATTGGAATAATGGAGAATAATGAGAGTGACGGCTACCACAAGAGTGAAAGAAAATAAGGATTTTTGTTATAAATGACACTTACACAAGTATATTTATACAAAGAGAAAAATTGCCACATAGGCCCTAATAAAGCTAAACTTGGTGACCAAGATAAAAGGTACAAATAGTACAAACTAAGAAATATTAAAGTACCCTTAAAACTAAACTTAATAACTAAGCTAAAAGAACAACCTCCAGAACTTCTAGAGCATCAGAACTTCTGAACACAACCATAAGTTCTGGACTCAACTTCTGAATATTGAATTACTCTTCAATGCCATCCCTTAATTCATATTCAGCTTGCCAAAATCTACAACACCAATTCCATCCGTCAAACAGATAAGGTGTTCAGTCTTGACATCCTTCATCAGAACTTCTGTAAGTTTCTTTTGGTTGCTACAGTGTGAAACTTGCGATACTCCATTTAGAAATGCAAATTTCTCCTTGAAAACCCATCTAACACTGATGGTTTTCTTATCCTTTGGAAGCTCAGTTAACTTCCAAGTCTTGTTTCTTTCTGAAGCCTCAAGTTCTTTTTTCATGGCCTTAAACCACACTTTTTCTTGAGAATTTCTCCAATACCTATTTGTTCAGAATCTCCTTCTGATTCTGGAACTGTATCTCCTTCTAGACTTTCTTTAGAAGTTTTACTTCCACCAGAAGTTCCACCTTTGTTAACTTCTAGACCTTATCTAGAACCATCACCTTCAAAAGTTTCTCTTTCAGAATCATGCCCACCATCAGAGGCTAGACTACCTTTAGAAGCTCCTCCTTTAGAAGGTCCACCTTTAGAGTCATGATTACCACCAAAATTTTGATCACCTCCAGTAGATTGTCCTCCAGAACATACGTATTTAGAGTTTTCCCTTCCAAAAGCATGATCACCATCAGATTCTTGATCATCATCAAAATCTGGATCAGAATCAGATTCACAATGTGACTCATCCTTAGAGTCTCTAGAAGATTCTTCATCTTCTGACTCTAACTGTTCTTCAGAACTTTGAAGTCCTGACTCATCTTCAGAACCTTCATGTTCTGACTCTTCTTTATAAGTTTTAACTTCTGACTCTTCAATGTCATTTTTTGACTCTTCAGAAGTTTCAACTTCTGAATCTTCTTCAGACCCAGAATCACCTTCAGATTCTGACTTGTCTTCAGCTTCAGAGTCATCTTCTAAATCTGACTCTTCTTCCGAGACCTCAGATTCTGACTCATCTTCAGAATCTTCTATGTCATTTTCTGACTCAGACTCATAAATAAACACTCCTTCAGAATCAGAATATTCAGAGTCATGTTCTCCCTCTTCAGGATCAGAAAATGACAATCTGACAAGTTTCTCGTCAGATTCATAAGCCATCAATAACACTGGTTCGTCATCAGAATCACCTCTAGCTAGTTTTTTCTTCTTCTTTGTTTGACCAACAATCTCTAGCAAAGTGGCCAAACTTCTTACAACAATAACATTGAACCATTCTCTTGTCATACTTCTCATTTCCCTTCTGATGTCTCTTTTCATCAGAATAGAAGACTTCTGAGAAAAGAAATGACTTTTGTTCTAGATTCAACGCGAACCCAGAAGCAAAATCAACCACACAACACAAACTCACGTTCACTCGTATTTTCCTGTGTTTCTAACCAGAAGCTCTAGATATCAATTTGTTGGTGCACAAGAATCAAAGATGGTTGGAATAATGGAGAATAATGAGAGTGACGGCTACCACAAGAGTGAAAGAAAATAAGGATTGTTGTTATAAATGACATTTACACTAGTTTATTTATACAAAGAGAAAAATTAGCACATAGGCCCTAATAAAGCTAAACTTGGTGACCAAGATAAAAGGTACAAACAGTACAAACAAAGAAATACTAAAATACCCTTAAAACTAAACTTAATAGCTAAGCTAAAGGAACAACCTCCAGAACTTCTAGAGCATCAAAATTTATGAACAAAACCTGAAGTTCTGGACTCAACTTCTGAATATTGAATTACTCTTAAGCTAGCCAAAATCTACAACATCAATTTCATCCCTCAATTAGATAAGGTGTTCAGTCTTGACATCCTTCATCAGAACTTTTGCAAGTTTCTTCTGGTTGCTACAGTGTGAAACTTTCAATACTCCATTTATATTACAAACTTTTTATGAATGATATTAAAGACAATAATATAAATTAATCACATTGAAAACTATACATTTTTCTTTTGAAATGAAAGTACACGGGTGTAAATTGAGAGTGATATCTATAATTTAGGTTTGCAAACTTACATATCTATAAAATGTTTTTTTTTTGTTTTCTTTTGATTCCCATGTTATTTTTGCACTTCTGTTTTATTTAGACATTTTACTTTAATTTTTTAAATATATGTATTTATTTTTAGTGTTAAATAAAATTAAAAGTTAATCACAATTATTATCCAATAAAACTTTCAATAATTTTATAAAATTTATGTCTATTTTGTCGTTGTTTATAAGATTGTTGCATATAATATTATTTTTTAAGATCAATTTAAAGTGATTTATATTTAAAACAAATTGTGTAAGAACTGTTTTATGATTAAAATTATTTAGTTTAAGTGTTAATTTTATTGCTATAATTTCAAGATATACCAATAATTGAAGTAAGTTAAGTGGTCAAACATGAGAAGTTATGTTATCAAAATTAATATGTCTTTATACTATTTGTATTTGACAATTTTAGCTTCATAGTATAAGAGATTGTAGATCATTTATGAAAAGTCTAGAGGCTCGTGGATAATAATGGGGTGTCATATGAGATTATAGACTTTTTTTAAGAAGATTGATTTCAAAAATAGTGATGCAACTTGTTGTAAATTTGTCTTCTGTTTATGTATAATCTTCGCTTATAGATATCTATATAAATCAATAAAAATTACTCTTTTTGAATTCTTAATAATTCTTTTTTTTGGGTTTCTTTTTTAAAATTGAAATAAGGCCTCAAATTATTTGAGACGACCCTTATAGTTAATAAATGATATGATGAATAAATATACACAGGTAAAAGAAAATATATTTTATAGAAATTAGGGGTGTTACACTCATGGTGGACGCCGAACTGTACTTTCTAAAAGTACAAATGCGTGACAACTCTTATTGATTAAGGGTTGTCAAAGACTTTAAATTTTGTTGTGAGATTGAAATCTAGTCCACATAGGGATGAGAAGCTCTATATGTGTGTATTTATGTATTCGAGTTACCTTGTCTTTTCTCAACTATGATGTAGGTATTTATGGTCATGTTGAGTTTGAATCTAAGGCTTCTAGAATTGATTTCTTGATATTCATGGGAGCACGATTTACCTCTCCATGATCACTTGTGAGTTTTACAATATGAGGAAATGTCACTCACAATTTTTTTACACCGCCCGACTTATCTTAGAGGTGGGAGAGATATCTAATATATAGCAATATATTCAATAAATGGATGGTATACCTGATGAACATCCCATTGAAGATCCTCAGGTCGCCTCTTAAGACTATCTCACAAATATACTGATACATAATATATCAAGCATGAAAGGTTTGAAAAGACAAAATAATTTAGTCTCATTTCTTTTATTTAAATGAGCCCCTATAGTATGAGGATACTTTCATCCACGTCAGATAAGTCCCTCATGCATGAGGTGAGTTGTCCAATCGTAAGGCATTGGCTTCGTATGTGGGAAGCTCTAATATATGCTCCTAAGTGTTAGTGATATAATCTACTATTCCGGTCTGATGTATAAGTAAAGATTCTTTGTTTAAGCACATTGAATAATGAATGTATATAGTCTATATAAAAGATCAAATACATACTAAATTTAAAAAGAAAATATTTGCTTATAAATCAAATCGGAGGCGTATACGTTAGGAGAGGAATTTCAAACAAAAATCAATTGGCGAAATATACCGTTGAAAAATATTTATTTGCGCATAAAAGTTAATGGGAAATTTATTTTAAGTGAGTAATATTTTGTCAGTAGATAGAATCTTTTTCAAACAACTTCATGAGAATTATATAATAGCGATTATTTTATATATATTATATACATGATATTACATTCATTACTCTTATTTGAAAATGAACTCATCATCGTATTAACATATAGTAATGATGTATTGATAAAAGATCTCTACTAGTGAAATCTTTATACTATATATGGCAAGATAGATAATAACAATAAAAGTTGTTATCTATCTAAACCTTTTATCGTATTCTATGTATTTAACTTATTTATCCATGAAATTTATTACTACAAGTTTAATGTATCATGATATGACTATCAATTATGTGTGCTGTGTTTAGTTTGCCCATCTACAACTTCACCACCATATCCACCTATACCATCATTGTAACCACCATCAATATCTGGGTAACCACCACCAAAACGACCATTATAGCCTCGGTAATGATAAGGATAACCACCATTATACGGATAACCACGATCATAACCATCACCATACCCACCTCTATTACGCGGATAACCACTATAATAACCACCATTACCTGAATAACCATCATTGTAACCATTACCATAGTAGCCTCCATCACCAAAGATGCCGCTAAAAGTCTTTTCATCAGCTATTTCTGCAAATACAATATTATGTAAATTATATGTTTAATTTATGTCATAGGTATTGATATAAACTTGGTTTCATTCATAGGTAACAAAGAAATGTATGAACTGAAATTTTATATGACATTAAATGCTTGTATGTTTGTTTTAAGTACAAATTTTTCTATGAATCAAAATTAATTTTATTGTAGAATAATTGATTTGCTTCTAGTATAACTTTTGTGCAATGATTTATATGTAACTTTTATTTTTTAAATTTATTGAATAATTAATGTATTTGACCAGATACATTAATTATTTAATAAATTTAAAAAGAAAATTTTATATATAACTCATTAGAGTAAGAATTTTAAGTTCAAAGTTAAAGTTTTAAGTTTGCTTCTTGTATTTGGGTTGAGGCCCCTATCTTCCTTTGAAAGGTTTAACCTTCAAATTTTTTTATTGATATTCTAATATGAAATTCATGCCTCCAATAAATCTACACCACTAGTTTTTATGTTGTCAACCCGACAAAGTTTATAAATACTGTGTGAAAATTTACTCATCTTCAATAAATTTGCTACAAGATTTTAAACATATAAATTATAAACATCCAATTTTACATTTTTATTTTATTTTTAAGTTTGGTTAAATAACACTTTAACAAGTGTCATGATACAATATTTTATGCTGTCATACAGTAAATTCTCTTGTGATGATAAAATATTCTATGATGCAATACAGTATCAATTCTTATGCTAAAATATCTTCAATATTGTGGTTATTGTTGATTTTATTTTATAATATATGTTAAGTTTATAATTATGCATCATTTAATCATAATTTCTAAAATGATAGTAAATTAAAAAATTATGTATATGGGTTAAAAATATTTTTGAACAACTTAGCTTAAAATACAAGCTAAATTATTCTAAAATATTTTCAACCTATATACATAATTTATTAATTTACTATCATTTTAAACAAAAATAATTTATTTTACTATAATTTATTAAATTTAGAATAACATAACTTTTAAACACATGTTTATTTCTAGTAAAAGAGATGTATCGTTAAATATAAAATATAACTTTGTTTTAAAAATTCTTATAAAATTCCCTTGAAAAAACATACTTCAAGCTTAAATTTATTTAAAAAATATATATAATGAATAGCTCACCCTTTCCAGTACGGGAGGAAGTCTCAATTAAGTCCCTTGCTGACACCTCTGAGGAGATTATAAGAATCATAGCAAAGAAGGCTAGGATGAGAATGATAGCATTTTTCGAATCCATACTTTTAAACTAGACAATTTGAATCAATTTGAAAATGTGTTAGTATTACAAATCTAGTAAGAAATTGTGTGCTATATATAGTGGAGGAAAGTATGGATCAACACGTAAGATTTACTTGGTGGTTGGAAAAGTAGCTCGCATGTATTAAAACTGGGAAGAAAATTTTTTTTTTTCTTTCATGATCATCTATTTGAGAAGTAACATCAAAGATTATGAAGCATAGAAGTTATTGACCGTCCTATATATCTCTACGTGCTATCTCATGCAGATACATTTCAAATAATCCCCACACGATTTAGAATTAGAACGGCATGGGTGGTCCAATGTAAGCTTTTGATAGAGTACAGCTGGTACCTAAAGTTAACTAGAATTCGGTTTTAATTGATTCATTTACTAATTTTCTTGACTTAATACTATGAGATTAAAGATAGTGTATTATCGGTGTAATTTTACGCTGTCGTTCAAAAGGAATTTATTATTCAGCTTTGTCATACAACTAATTAAAAATATCAGTCTGATTTGACGGAATATACAATGATGATTGATTGATATTGTAAAAATATTTTACATTTTTAATACTTATTATTTTTTCTCTAACACTATTAGAATTAAATCAACAATTACCGATTAAATATATATGTTTAACATACAATTTAACGTAAAAATTAGATAGTCACACACGAACAGTATAAAATTAAATGGCGTGAAAATTGATTTTAGAAATACTTAAATTCATTGAGAAATTTGTTTTGGTGGTATTCATGAAACACAAAAGTTTAGAGATGAACAACGAACACTTGATGACTACTGTAATTATTCTTCCACCAGTACTCTTAATATCTTAAATATTCTGATTTTGATTTTTGAGAGTGTAAGTTGGATATGAAAACTACTACTGTAACCTGTGACTTATTTGGAAACTATTTAGTTTCTTGGCACAATAAGAAACAACATAGTGCGCTCTTTCTACCGTTGAGGCTGAATACGAGCCTATGATAGTTGTTGTGCACAATTCTTATGGATAAAGCAACAATTACTATATTATGATTTAAAACATGGCTACATTCTGATTAAGTGTGATAGTACTAGTGTGATTAACCTCACTAAGAATCTGGTACTTCATTATGAACTAAACACACTAAGATACGAAACCATTTTCTTAGATATCATGTTGAAAAAGGGGATGTTTTTTTTAGAGATTTGTTTTTTAATACGTTGACACATTGTTGTTATCTTTACAAAACCACTATCATCAGACTCTTTTCACGATATTTTCATAGATTTGGGAATTTTAGATTTCTCGTGCTGCAAATACAATAAATTTTATTTTTAGTTCCATGTTCTTTATACTTTGTTTTCACTAACACTATTTTATAGTAAATCTTACTTTTTCAAATACATTGGTATGTCTCTATAACTCTTGTATCTGTTTTATATCATTTTGTGTGTGTTTGTTCTAGATATATTCATTGGTTTGCTTATTATCTTATTTACTTTACTCATTCATCTCTAGCATGTTTAATTATTCTAGTTGACATTTAAATATTTTAAATATATGTTGTTTATTAAGTGCATTCGAGTTTTTGTATACTTATTCATGCATTATTTAAGTTGTTAATGCATTCCTTTACATGATAGTTTTGATAACTTATTTATATATTGTTGAATATTTTGGAATAAAATTGATTTATACCATTGTCCCTTAGATTTTAATGATAACAAAGTATTTAAAGAATAATTATGTGGACTAATCACTATTACAAATAATACATTTTATGGCAAAACTCCCACCTGAATAAAAAAAGACGAGGTATAATGCCAAGGTGCATCATGTTTTTGTATTTATAAAAATAAAAATCACTTATTTCCTCGGTATTTCACTATAACATTTGTTGTCTCTGGCAAAATTTTTTTAGCTAACATAAAAATTGTTGCCTAAAATTTATGTAGGCAATGATTTATGGCTGTTGCAAGTATATATTTGCAAACCTTAATAATCATTGTCTAAAATACTTTTGGGGACATTTTTGAACAGTCACTCTTTTATAATTTTGAAATTATGTATTTTGTTATTTGACTAGACTTAGACATTTAAGTGTTAAACTTGTAGTATTAAGTAATATTAGTCATTTTGTGTTTATAGTTTGTATTAATGTTTTAAGATTTTATTAACAAATTTTTGGTGGTACATGCAATTTATGTTTGGTGTAATATAGTTTTAATTATTATTTATGAAAATATGGTAAAATTTTAAATTGTTATTAGATATGATAAAATTTGAAAACCATCGAGTGTTCTCGTTTTAGGGAACATTTTTGTATATGTTGCAATTTCCAACAATACCTTAAAAATGTTGCCTAAGATTGCAAATAAACGCGTCCCATTTTCCTGTTTTTTAGGAGACACTTTAAAAATTGTGGCCAAAAAGTGAAAGTAAATATTCCCTATAGCAATAGGCAACGCTTGCACGGAGGACGGATGGAAAACACCCCATATTCTTTTAGGCAACGTTTTTCCCATTTCTGGCTACACTTTTTAACTGTTGTTAATGAGGAAATATGTTGTAGTGTCATAACCGAGGGGAAAAATAATTCAATAGACGTTTCTAATCCCATTTATTGCGGTTTATATTTTTATTTGTTTACAAGGGTAAACTAAATGATTTATCGCTTTGGTTTTTTGTAATAATCGAGTGATAAAATTATTTAATTTTACTTCAAAAGCACTTGTTAAAAATATTTTACCCTAATCCTAACTTATATGTAACCGTCCTAAAATCGTATGCATCATTCTTTAAGATGAATTGAAAACCAGAAAAATCTTCAATGTTCTTCAATCTTGACCAAAACATTTATTCTTCCATTACAATCTATCTCACATAATGGTGTTGATGTTGTTGTATATTTGAAACATTCCTCAGTTAAAGAAGCGAGCTCAACTTTTGAAAAGTACTTAGATGATACATTGGAAGTGCATGAAATGATTCTAGCTTCAAATTACACAAAGGAGGGAGTTCAACCTTTGAATAGTGTAGAAAATTATTTTGCTTCAAGTTAAACAAAGAAGTATGTTCAACCTTTGAAAATGAAATTTCTCATTGTCGGAACAGATAACTAATCAGAAGTGGGATAAGTTATGGATTTTTTGTACGAAAAAAAGTATGCAATTAAATCTTGATATCAACGAAGATATTCAGTAATAAGAGCAAATATTTTTTGTAAACAAATTATTTTAATGTGTTGTGTAAAAGATGTAATTAAAAAATATTATTCACCTCAATTTTTTATCTTAATTGAGGAACATGTGCAAATGTATACATTTTACCTCGGAATATGTCTTAATTAAAGGGATAATTAAGCATTTTTTTAAAGATATTCATCGGCCTTGAACAAATCATTATCGTTCATTTAATGAGTATCAATGCTCAAGACTCTCTCATTACTAATCCACATGAAACTTAAAGAAATACATTAAAAAGTGCTTGAAACATAAAGACGCTGAATATTAACATTTCTAACAAATAAACCGTGAAGCGGTTGAAATCTAAAAACGTTTGGAAAAGTTCTCTCTGATGGATTGCAAGAGAAGAAAATTATTTGGGTTTATGGTTCGTTTTCTTAAATATTTACTTGAACAACAAATCATATATTTGAATATTGATTTTAAATATGTTACTTTTGTTTTCATCAGTAAAAAATGCATGCAGGATCCATAAAGAATAATCTTGCACCCATCATTTGATCTTCTCCAAGATTCTATAATTCGAAGATCTAAAATCTAGATCTTCAGGGAATTTGATTTTTACTTTGATTTTCTATGTAAATAATGTAATATTCTAGGTAAACAATTTACTATGTAAACAAATTAATGTGTATTAATATTATGGGTAAAAATTGTAACATGTTTTTTGAAAATAATAAAAGTTCAATTGTTGGGATTCAAAGGTGTTAAATTGATACTTTTCATGCCGCCTTTCATTACATCGCTTCTTTAGTCGAGGTTAAATGCATTTCGCATTCGAGGTTAAATATTTTTTTGTAGAAGTGTATGCATGTTCAAGTGTGCATGTACACAGATCAATATATTGATTGAAAGTCAGTTTTGAAACTGCACTAAAAATTTGAAGAAATGCTCTTAAGCGACACATTATATAGATCAGACTTCGGAGAATCAAGTTTTGATGAAGTCGTATTCTGATGATCAGAACCTGAATTCTACAGGTTCGGAGCAAGTTAGCTTTTGAATATCATGCCAGTCTTTGAAGAGTCAAAGTCTGAAGGATCTGAAGCTAAGACTCAGACTATGAAAAACCATAACCAGAACACAATCAAAGCTCAAGAACTCACAATTTTCCAACAGGTTGCTATCTGACTCTAAGGTCATTTTGTCCTATTCTAGTCACGTGAAGACTTAGCAGAAAGATACAAAAGCCTAAAGTTTCACATTTGATAATTTCTTTTGTAGCAAAGGAGTTAGAAATGTGTTTGCAACAACATTAACCTTTTGAGGAAGTTTTGCAACAGACTTTTTGTGCCTCTATTCAAAGACTCTCTACTTCCAATTCGAAAATTTTGGTTTCAACTTCTAGTATCAAATCTCCGCCCAAGAGAGAGAAAATTGGAAACACTTATTTGGTATGACAAACATCTCTTAATATTCCTTTCATACAAACATCATAATAAATACTTCTCGTACTATTTTTATCTTCTTATAGGAAGTGATAAACAACTCTCGGGTGGTAATGACTTTTCTCATACCATATGGAAGAGTTTTTTCTAAACTTTTCACTAATTAGGTACATTTTAGAATAATGTTGAAGTTGAGTGGAATGAGAAGTTGGAATATATGGAATAGTTAGAAATGACTTTCTTCATCTATATTGTCTTATTATCAATGAAATATTTCCTTTTCTAGTTTGGGCATATTCTTGTTTAATGATAACTAAGATTTTTAGAATAACTAATTAATAAAGAAAAACATGGAATCTGGTAAGATACCAAGTGATAAATCTTTGAAACAACCTTTACATGCGGATACAAAAATTTAAAACGAGATCCCTCGTAGCTATATTACCTCGGTTTTTCCAATAAAATCGAGAGAGTAGGTTTACTTTTTTATAGATAAAATATGGGGCTCCCTTATAGTGCCATCACCCCTCAGTTTTAAAGAAAAATGAGAGAAAAGGTTGTTTATTTTAAATTAAAAAATAATAAAACATAGGGCTTTAGGTTCTTATACCATTGTTTTTTTTGTTCAAGATGTAATCTTCGTCTTAAAAATTATTATTTGTTGTAGTGTATTTCATTGAAGATTGGTTTGCTTGATTGTTATTTCTAAACAATTAATTGAGAATTTACTCTACTTAGATCTTATTATCATCATTAAATTGAGTGTTGATGGTACATACATTTGAGGCTCCAATTACGGGTTTGGTATGGACAACTTGTGAACTAGAATATGACTTCCGCTTTCCATATATTTTTCTTATATTTTTAAAACAATTTTTTGTGAAAATTTTATTTGGGGATCTATTCACCCCCTCTAGATAAGTTGATGATAGATAACATAAGACATCATAGACAAATTGACTTCTCCTACAACATGTGAGGTTCTTCAATAGCTCTAAATAGTTCGCAATAAAGTGACTAGGATTTTTGCAGTTGAAGCATCCTTTTCGATCATCTTTGTTGATTCTAGAGCTTGTTCCTCTAAAACCTTTGCCTCTTCCTGAGAACCTTATGTTCTTCTTGATCGCCAGTTATTGAAATCTATTGATTATAAATGACATTTCATCGTCTTTTAACTCTTCTTTAGAACCTTCTTGAATAGAATTCACATTAGGTCTATACTTGGAAGGAAGACTCATAAGAATCTTCTTTACATGATCACTAATAGTATAACTTTTGTTCGACGCTAGAATATCAAATACAAGAAATGAAACCTTGAGAACGTAGTTTAAATGTCTTCATCCTCCTTCATTTTAAATAACTCATATTGTTAAACCATGAGATTTTATTTATCTTCTTTAACTTGTTATTTTCCTTCAGAGGAAGCATACATAGATTTAAAGATAGTTTTGGCAGTAGATTTATCCAAAATCATGATATATTTAGAGTGAGCTAGAGAATTTATCAAGATTCCTCTAACTTTGTGATGATATATCCAGAAATAATAAAGTAAAAAACCTTAACGCTGCCAACGAAGTTTAAGGCTTCTACGCATCTTGTAAAGCCTATTTTCTCACAAACTGCAACACCTAGTGGTGGTGAAAAGTCCTTCACGACCGATTTATTTTCCTATGAGAGACAACAAATTCAACTCTTTATTATCTAACACTGCACAATCTTGATGTGCGTCTTTGTTCCTCATTCGTTTGCTAAGTTTAGCTACAACTCCAAAATGTTTGTTGTTCAGATCAATTTCCTTATGTTTGATTTTATTCCTCTAAAGGTTGGGCTCTCATTAATTTTGAGTACGCTTTATCTCCGATTCTTTACATTCTCTGTGGCTTACTTTCATTTTGTTTATCAATTGGTGAGTATTTCTTATATTTTTAATTTATATTGATCTTGCACATGAAACAATATCCAGATTTGTACTTACAGATTTAAAGTATTGTGGATGCTTGGAATTGGTGTATTTAAATTAGTTTCTAGCCTTTATTAAGGTGTGTGAGACTCAAACTACATTCTTGCACTACTACGAAAAACTCATTTAACAACAATTGGGAAATATATATAAACACACGGGACTAGGCGTTATTATATAATGTGTCATTGTATATATGATACTTACAATTGCGACACAGTAACCGTTGTAATAAACTGGAAAGTGCGCAACCTATCACAATAGGTTTTCCAAAAGACCGCTGTGATAAAATTCATGGTCCTAGATTTGATTTCCAACTGCACCATTTGATATTTATTTTTTCCTGGACAGCGTGCGAGATATTATAACGATTATAATATGTAACTGTTGTTATATTTTATGCATAATTAACAAATATTATCCTGCTTTTATAACTAATCCCAGTTTTTTTAACTTGTATTATTGCTCACCATATCACAATAGAAAATACAACTACCATTTGTGATAAAGTTATCATAATAATATTAATTGTATCATATTCATAATTCCACATGATTGTATCATATTCAATTGTATCAGAAAAACATCTTATAATTTATCAGAACAAATAACCTATAATTTACACTTTACATAACATCAAATAATTGTAACTTGGTATTTTGGTTTCTTGTCTCTTGGTGTCTTGTCTCATGACTCTAAAGACCTATGTTTTTACATAATTATATTTGTTTGTAAAAATATTTAGAAACTATAATATACAATTAATATATTATGAATAAAGAATAAATTCTAACGACCTATGTACTTGTTAATTTTTCCATATGCCTTCTTCATGATCGATTCGAATAGAATGCACAAGATCTCCATCAACTTCATCATATGAGGTAGGAACTTGTGTTATAAGAAGGTGTTTACGAAAAATCAAAACTTTCCGCTCTAAGAGGAATGTCTTTTCCATGGAACACTATTGACCATTTACCTGATATGTTCGATGGGTCGGTAACATAGAAAACTTGTTTTACATGAGAAGCCACGATGTAAATAAAGTTTCATTTTAAACATTATCATGTGACAATATATCCTGTATTTTGTAAATAATGATTTAAATTAAAAGTATTATTATAATCAAATATCATTTACTCCATTTAACCTTAAAAAAGTGTAAATTTATATAAACTAAATTTTTTTTTAAAATTTTATTACTCAAAATATGTACTTTATGTGGCATATTATTATCAAATAATTTAAATATTATTAATAAATGAATGAGTGAATATTAATGGGCATAATATTGAGATTAATAACAAATTTATTAGACGAAATTAAATAATATAAATTCATAAATCCAAAATATTAGGTGAATTAAACACTTTTCATCATAACTCTTGTTGTCGGATTATAATCTTTTCAACAAAACTCTCTTTCTTCTCAAAGAGAATCCAAACCTAAGTTTTAATAAATTTATGAGTTCTTCTTCTCAAAGAGAATCCAAACCCAATTTCATAACATTTCACCACTGTAGCTTGTAGCTGAAGAAGTTTGAGAGTTCAACATTGCTCATTCTAGAGTTCGTCATCGCTCATTTCACCGAAGTCACTTCCGTCTAATATATTTTGCTTCCATCTCATTTTACTCTCTTGTTATTTCCAAATAGCCACCACAATACCCGCCGCAACATCTCAGAGGCTTTCTTCATCCAAAAGTGGACATGGATAACGATTAAAAAGACGCTACTAACCTCAATAACAATCTCACGTAAACAGAAACTGACGACTCTCAAGTACTTTCTCCAAACTCGTTTCTCTCTTTCTACTCTCATAACCCTAATCACAATCCATGATAGTTTAACTGATTTCGGAAAACGATAATCCCTAAAATTGTGTTTTTGTTAAAATTAATGTGTTGTAACCACCACTATCTTTAGGAAGCATTACGAGATAATTGTAACCATCACATTATAATGATTGTCTTTATTTAGATTTATGGTAGAGTTGTATATTAAAATTGAGAGAACCAAAGAGTCCTCATCTTGATTAACAACCTATTTGTATTCTCTATCAGTTTCATTCAAGCCTATATGAAGGCTTTGTAATGCTAAGATTAATATGAAAAAGTGTTTGGTGAATTAAAAAAAGGCAGAGTTTTTCAATGGTCATCCACCAGTAGAAGTATAGTACAAAAATTGACTAAAAGTAGTTTTCTCTGCAGAATCCTGCAACACTATAATTTTTCATATGCCACCTCTAGAATAACGCCAACAGAGTGGTATCAGAGCTGCAGATCCTTACAGCTGCAGCAACAATAACAACAGTTATGGCTTCCACAAACAACCCTTCCGTAACTTACAGCAATGTCAAAGTTCCTCTATTTAAAGGAGAGAACTATGATTTTGGACTGTTAAAATGGAGACTCTATTCACATCTTTGGATGTTCTAGAGTATGTCAAAACGTCTATGAAGAACCAGCGCCAACAGAGACAGAGGCTGAAAAATCAAAAGAAAAGGCTGAAGAATCAAGCCAACGGCTTGAAGAATTGAAGAAGAAGATCACAGACGCTGGAGTTCTCGGATGATTCAAAGAGGGTCTCTATCCATCTTCCCAAGGATTATGAGAGCTAAAACATCGAAGAAGCACAGGTATCCTACAACAAGAGTTCAAGGAGACTCAAAGGTGCGCAGTGAAGCTTCAATCTCTTAAGAGATTATGAAAATGAAAGGATGAAGGAGAACGAGAGCCTGAACGAATACTTCAACACTCTCTGAGTTGGTGAATCAGATGAAGTCACATGGTGATACGATAGAAGATCGCAGAATTGTTGACAAAATTCTGATCAGTTTGACAGCAAGATTTGACCCAATGGTATGGTGGGGGTAATAGAAGAAACCAAGGATCTATCAACCTTGACTGCTCAAGGGTTGATGGGGTATTTGAGATCCTTCGAGCAAAGGATGTTACGACATTCAGAAACATCAATCGAAAGTGCCTTTCAATCTAAACTCAACATTCAACCCAACAATGGTGAAAATAAGCCCCAAATACAAACTAGATGTAAGTCTTCTAGAGGTGGCAGATTTGGAAGAGGCAGAGGCAGAGGTCGAAACTCACGTGGCAGATCTGGAAGAAGCGCAAATGGCGGAAGATGGAATGGAGCATCAAACAAATGGTGCAAAATTTGTAACAGTGGTACTCATGACGAGAAGGATTGTTGGAACAAAGGTAAATCGCAATGCCACAATTGCAAGAGATTCGGGCACCTTCGAAAGGATTGTCGTCTTGCAAATCAATAACATGCTTCGTACGCAGAAGGAGAATCTGATGAAGGAAATTTAATTTTTGCTTGTCAAAAAGCATTGCATGAAGAAGGTAAAAATGTATGGTATTTGGACAACGGCTGTAGCAACCATATGACCGGACAGAAGGAAGCATTTATAAACATTGATTCTTCATTTGGCTCAAAAGTCAAATTGGACAATGGAGAACATGTCGTAGTGAAAGGGAAAGGAAGCATTGGAGTCACCACAAAGCAAGGAAGCAAAGTCATACATGAAAATTTTGACAATTCTAAAAGATTCAACAAGCATGTTTGGAATAGTTAATCTTCTCGGAATAATTAAGTTTTGCATTCCGATTGTGAAAGTTCCACATTGGCGCTATGAACATGTTGTACATCATATGCTATTGATGCAAATTAGGAATCAAATTATGATTATATTCTTGCAATTACTTATGAACCATCTTTGAATATTGTAAATTGTTTAACAAGAGCATTTTAAAAAAATTATGCCTTGATACAGATTTGGTTAGTCAGAAAGTTTCTGCTTCAAAGGTTCTGGATAATGTCACTCTACTGCACAAGAGTAGTAAACCATATCTTCCTCCGTGTCGCAAGGTTTGATTTTAATCATCTTTATTTACAATACATAGGTTATCATACTATCTGCAAATATGGTTTAGTTTCTTCATGAAGTAAAGTTGATTTAGGCATTCAATTATGGTTTTGTTCCTGATGAAATAAGGTAGATTTAGGCTTTCAAATTTGGTTTTGTTTCCTAATGAACTAAGGTAGATTTAGTTCAAATATTGTAGATTCTTGATGGATAAGATAGATTTAGGCATTCAAATATTGTTGATTCTTGATGAATAAAGTAGATTTAGGCATTCAAATATAGTTGATTCTTGATGAATAAGGTAGATTTAGTCATTCAAACATTGTTGATTCTTGCTAAATTAAGGTCCATATTATCCTGCTTTTCAGGTACTATCTTCTTCAAGTGGAGACATCAATGGCTCACTAAAGAGTGACATATCTGGATCTTCTGTGTTCCTTGTTGATTGGTTTGGTTTACTTTACGTAACTCATTAGTCAAGGTCTACACAAGTCCCTCTCCCCATGCACAGTCACAACCATGTTAATTTGGAAGTAATTCTCACATTGGCAATGTTTATGAAAAGCTCTGAAGCTATATATTTATTGGTTTGACCTGTCATTTATTGGCTCTTCTTTTTATTGTATGGATTCTACAGTCACATCTTCTGGAGGTCAATGTACTCAGCCATCCTATCCAAAGATTTGCAGTTAGGTTTGGAAACATGATACTTAAATATGCGTTGAATCACAAATTTATTCTTTAAAATTGTAGGGTCGGACAATTTGATCCTATAAAATTAAGGAAGTTCTAAAATGATATCTGAAATTAAAAATAGAGGCTCTCATCCATTCCAGATGAAAATCTAATATGTTTAGACTTTCTGGTTAAATGTGCATGCTTCTCATACAAAGGCAGAATATGAAGAATATGGAGCAAGAATTTGCCGCACAAATTCAAGGGAATGTATTAGAGAAAAGATGAATTAGCTGATCACAGATGTCGTATGTTCTCTTGATATATACATAAATGAATTAGTGTCTTGTTATTTTGATTCTCAATACACCTCAGCGTTTTTCTTCCTATCAATATTCAGGGTGGCACAATATAAGAACAAGTAATAGTCGTCGAGTATCATGCAAAAGAATAACCCCAAAAATCAGTGATATTTGAGCTAATGGATGTGTGAAAGTGTGAAAGAGTTAGAAACTAAGTGTTAATTCTTAGAGTGTAGTTATTGATGACTAGCTATAAATAATAGTGAGATAAGAGAGAAAAAAATCACACTCAGTTGTTTTGTTTACATTTTAAGGTTAATGATGGAATGTGCAAGTGTTGACAAGCTTTGTGCTTGAGGCACTTGCATTCTGTTTCTTTTATTCTTCATTTTCACATGTATGTACGAGCTATGAAGAAGATTTTAACTTTTTGTTTTACAGGTTTTGTTCAAATGAAATTTGAATCTCTAGCTAGCGGTTTTATGCGTTGGTTTTCATGTTTTGAAATTCTGTAGCACTGACACTTTTGAAAACAAACAGAAAAAAAGTGTATGTGTCATTTAATTTGTCTGTGTAAAGTGTCTGTGTCATGTTTTCGTGTCTGTGCTTACTAGTTTTTAAATATTATGAGTTTGTTGTGTGATTTCTCTAAGGCAATTTTCTCACTGTTTTGTTTTGGAACCTTATGCAGTAACAAGACAAAGAATGGAAATTTTTGAGATTACTAGGATTCTTTTCGAGAAAATTCAAAGATTTGAGATGGAGTATGCTCCAAAGATCATAAGCAATCTCCTTATGCAAGAACATGGTGAACAAGAGATTGTTAACTTAGCTTCATTGTCGGATCATGTGATCCATGAACTTTTTGTTAAAGCAATAATCAGACTTGAAAGTATCCGTATCGATTCGAGCACCATGTTGGTTATTTGCCGCAATATGAACTTTATTTCTGATGATGAATATATAGGTTCTGGTTTTATTCCAATGAACCCTCTCATCAATTCAAAATTTGTCATCCTAAATATATTAATATTATCTATAATGTCCATTGTCATAGAGGTATCCTGTAAGTGTATTTTGTTTATCCTAAACAAGATTTTTCAAAATAGACATTATGTCCATGACATATATCTTACCAATCAAAACACTGAAATAATAGAAACTCAACACTTTATAAAATAAATGTTGATTGACTTGATTATGAATCTTGCCAATCAAAACTCTAAAAAACAACTAAAAACTCAATAAAGTAAACATTAAAAAAATTGCAGTACCTTTGGATGAGCAGCAGCGTAGGTCGATGTCGATGAGCATGGTGTTGGAACACAATCACAACGCAAAGTTTCTCTCATCTTAGCATCTACTTCCTCTCCAATAATATACTACCAATTTCTTGAAAGTATCTTCAAATATTCTCTTTGAATAGTGCTTTAATCTATCGATGGTATATCGTCTCCATGGTTTACCCAAACATCACATCCTTCTACAAAACCTGTAGCTATTAAATTATTGTGAACCAAGTGTCTAAAGTTACACACTAATTTCAACTATCAAACATATAAAACTAAGAAACCAATTCCATGGAAAAAAATTATATTTAAAAAATTTGAATTTATTCTAAGTTATCAATTGAAAATTAGTGGTTACATGCATTTAGAATAGGTAATGAATAGAACAATATTTTACCAAACTTTAGCTACCTAAAGGGTGAAGTAATGATTTCACTGCTTTCTCGTTGAATTTGTATACCAACAAAAGGATGTATCTCTAATTTAGTTGAGTGCTACTATCATTTTCAAGTTTCAATCAGTCCAAAGTTAACCAAAATGAAATGTATTGGAATTACACACCAAAATTAACCACAATGAAATGTAAAGGAGACATTGTATAGGGCAAACCCAAAATACAAACAAATCCATGATTTAGCAAATCCTCCCAACAAATCCATTCATCGGCCACTAAACAAGCATTTTAAATAAACATCTTAATTAAAGTATCATGAATTTGATAGTTATAAAAAATATTAGAAAAAATATTTAACAGTTCGGTTCACCATAAAACGGTCCTGTTCAAGAAACACGATTTAATAACAGTTCAATTTGGTTTAATGTTATGAATCAGTTCAGCGAACGGTGGAGGAGAACGATGGCCGGCGTGAGACAATAGACAAGTGAGTTGCAGAGAAAATCGTTGTGGAGAGAGAGCCAAAGAGGTTACGGCGCAACTCGGTAGTCTGTACAGAGAGTGAAAAAAATGTTTAGGAAACTGTTTTTAAGAAAGTTTAATAAAAATAAAAACATTAGATATATTTATTTATTTTAAGTTCGAAAATTAACCAAATGACGATTGTGGTGTAGTGGCAGCGAAAATCTAATTATAAGTGAAGATTGTAGAATTTTTTTTTGGAATAACCAATTTTAAAAAAAAAATTATAAAAATAACCAATTTTTAAATAAAATTATGCAAATAATCAACTTTCAAGACAAAAATACAAGTAGGAGCCATCTTATCTGAGATGGCTCCTGCACTGATTTTTAGGAGCAGGAGCTAAGTGGGATGGCGCCTCCCTTCAATGTTTTGCCCTAAAAGTCATCTCAGATGGCTCCTATGTGTAAAACACATGGGAAAAACCATCTGAGATGGCGCCTCCCTTCAATTTTAAAAAAAAAAATATTTTTTTTTTCAATTTTTTTTTATAAATACACACCCATCCCTCCTTCATTTTTCACATTTTTTCAACTTCTCATCTCATATTCTCTCTTATATTCTCTCTTATTCTCTGTTACTCTCTCTTTTTTTCTACCATGACATCTCCATACATCCATACCAGAGATGGGTACGTTGTTTTCTCGGCCTCAAAACCTCCAATGAAAATGAAATTTTGGCACATATTTACCATGGCCAAACTGAAAAAAGAGTTGATGCGTTGGTTAGAGGGAGAAATTGAAGATGGTAATGAAATTAGAAGGATTCAGAGGAAGCGAACAACCATGAACTTATTGGTCAACCTCGAATTTGGTTGGAGGAAGTCAAAACAGACGTCGACGTTATTGCGATGATGTATGGTTCCGATGAGATTGTTTTGACGGTTTGTTGGCTGAAGATTTTGATATATATGATTTGAAATGGAATCATTGAGCTCGAAATGAAATGATGTTAGTGTTCGTTGGAACAAAGTGAATGTCACAGTTCGGAATGGGAGAAATGGCTCTTCGAATGGACATACTAAAGCTCGGAGCTTGAATGATTATGATGATATATGTAAAAGCTTGAAGTGGTAATAAGGTTGTGTCTGTGAAGTGAGTTCGAAGTGAAGATAGCCAAAGCATTTGAAATTCAAACGCGAGCGGGATAATTGGAAGTTAAAATATATGCGTTGGAAACGGTTCGAAGACACGTGGAAGCTAGAGAAGCGCAATGTTCTGCATGTTCTGAACGTGGCAGAGTCTCATAAGTCAGACCGTTATGGTCGAAATAGTATAAATAGAAGTCTTAGTGTTAGGATTTCGTGTGTCATATCTATTGTACAAAAATTCAGTAAACATTCAAAATACCACATGGTTAGGGAAATGAATGCTCGAACAATGTACGTATGATTGCACCAAACCTTTACAATTCAGTAAAACATCTTTATCTTTCCAGTTTATCTTCATTTTCGCATCAATGTCATTTAAATTCTTTACATTCAAAGTCATTTAACCATTTCTTGCATTCAAATGTTTTCTTCTATTCGAAATCCTTTACATTTCAGAAACCTTTTACATTAATGTTTTACATTCATGTCTTTTACATTTCATGCCTTTATGTTCAATGTTTTACATTAAAAGTCTTTTACATTTAAAGTCACTTATGTATTTCTGTATTTACACATGTTTTTGCAAATCGAACCTTTATTCATTCAAGCCAGTTTTATATTTCTTTACTTGATCATGTCTTTTCTTTAACATTGTAATCGAAATACATCAAACATCTATAAAACACTCTAAATACAAGTCTTAACCATGAATACTAATTTTGTTACTAAGTTTATCCAAACGACCAATACCCCATAGGATCAATCTAGTCGATCCTGCAAGTTACCAGAGAAATTGAATAACAGTCATTAAGATTATTCGATAGTTTGGAGGACTAGCGGTTGTTTTACCAGAAATCACTGTAAACAAATTGGCACGCCCAGTGGGACCGTCATTGGTCGTTACAAATTTAAAATAAATAAAGATTGTTAAGACATAATCATATTAAAGTTCTTTCTGAGTGTTAAGTTCGTTGTTATATGAACCTTAGAAGTGGTAGAATAACTAATAGCAACCAATCCTTACCCAGAAGAAAACGTAATAATAGGATGTCTAATCCAGACAATCAACAAGGGGAACAAAACGCCCCACATGGAATAGGCACTAATGCGTCTGCTTCGACGGGAACGTCAAGCGCAATCCCTTCGAACGCACAGTCTGTTGCATCTTCTACTAGTAACGTGGCCACGAACGGAACAAGTGGCATATCAACTAACAATTCGATTCTAGGCAATACAGGAACCACTGGGTATCCTGGGGGATTTGTCCCACCATCAGGGACACAAACCCATTTCGCTACCCCACCACCAACTAGACCACCCAGTTTCGATAGTAATAGACCCAGAAATCCCCCTTATGGGATGCCAACATCTTTTATGGCAGGTTTGCAAACTTCGACATCAAACGCGTCACCACAATTAGGGTCAGGATCTGAGGCTAATCAATTTATGACAAATAACCAAGGGTCAGTAGGTTACAGTACACTGCCTATCCTAACCACAGAAAATCAATTGGCTTTTAGGCAGTTAATGGATGATAGTAACCATAATATGATAGGAGTGTTGGCGCAAACTATGCAAGAAATCTTTGCCCCAATAGTACAAAATGTAACTGTGACAAACAGAGAAAACGCAGATAACATGAGTCGAATGGCAGATTTCTTCGCTCCGCAGGGCGAGAACCGTGAATGGTTCGGCGAACATACCTATCATCGAACAAGTTGCTGATAACCCACCCTATAGGCCAGTCAGAGAGAGAATTAATTTGGGGGCAAGGGCACAAAGGTTAGATGCCCCAGTGATTCGAGAAGAACCACAAAGGGGATTTATACAACCATTGGCCAGGATCGAAAGATTAGACGCCCCAGCGATTCGAGAAGAACCACAAAGGGGAGTTATGGAACCAGGGGCAAGGGTCGAAAGATTAGACGCCCCAACGATTCGAGAAGAACCACAAAGGGGAGTTATGGAACCAGGGGCAAGGGTCGAAAGGCTAGAAGTCCCAGCGTTTCGAGAAGAACAACCTAGAGGAGTTGTCATGGTGGGTCGAAACCAAGATGCTGATGCAGTTATCCATAGAATTCGAAACGACAATATCTTGGCAGAAAATAATTTAACCACCATGATAGAGAGGATTATGGCCCAAAACGGTCTTAATACAGGGATCAGAAGGCCAAATTATGCCTCTCGCATAACAGATTATGTAATGCATACTGATTTACTAAGGGGATATAAGATCCCTAAGTTTACAAAGTTTGCTGGAGATACCAATGAGTCAACAGTCGAACATATAGCCAGGTATCTGACCGAAGCAGGAGACATAACAAATAATGAGAACCTGAGGATCAGATATTTCCCAAGTTCCCTTACTAAAAACGCTTTCACATGGTTCACCACATTGCCTCCTGGATCTATAGATACTTGGACCCTCTTAGAAAGATTATTCCATGAACAATTCTATATGGGACAATCTAAAATAAGTCTAAAGGAGCTAGCCAGTGTTAAGAGGAAGTTCTTGAACCCATAGATGATTACGAATAGGTTCGACTCTTGAAATCGAGATGCTTTGTGGTTCTGAACATGAGTTAGTCGAAATGGCACTGGTGGTGGACTATTCTATTCGAAAAACTAGACACACAATACTTGAGGGACATGGCTCAGTTAGCAGATAGGGTTCGACAAGTCGAAAGACTAAAGGCCGAAAAGGCCAGGGCTTTCAAAAGTAATAAGAAAGAAAAAATTTCCTATGTCAAAACAGAGGAAGTCGAAGACTATCCTGAATTCGAAGAGGTCGAAATTGATCTCGCTGAATTAAAACAGGCCCCACCTTACTCTTGTAAACTATTAGTTCCCACAAAAGGGAAAGAAATTGTTGAAAATGAGAAAAGTGATAAATTCCCAAAGAAGGTATATACCTTCGATGTAACAAAGTGTGACGAGATTTTCGATCTGCTTGTCAAAGATGGCCAACTAATTGTGCCATCAAATGTCAAAATACCTCCTTTAGATCCAAGAAAGAAAAGAGGATTTTGTAAATATCATAGTTTCTTAGGCCACAAAACCTCACAATGTTTTCTTTTCAGGGATTTGATTCAAAATGCAATTAAAGATGGCAGATTGAAATTTGCTGACAAACCAAAAATGAAAGTAGATGAAGACCCTCTGGATGTTGCAGACACCAACTACTCCGAGCCTTTGTGCATTGGGGAAATCAATATGGTGGAAGCAGATCAAGAGGCCACTCCATTAGAAGAGAAAGGCACTGAGAACAAAAACTGTGTGGGAATCGAAGTCAACAAGGGGGTCACTGAGGACGTCCATAAGCAACTAGAGGCTTCGATCGAAGCAGCACCTTTGGCTGATTCGAAAGAGATCCAGGCTACTGAAGGCCAGGAGAAGCAAAAGCAAGAATTGACACAGGCTACTGAAGGCCTGAGGCAGACATTGGAGAAAGTCCAAATCACAACACCAGTTCTCCCTCAAAAATAAATCTGGGATACTTTAGGGGAACCCAGTGGCAAGTTCGACTACCTGGTGAGATACTCTGCTCCAGAAAGCTCGAAAATCCCAATCGAAGAGGTCAAAACTACAGGATGGGAAGATGTTGGAAAAAAGAGGGAGGATGGAGATGTTAACATTCCTCAAAAAGAAGTCTGGGATACTTTAGGGGAACCCAGTGGAAAATTCGATTACCTGGTAAAATACTCAGCCCCAGAGAGTTCAAAAATCTGAATCGAAGATGTCAAAGCAACAGGATGGGGAGATGAGGACGAAAAAGGGGAAGATGTAGATGTCAACATGGTGGATATGGAGAGACCTCGTTCTGAGATGGAGGAGATGGAAAGATACCTAGAAAAGGAAAAATATAAAATGGAGGATGGCTATGCTGCAGATACCAGCCTCAAAGATTATCTCATGCTGTGCCACAAGGAGGATGGCCGTCCGCATTCCATTATAGTGTCCCCCACAAGGGGAATTGTGACAATGCCAAAGAATGTTTTTGGCCTCTTCATCACTCACACATCTTCTTAACAATCCATCGCTACTCAACCTAAAGATGTAAGGTTCATCCCACACATAATACTTAGTATCGGCTAAAAATTTCCTCTTCTCATTCCAAGTCAATTCTTCCGGCATTAATCCATGCCTTGTAATTTGCCATGTCGGCAAACCACGCCGCTCTTGGATCAAATAACTTCTCATCCGGAATTCCTCCTTCACCTCTTTTCCTTGTCCGTAATTTTACGTTCACTAAGCGAGACAAATGATCCGCTACCAAATTTTCCGAACCTTTTATCACGGACCTCTAAATCAAATTCTTGCAAAGAAGAATCCATCGGATTAGCCTTTGTTTAGAGTCCCGTTGGTAAGAATATTTTATCGCCGAATGATCCGTGAAAACCACAACCTTTGAACCAATTAGGTAAGGACGAAACTTTTCCAATGCATATACAATTGCGAGCAACTCTTTTTCAGTTGTTGCATAGTTTATTTGAGCATCATTCAAAACTTTGCTCGCATAATGTATAGCATGGAAGATTTTGTTCTTCCTTTGGCCTATCGGCTCCTTCCGCATAATCACTAGCGTCACACATTAGTTCAAAATCAAGTTTCCAATTAGGCGCAGTGATTATGGGTGCATTTATCAAATTCTCCTTTAATTTTTCAAAAGCTAACAAACAATCATTATCAAACAAGAAAGACTTATCTTTGTTGAGCAAGTTGCTCAAAGGTTTGGCTATTTTGGAGAAGTCCTTGATGAATCTTGATAGAATCGCGTGACCCAAAAAGCTCGAATGCCTTTGACATTGGTAGGTGGGGAAGCGTCTCGATAACATCAATTTTGCTTTGTCAACCTCAATTCCTCTTGAAGATATCTTGTGGCCAGGACAATTCCCTCCGTCACCATAAAGTTGCATTTTCCCAATTCAAGACCAAGTTGGTTTGCACACCTCTTCAAGACGGTGTCCAAATTTTCAAGCATAAATCAAATGAAGCTCCAAAACGGAAAAGTCATCCATAAAACTTCAATTGTCTTTTCAATCAAATCGGCGAATATAGCTTGCATGCACCTTTGGAATGTTGCGGCGCATTGCATAAGCCGAAGGCATACGCCTATCGCGAAAATTCAAGCGGACATGTGAAAGCCGTTTTCTCATGATCTTCCTGATTCACCGATATTTGATTATATCCCGAATAACCATCCAAGAAACAATAGTATTGTTGTCCCGAAGCCTTTCTAACATTTGGTCCATGAGCGAAGAGGAAAATGATATTTTCTCGTCGCTTTGTTAAACCTATAATCAATACATTCTCCACCCGTCACTTTTCTTGTTTGCACTAGCTCATCCTTATCATTAGACACAACCGTCAAACCTCCTTTCTTAGGAACCACATGAACCGGGCTCACCCACGTACTATCCAAAATCGGTAAATCATACCCTTCAAGCATCTTCACTACTTCTTTGCGAACTACCTCCTTCATCACCGGATTCAATCGCCGTTGAGGTTGGGCTACCGGCTTGTACTCATCCTCCATCATAATGTTGTTGGGCTTATGCCTTTCAAATCGGCTAAGACCCAACCAATCGCATTTTTGTTCGATTTCAAAACTTTAATTAAGCTTTCCTCCTCATTTTCCGACAATGTATTACTAATGATTACGGGCTTTTTACCTCCCTCCTCAAGAAACACATACTTTAAATGAGACGGTAGCTCTTTCAACTCAAGTTTTTGGTCTTCATCTTTTAGACCTTTTTTCAAACTTTCCTCTTCTTCCTCCCAAGGGTGCATTTCCTTTGAAATCTCAATTCCTTCCAAACACTCCTCAATATCTCGACTATCATCATTATCATTCACCTCTTGTGTTGCTTCCTCAATAACGTCAATCTTGAAACAATCTTTCTTATCCATGGGATGCTTCATTGCTTCAAAAAGATTAAAACAAATCTCTTCATCTTGTACTCTCACCTTCATTAGGCCATCATCTATATCAATCATCATCCTAGCCGTCTTCATGAATGGTCTTCCAAGAATTAAAGGTGCCTCCACATCTTCCTCCATGTCTATGACAACAAAGTCAACCAGAAAAAAGAATTTGTCCACTTTTACCAACAAATCTAAAGCTACACCGTGCGGGCGAGTAATAGACTTGTCCGCTAATTGCAATGTCATTTTCGTGGACTTTAATTCAATCTCCCCCAATCTCTTCACAATGGATAATGGAATCAAGTTGATACTTGATCCCAAATCAATTAATCTGTTTCCAACATATACATCCCCAATGGTAACGGGCAAAGTTACACGCCCCGGATCACTCTCTTTCTTCGGAATAGTGCGTTGAATTATTGCACTACAACTCGCATCCACCATTATGGTTTCTTGATCCGTGTATCTCTTCTTTTTCGTCAAGATATCCTTCATGAATTTGGCATATTTGGGCATTTGCTCTAATGCTTCGGTAAATGGAATATTTATTTGCAATTGCTTGAAAATATCCATAAACCTAGCATAGTGCTTTGCATCATCCTTTTTAGAAGGAAGGTGAGGATATGGTAAGCTTCTCAATGGATAAGTTACTTCCTTCTCTTTTCCCTTTTCATTTTCTTCTTTTCTCCTCTACTTTCTCCTTTTCACCTACACCATTTTCTTTTCATTTTCAACTAACACCTCATTTTCAACTAAGTCATCCTCCACATCAACATTATCATGTTTTCAACTTCAACCTCTTCATCTTTTCAACTACCTCTTCCTCCACTATTACTTCTTCATCCTTCTCCACTACTTTCTTTTTTCTTTCAACTACTTTCCTTTTCTCATCACAAACTCTACCACTTCTTGTTGTTATGGCTTTGCAATGCTCCTTAGGATTTGTTTGCGTAGTTGGGGAAAATGATGTCGAAGCACTTTGTTCGGAAAGTTGCTTAGCTAGTTGTCCACTTGGGTCTCCAAATTCTTGATGGGCCTCCGTGCTCTTTTGATTAGCCATAGAAGCTTGCATAAATTGAGCTAGAGTGTCTTGAATGTTGGAAGATCTCACTTGATTTGGTGGTTGGTTTTGTTGTTGACTTTGATTTTGATTTTGTGTTTGATATGGATTTTGCCTTCCTTGGTTATTGTTATCTTGCCTCCACCCTCCTTGATAACCTTGATTACCCTTTGTTGGTAACCTTGGTTTTGATTTTGATAAGGGTAAGGAGCTCGTTGTTGGTACCCTTGGCCTTGGTTGGCCATATAGTTAGCTTCCTCATTCTCCGGAGGACAAAATCCGGTTTATGATCTCCTTTGCAGTTCACAACAAGCTATTTTGTGAGCTTGCTTATTTGATGTTCCTTGTAACTCCATGATTTGTTGAGGAGTTTAGCCATTTGTTTTGTCAATTCTTCAACTTGTTTCGCAAACAATTTGTTTTGCGCCACAAGTGCTTCGTGACAGACCAATTTCTAAAACTCCCGTTTTCACTTGTACACTCCTTGATCATGGTAAGTTTGGTGATCATTCATGCCCATCTTTTCAATTATTTGGATTGCTTCATATGGTGTTTTTGCCATCAAAGAACCCCCCGCCGTGGCATCCAACAACAATTTGTGTTGCGGTTGGAGACCATTTAGGAAGATATGAATTTGGGTGTGCTCGTCAAAACCATGGCTCGGACACTTCCTTAGCATAGACTTATATCTTTCCCACGCCCGATTCAAAGGCTCGTTTACTCCTTGCGAAAATACCGAGATAGCCGTCTTAGCCTCCATGAAACGTGATTAAGGGAAAAAGCGTTCAAGAAACTTTTCCTCCAAAACATTCCAATTAGTAATTGTCTCTTGCAATTGATCAAGATACCAATCTTTTGCCTTCCCCACTAGAGAATGAGGGAAAAGCCTTTGGAAATATTGTTCTTCTTGGTCTTCCGGAGCACCCGCCGCTCCCGCGATCTCGTAAAACTTGGTAAGGTGAGTGTAAGGGTCTTCATGGTCGTGGCCATGAATGGACTTGCATAGAGAAGTTGAAGCAAGCCCGTTTTCATTTCCGCGACCCTTGCATTTGCTTGTCGGGCAAATTGAGCATTGTGACGAGGGCTATTGACACACGGCCCCTGGTGGTGGTGGTTGTGGTTGATTCCCAGCCATAGTGGTGACTTCTCCAAACACTGGTGGTGTTGAAGAAGTAGATGCTTCTCCTCTTTCTCCTCTTTCTTGCCTTTGTCGAGCTAGTCTTTTCCGTCTTTTAGCACTACTATTAAGTCTTCTAGCCGTCCTTTCAATTTCGGGATCGAAAGGAGTTGGTCGACGGAATACTTCCCGCATAAACTAATTCCTGGAAAAGTATAGCCACACAAAATAAACAAAGAGAGATTAGTAGAAAAAGTCTTAAAACACACAACTATTGCTATACTAACAACATCAAACGCCAATCCCCAGCAACGGCGCCATTTTGTTGTAGGATTTTTCCGTAAACAAGTATTTTTAATTATCGATTCCACAGGTATTGGTGTATGTTATAGTCTTTCAATAGAAAAGTGTATTTTAAGATATTGTAACCAAAGGGTTTGTTATCTACTCTACTAGAACCATGAGTTTCCAAATAATAACTAAATTAATTCTTTCAAAGAGAGTTATAGTTTGTATTAGAGAGAGTTTGAGATTGTTTTCAAATTAAGAAGGCATGTCAAGATTAGTTTCATTAATCTAGTTTCATACATATTCATTTAATCAAGTGATGAACATAGTAGATGATTTTTATAAATACATATCCTCTCAATCTTGTAGATTTCCCACCAAGATTGTGAATGTTACCATGTTAATCCTTGCATGATTCCTCACTACAACTATTAACATGATAATCATTAAGTTCAATATTTTGTAAACACTAACACACAAATCTATTCCTAGCATTTGTTTATTAGAGGATGAATATCCTAGGTCACTTTAGTATTCTTTTCCAAGCAAAACTCAAAGCATAAAGATGAAGAACAAAGATATTCAACTATATTAATCATCAACCATGTTCATACACAAATGGATTAAAAGAAATACATACTATATAGATCAACTATCTCTAATCTTGACACAAAAAGAGCTTAGCCACTCATTTCCATGGTTGCTAGCTCTCAAGATTGTTGGTAGGAATGATGAAAATCAAAGAATCAAGAAGGAAAAGCTATGGTGTTCTTACACTTCTTGCCCTAGATTTTTACAAAGATGAAAAGATAATGATGGTGGAGTGTTTCTTGCTTCCTTTACAAGCCAAAAAGTCAGCTGAAATGATGGGTTGGTGGCTCAAAAGTGAAAGCATGGGTTCTGTCCTTTTTCTGCTTTTTTCGCGCTGAGCGCGATCATGCTGGCACCGCGCTGAGTGCGACCTGTAGCATGCTTCCTTCATCCATAATTATCTTCAAAAAGAATCATCCCTAAAGCTCTTCAAAATTCTTGAATCCAAGCTTGGGAGAATTGGTCAATCAATTCCTACAATTAAGAGTGAAATAAGTTAAAGCATATATATTAAACAAAAACTAAATAAAAATCTAATTAAACAAAATTACTAGAATAAATAATACTAATTAATTAAAAAGACATTGTTAAGGACCACAAAATAATGTACAAAATAACTACAATTTGGTCCTTAACACCAATCTATTTCATCACATACATTTTGAAAAGGTTTGATTGATTAAAATCTTTCGTCGTAAGTTATCGGTGTTTTGCTCGAGTGTACAAGCGTTACCATTTACATGTTTAAGAAAGATGTTTTGAAAAAAGATGATTAAATCTTTTAACTGTAAGCATTGGGTGTTTTGCTTGAGTGTACAAGCGTTACCACTTACAATTAAGAGATGTTTTTTTTGTTTGAAAAGAGTTTGGAAAGTTTTTGATTGTATGTGATGTGATAGATGAGATACTTCTTCCATAGAGATGATAAACGTCTAAATCTCGAGGAGAAATTGATTGGATTAAAGGGATGCTTTTAAGAAGCCCGTGGGTCCTTGTATTGTAAGCCCAAGAGGAGGCATTCCGAGGGTCATCGAGGGTCCTTGTACGAAGCTCAAGAGGAAGCTATAGGGTATGGCTGGCTTTGGCTTTAAAAGGGATTTCACCGGGAAACCATCCTTTTGGAATTAAGAGCAATTTCACCGGGAAATTATACTCTCAGGGTTCTATCTTAGCGCGGGTGATTCTTTGTATTGGAAGCCCAATAGGAGGCTGTTAAGAGATTTTGTGGTCTCTTTCATTGTATGATGCCCAAGAGAAGGCTAAACTCAATGAGGAGTTCTTTTGAATGAAGCCCAAGAGAAGGCTGACTCAACAGGGGAGTGTTGTCTTATATGAAGCCTAAGCGGAGGCTAAACTCAGATGAATGAGTTTTCTTATATGAAGCCTAAGAGGAGGCTAAACTCAGATAAAATGAGTTAGCTTGTACAAATCCCAAAAGGAGGCTAACTCTGTGGGGATGAGTTATCTTGTATAAAGCCCAAGAGGAGGCTATAACTGTGGGGAACCTATTGGTTAGACTAGTTGTTATGTTATAACTAGACAGTTGTATAAACAAGTGTGTATGTGATATGTATTCACAGGAGTTTATGAAGGAAATATAAACAATGCATGATGTTTATTTACAAGAGTTTATGAAGTAAATATAAACAAGTGTCTGTGAAACGAACGTTTAAAATGAGCATAACTTGATTATTTACAAGTTTGAATTGTGTACAAGGAAGTAAATATGTACACGAACGAGTATTTATGTACAGAGAAGGATGGATGTACATAGGAGGGTTGGGACTTACACCATAAGGGTGGCCCATTGGTTTAAAAGCAGTTTCACCGGGAATAATGCTCCTTTCAATACCAATGGTATTCATTGTATATACAATCGAAACGGAAAACAAACGATCGAAGTTTATCTGTGTTTGAGTATTTACAGAAGTATCTGTATTATTTACAGGTAAAAAATTTGTATGTACATGAAGAGAATTTGATATGTACAAAGAAAATATGTATGTACATAAAGAATGTTGGGACTTACACGTAGAGCCCATGATCGGTTAAGAAAAACGAGAGAAAACGAATTCGGTTTTATCGTTTAATCGGATCGATCATGGTAAAAGATGCAAGTTTGATGAAAAAAGTTTTGAAGAAATGGTTTTGAAAGTGTTTTTAAAATGTGAGGTTTACTTATGAAAAGTTTTGAAAATAATCGGGCTTCGAAAGTTTGAAAAAATCACCTTTTAAAGGTGTTTTGAAAAGTGCTCAAAGTGTCGTTTTCGGCTCGATCAAAATATAATCGGATGAAAGTTTTTTCTGAAAATTTTTGTACTATCCTAAAATAGATACATTAATTGACAAGTGTACAAAAAATCACCTCAAAATGAGGAGTTTTGATTGGGTTTTGAAAATGTCAAAGTTTGTAAAAAAAAATACAAAAGTTTTGTAAAATATGGTCCCAAGGAGGCTTGAACCCGGGACCATTAGGCAAGGCGTGGCAAGAGAGTTTTAAGAGTGAGCTGCCAACCGCAGGGACGGAAATACATCCGTGTATTGTGTTTAAACAAACTGAATATATTTTAAAACAAATATTTGAATTCAAAAAAACGCGCGCAAGCCTTGTTCTTCTTCTCCAATCTTCAATCAGCCATGGATTTCGTGTTTCTTGATGAAATCAAACGATGTAAAGATCAAAATTGCTCGCTTCAAGCCCAGGAACATGATGGAATTCTTTAGTTTCATTTATTTTAAGCCCAGAATGATTGAATTTATGAAGAACACGAAGAACCCTAAAACTGAAAAATCTAATTGAAATCGTGTATGGTTGATGATTTATTCAATTGATTGAGGGTTAATGATCGTGGATAGTGCAAGAAAACAAACGGCCAAGAGTTTTTTTCATTTGAATCAAGAAATCCTGGAGTTCGAGTTTGAAGTTCTTACCTGTTGAAGCTGGAATCGAAAACTGGATTGGAGTGTTTCCAGTTGTTGTTTGAGGATTGCTTGAGCACCAACGGCCTCTATGGAAGGTGTATGATCACCCTGCTTGCTCTGGAATGATTTGAAACTCTCTACCAAAGTCGACCTGCATAAGCTCAAAGTGGAACTTCGAATTCTGGGTTAGAGGTGTTACAGTTTGATATTAATGATCTGCATCATGTCTATGATGTATGTTGATGATGTTTAGATGGTTAAAACTCAAGTTGCTCGAGCCAAGCTATGAATTCGAATCCTAAGGCAGTTTTGGCAAGCTTATGTGCATAGAATGCAAAATCTGTTTTTCAGTTTGGTTAATGTTGATTTTATGTTTCAAACAAGTTTCATGTTGGTATTAGAACATGTTAGACACCAATTTACTCAAGATTTTTCACTAGTTTTCAAAATCACAAGATTTCTCAAAATGCACTATGTTTCTTGATTTTTAAGAAAGAAGAGAGAAAGCATGTCTTTGCATTACTTTGGTGTGGTTTGAATGGCAAACAATACCTCTATTTATAGGCCATGAATTCTGAAAGATAATTGAGAAAGTTTGGCCTTGGTAATTTTAACTTGCCTTAGAGGGCAAGGAAGTCATTTTTGCATTAAATGCAAAAGGAAACTTCCTTTTAACCATGGTTAATTTTTCCAACTTGATCTTATCTCTTTACAATTATTCTCCTCTGATATTTATCAGCTCTAATCTTTAATTGGCAAGGTGGCATGCTTCTAGAAAGAAAGAAACTCAAAATGACCTATAATATCAAAGTTTGTACTTGAAATTCAAAGATTTTGGAGCTCTAAGTTTCAAATTCAAAAGTATGGCTAGACTCCATGGATTTGAGAGTTCTTGGATATTTTGGAAAGCTTGTTTCAAGGGCTAAAACTTTCATGTTTTGAGTTTTTTCCAATTCAAAGTGGAACTATGTGAAAAAATGCCATGAAGTTTGGAAAAAGTACAAAATTTTAACACTTGAAAATTTTTCTAAGTGTTAGAAATTTTGACTTTTTGTTGACTTTTTCAAATTCTTTGATTTTTATGATCATGATGGATCATTTGAAGTATTTTGATGATTGAAAAAGTTTTGTTTTGAAAAAGTTGACCAAAAGTCAAAGTTTGACTTTTCTGTGCAGATGAAGTTTCATCAGATGTTTCAGAAATTGATTGATGAATCCTGTGAACTTCTGTGATGTTTTGAATCCAGAAATTAGGTCAACATGTTGTATCTAAGATAAGAAGATCAATCTCTAACCAAAAAAGTCATCCATTGATCAAAAAATCAAAGATTACTCATGCTCGACAAAAACCCTAATTGGTCGATCCTTGATAGATCAATGAGAAAAGTTGGATATCTGAAGATCAGAGGTTGATGATTTTATCAAGATAGATCAAATGAGGTGAGTGAAACTCAAACCCTAATTGATTACCTCTTGAGTCAGATGAAAAATTGATGAAACCCTAATTTTGACCTGTGAAAGCTACACCCGATTAATTACATTACATGGTGATGCAATGATGCAAATGTGAGGTGGTATATTAGGTCAAAAATTGGGGTATGATGATGCCTATTTAAGTTTCTTTAACCTGAGATATGAAGATGAACATCTTCATTTTGATAGGTGTGAAGAGACTTAAATATCAGAATACGCAAATTTTGGACCTAAGATACCAAAAGATGCGAGTGATGCAAAATGATTGTAAAAGTTTTTACCCAGATGATATCAAAGAAAATGACATGGTGGGGAAAAATTTGTGAGGATGACTCGATCTGTTTAAGAAAAAAAGAGAATCCTATTTGTTGGGAAACATGCAATATGTCCCTGCTGGGGAAAAAGAAATTCACAAAAACATGTGAACATCTGTTTCATTTTTTGGAAACGAAGAGATTACCTTCTGTCAGCCTTGTGACAATGTTTAAGGTAAGCGAAGATGATATTACCAATTATCAGCCTTGTGATAGTTCATGGTAATGAACCTCGAAGATATTACCAATTATCAGTGAAGTGATAACTATAACAAGGTAATTCTTGAGAAATGTTTGCTGAGTATTCAGCCTTGTGAATAACAGACAAATGATGGAAACAGATCTCAAACGAGTTCTGAAGATATTACCAATTATCAGCGAAAGCGAAGTGATAACTATAACAAGGTAAATTTTGAGATATATTACTGAATATTCAGCTTTGTGAATAACAGACAGTGAGAAAAAACAGATCTCAAATGAGTTTCTATTTTCAAAGCTATAATCTTGCTGGGGATCTCTCTCTCGAGAAGATGCGGGCATTTTGATTGAAAGACACAAGTTTTCTTTTAGACAGAAAGACAATTGTGGAAATTTTTTGAACTGTCATGATTTGAATTTGCTGAGAAGAACAATCTTTTTATGACAAGTTTAAAGATGAAAAAGGAAATAAGCGACTCGGATGACGAGGCTATTCCTTATTGTTTTGTTGGTTAGAGACGAGGTTCTATCCAGGAATGAACTGGAAAGAAACGGTCAATCAAGACTTTTGTTACTAATGAGGAATGATCTCAGCTGGGGGATATGGTAGAGAAAAGATGTATTTCTCTGCTTGGGGATAATCCACTGGGGATATAATCGTACCTACACGAGTAAGTGTGATTTAAGCCAATGATATGGAAGCAAACATTGAGGAATGCAGGAATGTATTAATGATGTTATGATCTAAGAATGATGAATGTCATATGCACGCTGACAATACTTGACAAGACAATAAAGAGGTATTTGGGGAAAAGGACCACGTCACAGTTCGAACAAATACTCAGCAAAATCTGCATCGATGGCGTAGACGTTACTGATGAAGGATCTGAGTTGCATGCTTTAGACTTTCGGAGAAAGGCATTTCATTGGCAACTTTGCAGGGAATTCTTTTTTGATAAGAATACGGTCCTTTGATAACCTCTGCTGAGGAAAAGAAAACTTCCGTAGCAGTTGTTCTATCTTTCAGAGATCAAAACACTTATGGAGAAAATTGTTGAAGTTCTTTCTGTGTTCAGAGTTCAAAGGAGAATTTTGCTTTTATTTCAAAAATTTGATGTAGAAATTCATTTAAAACCTTTTGTAGTTTCAAAAAGTGATTTTCACAATAAAAAGCGTTATTTTGCAAAACAGAATAAAGCAAGAATTGCAAACAAAAAGGCATAAGGCTCAAATTTATTGATAGAATGGTAATCAGCCAAAGGCGTGATTCCATGAGTTATTTACAAAAGTTGGAAATGATAATTTATTGGGAAGAGGCTACGTTGAAAGCAAATAGCCTCTATTATCCGTAACAACTTTGAATTCCAACTGTGCTTGTTGCTTCAGAAGATTTGATTGAAGATCCGTTGATGGAAGATTCTTGATTAATGCGGATGATTGCGATTACTTTGTCATTTTTGTATCCTTATTTTTTCCTAGATTGCCTTTTCAGGTTTTCAATCTACCAGGATAATTTCTATTTATTGTCTCTAATTTTTGCCTGGACTGCCCTTTCAGGTTTTCAGTCCACCGAGACGCTCTTTTTTGCATAAGCCGCCCTTTCTGGGTTTTCGACTTACCGAGCTGTTCTTTTGTTTTTTAGACAAAGTATTTCTTGTTGCATCGGCATTCACGAGGATCGCGGAGTTCATCACCATCCATGGTTGTGAGAGTCATAGCACCACCGAAAAGCTTCTTTTGACGATGTATGGGCCTTCGTAGTTAGGAGTCCATTTGCCCTAGAATCGGTTGAAAAGAGAATCTTTTTAAGCACGAGGTCGCCTTCTCGGAATTCACGAGGTCAGACCTTTTTGTCGAAAGCTTTCTTCATCCTTCTTTGATATAGTTGTCCATGACACAGAGCGGTCAGGCGCTTCTCTTCAATTAAGTTCAGCTGGTCGTATCTGCTTTGACACCATTCGGCCTCAGATAACTTAGTTTCCATGAGAACTCTCATTGACGGAATCTCAACTTCTACGGGGAGCACTGCTTCCATGCCGTATACTAGAGAAAAAGGAATTGCCCCTGTTGAAGTGCGTACTGATGTACGATACCCATGCAGAGCAAATGGCAGCATTTCGTGCTAGTCTTTGTAAGTGATGACCATTTTCTGGACGATTTTCTTGATGTTCTTGTTGGCAGCTTCAACGGCGCCGTTCATTTTTGGCCGGTAAGGAGACGAGTTATGATGCTCGATCTTGAATTCCTCACACAGTTCTTTCATTATTTTGTTGTTCAAGTTTGATCCATTGTCTGTAATGATCTTGCTTGAAATTCCGTATCGGCAAATGAGATTGCTCTTGATGAACTTCACAACCACTTGTCTGGTAACGTTGGCGTAAGATGCTGCTTCGACCCATTTGGTGAAGTAATCAATAGCCACTAGAATGAAGCGATGTCCGTTGGACGCTTTTGGTTCAATCATCCCAATCATGTCAATGCCCCACATGGAGAAAGGCCACGGAGAGGAGAGAACGTTGAGTAGAGTCGGAGGCACATGGATCTTATCTGCGTAGATCTGGCACTAGTGACATCTTTTGACGTGTTTACAGCAATCAGATTCCATCGTTATCCAATAGTATCCTGCTCTGAAGATTTTTCTAGACATTGCATGCCCATTTGAATGGGTTCCAAAAGATCCTTCATGCACTTCGTGGATGATCGTGTCTGCTTCTAGCCTGTCGACGCATCTGAGCAGAACCATGTTGAAGTTTCTTTTGTATAACACATCCTCATTCAGGAAGAAATTTCTAGAAAGCCTCCTTAGAGTTTTCCTATCTTTGTACAATGCCCCGAGTGGGTACTCTCGTGTTTGAAGGAAACGCTTGATGTCGTGGAACCACAATTTATCATCGAAGACCGCTTCAGTTGCGAATACATATGCAGGTCTTTCAAGGCGTCTGATGCGGATCTTAGGCATATCATTCCAATCGTTGACTATGAACATGGAAGATAGAGTAGCCAAGGCGTCTGCCATTCGATTCTGATCTCGAGGGATATGATGCAGTTCCACTTTGTTGAAGAAAGTCAACAAACGTCTTGCATAATCTCTGTAGGGAATCAAACCAAGATGATGAGTTTCATAGTTGTCCTTGATTTGGCTGATCACAAGGGCTGAATCTCCATATATGTCAAGGATCTTGATCCTCAAGTCGATGGCTTCTTCAATATCCATGATGCAAGCTTCATATTCTGCGATGTTGTTGGTGCAATCAAATAGTAATCTGGCGAGAAACGGGATATGAGAACCCTCGGGAGTAATGATGACTGCCCCAATTCCATTGCCAAAGACATTAACTGCTCCGTCAAAGATTAGGCCCCATCTAGATTCTGGATCAGGACCTTCTTCAAGTAGCGGTTCGTCACAATCTTTCATCTTCAAGTACATAACATCCACATCTTGGAAGTCAAACTTGAGAGATTGGTGTTCGTTGAGCGGCTGATAAGCCAAGTGATCGGCGAGAATGCTTCCTTGACCGCTTTTTGAGCACGGTACTGGATGTCATACTCAGATAATAGCATCTGCCATCGAGCAATTCTTCCCATTAAGGCAGGCTTTTCAAAGACGTACTTGATTGGATCCATTTTGGAGATTAACCAAGTCGTATGATTGATCATGTATTGGCGGAGACGTTTTGAAGCCCACACCAAAGCGCAACATGTTTTCTCAAGCATGGAGTAACGAGTTTCACAGTCCGTGAACTTTTTACTCAAGTAGTAGATGGCATGCTCTTTCTTACCGGTTTCATCTTGCTGTCCAAGCACGCAGCCCATGGACTCTTCTAGTACGGTAAGGTACATGATTAAGGGTCTTCCTTCGACTGGAGGAACCAGTATTGGTGGTTCTGACAGGTATTCCTTGATACTGTCAAACGCTTTTTGGCAATCTTCTGTCCACACAACCTCCTGATTTTTGCGGAGAAGCTTGAATATCGGTCCACAGGTAGCAGTCATCTGAGAGATGAATCTAGAGATGTAATTCAATCGTCCGAGAAATCCTCTTACTTGCTTTTCTGTATGTGGCGTAGGCATTTCTTGAATAGCCTTGACTTTGTCAGGGTCAACTTCAATACCTCTTTGACTGACGATAAAACCTAGGAGTTTTCCAGATCTTACCCCAAAGGTGCATTTGTTAGGATTCAGGCGGAGCTGAAATTTCCTTAGTCGTTGAAACAACTTCAAGAGATACTCTATATGCTCTTCTTCGGTGTCAGACTTTGCTATCATATCGTCTACGTAGACTTCAATCTCTTTGTGCATCATGTCATGAAAGAGAGTAGTCATTGCCCTCTGGTAAGTTGCGCCTGCATTCTTTAATCCGAACGGCATTACTTTGTAGCAAAAGGTGCCCCATGGCGTGATGAAAGATGTCTTCTCCATGTCTTCGGGAGCCATTCTTATCTGATTGTAACCAGAGAAACCGTCCATGAAGGAAAAGACGTTGAACTTTGCGGTACTATCCACTAGCATGTCGATATGCGGTAGTGGGAAATCATCTTTTGGACTAGCTTTGTTCAAGTCCCGGGTAGTCAACACACATTCTGACCTTTCCGTCTTTCTTGGAGACAGGAACTATGTTGGTTAGCCATTGAGGATACTCAGAGGTGACGAGGAAACCTGCGTCGAGCTGATTTTGAACTTCCTTTTTGATTTTGTCGGCCATTTCAGGGTGAACTCTTCTCAGTCTTTGTTTAACTGGCGGACACTCCGATCTTAATGGCAAACGATGCTCCACGATGCTGGTATCTAGTCCTGGCATATCCTGGTAAGACCAAGCGAACACATCAACATATTCTTTGAGAAGATCTATCAGTTTGCTCTTGACGCTGCTGTCGAGTGAAGCTCCGATATTTACTTCTTTTTTGTCTTCCTCAGAACCCAAGTTGATTGCTTCCAGAGGCTCTTTGTGAGGTTGAATGATTCTTTCCTCGTGCTTCAGTAGTCGAGAAATCTCATCTGGGATCTCTTCTTCAACTTCCTCCTCGGCGACTTCACAGGGGATTTCAAAGTTGGGAGAGAGCATAGAGTTATTGCTTTCAATGGATTTGTCCATCTGTTAATCTGCATATTTGATTTATGTATGATTAATTAATTTTAAATTATTTTTTTTTTGAAAAAGTTAATGTGAAAGTGTATGCAGATTATGTTTTTTCTTTTTTGATTGATTTTTTTTATTGTGTTTTTTAGGATTATGATTTCCAAGAAAGGGTAAAAATAAAAACAAACACAAAGTGTGGAATCAAAACAACGCATTTTATTTATGATTCACAATATGAAACAGGGCCCTAAAATACAAACTCATTCGTCTTGGGCAAGACAAAGAGAGATTATTTAAAAGCTAAACCCTATAAAACATCTCTTCGCTTTGGGCGAAGCGAGAGTTCAAAACAAAAGCAAAGATAAACTACTTAAAACTATGAGCATTTGTTCGAACTTCAACAGGTTTCCAGTAGTGGCGAACTCCTTGGAAGTCGAGGTACTCGGGTAATTTTCCGCTTGGCTTAATCCTCGAGTAGACTTTGGTCGTTGGTCGAGCAGGCTTTGAAGATTCTGGACGACGGACCTTGCCTTTTGTGCTGCTAAAGCAGTCTTCTTCGGCTTGATGAATAGATCGGGAAGTATGTGATACAGCATATGTACTTCCTGTTGGCCTCTGTGTTGAATTCTGGGGATGTACCCTCCAATCTTCTGAGTGAAGGGACTCATTGTCGGCAACACTTTCTAGTTCGTATCCCGAATCGTATCCTTGATCTTCGGAAATTACGTTGATGTAGTGATAATCAGGATCTGATTTAACAAACTCCACAGGTGCGTTAAAGCAGAAATCTTCGTTGGGAACCTCGATTGGCTGATTAGATCGGGAAGATGGGTACACCTCTTCCGGTTGACTAGGATACTCAAAAAAATCACCCCATCCAGTGGGCTGGATGTCTTCAATTCTGATTTTTGAGCTTTCTGGCGCAGTGTATTTCACCATGTAGTCAAATTTACCACTTGGTTCTCCCAAGGTGTCCCAAACTTCAGAAGGGACAGGTGGATTTTCATGCCTTTGCAGGGACATGTCTTTGAATTGATTAGTCGGAGGATAGTACGGTGCGTAGGATTCTTCCTGAGACACATATTCAGGGCTGTTCAGATAAGTGCTCCACTCTTCAGATCTAGAGAGATCATCTTCATCATCTTCAATGGTAACAACGTCAACCTCTTGGAGAACAGGGTTTAAGAAACCCCCACTGTTGAATACTTCTTTGATTGGACGAAGTGCTTCATCCTTTTGCTTGTCTTTGGAGAATACGGGTGCAAACCCAAGTCCGGCTTTTGTCTCGTTGTTGACAGGTTTGATTACTTGTCCCCAACCTTCAGCATTGCCATCTTTCACTATCTGTGCTGCTTCTTTATAAGAAGAGATAGATGATCTACTTTTGCTAGTAGATTCATCTTCTAACGGATGTCCTGGGAGATGTGTCCCTTCAACGTCGTTGGCTGTGATGAAAGAAAAACTGGACAAATGGCTTATGAGCAAAGCTTGTTCACCGAAGATGGTTACTAGCTTCCCATTTACCGTGAATTTCAGCAGCTTCTGATGGAGAGTGGAAGTCACTGCTCCTGCTTCGTGGATCCATGGTCTTCCTAGTAAACAACTGTAAGCAGCTGGCACGTCCATGACCTGGAAAGTGATCTGGAAAGTATGCGGACCAATTGTCATCGGGAGATCGACTTCCCCAATAATTGACTTCCGTGACCCGTCAAAGGCTCTTACCACTATGTCATTGAATTTCATTGGTGTCCCTTTGTAAGCTAAATGAACAAGAGTCGTTTTTGGCATTACGTTCAAAGATGAACCGGTATCCACTAATACGTTGGACAGAGAATTTGATTGGCAAATCATTGAAATATGCAGAGCCAGATTGTGATCTTTCCCTTCATCTGGAAGTTCCTCATCACTGACTGAAACTTAGATTATTACAAGTTGTTATGTTGGCGACAATACCTCCAAACTGGTCTGTAGTCACATCGTGATCTACATAAGCTTGGTCTAGTACCTTCATCAGAGCTTCTCGGTGAGCTTCGGAGTTTAGGAGTAGAGATAGTATTGAAATCTTGGAGGAAGTCTGCATCAGCTGATCCACGACTCGGTATTCGCTCTTCTTGATTAACTTCAATATCTCATCAAAATCTGTGTTGACATTGGTTTTATCAGGAAGACCAACATTTGTGCTTGGATTAACAACGGGAATCATTGTGGGATTCTCGGGAGATATGTTAATTGGATTTTGTCTAACAATAGGAACGGCAGCTGGTCTTGGTGGCAATGGAGTGTGTACTCGTCCACCTCGTGTTACTCGTCCTATCTCAGTTATGTTGACATTAACTGGAAGAGTTGGCATGGGTTTCTCTTTTCCATCCTCTATCACAGTTGCATTGTATTGATAAGGAATTGCTTTGCTAGAACTGTATGGAACAGGCTCGGGTAAGCAAATCACCAAAGGAGACCCTGGAACGTTGGAACCGTTGTATTCAATCTCCACATGCTTGGGTACATTGAAACAGGGGATGATAACGTTTACTTCGGGATTTTCCGAGTTGATATCTGAGACTAAAAGCTCATGCGGAAAATGCCTTACCGTATTTACGTCATAGTCATCTCTATTTCTGTAGATCTGTATGTCACCAATGTCTAGCAATCGTTGAATGTCTGCTCTTATGATGGGACATCCTCGAAGATCCTTGAAGCATATGTTGCAAGCTACATAATCGTTTTTAGTGAAGACACCCATTGTACTGTACGTATCATGGAGATGTACCAAGTTTCCTCTGATCAGATTCACATCTGTGACGAGATACCTATATGTATTTCTTAGCATCAGATTCACCGCATGTCCACTATGACTGGGGAGTGGATTTGCTTGCACGTTCGAATTCGTATTTCTAATGGAAAGAAGATTAGATTTCACTAATCTCTGCACTTCTGCTTTTAACGCTATGCAATGCTCAAGATCATGGCCAAGTGCCCCTTGGTGAAAAGGGCAAGATACATCCGCTTTGTACCACCATGGCAATTTTTCTGGGACCGGAGGTGGTGACCTTGTCTTTACCAGATTCCTTTCTATTAATGCAGGGTATAGTTCTGTATACGTCATCGGAATTGGGTCGAATGCGAGACCGAGGCAGTTTTGATTGTTAAACTATGAGCTGGAAATATTGAGTTTGTTGAATTCTTTGGAACCGCAGAGCAATTCGTGTTTGGACTTGTGTTAACGGTGGGTGTTATGGCGACTACACCATGTTGATTGACATTTTTTCGTGGTTTCCCTCGGGATACCATTCCTATGTCATGTTCTTTTTTCTTTGGAAAACTGGTCCCAACCTTCCTAGTTCCACTAGAAGATCCCGCCTCTTTGGTTAGGTGTCCGGTTCGAACTCCTTCCTCTAACCGCATTCCCATGCTTACCATCTCAGTGAAATCTCCGGGAGCGCTGGCGATCATTCGTTCGTAGTAGAATGTACCAAGAGTGTTTAAGAATACCTTGGTCATCTCTTTCTCTTCTAATGGTGGGTTGACTTGGGAAGCAATTTCCCTCCATCGTTGAGCGTATTCCTTGAATGTCTCTCTTTCCTTTTGATACATGGAGCGGAGTTGATCCCGATCCGGGGCCATATCCAAGTTGAACTTATATTGTTGTACGAAAGCTTCACCTAAACCATTGAATGTCTGGATATTCGCGCTGTCTAGTCCCATGTACCACTTCAGTGCAGCACCTGTAAGACTGTCTTGGAAGTAGTGGATTAACAACTGGTGATTTTCATTGTACGTAGACATTTTCCTGGCATACATCGTGAGATGACTTTGTGGACAGGAGTTTCCTTTGTAATTTTCAAAGTCAGGGACTTTGAATTTTGCAGGTATCCTTACGCGAGGAACTAAGCAAAGATCCTGGGCGTTTTTCCCAAACAATTCTTTTCCACGGATCGTTTTAATTTCAAGCTGCATTTTGAGGAGTTGTTCCTGGAGAGTCTCCATCTGGCCACGAGGATTCGTGTTGTCTCCTGGAATATGGTGAACTTCTTCGTCTGCAGTAGTGTGTACTATGGAAGCTGAGTTTGTCATGATCGGTTGAGGAACCGTCATTGTTACTTGCGGAAGAGTTATTCCACGTTGCGGAGTAAGTACTGAGTTTTGCTGCAAAACAGGTATTTCAAGCGTGGTTGTTCGTACTTGAGAAGTCGGTTGGCGAAATCTGATGCCAAAGTTGAAAGGCATGCGCCATGGATAACCTTCTGGCATACTGAAGAGTGAACTACTGGCTGCAACAGTTGAAACTGGAGTAGTAGTGTCTTCTGAATTTGCTGCTTGATTTTGACTGCTCGACGTCGCTTGCTGACTTTGCGCTGCTGCCAATGAGTTGACCAAAGAAGTGAGTCTCTCCACCTCTTCTTGTAGTGTTGTCACTGTTCTACGAAGCTCAACATTTTCTTGCTCAAATCCTTCCATTACTTTCCTTCTTTTTGAACGTGTATCGTATGTTCGAGTAGGCTGTGGACGTGGTCGAGAAATTCTAAGACGCGACAGCTTGGCGATCTTTTTCAATCTGTTGAAGAAGTTCCAAAAGATCAAACTCTAGACAATAGACTCAATATGCAAAGTATGATGCATGATTATGAATGTAAAGAAAGATTTCCAAAGAATTTACGCTAAAATTGAAATTCCTTGGCAAATATTGGGATGGAAAACACACATTTTATTAATTACTGAAAGGAGATAACAACAATTTTGTTTTTGAGAATTGGTCACACAAATGATAAAATAAATGATAAAAAAAATTACAATCTAAACTAATTAATCGTCCTCGTCGGATGAAGATCCAAAGGCTTGATGTAGCTTCAACTTCAGGATTTCCTTCCCATAGTGAGCTTTTAGTTCAGCTTTTTCGGCTTTTAGCTTGCTAATGACTTTCTTCCACTCGTCGGGAGCAGGATCGCGTGTTGTCATTTCCTCAAGCTTTCTTTTCCTTTCTTTGATGTATCTTTTGATCGCGTTATCTTTCTGGCGAATCTTCTCATCTTTCTCCATGAGCCATTCATCTTGGAAGTAGAGCGTCTTTTTATGATCTTTGACTTGCCTCTTGAGCTTCTCATTTTCGAGATCAGTCTTAAGGAATTTGTTTTCCAAAGCTTCTTTCTCAAGTCTCATCTTGGCCAAAGCTTCTTGGTATTCTCCCATAGTCTCAACGGGAAAAATTATTGATTTGGAAGCTGTTGAGAACATAGGTTCTTCATAAGCATAAGGCATTCGGAATTCCTTCGCTCTTTTCTTTATCCAAGAAGTGTAGATTTCCATGGCTACCCAATTCTTTGCTTTCCCTTTTTCCTTCCTCCGAATGTGATGCCAAGCTCTGATCATTCGGGCTTTCAAACCTTGAGAATCCTCTCCTTCATGATAGAAGTAACTCTCTACTGTAAAACCAAGAGGTTTACTAGAGTTTGCGTATCCGAGTTGACGTCTCGCCAAGAATGGGTTGTAGTTGATTCCTCCTTTCGTACCAATGAGAGGTACGTTGGCAAATTCTCCACAGCTCTCAATGATTTGAAACTCTCTACCCAAGTCGACCTGCATAAGCTCAAAGTGGAACTTCGAATTTTGGGTTAGAGGTGTTATAGTTTGATATTAATGATCTGCATCATGTCTATGATGTATGTTGATGATGTTTGGATGGTTAAAACTCAAGTTGCTCGAGCCAAACTATGAATTCGAATCCTAAGGCAGTTTTGGCAAGCTTATGTGCATAGAATGCAAAATCATTTTCTTTTGGTTAATGTTGATTTTATGTTTCAAACAAGTTTCATGTTGGTATTAGAACATGTTAGACACCAATTTACTCAAGATTTTTCACTAGTTTTCAAAATCACAAGATTTCTCAAAATGCACTATGTTTCTTGATTTTTAAGAAAGAAGAGAGAAAGCATGTCTTTGCATTACTTTGGTGTGATTTGAATGGCAAACAATACCTCTATTTATAGGCCATGAATTCTGAAAGATAATTGAGAAAGTTTGGCCTTGGTAATTTTAACTTGCCTTAGAGGGCAAGGAAGTCATTTTTGCATTAAATGCAAAAGGAAACTTCCTTTTAACCATGGTTAATTTTTCCAACTTGATCTTATCTCTTTACAATTATTCTCCTCTGATATTTATCAGCTCTAATCTTTAATTGGCAAGGTGGCATGCTTCTAGAAAGAAAGAAACTCAAAAGGACCTATAATATCAAAGTTTGTACTTGAAATTCAAAGATTTTGGAGCTCTAAGTTTCAAATTCAAAAGTATGGCTAGACTCCATGGATTTGAGAGTTCTTGGATATTTTGGAAAGCTTGTTTCAAGGGCTAAAACTTTCATGTTTTGAGTTTTTTCCAATTCAAAGTGGAACTATGTGAAAAAATGCCATGAAGTTTGGAAAAAGTACAAAATTTTAACACTTGAAAATTTTTCTAAGTGTTAGAAATTTTGACTTTTTCAAATTCTTTGATTTTTTATGATCATGATGGATCATTTGAAGTATTTTGACGATTGAAAAAGTTTTGTTTTGAAAAAGTTGACCAAAAGTCAAAGTTTGACTTTTCTGTGCAGATGAAGTTTCATCAGATGTTTCAGAAATTGATTGATGAATCCTGTGAACTTCTGTGATGTTTTGAATCCAGAAATTAGGTCAACATGTTGTATCTAAGATAAGAAGATCAATCTCTAACCAAAAAAGTCATCCATTGATCAAAAAATCAAAGATTACTCATGCTCGACAAAAACCCTAATTGGTCGATCCTTGATAGATCAATGAGAAAAGTTGGATATCTGAAGATCAGAGGTTGATGATTTTATCAAGATAGATCAAATGAGGTGAGTGAAACTCAAACCCTAATTGATTACCTCTTGAGTCAGATGAAAAATTGATGAAACCCTAATTTTGACCTGTGAAAGCTACACCCGATTAATTCTGTTCTGAACTGTTAATGATGCAATGATGCAAATGTGAGGTGGTATATTAGGTCAAAAATTGGGGTATGACACAACAACATTGGTTGGAATTAGTACCTGAGAGGAGTATAGAAGAAAAGAGTTCAGAGTGTGGAAAAAGAGTAAAAGACTAAGTTAATTAGTTTTTATAGTGAGGAAGTTGAAACACTCATCAACTAAGGCTAAGATACATGGGGATCGTGGGTTGGATATGGAATGAGGTGGCGTGAAGTTAGCATTGGTAATAAGAGTGATTAATGATAATCATTGTTTTAGTAAATGCACCATGCTGTGATGACTGCTTTGAGACGGTTAAGGGAACCAAGAGGCGTCTTGATGGACATAATTGAAAGTCATACACGGCAGAGTATCATGATTACTCAAAAGTCACATCAAAATATTACAAATATATTTAAAATAAGTATTTCTCAAAAGAGGATCGAAATACATATTTTAAAGGGGCATTTTGTTGGCTGAAGATTTTGATATATATGATTCGAAATGGAATCATTGAGCTCGAAATGAAATGATGTTAGTGTTCGTTGGAACAAAGTGAATGTCACAGTTCGGAATGGGAGAAATGGCTCTTCGAATGGACATACTAAAGCTCGAGCTTGAATGGCGATTATGATGATATATGTAAAAGAAGCTTCGAAGTGGTAATAAGGTTGTGTCTGTGAAGTGAGTTCGAAGTGAAGATAGCCAAAGCATTTGAAATTCAAACGCGAGCGGGATAATTGGAAGTTAAAATATATGCTACTGAAGCGGTTCGAAGCGTGGAAGCTAGAAAGCGATGTGCATGTTACGAGCGTGGCGAGTCTCATAAGTCAGACCGTTATGGTCGAAATAGTATAAATAGAAGTCTTAGTGTTAGGATTTCGTGTGTCATATCTATTGTACAAAAATTCAGTAAACATTCAAAATACCACATGGCTAGGGAAACGAATGCTCGAACAATGTACGTATGATTGCACCAAACCTTTACAATTCAGTAAAACATCTTTATCTTTCCAGTTTATCTTCATTTTCGCATCAATGTCATTTAAATTCTTTACATTCAAAGTCATTTAACCATTTCTTGCATTCAAATGTTTTCTTCTATTCGAAATCCTTTACATTTCAGAAACCTTTTACATTAATGTTTTACATTAATGTCTTTTACATTTCATGCCTTTATGTTCATGCTTTTACATTAAAAGTCTTTTACATTTAAAGTCATTTATGTATTTCTGTATTTACGCATGTTTTTGCAAATCGAACCTTTATTCATTCAAGTCAGTTTTATATTTCTTTACTTGATCATGTCTTTTCTTTAACATTGTAATCGGAATACATCAAACATCTATAAAACACTCTAAATACAAGTCTTAACCATGAATACTAATTTTGTTACTAAGTTTATCCAAACGACCAATAACCCATAGGATCAATCTAGTCGATCCTGCAAGTTACCAGAGAAATTGAATAATAGTCATTAAGATTATTCGATAGTTTGGAGGACTGGCGGTTGTTTTACCAGAAACCACTGTAAACACGGTTGTAGTGTCTTAAATAAATTTTTGTGTTGTTGATGCGTCATAGTTCATGTTGTTGTTTCTTTTAATCGTGTAGTTTTTAATTTTGTTGTCTCCGTATAAGTGTTTGTAATAAATGCGAATTAATGGAAAGAAGAAGATTTGTTACAATATTAAAAGTGCAGATAAATGAAATACAAATTTTAGGATGTTGAGGTTGTAGCACGCTGGGGACAATTTTTTCGATTGTGTCCGGATTGACGACATAGACCACACTTTCTTTCTAGTTTATCAACATCGTCCATTTCCGTTGTTATACGTTTGCTCTTGGGACGACCCTTTTATTTCTCCGCATTTGTTGTTATGCCAAACTACTTCCCCCGCACGAGCCAATAATGCGCGGTTCAAGGCATTGTTGTATACGTTGAGCAAGGTCGAGACTTGTAAACGGAGAAAGAAGTACTAGTGCATCCTGATGAACATGTGCACACGCCGCAATGACATGAGAGAAGGGCATTCGAAAGGCCTGAAATTTTCCACAGTCGCACCACCGAGATGGTAGTTTAACCCTGTACTCTTGTCTAGGCAAACCCTCATTGTGGTCGATTATCTCTTTGACAATGAAGTTATGGTTATGTCGGTCGAATCTTGTAACTAGATGAGTGCTAGCTTTAGCACTCGGCCTTAATAAATTCGAGCAACTTTCACTCCACACTTGTCCGGGTTGTACCACCGCGTTCCACTTTTCACCTCTCTCTGCAAACAAGGAGGTCATTCTAAAATATGTTGTACTAACCAACGCAGTTATTGGGAGTGCTCTTATGCCTTTGAAGACGTCGTTCATTGATTCGACTAGATTTGTTGTCATGTGGCCGAAACGCACTCCATTGTTGTATGACCGTGTCCACTATACCGTAATCTAATAGACCACCTTGGACCAACCGATGTACGTCATTTTTATTAACTCCAAATTATTTTAAATTTAACGTATATTATTTTTATCATTATTATTAATCTCCATTATTTTTTTCAACAGTTTACATGGAGACCGTACTTGGGTTTGGACCATGTACCAAATGATGAAGATGCAGAGGTTTGGACCGCGAAGACTGCAATTATACGGTTTAACATTATGGAGATGCACCACAGCGATCGTGTGAAGATGCAGTTTGGTATGTTCCAAGACATACCCCGCGATCCGATATGCTTGGATCCTTGGCATCTAAAAAGGGTCGATGCCCAATGGGGACTCAATAATTGGAGGAATTTTGCCAGGGAGTATTGTAGGATGTGGAAAAACCGAGCAGACCATATCTTACAATGTCCCGTTTATGAAGATGACGAGATTATGCAACACTATCGTCAGTACATTGCTTGATACTAGTCAGTCACAGTTCCAGATATGCATGTTTCCCAACCTCGCTATTTGGTCGACCCTCGCACCCAGTGGGGGCAACCTCCAGAGTCACAACAACAACGAAGACAACGCTACCGCCAACAACAACCTCAACAACAATACCAACACCAACCCCAACACTACCAACAACAACAACAACCACCCCAACAACACTACCAACAACCACCCCAACAACACTACCAACAACCATCCCAACAACACTACCAACAACAATCAACTTCCCGTCAATCAACCCGACGACATAGAACCACCACCACTCAATCCCAACCCCAACCCCAACATTCCACCACCCACCCAATCCTCACATTTGCCACACATCCAAGTTCAATACACTGAACAAAGGGCATATGTCCAACCCCCCTATATGGGTCCATCAACATCTCACCTCACCCCAGACCCTGGCTTCCCTGAAGAATATTCCCCAACCAACCCAACATTCCACCAACCATCGTCCTACCAAAACCCCCGCCATTCATATGGGTACGAGACTCCTAACACCCAATTTCCTTTTTACCCCACACATTCACAGTCGACATATACGGATGAGGACTGCTATAGTCCTCAAATGGAACCTAATGTTAAGGACCAAATTGTAGTTATTTTGTACATTATTTTGTGGTCCTTAACAATGTCTTTTTAATTAATTAGTATTATTTATTCTAGTATTTTTGTTTAATTTGGTTTTTATTTAGTTTTTGTTTAATATATATTCTTTAACTTATTTCACTCTTAATTGTAGGAATTTATTGACCAATTCTCCCAAGCTTGGATTCAAGAATTTTGAAGAGCTTTAGGGATGATTCTTTTTGAAGATAATTATGGATGAAGGAAGCATGCTACAGGTCGCACTCAATGATGACATGATCGCCAGTAAAAAGAAAAAGGATGAACCCATGCTTTCACTTTTGAGCCACCAACCCATCATTTCAGCTGACTTTTTGGCTTGTAAAGGAAGCAAGAAACACTCCACCATCATTATCTTTTCATCTTTGTAAAAATCTAGGGAAATAAGTGTAAGAACACCATAGCTTTTCCTTCTTGATTCTTTGATTTTCATCATTCCTACCAACAATCTTGGGAGCTAGCAACCATGGAAATGAGTGGCTAAGCTCTTTTTGTGTCAAGATTAGAGGTAGTTGATCTATATAGTATGTATTTCTTTTAATCCATTTGTGTATGAACATAGTTGATGATTAATATAGTTGAATATCTTTGTTCTTCATCTTTATGCTTTGAGTTTTGCTTGGAAAAGAATACTTCAATGTGACCTAGGATATTCATCCTCTAATAAACAAATGCTAGGAATAGATTTGTGTGTTAGTGTTTACAAAATATTGAACTTAATGATTATCATGTTAATAGTTGTAGTGAGGAATCATGCAAGGATTAACATGGTAACATTCACAATCTTGGTGGGAAATCTACAAGATTGAGAGGATATGTATTTATAAAAATCATCTACTATGTTCATCACTTGATTAAATGAATATGTATGAAACTAGATTAATGAAACTAATCTTGACATGCCTTCTTAATTTGAAAATAATCTCAAACTCTCTCTAATCCAAACTATAACTCTCTTTGAAAGAATTAATTTAGTTATTGTTTGGAAACTCATGGTTCTAGTAGAGTAGATAACAAACCCTTTGGTTACAATATCTTAAAATACACTTTTCTATTGAAAGACTATAACATACACCAATCCCTGTGGAATCGATAATTAAAAATACTTGTTTACGGAAAAATCCTACAACAAAATGGCTCAGCGCGCATTTTGACCCATCTGGCAGAATGTTTCGCGCTCAGCGCAACAGGGACCGCGCTTTTAAAAAAAAAAATTTTGAAAAATCAGATTTTGGAGGCCCAATTCGTGGCCTGGTCAGTTTTAAAAGGGGTTAGGGTTATTTTCAACCCTTTTCCTCTTTTCTTCACAATTCCTCACTCTCTCAAAATCCTAAAATCCCCAACCAAAATCTTGAATTTTTGAATTTCTTTGTCAAATCAATCCTCCGGGCATCCTCGTAAGTATTCTATGTTTTCTTCTCTCAATTTCGTGTATATTGCATGTTTAGGTTAGATTTTGAAAACCTAGGGTTAGGAATTTTCAATTTTCTCTTAGAATTAGGATGTTTAGATGATAGAAAGTAATAGGATGTTATTTTCACGCCATTGCAAGTGTTTTGTGGAGAAAAATTACATTTTGCGAAGAATTTTTCGAAAATCATGAGCGCAATGATCATCGCTCTGCTGTGATCTGATTTTGAAAAATTCTTCTGTGTTTTAGTGTTTCGATTAGTTGTAATGCTTTGGTTGGTTGTTTTGCTCTGCTTTGTTTGCATGATTTTTGCAAATGGACACCTCGGTGTCATTTTTCTGTTGATTTTTGTGTTGAATTTTCAGATGGCACCAAAAAGGCAAAGAGTTTCCTCTGTTGGGGCTGGGTCCTCTAGGCCAGCTGCTTTCGATCCCGTTCGCTTCATAGGACACGCTCAGGAGTCTCGCTACAAAGAGCTCGAGGAGCGCAACATCTGGACTGAGCGAACAATCCGCCTCCGTGAGCAAGGGCACTACCACACGCCTCATGTCATCCTTGATAACTACGGGTTGGATGTTCTTTGTATGCCTCAGACAAAGGTCAACGTGGAGCTTGTGCGAGAATTCTATGCCAATGCTATTTCGGCCGAGGGAAGCGAATTTAGGTTTGCTTCTGTTGTTCGAGGCAAACTAGTATCTTTCTCTCGCACCGCAATCAACAGTTTTCTGGGCATCAACTGGACAGCCCCAGAGGACCAACTGGATGTCTACCATGAGCACCTGGCTCGTAGTAATTGGGACTTCAACATGCTAAGGAGTAAACTCTGTTTGTCTGGGCATTCATATGAGTTGAATCGGGCTGGTCAAACTTTGAAATTCAACAGGGCCAGTCTGAAAACTAGTGCCAGAGTTATGATGTGTGTGGCTCTTTATAATCTGAAACCTCGGAGCCACACATCTTCGATACCCATGGAGACGGCAGGTTTGATTGCTTATATGCTCGATGAGGAGCAAATTGATTTTGGCCGTCTGATCGCGAATGAGCTGAAAAGGGTTACGCTTAGTTATACCTCCAGGGGGGAGCGTATAAAGTGTGCTCTCACATATCCTGGGTTGATCATGGGTTTGTTGAAGAGGGCGAAGGTTGCCTTTCCTGCTGTGGGGCACCTAACCATTGATGGAGTTATTGATGATCACTACTGTGATCGATTTTGTAGGGCCCTTGATGATAATACTGCTGCCCGGGCTGTACCAGTTGCAGCGGCACTTCCTCAGGCTAGTCCATTAGAAGAATGGAACAGGCAGATGCATCTCGCTCATCAGAGAGCATTCATGTTTATGCATGAGAGCATGGAGCACCTTGCTCTACAGATTAGAGAGCTCGGAGTGAACCATTTCACTCGCACGGGAGAGCAGCTCCGTGCATATGCTGGTTGGCCCGGGGTCGGGCCAAATGCTGAGGAGGAGGTGGGAGATGAGGATGATGGTGAAGATTATTCTGATTCTGGTCCCGGTTCTGACTCGGGGTCTATTGGAGATTCGATTCTCGAGACCACTGATTGATGTTCTCTTTTATTTTCCTGTTTTTATTTTACTTTCAGCATTTTCTAGTTTAGTGTTTATTTTCGCATTTTACTTTTAAACTTCTGAATTTTGTTGGTTGCCATTCATTTTTGGGGATTGGCTTGTAATTCCAATTAATATTTTGTAGGCATGGAGCCTAAGTACTTCTTTTTAAGTTTTAAACACCATTTTGGGGTGTCTTTTTATTTTAGTTTATTTTGTTTTAGTTTGTTTTATTTTATTTTTATTTTTAGATTATAGTTATTTTGTTTGAATTTTTACTTCTTGTGGTTTGTCCGAATTTTTTCAACGGTTCTTCAAAGCTAGTAAGTGTGTTCCACCAAAGTGATGGTGATGATAAAATTCTCGATTCAATCCACAAAGAAGGTACACATTTAATCGTTTTGTAGAAACATAACATGTCTATGAAATTTGTTCTTTATGCAAAATACCTTAGCATGTACAAAAATATTTGTGTTCACATTCGAATCATTAGGACATAAACCACATATGTGAGAAGCTTCCACTTTTTACCAAATATAGAGTGTCTAATGGTTGTGTTAACTCGTGTGATTCATGCTTAATCTTTACTTGTTTGTGATAACTTAGAAACTTAGAAATGATCAAGGCAATTTTTTTGTGCATTATGAGAAAAACCACCAATTCTAAAAAGGGCTTCAATTACCCGTGAGAGAGTGAATCCTTGTGAACCCTTTTGAGCTTAAATAGTATTTGTAGGATGAATGTATCAAATCAACTAATTGTTAAGTAGGCCACTTAATAGTTGTTGATGATCTTTGAAAAATTCAATGATAATTCATTCTATAAATTTTCTTGTTTGTGAATACCAACCCTTTTGTTAATTAACCCGAAGAGCATGTTCTTGAATAAAAAAGGATTGATATAAATGAAGTTGGGAGGTAGATCAAAAGAACCTAGAATTGATGGCACAATGATCCTAAAGAAAGAAAAGAATAGAGAAAAGAAAAATACAAAAGAAGAAAAATTTGTATATGAAAAGAAAACAAGAAAAGAAAGAAGAGGATCATTGTGTGAAGAAAGAAAAAGGTTGTGAATAATAAGAGGGAATTAGTTATGAGATGCTCTTCATATCTTTTACCCGATTCGTTTCAATGGCGTGTACTTAAATATCCCTTGTTTCTAACCTAAGCCAAGTTACAACCTTGAAAGTCCTTAGTGATCTTTGTTTCCATTTTGTCATTTAACTTGTTTCGATGAGCATGAATTATTCGGATGTGCATAATTATTAGTGAGAGTGTTTAGTCCTTTGTGAATATGCATTTTGTTCTTCATGAATTTTGAAGAAATGATTAGGTGATTCAAGTGTGAACATATCTTTTATTTTGTTACATGTTTTGAGATATTGTGTTTAGAACTTAATTCATGGCCATGTTGTGTTTCAAGAAGCGATTGATGTGTGCTTTTGCGGTATGTCGAGTTTGAACCATTACTCTTGTGTGAGTTTGCATGCTTGCATTTTGTTCTTTCTAGCTTTGTAAGATTATTGACTTTTGTTTGGGGACAAACAAAGAAGTAAGTTGGGGAGACTTGTTAAGGACCAAATTGTAGTTATTTTGTACATTATTTTGTGGTCCTTAACAATGTCTTTTTAATGAATTAGTATTATTTATTCTAGTATTTTTGTTTAATTAGGTTTTTATTTAGTTTTTGTTTAATATATATTCTTTAACTTATTTCACTCTTAATTGTAGGAATTTATTGACCAATTCTCCCAAGCTTGGATTCAAGAATTTTGAAGAGCTTTAGGGATGATTCTTTTTGAAGATAATTATGGATGAAGGAAGCATGCTACAAGTCGCTCGGCATATGATCGCTCCACTAACCTTAAGCGCGGTGAAAAAAGCAGAAAAAGGACAGAACCCATGCTTTCACTTTTGAGCCAACAACCCATCATTTCAGCTGACTTTTTGGCTTGTAAAGGAAGCAAGAAACACTCCACCATCATTATCTTTTCATCTTTGTAAAAATCTAGGGCAAGAAGTGTAAGAACACCATAGCTTTTCCTTCTTGATTCTTTGATTTTCATCATTCCTACCAACAATCTTGAGAGCTAGCAACCATGGAAATGAGTGGCTAAGCTCTTTTTGTGTCAAGATTAGAGATAGTTGATCTATATAGTATGTATTTCTTTTAATCCATTTGTGTATGAACATGGTTGATGATTAATATAGTTGAATATCTTTGTTCTTCATCTTTATGCTTTGAGTTTTGCTTGGAAAAGAATACTTCAATGTGACCTAGGATATTCATCCTCTAATAAACAAATGCTAGGAATAGATTTGTGTGTTAGTGTTTACAAAATATTGAACTTAATGATTATCATGTTAATAGTTGTAGTGAGGAATCATGCAAGGATTAACATGGTAACATTCACAATCTGGTGGGAAATCTACAAGATTGAGAGGATATGTATTTATAAAAATCATCTACTATGTTCATCACTTGATTAAATGAATATGTATGAAACTAGATTAATGAAACTAATCTTGACATGCCTTCTTAATTTGAAAACAATCTCAAACTCTCTCTAATTCAAACTATAACTCTCTTTGAAAGAATTAATTTAGTTATTGTTTGGAAACTCATGGTTCTAGTAGAGTAGATAACAAACCCTTTGGTTACAATATCTTAAAATACACTTTTCTATTGAAAGACTATAACATACACCAATCCCTGTGGAATCGATAATTAAAAATACTTGTTTACGGAAAATCCTACAACACCTAACCCCCAACCGCAACGACCAAGCTACGAGAACATGGGGACACGTTTATACGAAACTGGTGCAACAAGCAATGTAAATCTTGAGGCATTCATGGATCCTGATCTCATTCACTACGGGCAGCCATCAACCCATGATCAGGTCCCATCGACCCAACAACATCCGGATCCAGAACCTCGCATCAGACGAGTTAGGAGAGGACGCGCATGTGGAACCGGTGGTCATCTACGAGTCCCGGGTCGCCATGAATGAACTTATGTAATCGTTTTTTGTTGTAATCAAAATTTATAATACAAGATTTATTTCACAACATTGTCGTGCACTTTAATTTAAATTGAAATTTTTTTTTTTAAATTGAAGGGAGGCGCCATCTCAGATGGCTTTTCCCATGTGTTTTACACATAGGAGCCATCTGAGATGGCTTTTAGGGCAAAAACTTGAAGGGAGGCGCCATCCCACTTGGCTCCTCCAAAAATCGGTCAGAGCCATCCGAGATGGCTCTGCTATATTTTCTCGAAACTTGGTTATTTGCGTAAATTTTTTCAAAAGTTGGTTATTTTTGTATTTTTTTTTTAAAAATTGATTATTCCAAAAAAAATTCAAGATTGTACTTAGATTCCCAAGTTTTACAATTTTGTAAAATTCTTTGTCCATATTTATATTAATTTAATTTAATATAATAAAATAAAAAATACTTCAAGAACATGGGTTTGATCCCCATATATTCTACAGTTTATATTCGGGTAAATATACGGCCACACTTTCATACCCGTGGTATATAATGAATACGCTACGCTTTTATTCTATCCACACTTCAATAACTGCCACTTATGATGAATAGGCAACGATTACGTTATATCCGCATTTTAGAACCGTAGCGTAAAGTAAATAATAGACGGTTTTTCAGCCATTGTTTAGAATCTCTTCAGCGCGTATAAAAGCGCAGTCTATTATAATTTAGAGGACGGTTTTATAGTCGGTGTCTATTCTTCCGTTGTCTAAAGTTAAAAATGTTGTATAATTTAGAGGACGGTTTTATAGTCGGTGTCTATTCTTCCGTTGTCTAAAGTTAAAAATGTTGTAGTGATTTGAGAACAGATGAAAACAATTGTGAAATACAAAAAAACTGTTGCCATTGCCTATTAGACGGTTTTACGACAATTCCAAACTAAGGTGTTCCCCTATCCCGCAACAATTATTTATCCAATGAACAACGGGCTCACATCATTTACAAATTATAATAGTTGCAATTGATTCAATTTTGGGAACAGTTAATTTACTTGATATAACAATGGTGTTTAACCGTAGTTCTTTGCGAATAGTTCTGATATACCCATGTTTCAATTTCTTCTTCATTGGCAACAACAACGGTTTATATATTACATCAACATTTTCTAAATGTTGCAACAAATCAATTATATAAATATATAATCAATTTGTTTTATAAACCTAATAATATCTGATATGAATCATCATTCACTTTTTTTATATAATACTATTCAAATTCAAATTTTGATATCATCTTAAAAAAATTTAAAAAAACAATATCATCCATTAATATCATAATGTCAAATATAATTTACAACCAAAATAACATCTTCAATGTAAAAATTCTAATGTCAATCATTATCCATACTCAAAATAATATTTTAAATCTCCAAAAATAATTTTAATATCTATAATTTTAATCATCATCCTAACCAAAATAGCATCTTGAATATCAAGACAACGTTAAACATTGACATCTGCATTTCATCATCTCTGAATGACTGAAAATCTTCTTTAATGATCCATCTACCATGTTAAGTTACAACCATGCCGAAGTTCTGGTGTAATTAAATCCTCTCGAGGGTCTTGGATCGAGCGAACAAAGTCTTCCCTCCCCTCACAGTTCTTGAGGAAGTAAGCAACTAATTAATATCAAAAAGTCCAAGAGGGAAAGTTATAATCCATGACTTTCTAGACATTATTTATTTACTTTATTACATGCTACACCCCAAACACACGTTATGAACAGAAAAATAGGAATTTAACAACAAATCAGATCAAAGGGTGATTGAACCAGATGAAGGGTGGTCGAGCAAACAAAGTGGCGACATCTGATAAATAGTGCGTATGCCTTAGGCTCTTTCTTCATGGCCCTACTCAATTATCCTACTACACCAACATATTTACAATTACTAGAATTAAGACTTTGAGAACTTCTAGTTACTCCCCACCCAATCTCATTCGACCTCTCTTTCATGTTCTACAAAATTTTCCTTTTTCAAGTTGCTTTTGTCTAGCCTTACCCTTTTCATTTAGATCTTGATATCCAATTTATTGAACAATATACAAATTTAAGGTTTCCCTTATCCTCTTCTCTTACATTTCTTAAAAAAATACTTGTTTTTTATTTTATTTTATTTTTGTTTCTCTCAAATTTTCCTTTGAAATTTGGATTCTTCAATATTAATAAGATTGTGTATGGTATTGCATGTAAGTTTTATAGATTTATTGATAAGATATATCATCGAATACTCTCTAGAGGCCATAAATAATATTTCAATACTTTATGAAAGTAATTTAAAAATAACTATTTTCATTCTCTTAAATATTAGTTTTTATTAATATGCAAACATATTTTTCTACAAAACTTGTATTAAGAAAGAGAATTAATATCTTTAATAGGTTTATTTTCTTAGACAATCTAATTCATAAGAATATAAATTTAAAAGGAAAGAAAACACTTAATAACAATGTTTTACATAATACCTTGATCTATAAATATATTAAAACACAATACACGTTTAGGCGTCAAATTTAATAGAAAGTCTCGCCTAAACAATTATATCGCACGAGATAAAAATACTAGTATGAGTCAGAAGTGCAAAACAACTTATAATGAAATATATATAGTGTGATGATACATACATAGTGTGATGATACACTTATTCATTCACCACATTTATTGAAAATTAAAATCATCATCAATTATACTAGTGATGATTTATTTATAATACATGATTTCCACAAGTGAAACATCAATACTATAGAATAGAGTTTACTGTCTATCCATTCCTCTCTTGATCTGGAATAACATCAACCTGTACTGTGACCGGAGTATCTTCATTCTCATCAATATCACCATCTACATTAAGATCAACCGGTAATGAAACCGTAACAGTGACAGGCTCTGGCTCTAAATCATCACCAACACCAACAACAGTATCGAATGCCTCTCCTATTTTGGTATTAGTGTAAATCTCACTTAAGTCCCTCGAACACACCTTTAAAGACATCAGTAGAACCATAGCCAAAAGGCCTGGGATGAAGCTTATTGTCTTTTTCGATTCCATTCTAAACTTAAACGATGAAAAAACTAGTAAGAAAGTGTGTGATATATATAATGAATGGAAGGAGTGATCATTACGGAACCTTGATTTAGTAAGTAGTATTCATTAATTCAATCTTACTAGTATATCTTAATAATGGGAAGTGAATAGCTTTTGTATTTATCTTAATATTTATTTTAATGGCCCCTCTTTTGACTATATGTGATATTTCGTGAAGATTGTTACATACGAAATAATCCACGCAATATATATAGAGTGGTACAGGTGGTCCAACTTAAGGCTTTGATTGAGTACATCTATAGTTTAATGTACTAGAATTATTTAAACATTAATTTTCTTTCTATCTTTAACCTTAAACTATGAGTAAATAACCCAACAAATGTTATTTGAGAAGATAAATTACGAATAACTAAAAAACAATGGAAAAAATATAAGAAAGCTTACTGCCATTAAAATTAAAATACACAGTGTAAAATTAATTAAAGTGTCCAAAATTATAATGCCATGACTTTACTTAAAATAAATACTATTTCTTTAAATTTAAAGAGAAAACTATAAATCTGTTTTTTCTTTTTAAATGCCTTTTTATAAGGATCTTTATGTAAAACTAGGACTATGATTTCTACTGATTTCTCTGAGCTCTCCTATTCAAAGACATATCAATATGACATCTGTCGTTGAAGCCTTCTATCGCACTGCTGCTGGTGTACAAGAATCAAAGTTGATTGGAATAATGAGAGAATAATGAGAGTGACAACTATAAAAGGTATGAAAGAAATAAGGATTGTTGTTATAAATGAAATCTATGACTAGTCTATTTATACAGGGAGAAAATTGTCACATATGCCCTAATAAAGGTAAACTTAATAACTAAGCAAACAGTACGAACTAGAAAATACTAAAGTACCCTTAAACCTAAACTTAACAGCTACGCTACAGAACTCAGAAGTTAAGCATACTTCTGGACGCAACCTCAGAAGCATTTTCTTCTGACTAACAACCTCAGAAGCTTTACTGCTTCTGAACAACAACATCTTCTAAATAACAACATCAGAGCATCAGAACATCAAAAGCATCTTCTTCTGATTAACAATAACTTCTGAATATTGAATTACTCTTCAATACCATCCCTTAATTCATATTTAGCTAGCCAGAATCTACAACACCAATTCCATCCCTCAAACGGATAAGGTGTTCAGTCTTGACATCCTTCATATGAACATCTGCAAGTTTCTTCTGGTTGCTACAGTGTGCAACTTCCAATACTCCATTCAGAAATGCAGATTTCTCCTTGAAAACCGATCTGGCGCTGATAGTTTTCTTCTCCTTTGGAAGCTTAGTTAACTTCCATGTCTTGTTTCTTTTTGAAGCCTCAAGTTCTTCTTTCATGGCCTTCAACCACACTTTCTTCTTGAGAACTTCTCCAATACCCATTTGTTCAGAATCTCCTTCCAATTCTGGAACCGTAGCACAAGAGGAAAAGAGAGAATAGGGAACAAGGGTTGCCGGCAGTGTCAAATTGTTGTTCGAGAGTTGCGTTTTTCTTATGGATTTTTTGAGCTCCCTTCGATCCAAAGGTAAGAGGTGGGGTTCGATTACTATAATTAATTGTATAATAAATTTTATGTGTGGTTTAGGGTTATATGATTTTACTGTCAAGTTGTGTTTTGCGATGAATTTTATGTTGCTGTGAATATTCTAGTGTTGTTCAACCTGTGTTAAATTGTTGCGGCTAATTTTGTTGGTACTGTGATGATAATCCACGCGTGTATTATAATGCTAGTAGAAATTGTTTTCCGGGAAAATATACAATTCTGGGTGAAAAATTGTTAAGAACACGCAGTGCTGGGAATTAAGGCAAATCGTAGGTGGAGAATGGTGGGAAAAAGGAACGACCATCCCAAAACTAAAAGGAATACGTGTTGGCCCCACCAGCAAGGGGAGGCGGCCTCCTCAGACCCAGTGGATGGGCGCCTCACACTTTTCCCCTTTGTCCCTTATGGCCACGTGAAGGATGTATGGTATGGTTTGTTCTAGGCAATTGTTATCGAGGAACCTCTTGGAATTTTAAATAAATTAATACATGATAGTCATAATAGTAAATCAAGCATGCTAGAAATACAGAAGAATAAACCTTAGCAGATAAATTATGCAGAAGCAAGAATGTTAAATAGCTAGACTGAGAATTCAATATCAGATAATGGAAATCAGTACAGTAGGATAAAATAAAAATGCAGGTAATGGCTTGGGTTTGTTGAAATAAAATTGACCGAATTAACTAGCTAAGTAGAAGTAATGCATAAGTAGAAAAACAGTTCCAAAATTAGACTGTTAGCCGAAATTAAGCGATATTTTTAGTTGCTCGGAATCAGATAAACTTTTACAGGGCAGTTTGTGTATACGAGTAGTTAATTAAAGTTGTTTGTTCTGTGTTGAATTGTTGAATTGTTGTTAATGTTGTTCTGTGTATGCCACTCATATTAAGTCGCATACATTGCATTTTCTAAGTTGGAGCTATGCTCACCACGTTGGCCTAGATTGGCACAAGTTGAAAGTTGAAGGCTTATGCCTTGTTGAATGCCTCGATAACCTGGCATGATTTTAAGTTGGGAGTTTACTCCGATGGATCCACATGCATTGCATAGTCGAGTCTCATTTGAATTGCATTACGAAGTTGTTGTTGGCTATTGCGTTGTTTTTGTTGAATGTTGTGTTGTGGTTGTTGAAGTAGTGATTATTGTATGATTCTTTATCTAATATATTAGTTATCATACTTTTGCTTATATTTTTCGATATGTCACCCTGTCTATTTTGTTCGCCGTTACCTTTATATTCGTAACGTGCAAGTAACGAGGAGTAAAGGATTTAGTAGCTTTTGGCGTCGTCGCTTTGATACATAGCACTCGGGGGGAATGAAATGCTTGTTTTGATTATTGTGTCATTTTCTTTAGTTGAACTGAAAACTGCTATTTTTGGAGAAGTTGTTGATGATTGTTAGTTGTTAAAGATGCTATGTCTATTTTGCAAGTATTACTGTAGAGAATTCCGCTGCAGTTATTTTATTTAAGTTGAATCATTGGAGACTAAGGTGTTTTAAAGTACTTCTATTTATTATGTGTTATGCATTTGTTATAATTAAGTTGTTTTACCGTTGTTTTCAAGTTGTGAGAATGTAATGCCTCATGTTTTCAAGTTGTGAGAATGTAATGCCTCATGTTCTTATTCCTTTTGACGTCGTCGAATCTGCTATCTTCTCAAACACGTTCATATCCACACACTTTTGGATGAAGAACAACGCCTTCTCATCTTTCTTCCTCTTGTTTCTACGCGCCTCTCTCTCTCTTCTTCCATTGCATCTATGCAACTGAAATATACCCATTAGTAACAAGCTCAAGAACATCTTCAGCCCCAAATAAGACGCGCACCTGAGTCATCCATCTGTTCCAGTTCTTGCCATCAAAAATTGGAAGTTTGGTACTCATATTGTTGTTTCCGTTCATCTTCTATCTTGTACAGTACACTCAGATCTTCACTCACACAGTGTTTCCCAACCCACAAAATTAGAAAATGTGATTCTGTTACAATTTTGTTCAAAGATTCAACGTGAACCCAAAAACAAAATCAATCACACAACACAAACTCACGTTCACTCGTGTTTCCCTGTGTTTCTAACCGGAGCTCTAGATACCAATTTATTGGTGCACAAGAATCAAATATGATTCGAATAATGGGAGAATAATGAGAGTGACAGCTACAAAAGGTATGAAAGAAATAAGGATTGTTGTTATAAATGACATCTATGACTAGTCTATTTATACAAGGAGAAAATTTCCACATAGACCCTAATAAAGGTAAAACATAATAACTAAACAAATAGTACAAACTAGGAAATACTAAAGTACTCTTAAAATTAAACTTAAGAACTACGCTAAAGAACCCAGAAGTTAAGCATACTTCTGGACGCAACCTCAGAAGCTTCTGCTTTTGACTAACAACCTCAGAAGCTTTACTGCTTTTGAACACCAAAATCTTCTGAATAACAACATCACAACATCAGAAGCATCTACTTCTGATTAACAACAACTTCTGAATATTGAATTACTCTTCAATTACTGCGAAAAATAATTGAGCGTACGAATGTTAGGAATATAACAAAATTGTCATCGTAATATATTTATTTCAATAGGAAAGAGAATATATCAATACACCTCTCACATCCGATGTACTAAACGGAAACCGTTTAGTTAGTTTTGTGAAATATGGTTAGTGTATATGTTATTTGTTTTCTTCTAATTATTAGATGTTATCTAAATAAAGAAATAGGGACTAAAAAATTAGTTTTTTATTAGGGTGTCTCACTCATATGTAGTCTCTAGTGCAGTGAGGAACTCAAGACTAAGTAGTTCAGAGTAGAAAACACAGTATATTTTGGTTGATTTTACTGAATGTTGTTTATGTCACATTCTAGATGTTAAACGTTGTCTGTATGAACGCATGTGGATAAAATATATTTCGTTTGTGAAAACTTTGCGATAGTGCAGAGGCGGAAAAATATAATTTGATTGGTTTAGATTGATTTTAGGTGGATGATAAGTATTTGAACAACAAGCTAAGTACGACGAGCACCCAAAATACTCGAGGAAAAGAGAGAATAATAGGTCTAACCCAGTCCTCTTTCATCCAAACCAATTATGAAATTTGTGAGGGAAATTAATTCATAAGTATTTAAAGAAGAGAAGCATTCTAACAACAAATTAAGTACAACTAGCATTCAAATACTCGGCAAAAAGAGAAGATACATACGTCCAAATCATTTCTTTTTCATCCAATAAATACCAACCTAAATATGATCATTTGACATGTTTTGAAAGGAAGACAAGTATTTGAACGACAAGTTAAATAAGACTTTTATTCAGATACTCGGGAAAAAGAGAAGATAATTACGTCAAAACCGGTCCTTTTCAACCGTTTTATTTATGAAAAAAATTGGAAACGTTTTTATTACATGAGAAAATAACTTGGTGTTGACAAGTGTTTGATCTGTGTTTGCATGAATAATGACTTGGTTGGAATTTTTTAAAAATATAATCCCAAAGTCCTTGAATTGATGATGACATGATTGCTTTTATTTGGGAAGGTAAACGGATGTTTAAGTGATCGATTTTATTTTGCAAAGGTTTTGATTTTTTTTGAAAAAACACTTGATGTTACTCAAGATTTGAATTTAATTTGAGTTAAAAAAACATTAATTTTAAATTATCATATTATTTGGGTAATCAAGTTAATTAATAATTAATAAACAAATAAATAAATACATAATCTAAAAGAAGAAAAATAAGTATTTACAATCATGGGTGATAAAAGAAGAGGTACATTCATAGAAAATGTTAATTCTTTTCTCTAAAATCAAAAGCTAAGTGATCTTATATATATTTCCTAATTAATTATATGATATTTAGATTCATGCTCAAGAGTTGCAACAAGTCAGAAGGAATAAGAAATCTGTTGTTAGCAACATGTCCAAAAGAAACACCATGCATAAAAAAACATTTATGTTTGAATTTAAGTTGTGCCTTTAAGCCTTTATAACAACAACAGAGTTTATGGATGATGTTGCTCGTACTATATCTATGGAGGAAGGTATTTTTTATTTTAATTCTTCCGAAACAATTGCTAGATTGCTAGAGAGGAGATGAAACATATTTTGATGATTATCAATTAGGCATGGATGTTATCAATATATACATTAGGTACTCCGATCAAGTTTATTTAATTAATTGAACAATTTATTTACTCATTTCAATGAATAATTTAATATTAATTATATTTTTATTGAAGGTTCTTGTATGAAAAATTGATACTTGCACGTCAATTGATAGAAAGATTCTCTTCTTATCTCTTTACTGTATCAACTCATGGGATATCGAACATAATCAAAATACAGTCAAAGAATACTTAGTCAATGCATTTATGGGCAAGAAAGATACATCAAAGTTGTTTCTTTTACCGTATAATATTGGCGATCAATTATATTCTCAATCTAATTCATTTATTATAATTTTTTCGTTTTATTACGGCGTGTATAAAATTGTCATCTGACTTTTGTTTAATTTTATAATAGACACTGATTGTTGGATGCGATTAATCCTATAAGAGAAAGACTATTATCTGGATTTGTTCGTTGGTGATCAAACAAAATACCCAAATATAAAGATGATGGTTGATACGTAAGTGTGATTGATCTAAATAATTGTGTATATATTTATTTATTTATGTGAGATTATTCTAAATATTCGTGTATATTTTGTTAGAGCTATGTAAATATTCTGATCACAAAGAGAAGCTCAAGTACCAAAGAGTAACGCAACCAACATGACTCGGATTAGAGTGCATGTATATTTTCACAAGTTTGATTATAATAGTGATGCTACTTGATAAAACTAGTTAAACTATATATCCTGATATATATATATATATATATATATATATATATATATATATATATATATATTTTGTTTCTATGTGTAGTGTCCTCGTCAGTGTAATGATATAAATTGCAGTTATTTCTTATCGAGGTTTATGAAAGAAATTATTCTTTCGGATCAAATAGAGATTCCAAACATGGTATGTATTTATAAGTTAGGATTTATTTTAATATTTCACAAATATTTCATCTAATTAATTAATGGTAACTACATCATATTATGTATTACTTTGATGAATTCAAGTATGCTAAATACTCGAAAGGTCAAGTGGAAGAAATTAAGGAGAATTGGTGTCAATACATTCTTGAGTTGAGAGTTTTATAAAGTATTGTCTTTCTTTCATTTGTGTAAAGTTTATGGTCTTTAGAGATTTATGTTGTTGTGATATATCTATTTGTAATATACATGTGTATATCAAATACTATTTGTTGTACGTATATTAGTAATATGTTGTGTACTATGTTTTAAAAACATGCTATATATATATTCTGTAATGTTTTTAAAAAATTATTCCATTTTTATAAAAAATATGCTGCCAAACATGATCACCAAACTTAGTCGATAACAATACAATACACCACAAATTTCACTATTATGATATTGATTATACTATTCACAAAAGTTGTCTTACACGTCATTATACTAACAACATCGAGCAGTAGGCTAAGTAGAGAGCCATTTCGTAATGTTCCAAACCTCTCTTGAATCTATCCGTTTGTAATCAACCATTGGAAGGAGAAATGACTTTTTATCCTTACGACTCTTTTTGAAGGATATATAAGAATATGAACGAATGGACTTTAATTTGACGACGTTAGCTAAAACAAAGTCCAAGTTGTTATTTATATTGAAAACAACTAAAATAAAAGATAGAGATAAAATAAAGATGTAAAATGAAAGAAGAAGATGAAGATGAATAACTCTACAAGATGTTGCACTAAAACTTAGATTATATTCATCTTTGTAGAATTATGTAAATCAAGGAGTTGTTGCTCATATCTTGCGAAACACTTTTGGGTTTTACCATGTACTTAAACTAGGAGTAATCTTCTTGTTAAGTAGCACTCTTGTAATATCCAAGAAACATTTGGTTGAGAATTGGTGATGCCTCAAGTGGTAACTCCTTGCCAAGGTGTACCTCCCTTTGAGGTAACTCCCAGGCATAAACTGAGGTTAACTCCCTTTGTGGTACTCCTTGCCAAGTGGTAACTCCCTTTGAGATAACTCTTGAGCAAAAACCGAGGGTAACTCCCTTTGTGGTACTCCTTTCCAAGTGGTAACTTCCTTTGTGGTAACTCCCAAGCAAAAACTGCGGTCCATCACACCTCTGGGTAAGAAGGTAGCCAGATTTATTTAGACACATACTTAAAGCTCTTGAACCATCAACCTCGCTAAGGCTCTCAAACTCTTCCCGGTGCATCCTTGCATGACTCTCTGACAAAACCCAAGCTCAGAGCTTATCAACAGACTAAGGGTTGAGGGATACTTTAAATCCTAACCAAATAAATGACATAAATGTTAGAGACGAGCAGTGGATATTACCTGTGCATAAAATGGATATTTTGCAAGCATCTCACTAAAGAGAAAAAACTTCTACATACGTTCGGTTTGACATCATCAACCTATAAAGCAGGAATAAGCAACTCGCCTTTTGGTAACAAGCAACATGAAAGACAAGTAAAACAAACGCTTGGGAATCCCAAAGTCTAGAATCACTCAGATGCACGAGAATAGAAACCCGGATAGTCTCAGTACCTCAAAAGAGGAACCTTATGGAGAAAAAGGACAAAAGCCAGCAGGATAAAAATAAATCTTAGTGTTTCATAATAAAAAACTCAAAGTCCTATGGACTTCGTGTCCGAGGTGCTAGGATACATAGATTATATTTTTAAATGGTGATAAAGAAGAAAAAATAAGTCTACTTAAAGCATTTCGACACTACATGTTTATATAATGTCAACACTTGGAAGAATTGACTAAAGTCTAGTTGACTACTGGAAATACCAATTGCAGGAAATGATTATTCCAGTCACTAGGACATACGAACCAGACCTCAATGGCTTAGGGCTCTTATAAGAGACACCATGGCTAATTTCAAAAAAACAGCTGAAAGGTGATATAAATTCGGTTACATATATCCAAGAAATTTACCTCTGAAAACCTCATATCCGAGAAACCTCTCATTTCTAACATAACCCAGACTAAAATAGACGCTTTAGCAGTCTCTGAACCTGGGAAGTCTTTAACATATATCAAAGATAAACTCAAATCTACAATATAAGGGACTTAATGCACTAGGGGCTTAGATACGTACACAAGATTATTTTAAGACGTGTTATGTTAAAAGAAAAATCTTGACATGATCGCTTGGGGGTCATTAGCCTAGAGCTATGGATAAAAAGATGAACACCCGACCTCAAACAGGTTTGAGGCTTTTTATCCAAGAAAAAAGTTATTGCTAATTTTCTTAACTCGAGCAAAAATAACGTAAGGTCAGGTTCCGTGCATGGGGCTTGACATAACTAACCAGAAGAAACCAAAGATGAACAAAAATAACTGATTACTCGCTCTATGGATACACTTGGGGCTGAGAGTAGAATAAATCCTTCGTTACGTCACAACCCATACAAAATACTTCACATTAGTGAACTTTGTACCCAGGAAACTTTGCATATATCCCGCTATAGGCACATAACGATAAAGATAAATTTATTATCCACCTAGGGCTTTACACAGCTAAAGGATATACATAATATTCACCCTACCATAAACTCTATAAGAAAAGGGAATACAATGTCTATAATTGTGAAGATATTCTTGTAAAAATCGATTGAGTATGAGTACCTAGAATTATGGGGCTCTTCATGACATAACACTTCATCTCAACAGTAGGACTCATGCTCGGGGGTCTTGTTCCATATCCCATAATTCTCCAAGCCGAGTATTGTAAACCATGCATATTAGACGTATGTCTATGGCCTAGCTTCCTAGAATAGTTATACCTGACCGAGTTGAAGACTTCGTTGGAAATAAGACAAGGTCGGTTTGTCCTAGACCGGATTGCAGTTATGAAACTCAATGGACAGTGGTTATGAACGTTACAAGTAATTATGGACGGTTACGAACGTTACAGAAGCAGATTAATGGTCAATAAAACAAGGACTTGCCTATATAAGGATTCCTTGGAGAATGAAATGGTGGGGCTTGATCCCTCGTACACCTTTCTCTCTCTCACTACAAACTCTATGTGACACATTTTAGAGAAATACAACATATCATACAATAGGGCTCCTGACTAAGAGGTAAGCAAGACACATCGCTTGGATTTTATGCATACTTGTGTAAATCTCTAAATCCCTTAATATCATAAACAATTCACTCCCACTTGCTTAGGCTCTCCCCGATATCCTTCAACTAGCGAGGAACTCACCCATTTAGTGTTTAGCAAGAACAAATGTAAATTTAAAAGGACATAAAACACTTAACAACAACAATACGGTTTTCCCATATCAATAGGGAAAATGACCGCCACAAAAGCAACCCACCACAAAGGCACACAGTGCATATGCCATGAATTGATAATGTAAATGTAATTTCGACCACTTAGGAAAATTCCGTCACTTAGGAAACCCGCCACAAAGGTAATCCTACACTCCAAATAACAACACACCATTATGCACATGACTAAAATCACAACTTCTTAATAATCAATCTCACACTTAGGCAGACACAACTCAAACCATATCATTTGCTTCACCTCGTGATCACACATAATAATAAACCATAAACAACACAAGATTTCATCAACATCATATCAATAGAATTCATATGATTCACATAATGGACTTACATAATAATAACAAATCACTAACAACACAAGGTTTTATCAATATCACATCAACACAGTCGTAGACAATGTGTAAAACTAGTATTCTTATTTTCACTTATTGAAAAATTATATTTCAATTCTCTTTTCTCTTTATAACAATTATGCATTATATCATTTTACATTATAATACCTAACTATTAATTTTGTTATAATCAACATGGGGAAGGACCCTTACCTTGGACGCTTTTCTTCCTAGCCGCATTTAAATATCACCCCGAACATGATCTTTTCTTTATCATGCTTCTACATATTGATTCGCATCCACATACATAATGTTTACTCTCTTGAATTCTCATCCTCCAAACGTTTCATTTTCGACCATTTATAAATAAATATTTAAAAATATGATATTAAAATACACTTGTTCTGGACTGGCCCAACACTTGGCCCACAGTCATAGAGGCCCAATCTGGCAGGCAGATCCAAGGCCCGTTTGCCCCTAAAGAGCAGTTTGCGCACTTGCGCGAGGGCCACGTGGCCAACAGTCTTTGACTGCCACGTGCCCTCCGAAAATAACGGACCCATTACTCCTATCTCAACTGCCACACGCCCGCCGAAAATCTCGGAGCAGACCCAGATTTCCCGGGAGACAATCCATGGAGGAGGCCACATGCTGGCCTCCATGCATACGCAAGCCCTGGAAGTCTGTTAGTGGGCTTGGATCTCTACCCACTAATTGGACCTTGGCCCAGCGCTGGGGGCTATAAATACCCTCTCACTTGAGAGGGTCAGGGATCTCATTCATTCTCTCTTTCTCTACTTGCTTGCTTCCTTTTGCCGTTTCCTTACTTTGGCATCAGAGTATCTTGCAGGTACCCCCTTCCCCCTCTTCATCTCCAACCGCTGTTGCAGATTGGGCCAAGACACCTTCTGATCAGGTACGATCAGTGGCGCCGTCTGTGGGAAACTTGCTTCCCCGTCTTCTTTCAGTCAGTTGACCAAAGCAAATCAAACTCCATTTGTCATAGCCGACCCTGCAACCAACGTTGATAACACCATCCTCGACGATCTGGCCGACCCAAACCACACGGTATTCCACGAGGCAGATCCCCGAGATGGGCACACTGCGTCTTCTTCAACTGGATCTTACGAAGGAGATGAACGCAGGACCGAAGGCCACCGCCGTCGGGCAGCTGAACCTGTAGTATTTCAAGAGGTCCAAGCCTCCGACGCCGATCCAACCTCGCCCAGCTCCATGTTGTTCACCTAGGCTCCATCAAGCTCGAACAAACCAAATTGTAGTTATTTTGTACATTATTTTGTGGTCCTTAACAATGTCTTTTTAATTAATTAGTATTATTTATTCTAGTATTTTTGTTTAATTAGGTTTTTTTATTTAGTTTTTGTTTAATATATATTCTTTAACTTATTTCACTCTTAATTGTAGGAATTTATTGACCAATTCTCCCAAGCCTGGATTCAAGAATTTTGAAGAGCTTTAGGGATGATTCTTTTTGAAGATAATTATGGATGAAGGAGGCATGCTACAGTCACGGTATGCCAGATGATCGCTCGGCCAGCGCCTAACAAGCTTAGCGGTGCAAAAAAGCGAAAAGGATGTAACCTATGCTTTCACTTTTGAGCCACCAACCCATCATTTCAGCTGACTTTTTGGCTTGTAAAGGAAGCAAGAAACACACATCCATCATTATCTTTTCATCTTTGTAAAAATCTAGGGCAAGTAGTAGAAGAACACCATAGCTTTTCCTTCTTGATTCTTGGATTTTCATCATTCCTACCAACAATCTTGAGAGCAAGCAACCATGGAAATGAGTGGCTAAGCTCTTTTTGTGTCAAGATTAGAGGTAGTTGATCTCTATAGTATGTATTTCCATTAATCCATTTGTGTATGAACATGGTTGATGATTAATATAGTTGAATATCTTTGTTCTTCATCTTTATGCTTTGAGTTTTGCTTGGAAAAGAATACTTCAAAGTGACCTAGGATATTCATCCTCTAATAAACAAATGCTAGGAATAGATTTGTGTGTTAGTGTTTACAAAATATTGAACTTAATGGTTGTCATGTTAATAGTTGTAGTGAGGAATCATGCAAGGATTAACATGATAACATTCACAATCTTGGTGGGAAATCTACAAGATTGAGAGGATATGTATTTATAAAAATCATCTACTATGTTCATCACTTGATTAAATGAATATGTATGAAACTAGATTAATGAAACTAATCTTGACATGCCTTCTTAATTTGAAAACAATCTCAAACTCTCTCTAATCCAAACTATAACTCTCTTTGAAAGAATTAATTTAGTTATTGTTTGGAAACTCATGGTTCTAGTAGAGTAGATAACAAACCCTTTGGTTACAATATCTTAAAATACACTTTTCTATTGAAAGACTATAACATACACCAATCCCTGTGGAATCGATAATTAAAAATACTTGTTTACGGAAAAATCCTACAACAAAATGGCGCCGCTGCCGGAGATTGGCGTTTGATGTTGTTAGTATAGCAATAGTTGTGTGTTTTAAGAATTTTTCTACTAATCTCTCTTTGTTTCTTTTGTGTGGCTAGACTTTTTCAGGAATTAGTTTATGCGGGGAAGTATTCCGGTCGACCAACTCCTTTTCGATCCCGAAATTGAAAGGACGGCGAGCAGACTTAATAGTAGTGCTAAAAGACGGAAAAGACTAGCTCGACAAAGGCAAGAAAGAGAAGAAAGTGGAGAAGCATCTACTTCTTCAACACCACCCGTGTTTGGAGAAGTCACCACTATGGCGGAGAATCAACCACAACCACCACCACCACCACCACCACCGCGGGGGCCGTGTGTCAATAGCCCTTGTCACAATGCTCAATTTTCCCGACAAGCAAATGCAAGGGTCGCGGAAATGAAAACGGGTTTGCTTCAACTTCTCTATGCAAGTCCATTTCATGGCCATGACCATGAAGACCCTTACACTCACCTTACCAAGTTTTACGAGATCGCGGGAGCGGCGGATGCTCCGGAAGACCAAGAAGAACAATATTTCCAAAGGCTTTTCCCTCATTCTCTAGTGGGGAAGGCAAAAGATTGGTATCTTGATCAATTGCAAGAGACAATGACTAATTGGAATGTTTTGGAGGAAAAGTTTCTTGAACGCTTTTTCCCTCAATCACGTTTCATGGAGGCTAAGACGGCTATCTCGGTATTTTCGCAAGGAGTAAACTAGCCTTTGAATCGGGCATGGGAAAGATATAAGTCTATGCTAAGGAAGTGTCCGAGCCATGGTTTTGACGAGCTCACCCAAATTCATATTTTCCGAAATGGTCTCCAACCTCAACACAAATTGTTGTTGGATGCCACGGCGGGAGGTTCTTTGATGGAAAAAACACCATATGAAGCAATCCAAATAATTGAGAAGATGGGTAGGAATGATCATCAAACTCAACATGATCAAGGTGGTGTACAGGTGAAAACGGGGGTTTTAGGAATTGGTTCGAGTCATGAAGCACTTGTGGCGCAAAACAAATTGTTTGTGAAACAAGTTGAAGAATTGACAAAACAAATGGCTAAACTCCCTCAACAAATCATGGAGTTACAAGGAGCATCAAATAAGAAAGCTCACCAAATAGCTTGTTGTGAATTGTGCAAAGGAGATCATAAAACCGGCTTTTGTCCTCCGGAGAATGAGGAAGCTAACTATGTGGCCAACCAAGGCCAAGGGTACCAACAACGAGCTCCTTACCCTTATCAAAATCAAAACCAAGGTTACCAACAAAGGGGTAATCAAGGTTATCAAGGAGGGTGGAGGCAAGATAACAATAACCAAGGAAGGCAAAATCCATATCAAACACAAAATCAAAATCAAAGTCAACAACAAAATCAAGGTCAACAACAAAACCAACCTCAAAATCAAGTGAGATCTTCCAACATTCAAGACACTCTAGCTCAATTTATGCAAGCTTCTATGGCTAATCAAAAGAGCACGGAGGCGTCCATCAAGAATTTGGAGACACAAGTGGGACAACTAGCTAAGCAACTTTTCGAACAAAAGGCTTCGACCTCATTTTCTCCAACCACTCAAGCAAACCCGAAGGAGTATTGCAAAGCAATTTTCACTATAAATCAAAATGAGATGACGGATTGTGAAAGCGATGAAGATGTAGAGGAGGATGAATCTGAGGTTTTAGTTGAAAATGAAAAGGAGAATGGAGTAGTTGAAAAGGAGAAAGTAGAGGAGAAGAAGAAGAAGATGAGAAAGGGGAAAGAGAAGGAAGTCACTTATCCATGGAGAAAATTACCTTATCCTCACCTTCCCTCTAAAAAAATTAATGATGTTGATGTGGAAGAGGATTTAGTTGAAAATGATGTAGTAGTTGAGAAAGAGGATGAGGTTGTAGTTAAAAAAAACGATGACATTGTAACGGAAGATGAGTCGGAAGATGTAGTTGAAAATAAGAGATTATTTGTTGAGGGAGCTTTAGTCGAAAAGGAGGCAAACTTAGTTGAAAAGGGGAAGGAACATGGTAAAGGAAGTAAAAAGAAAGAGAAGAAGGAAAGGAAGAGTAAAAAGGGAAGTAAAGAAGAAAGCGCGGCTCCCATTCAAAATTTACCGTACCCTAATGCGCCGTCAAAGAAGGAGAAGGCAAGACAATATGCTCGGTTTATGGACATTTTTAAACAACTTCACATAAACATTCCATTTTCCGAAGCATTGGAGCAAATGCCGAAATATGTGAAATTTATGAAGGATATGCTCTCAAGGAAGAAGAGGCACAAGGAAAAGGAGACGATATTACTTGATGCTAATTGTAGTTCCATACTCAAGCAAGCTCTTCCAGTGAAGGAATTCGATCCGGGGAGTGTCACGTTGCCGGTGGCCATTGGAGACACATTCAAGGGTAATGGTTTGATCGATCTAGGGGCTAGCATCAATTTAATTTCGTTATCCATTGTTAAAAGATTGGAGAATGTTAGAATGGAGTCTACAAGAATGGCTTTGCAACTTGCCGACAAGTCAACCATTTCACCTTATGGAGTTATTAAGGACATGGTAGTAAAGGTGGACAAGTACTTGTTTCCTGTGGATTTTGTGGTAATTGACATGAAGGAGGATCGAGAGATACCATTAATTCTTGGAAGACCATTCATGAAGACGGCTCGCATGATGATTGATGTCGACAATAAAATTATGAAAGTAAGAGTGCAATATAAAGAGGTCGCTTTCAAGCTTTTTGAAGAAACAACGCATACCAAGATCAAACTTGACGTTTCTCGAAATGATGCGGCGGAGGAGGAAGTCGTGGAGGTTCACACATTCGGAGGAGCAAATTATGAGGTTGGCAACATTTTCTTTGATGATCAATGATCATCATGAACCGTCGAGCTCTACCGACGTTAAACAAAGCGCTTGTTTGGAGGCACCCCAATATTGTAAGTATTCTTCCTTGAACTCATTCTCGCATGCCCGAACTGTCCATTTTGCTGTTTTCTAGAAAAATCAAAATTCTGCAGACCGCGCTCAGAGCGCACTCAACGCGCATTTAGACCCATCTGGAAGAAAGTTTCGCTGGGCGATAGGAGCCTTGATCTGAGATTTTTAAAAATATTTTGAAAAATCATTTTGGAGGCCCAATTCGTGGCCTGGTCAGTTTTAAAAGGGGTTAGGGTTATTTTCAACCCTTTTTCCCTCTTTTCTTCACAATTCCTCACTCTCTCAAAATCCTAAAAATCCCCAACCAAAATCTTGAATTTCTGAATTTCTTTGTCAAATCAATCACCCAAGGCATCCTAGTAAGTATTCTATGTTTTCCTTTCTCAATTTCGTGTACATTGCATGTTTAGGTTAGATTTTGAAAACCTAGGGTTAGGAATTTTTGAATTTTCTCTTAGAATTAGGATGTTTATTTGATAGAGAAGTATTAGGATGTCATTTTCGCTGCCCTAGGAAGTGTTTTTGTGGAGAAAAATCCTGTTTTGCAGAGGAATTTTTCTGAAAATCGCAGAGCATGGTCTGCAATTGAAAATTCTTCTGTTTGTTCTGTTTTCCGATTAATCGTAATGCTTTGGTTGGTTGATTGGCTTTGCTGTTTGCATGATTATTTGCTAATGGACACCTCGGTGTCACTTTTCTGTTGATTTTTGCGTTAAATTTTCATATGGCACCTAAGAGACAAAGAGTTTCCTCTGCTGGGGCTGGGCCCTCTAGGCCCGCTGCTTTCGACGCTGTTCGATTTTTGGGACCTGCTCAGGAAGCTCGATACAAAGAGCTTGAAGAGAGAAATATATGGACTGAGCGAACCATCCGCCTCCGTGAGCAAGGGCACTACCACACGCCTCATGTCATCCTTGATAACTACGGCTTGGATGTTCTCTGTGAGCCTCAGCAAAAGGTGAACGTGGAGCTTGTTCGAGAATTGTATGCCAATGCTATCTCGGCCGAGGGATGTGAGTTTAGGTTTGCTTCCGTTGTTCGAGGCAAATCAGTTTCTTTCTCTCGCACCGCAATCAACAGTTTTCTGGGCATCAACTGGACAGCCCCAGAGGACCAACTGGATGTCTACCATGAGCACCTGGCTCGTGGCAATTGGGATTTCAACATGCTGAGGAGTAAGCTCTGTTTGTCTGGGCATTCATATGAGTTGAATCGGGCTGGTCAACCTTTGAAATTCAACAGGGCCAGTCTGAAAACAAGTGTCCGAGTTATGATGTGTGTGGCTCTTTACAATCTGAAACCTAGGAGCCACACATCTTCGATACCCATGGAGACGGCAGGTTTGATTGCTTATATGCTCGATGAGGAGAAAATTGATTTTGGCCGTCTGATCGCGAATGAGTGAAGAGGTTACGCTTAGTTATACCTCCGGGGCGTATAAAGTGTGCTCTCACATATCACAGGTTGATTATGGGTTTCTTTGAAGAGGCGGGTTGCCTTTCCTGCTTTGGGGCACCTAACCATTGATGGAGTTATTGATGATCACTACTGTGATCGATTTTGTAGGGCCCTGGATGATAATACTGCTGCCCAGGCTGTACCAGTTGTAGCGGCACTTCCTCAGGCTAGTCCATCAGAAGAATGGAATAGCGGATGCATCTCGCTCATCGAGAGCATTCTTGTTTATGCATGAGAGCATGGAGCACCTTGCTCTGCAGATTAGAGAGCCCGGAGTGAACCATTTCACTCGCACGGGAGAGCAGCTCCGTGCATATGCTGGTTGGCCCGGGGTCGGGCCAAATGCTGAGGAGGAGGTGGGAGATGAGGATGATGGAGAAGAGAGTTCGATTCGGTTCGGTTCGACTCGGGTCTATTGAGATTCGATTCTCGAGACCAGATTGATGTTCTCTTTTATTTTCCTGTTTTATTTTACTTTCATTTTCTAGTTTAGTGTTTATTTTCGCATTTTACTTTTAAACTTCTGAATTTTGTTGGTTGCCATCCATTTTTGGGGATTGGTTTGTAATTCCAATTAATATTTTGTAGGCATGGAGCCTAAGTACTTCTTTTTAAGTTTTAAACACCATTTTGGGGTGTCTTTTTATTTTAGTTTATTTTCTTTTATTTTGTTCTATTTTATTTTATTTTTAGATTATAGTATTTAGTTTGAATTTACTTCTTGTGGTTTGTCCGGATTGTTCAAACGGTTCTTCAAAGCTAGTAAGCGTGTTTCACCAAAGTGATGGTGATGATAAAATTCTCGATTCATTCCACAAAGAAGGTACACATTTAGTCGTTTTGTAGAAACATAACATGTCTATGAAATTTGTTCTTTGTGCAAGATATTTTGGCATGTACAAAAAATTGTGTTCACATTGAATCATTAGGACATAAACCATATATGTGAGAAGCTTCCACTTTTTACCAAATATTGAGTGTCTAATAGTTGTGTTAACTCGTGTGATTCATGCTTAATCTTTACTTGTTTGTGATAACTTGGAAACTAAGAAATGATCAAGGCAATTTTTGTGTGCATTATGAGAAAAACCACCAATTCTAAAAGGGCTTCAATTACCCGTGAGTGAGTAAATCCTTGTGAACCCTTTTGAGCCTAGATAGTATTTGTAGGATGAATCTATCAAATCGACTAATTGTTAAATAGGCCACTTAATAGTTGTTGATGATCTTTGAAAAATTCAATGATAATTCATTCTATAAATTTTCTTGTTTATGAATACCAACCCTTTTGTCAATTAAACCTTGAAGAGCATGTCTTGAATAAAAAAAGGATTGATATAAATGAAGTTGGGGAGGTGGATCAAAAAGAACCTAGAATTGATGGCACAATGATCCTAAAGAAAGAAAAAGAATAGAGAAAAAGAAAAATACAAAAGAAGAAAGAAATTTGTTTATGAAAAGAAAAAAAAAAAAAAAGAGAGGATCATTGTGTGTAAAGAAAAGAGGTTGTGAATAATAAGATGGGAATTAGTTGTGAAATGCTCTTCATATCCTTTTACCCGATTCGTTTCAATGGCTTTGTACTTAAATATCCCTTGTTTCTAACCTAAGCCAAGTTACAACCTTGAAAGTCCTTAGTGATCTTCATTTCCATTTTATCATTTAACTTGTTTCGATGAATGCATGAATTATTCTGGATGTGCATAATTATTAGTGAGAGTGTTTAGTCCTTTGTGAATATACATTTTGTTCTTCTTGAATTTTGAAGAAATGATTAGGTGATTCAAGTGTGAACATATCTTTTATTTTGTTACATGTTTTGAGATATTGTGTTTAGAACTTAATTCATGGCCATGTTGTGTTTAGAAGAAGCGATTGATGTGTGCTTTTGCCTGGTATGTCGAGTTTGAACCATTATCCTTGTGTGAGTTTGCATGCTTGCATTTTGTTCTTTTTAGCTTTGTAAGATTATTGACTTTTGTTTGGGGACAAACAAAGAAGTGAGTTGGGGAGAGTTGTTAAGGAACAAATTGTAGTTATTTTGTACATTATTTTGTGGTCCTTAACAATGTCTTTTTAATTAATTAGTATTATTTATTCTAGTATTTTTGTTTAATTAGGTTTTTTATTTAGTTTTTGTTTAATATATATTCTTTAACTTATTTCACTCTTAATTGTAGGAATTTATTGACCAATTCTCCCAAGCTTGGATTCAAGAATTTTGAAGAGCTTTAGGGATGATTCTTTTTGAAGATAATTATGGATGAAGGAGGCATGCTACAGGTCGCGCTCAGCGCGGTGCCAGCATGATCGCGCTCAGCGCGCCTAACCGGGCTTAGCGTGGTCTGCGAAAAAAGCAGAAAAAGGACAGAACCCATGCTTTCACTTTTGAGCCACCAACCCATCATTTCAGCTGACTTTTTGGCTTGTAAAGGAAGCAAGAAACACATATCCATCATTATCTTTTCATCTTTGTAAAAATCTAGGGCAAGTAGTAGAAGAACACCATAGCTTTTCCTTCTTGATTCTTGGATTTTCATCATTCCTACCAACAATCTTGAGAGCAAGCAACCATGGAAATGAGTGGCTAAGCTCTTTTTGTGTCAAGATTAGAGGTAGTTGATCTCTATAGTATGTATTTCCATTAATCCATTTGTGTATGAACATGGTTGATGATTAATATAGTTGAATATCTTTGTTCTTCATCTTTATGCTTTGAGTTTTGCTTGGAAAAGAATACTTCAATGTGACCTAGGATATTCATCCTCTAATAAACAAATGCTAGGAATAGATTTGTGTGTTAGTGTTTACAAAATATTGAACTTAATGATTATCATGTTAATAGTTGTAGTGAGGAATCATGCAAGGATTAACATGGTAACATTCACAATCTGGTGGGAAATCTACAAGATTGAGAGGATATGTATTTATAAAAATCATCTACTATGTTCATCACTTGATTAAATGAATATGTATGAAACTAGATTAATGAAACTAATCTTGACATGCCTTCTTAATTTGAAAACAATCTCAAACTCTCTCTAATTCAAACTATAACTCTCTTTGAAAGAATTAATTTAGTTATTGTTTGGAAACTCATGGTTCTAGTAGAGTAGATAACAAACCCTTTGGTTACAATATCTTAAAATACACTTTTCTATTGAGAGATTATAACATACACCAATCCCTATGGAATCGATAATTAAAAATACTTGTTTACGGAAAAATCCTACAACACCTCGCCGACATCGGTGTCCCAATTCTTAGTCGCCGTCTCTAAGAAGGCATCGCTCGCGGACTCCCCCGCGGAGATCCAGGAGAGATGACACTCCCAGCCCAACGCGCCGCTCTAACGGCAGAGGACCTGTGGCCGAGCGAAATCGTCAAGAAAAGCTCAAGAAACGGGTTCATTCGCCTCCCCGACGAGAGTGAGGCGCAGACCTAACAAGGAACAACCGGGGTGGACATCCCCGTGCTGAAGACCCTGCTACCCGGCATCATCGTCGTCGATATCGCTCACGTTCTCCCAACCGGAGCGACAAGGAAGACCCCCGCGGTCCCCTGTCCGCCAACATTATGGAAGCACCCATTCCCCGGGGAATGGAAAAACCCCCTCAGCTTGCTAGCTACGACAGGGTAGATGACCCAATCGACCACATCGACGCATTCGAGGCCATGCTCCAATACCTCAACGTCGGTGGACCGATCAAATGCAGGTTGTTTCCCACCACTCTCCGGAAAACAGCCATGGACTGGTACAAAAGCTTGCCCCCGGGGTCCATCCACTCCAGGAAGAAATTGAAGGCCCAGTTTACGAGCACTTTCACCGCCTCCCGCAGGCACCCGAAGACCGAGGCTTCCCTCGAGGCTATCATTCAGAAGAGTGACGAAACGCTCCGGGAATACATCGAATGCTTCAATAGGGAAGCCATCCAAGTCCCCTGCGACGATCAAATGAAGCGCTATCTGCTGGAGGGGGAACTTCTCCTCGGTACAGATTTCAGGAAAGATGTCGGCATTGAGCCTCCGGCCACGTTCGATACTCTCCTCGACAAAGCTCGGGCCTACATCACTTATGAGGAGAAAGAGGCTACCAATCGCGCGAGAGACTCGAGGAGTCGCGGTTCAGGCAACTCTGCACGGCACCAGGATAACCGACGCCCAGAAGCAGGGTCGTCTCGCCGCCTTGATGATAAAAGGCGCGAGGACCGAACTCGAGATCCCCGAGACCAGCGAGGCCCCGCTGGATGCTTCACCGATTATAACCCGCTGATAACCTCCCGCGAGCGGATCCTGGCAGAGTGATAAGCTACAGAATTCAAAGACGGTGGGGTCAGACGCCCAAAACCCACTCCTGCGAAGCCAGGCGCTGACAGGACCAAGTACTGTCAGTATCATCGGAGCCATGGCCACCTCACCGAGGATTGCGTCCATCTCAAGGACGCAATCGAGACGTTAATCAAAGGCGGAAGGCTCGGGCAGTATAAGAAACCTGAAGCATCTCGAGGTGCCCGAGAAAACAAGGAAGTCGAGGAGGAGGCCCGGACCCAGGGGGATTCTAGCCCTTATCAGATAGCGTACTCAGTAACTAGGCTAGAGGACTTCCACAACCCCATATTCACTCACAGCCCATGGGAGGAATTTCCCTCGGCCAAGGTCATCTCTGGCGGTGGTGATGCCCAACTGTCCATCAACTCGGCCAAGAGAAAATTCGACGAATTGATCGAAAATGCCCCAGTCAACGAGGTCTCTCTCGAATAGTTCTGCGGCCGATCTGAGTCGATCACCTTCTACCTAGAAGAACTCCCCGCAGGAGCACCCAACGCTCACATTCCCCTCCTTATCAAAGAAAGGATGGCGAACTTTGAAGTGCACAGGATCCTCGTCGACGAAGGCAGCTCGGTCGACGTGATGTACACTCATCTTTTCTGAACCCTACATCTCGACGAATCGCACCTATCACCATACGTGGGATCTGACCTATAGGGGTTCAACGGTTCCACGTCCCGACCTTGGGGATACGTCGAGCTCCTCGTCACCTTCGGCGAAGACGTTGCCTCGCGCCAAGTCAAAGTCCGTTTCCTGGTGATCGACTGCCACTCTCTCTACAATGTCATTCTAGGGAGAACCACTCTGGCGGAACTCACAGCAGTCCCCTCGACCGTCCATTTGAAACTAAAATTCTACACCAAACGGGGACGCGTCGCTACCATATGCGGCGACATAAAAGTTGCACGGAGATGCCACAACACCGGCCAGGGGGCAGACCCTGGTCTACCCTAAAGCACCGGGCGACAAGAAGGATGGGCCGGACAGTGCCCAAATCGAGCTCCCTAAAGCCGCAGATTCCAAGAATCCCAACGTAAGCATCGTGGACCTCGACACCAGGTTTGCAAAGGATGAAGCTGACGGACAAGCCGGAGACGTGGATCCCCTCCGCCCAATTCCAGATGGCGAGTTCGAGCTCGTGCCACTCGGAGAGGACCCCAGCAAGTGCGTCAAGATCGGCGCCGCTCTGCCCGAGCTCGCGAAGAAGCAACTTAGAGCCTGCCTTCGGGACAACGCAGATGTTTTCGCATGGAGTGCAGCAGAGATGCCCGGTCTCGACCCTGAAGTCTCCTGTCACCAGCTCGCCATAGATCCAGCCGCTAGGGCCGTAGTATAACATAGGCGTAGGCAGTCTCCCGAGAAAGCGGAGGCTGCTGAAAAAGCTGTAAAGGACCTCCTAGAGGCAAATTTTATTTCTGAGGCCAAGTATTCAACTTGGTTGTCAAACGTTGTACTTGTTAAAAAATCTAATGGAAAATGGCGTATGTGCGTTGACTACACTGATCTTAATCGGACATGTCCCAAAGATGCTTTCCCTTTGCCTAATATTGATATGCTGGTCGATAACTCGGCCGGCTATAAACTGCTTTCTTTTTTGGATGCTTATTCAGGTTACAACCAGATCCCCATGGATATGGCCGACAAGCATTGCACGGCCTTCATGACTGCTTCGGGCAACTATTACTACAACGTAATGCCCTTCGGACTAAAGAACGCCGGAGCAACTTACCAGCGCATGATGAACAAATTTTTCCGCGACGAGATCGGCGACATGCTCGAGGTTTATATGGACGACATTATCGCCAAATCCCACACCGAGGACGACCACGCCTCACGTCTGAAAAGGGTATTCGACCAAGCTCGAAGACATCGAATGCGCTTCAATCCGGAAAAGTGCACATTCGGAGTCAGGGCAGGAAAGTTCCTTGGTTTCTATCTCACCGAACGAGGAATCGATGCTAACCCTGACAAATGTCGGGCATTTTCCGAATTTCCTACCCCCAGATCCAAAAAGTCCATTCAAATCCTAAACGGCATGCTCACCTCCCTATCCCGTTTCGTCGCTAGATCAGCCCAACATGCCCTTCCATTTTTCAAATTTTTTAGGAATGGGCCGACCTTCGAATGGAACGAGGAGTGCGAGCAAGCCCTATTGCACCTCAAACGGACACTCTCGCAACCACCAATACTCTCGCAGCCACTGAGCAGGGAAACACTATACTTGTACTTAGCTGTATCCAACGAAGCGTGAGCAGCGGTCCTATCTGAAACCGAAGGCGGATGAGCCCGTTTACTTCACGAGCAAAGCCCTCCAAGGGCCCGAGACTAGGTATCAACAAATCGAAAAGGTTGCACTCTCCCTCGTCATCACCGCGAGGAGGCTGCGATACTATTTCCTCGCCCACGTAATCTTCTTATGGGCCGAACAACCCATAAAACAGCTCCTTGCTCGCCCCGATATAGCTGGCCGGATGCTGAGGTGGTCCTTCGAGCTCTTTGAGTTCGACATCCGCTATGAGGGCCGGAAGACCCTGAAGGCGCAGGCGCTGGCCGATTTCGTCGCCGAGATGACCGCGCATGAACGCCCACCTCCTGGGGATCAGCGGTGGACCATCTACGTGGACGGAGCCTCAAGCCCGACAGGAAGCTGCGTCGGCGTCCTCCTTGAAAATGGGGAAGGCATCGTCATCGAGCATTCCCTGACCCTCGCTTTCCCAACATCCAATAATCAGGCTGAATATGAAGCCTTGCTCGCGGGGATGCGCCTCGCTGAAGACATGGGCGCCCGAGACATTCGAGTATTCACTGACTCCTAGCTCGTCGCGTCGCAAGTCCTCGGGTAATACCAGACCAAGCACGAAAGCCTCGTCGAATACCTTAATCTCGTCAAGGACAAATTAACAAACTTCGACCGAATAGAGATTAAGCATATCCCCCGGGAACAAAACACTCGGGCAGACATCTTGTCCAAACTTGCGAGCACGAGCAAAAAGGGCGGCAACAAGTCCGTGATACAAGAGTCACTGGCCCGCCCGAGTATCGAGAAATCCTCGATGCCTCTTGACATTAACGCGATCGGGGACGCAAACTGCTGGATGACCCCCGTGTTCAATTACCTCACCCGCGGGGAATTACCCGTAGATAAATTAGAAGCAGCTAGCACCAAATGACGTGTGTGACACCCCAAAATAATTCGGTAATTAAATAATTATGATTTTTAATTATTAAATTAATTGAGGACATAATTTATTTAATATATTGGATTATTAAGATTAATGATGGAATTAATTGGAGAATGAGAAATAATACTTATTTTATTTATGTTAAAAGGAATAAAAAGGAATAAAATAAGGAAAGAAGGAAAATAGAGTCATTTTTGGAGAAAACAAGATACGTGAAGTGAGAAGAGGAGAAAAGAAGGAAGAAAACCTAGAAGTGTCAGATTCGAAGAACCCACAAGGTAAGGGGTGATTTCGATTTATTATTCCGTATTATAGGTTTTGATTTTAATGTTATGGATCATAGCATGTTAGGAAATCTTAGTTTGGGGATTTCTAGGTTTCCATGGGTGTATACCTAATGGTGTCAGATTGTGTCAGAATGTATAAATTTATGGATTTGTATGATATAGGATCATTACTGATGAATAAAACATGTTATACTGTATGTTATTGATGATGAATGAGCGAAATTATGGTGTCGAAATGTGTGGCACGTTTTGGAATGAAGAGAAAAATGGTTTTGGGAAATAATGCTGTCAAAACTAAATTTTTGGGTCTGAAGGTCGTGGGAACCGGTTCCCCAGTGGGAGAACCCGGGTTCTAGCTTTTAAAATGGTGAAAAATGGCATTTTGAACACAGGAATCGGTTCCTGTGTGGGAGGAACCGGGTTCCACGTTGATTTTTCCAGAGAAATGAAATTTTATTTTCTAGGAACCGGTTCCCTACCTGGAGGAACCGGGTTCCCCATACATTTTTCCAGGGGCACTGTTTTTCTGGATTTTGGGAACCGGTTACTCCCAGGGAGGAACCGGGTTCCACTGAAATATTTTTGAAAATTTTAAAACTTCAAAAATTCATAACTTTCAAACCGTAAGTCCGTTTTGAGCGCCGTTTTGGATGTTATTTCCTAAATTTAATGCTCTACCTTATGAAATAAAAATATTTTGGAAAACTTGAAATTATTTTGGAAAGGGGTCGAATTTCGAACTAAATGATTATTAACTGACACATAATGATGTATGTGTAGTAGAGGAACTTTGGTGATGAGGACACTGGTAATGTGTAGATGTAATAGCATGTTTATGCTGATGTTAGATGTATGCATGATTGGTTGATATATCATGTTGATTGGTTTGCATGTTTATGCTAATGTTAGATGTATGCATGATTGGTTAATATATCATGTTGATTGTTGTGATTCAGTTATGTTAGTTGAATGTATACATAGACTGATTGATGTTGCATGCTAGTGATGTGCGTGCATTTTCATTGTTTGGTGAAGTTAATTCCCATTGTGCGGAATTTGACTTGGATTGCCGATAACCGATACCCGAGTGACGATGGGTGGTTAGGCTGGATTCGTGTCCGGTTGGTTATGGACAAATCGATGGTACTGTATCCGGTTGATGATGGATCAGTGTTGGGTGACTTGGTCACGAGTCGGTACCGCATGCATTGAGTCTGCATTGTATTTGTATGAAGTGGTAACATGTTAGGATGTCTTCCAGTGTTACTCTTCTTGGATTGTTATGATTATGCATGATGAATATGGTTGTGTGTGTGAATATGAATTTATGTTAAGTGGGTGAAATAATATGCTTGTGATATATTATTAATTGAAAGACTTATAATATGCTTTAACTATGAGAAGTCTCACCCTTACTTTACCATTTTAGATTAAGGTTAGCAGCTGAAGAGTCGGTGAGGATGGCTCTAGAGCTTATCGTTTAGTCCGCGTGTCAGTGTCATGCTCTGATTAGATTGTAACACTGGGGAACGTTAGATGAGAAATTAGACATTGGTTTATTGTTTAATTAAAATTTTGTTGGGAATACAATGATTGAATTATTCCGTTTTTGGTGATGATATTTGCCGCTGTGTAAGACATGGTCTTAATTTGACTGAATTATTGAAAATGTTGATCCTCAGTGTAGCATGGCTACTGTTTGAATGAAGTTTTATTATATCTATTAATTGTGACATCCCGCATTTGCCGTGTTAACTCTGATTAAAGATGATTTAGATATTAATTTGATTAATATATTCGGGGTATTTAGATGGGGTGTTACAATAGTGGTATCAGAGCATAGTCGGTCTTGTCCTGTGTCGTTATCCCTTTAGTATGCGACTAGTGTGAAGTGACACTGTCGATACTTGTGTGCTGATGTAGATTGTTTTATTATGTTACAAGAACAATGGCTGGAAGAGGTAACGGAAGGAATGATGATGCTATTGCTGAGGCTTTAGGAATGTTGGCTGGAGTGCTCGGAGGGAACCAGCAGGGAGCTGCGATTGGTGCTGACCGACAATTGGGGAATTTTCAGAGGAATAATCCTCCATTGTTCAAGGGTGCACATGATCCCGAAGGTGCTCAGAAGTGGTTGAAGGAGATCGAGAGGATCTTCGGAGTGATTGACTGTGCAGAGGGGCTGAAGGTGAGATATGGAACTCACATGCTAGCTGAGGAAGCTGATGACTGGTGGGTTGCTACCAGAACTGAACTGGAAGAAGATGGTGTTGCACTGACTTGGGCTGTGTTCAGAAGAGTTTTTCTAAGGAGGTATTTTCCTGAGGACGTCAGAGGTAAGAAGGAGATTGAGTTTCTGGAACTCAAGCAGGGCAACAAGACTGTCAGTGACTATGCTTCGAAGCTTTCGAAATTAGCGAAGTATTATGCTCATTACCCTAACGATGCAGATGGAGAATTTTCCAAATGTATCAAGTTTGAGAATGGTCTTCGTGATGAGATTAAGCAGGGTATTCGGGTATCAGCGTATCCGAAGATTTTCTGATCTGGTTGATTGTAGTAGGATTCTAGAGGAGGATCTTGCTAACACTAAGTTGAATGCTCGAGGGTATGTTGACAGGAAAGGTAAGCAACAGATGGATCATGGTAAGCCTTATGATAGGAATAATCAGAGATCCAGTGGTTGGAAGAAGTCTGGCGGAGGAGATTCTAGTTCTTCCGTTAAGTGCTACAAGTGTGGTGAGACAGGACATCGCATGGTGGACTGTAAGAGCAATGATAAGAAGTGTTTCAAGTGTGGAAAGTTCGGCCATGTGGCCAATGACTGCAGAGTGAAAGTGGTGACTTGCTACAACTGTGGTGAAGAGGGTCATACTCGTCCTCGCACAAAACCCAAGAAAGAGCAAGCGGTGGTAAAGTGTTTGCATTATGCGGATCGAGACTAAACCGATGATCGGCTGATTAAAGGTACATGTTTTATTAATGGCATACCTTTGATTGCGATTATTGATACTGGAGCTACGCATTCTTTTATTGCGTTGGATTGTGCTAAGAGATTGAATTTGGAAATTTCTAATATGGATGGAAGTATGGTTATTGATACTCCTGCGTCGGGTTCGTGACTACTCGTATGTTTGTAGGAATTGTCTGTTGTGATTTTGATAGGGGTTTCGTATGGATTTAGTGTGCCTACCGCTAGAACAACTTGATATCATCCTTGGAATGAGCTGGTTGGAATTCAACCAGTTCATATCAACTTTTGAGAAGGTCATTTTCTGAAGAGGTTAAGGTCGAAAGTGAGATTATGTCAATTAAGCAGGTGAACCTAGCTGTGAAAGATGGTGTTGTGGTGTTTATGTTGTATTCCGCGATAGAAGCGAAGGGAAAGGCAAAGAGTGACGGATTGCCAGTGGTGAATGAATTTCAGTGTTTTCGGAAGGCGTTAGTGAATTGCCACACGAGAGAGGTAGAATTTACTATAGATCTGATTCCTGGAACTAGTCCGGTGTCGATGGCGCCTTATCGCATGTCGGCATCTGAATTAGCTGAACTGAAGAAGCAGTTAGAAGAATTGTTGGAGAAGAAGTTTATTCGTCCGAGTGTTTCGCCGTGGGGTGCTCCGGTGTTATTGGTTAAGAAGAAGGAAGGTTCAATGAGGTTATGTGTTGACTACCAACAGTTGAATAAAGTTACAATCAAGAATCGGTATCCTTTGCTGAGGATTGATGATTTGATGGATCACTCGTTGGAGCGTGTGTTTAGTAAGATTGATCGAGATCGGATATCATCGATTCGTGTGAAGTCGGAGGATATTGACGCATTTAGAACGAGGTATGGACATTATGAATATTCCGTTATGCCGTTTGGAGTTACTAATGCACCTGGTGTTTTCATGGAGTATATGAACAAGATATTTCATCCATATCTTGACAAGTTCGTAGTAATGTTCATTGATGATATTCTGATTTATTCGAAAAGCGATGAGGAGCATGCAGAACATCTCAGAGTTGTGTTGGAATTGTTGAAAGAAAAGAAGCTTTATGCGAAGTTGTCCAAGTGCGAATTCTGGTTAGAGGAAGTGAGTTTTCTTGGGCATGTAATTTCCAAGAATGGAATTGTCGTGGATCCTACGAAGGTAGAGGCGGTGTCTCAGTGGGAAGCGTCGAAGAATGTTTCTGAGATCCGTAGTTTTCTGGGTCTTGCAGGTTACTACCGGAAGTTTATCAAAGGATTTTCCAAACTAGCGTTACCATTGACTAAGTTGACCAGGAAGGGTCAGATATTTGTTTGGGATGTTGAATGTGAGAAAGGATTTCAAGAGCTGAAGAGGAGATTGACAAGTGCTCCGATCTTGATTTTGCCAGATCCGACTAAGTCTTTTGTGGTGTATTGTGACGCATCATTAATGGGATTAGGTGGTGTGTTGATGCAAGATAAGCAGGTTGTGGCTTATGCTTCGCGACAGTTGAAAGTGCATGAAAGGAATTATCCGACTCATGATTTGGAGTTGGCAGCTGTTGTATTTGTTTTGAAACTATGGAGACATTATTTATATGGTTATCGGTTCGAGGTATTCAGTGATCATAAGAGTCTGAGGTATCTCTCTGATTAGAAAGAGTTGAACATGAGGCAGAGAAGATGGTTAGAATTCTTAAAGGATTATGATTTCGGTTTGAATTACCATCCTGGTAAGGCAAACGTTGTTGCGGATGCTTTAAGTAGAAAGTCCTTGCATATGTCGATGTTGATGATCCGTGAGTTAGAATTGGTTAAGCAGTTCAGAGATTTGAGTTTAGTTTTTGAAACTACTCCGGATAGTGTGAAATTGGGTATGTTGAAGCTGACTAGTGGTATTCTGGAAGAGATTAGAAATGGACAGAAATCTGATGTTGGTTTAGTTGATAAGTTGACGTTGATCAACTAAGGTCAAGGAGGCGAGTTCAATTGACGGAGCGGTGTTATGAGATTTGGTGATCGGTGTGTGTCCGGATGTTGCGAGATCGGGAAGAGTATTTTAGAAGAAGGACATCGTGGCGGGTTGAGTATTCATCCGGTGCTACTAAAATGTACCATGATTTGAAGAAGTTGTTTTGGTGGCTGGAATGAAAAAGGAAATTGCTTGAGTTTGTGTATGCTTGTTTGGTTTGTCGGTCAAAATCGAGCATCGAAACCGTCGGGATTGATGGAGCCATTATTTGTTCGAAATGGAAGTGGGATGGAATCTCTATGGATTTTGTGTACGGTTTGCCAAGAACACTAAAATTGTGATTCTATCGGGTGATTGTGGATAGGTTGACGAAATCTGCTCATTTATTCCGATAAGAATGGATTACCCGATGGAGAGGTTAGCAGAATTGTATGTCGAAAAGGTTGTGAGTTTGCATGGTATTCCGTCTAGTATTGTGTCGGATCGGGATCCGAGGTTTACATCTAAGTTCTGGACGGGATTGCAAGAAGCTTTGGGTACCAAGTTGCGTTTGAGTTCCGCTTATCATCCACAGACAGATGGTCAGACGGAAAGAACGATTTAGTCGTTGGAAGATTTGCTGAGAGCTTATGTGTTAGAGAAGGGTGGAGCTTGGGATAGTTATCTGCCGTTGATTGAGTTTACCTACAACAATAGCTTTCACTCGAGTATTGGTATGGCTCCGTTTGAGGCATTGTATGGTAGGAGGTGTCGGACACCATTGTGTTGGTATGAAACTGGAGAGAGTGCTGTGATTGGACCGGAAATTGTTCAACAAACTTCGGAAAAGATTAAGATGATTCAGGAGAAGATGAGGACTTCTCAGAGTCGTCAGAAAAGTTATCATGATAAGAGGAGGAAAGACCTTGAGTTTAGTGAAGGAGAACATGTGTTTATGCGAGTTACTCCGATGAGTGGTATTGGTCGAGCTTTGAAGTCAAAGTTGACTCCACGATTTATTGGTCCTTTTGATTACCAAGAGAGTTGGGAAGGTTGCATATCAGTTGCTTTGCCGTCACTTGCAATTTGCATGATGTTTTCATGTGTCTCGGTGAGGAAGTACATTCTGATCCGTCTCATGAGATTCGGGTAGATGATATACAGTGCGAAAATTTGATGTGGGCGATACTGTGAGAATGAGGATCGGAAGTTGAAGCAGTTGCGAGGCAAAGAGATTGCATTGGTAAGAGTGGCTTGGGGAGGACCAGCTGATGGAAATGTTACTTGGGAGCTGGAGAGTCAGATGAAGGACTCGTATCCCGAACTATTCATCTGAGGTATGTTTTCGAGGACGAAAACTCTTTTAAGTTGGGGGGAGTTGTGACACCCCAAAATAATTCGGTAATTAAATAATTATGATTTTTAATTATTAAATTAATTGAGGACATAATTTATTTAACATATTGGATTATTAAGATTAATGATGGAATTAATTGGAGAATGAGAAATAATACTTATTTTATTTATGTTAAAAGGAATAAAAAGGAATAAAATAAGGAAAGAAGGAAAATAGAGTCATTTTTGGAGAAAACAAGATACGTGAAGTGAGAAGAGGAGAAAAGAAGGAAGAAAACCTAGAAGTGTCAGATTCGAAGAACCCACAAGGTAAGGGGTGATTTCGATTGATTATTCCGTATTATAGGTTTTGATTTTAATGTTATGGATCATAGCATGTTAGGAAATCTTAGTTTGGGGATTTCTAGGTTTCCATGGGTGTATACCTAATGGTGTCAGATTGTGTCAGAATGTATAAATTTATGGATTTGTATGATATAGGATCATTACTGATGAATAAAACATGTTATACTGTATGTTATTGATGATGAATGAGCGAAATTATGGTGTCGAAATGTGTGGCACGTTTTGGAATGAAGAGAAAAATGGTTTTGGGAAATAATGCTGTCAAAACTAAATTTTTGGGTCTGAAGGTCGTGGGAACCGGTTCCCCAGTGGGAGAACCCGGGTTCCAGCTTTTAAAATGGTGAAAAATGGCATTTTGAACACAGGAACCGGTGTCATACCCCAAATTTTGACCTAATATACCACCATACATTTGCATCATTGCATAACTAACAGTTCAGATAGCATTAGTCGGGTATAGCATTCACAGGTCAAAATTAGAGTTTCATCAGATTTTCATCTGATTCAAGAGCTAACCAATTAGGGTTTGAGATTTTCTCACTCCATTTGATCTATTTTGATCAAATCATCAGCCTTCAATCCTCAGATATCCATTTTTCTCATAGATCAATCGAGGATCGACCAATTAGGGTTTTGGTCGAGCATAGGCATTCTCGATTTTTGAGCGAGAATTGACTTTTTGGATAGATATTGGTCATTGTATCTTAGATATAACATCTTGACCTAATTTACGGATTCAAAACATCACGAGGTTCACGAAATTCATCGGTCAATTTCGAAGCGTCGATGAAATTTCATCTGCAGAAAAGTCAAACTTTGACTTTTGGTCAAATTTTTCAAAACAAAACTTTTCAATCATCAAAATACTTCAAATGATCCATCATGATCATAAAAATCAAAGAATTTGGAAAAGTCAACAAAAGTCAAAATTTCTATAACTTAGAAAAATTTCTAAGTGTTGAAATTTCACATTTTTTCCAAACTTCAAGCCATTTTTTCACCTAGTTCCAATTGAAATTTGAAAAAACTCAAACCATGAAAGTTGTAGATCATGGAAAAATATTTCCAAAATGTCCAAGAACTCTCAAATCCATGGAGTCTAGCTACATTTTGAATTTGAAATTTAGAGCTCAAAATCCATAATTTTCAAGTACAAACTTGTAAAATTATAGGTCATTTTGTTTTTGCATTTAAACCACTTGCCACCTTGCCAAATTGACTCATCAAACTGATAAACATCAGTGAAAAGTGATGATTGAAGATTGGATCAAGTTTGGATAAATTCACACATGGTAAAAAAGGAACCTTCCTTTTGCTTTACAAATGACAATCTTGCCCTCTAAGCTTTCTTTGAATATCCAAATGCCATGTACTTCCTTGCCTAACAATTCAGACTTTTGGCTTATAAAAGGATCACCATTTCAAGAGAAATCAACCCCAAGAAACTTCACAAAATCCATGCTTTCTTTCACTTTCTTGAAAATCAAGCAATTAGTGCAAAGTTGAGAAACATAGCATTTTTTAGTTTGAATTAAAAACATGGTAAATCTTGGTGTCTAACATGTTTCAGTACCAACATGTAACTTGTTCATAACTTAAAATCAAACTAAAAGCAAGAGAAAATCAGTTTTCACTTTTCAATTTTTCAAAACTTCAAAACTGCCTACGCAATCGAATCCTTGGCTTGGTTTGATTAAACTGTGTTGTGATCACTCAAACATCATCTATGAACCTCATAGACATGATCCAAAACAAGAACAGCAAGCTGTAACTGCTTTAACCCCGATTTCCAGTTTGCATTTGAGCTCTATGCAGGTTGACTTGGTCAGAGAAATTCAAGCATGCTCTTGAGGTGCAGACCATTCATACACCATCCATACATGCCGCTGGTGCTCTAAAGATCGAGAAATCGCAACTGGAAGTGCTCTAGAATCGATTTCGATCTTCACTTTTCCAGGTATGAACACGAACTTGGTTCTCATAATTCTTTGATTCAATTGAGAAAAGCTCTTGGCCATTTGTTTTCTTCACTAATAACGAATGATAACCCTCAACAAAATCAAACAATCATGAACAATCCATCATTTAATTTGAAAAATCAGTTTTAGGGTTCATAAGTGTCCTTCGAATCAAAATCATTCTGGGCTAAATATAAATGAAATTAACAACCATGTTCATGTTCGGGATGAAAAAACGATCAAGTTTGATTTTTATATCACTTAATTTGGTTGAGAAACGAAGATTTGAGCTGGGATTTGGCAATCTGAAAATCAAATGAGAAACCCAGAATTACGCGCGTGTTCTTCATTGTTCTTCATTTTAAATTTTCAAATAATCCAATATCATATTAACGCGTGTCATTTTCCACTAACACATTCAAACGTTGGCCTAGTGGTTGGCTTGCTCTTAGTTCTTTACGCCACGTGGTACACCTCATGGTCATGGGTTCAAAACCAGAAGACCAAATTTTTACAAACTTGTCATATTTTCATGTTTTTTATCAAACTTCAACAATTTTTTAACCAATCAAAACTTCTCATTTTGAGATGATTTTTGCACACTTGTCATTTAATATATATATTTTATGATTATGTCAAAAATCCAAAAATATTTTCATCGATTAATTTTAATCGAAAGCGACATTACGAACACTTTTCAAACCTCCTTAAAAAGTGAATTTTTCATGTTTTCGACTTCCGATTTTTTTCAAAACTTCTCATAAATGAACCTCACATTTCAAAACATTTTTCAAATCATTTTTCAAAACATTTCATCAAACTTGCATCTTTTACCATAATCGATCCAATTCAAAACGATAAAACTGAATTTGTTTCTTCTCGAATCTCTCGATCGATCATGGGCCACCCTTATGGTGTAAGTCCCAACCCTTTATGTACATACTTAGCTTTATTTGTACATATTCAAAACGCCTTTGTCAATATTCAAACATAAACAAATTTCTTTCATTTGTTTTTCATTCGTTTGTCTATCACGAATCCATTGGTTTTAAAGGAAGAATTCTCCTGAGTAAAACTTCTTTCAAATCAATGGGCCTCCATCACGGTGTAAGTCCCATAACATTCTTTTATGTACATAATATTTCTTTGTACATATCAAACTTTTGTCAAATACTTTTTACAAACTTTCATACATACATAACAGATATTTCAAAAACAAACTTTTATCATACATAACATGTTCTTTTTCAAAACCTTTTATCCGCATATCTGATACTCTTTTTGAAAATACTTTTACAGATAAACTTTGATCAATCATTTCATTTCATCTGTACATTTTACTGAATACCATTGGTATTGAAAGGAGCATTATTCCTGTGAAACTACTTTCAAATCAATGGGCCTCCCTACGTGTAAGTCCCACCCTCCTATGTACATCCATCTTTGTGCGTACATAAAAACTCATTCGTGTACATATTCATTTCCTTGTACACAATTTAAACTTGTGAATAATCAAGTTACGCTCGTTTTAAGCGTTCGTTTCACGAGACACTTGTTTATATTTCATAAACTGCTGTAAATAAACATCATGCATTGTTTATATTTCCTTCATAAACTCCTGTGAATACATATCACACACACACACCTGTTTATACAAACTGTCTAATAATAACATAACAATTAGACTAATCAATAGGTTTCCCAGAGTTTAGCCTCCGCTTGGGCTTCATACAAGACAACTCATCACCAATTGAGTTTAGCCTCCGCTTGGGCTTCATACAAGACAACTTATCCCCAGCATGGGTCAGCCTTCTCTTGGGCTTTGTGCAAAGAAACTCTCCCACAGAGTTAGCCTCCGCTTAGGCTTCGTATAAGACAACACTCCCCTGTTGAGTCAGCCTCCTCTTGGGCTTCGTTCAAAAGAACTCCTCATTGAGTTTAGCCTTCTCTTGGGCATCATACAATGAAAGAGATAGGAAATCTCTTAACAGTCTCCTCTTGGGCTTCCAATACAAAGAATCACCCGCGCTAAGATAGAACCCTGAAAGGATGGTTTCCCAGTGAAATCACTTTCAAATTCCCCAATGAGTAAAATTTCCCGGTGAAATTGCTCTTATTTAGAAAAGGATGGTTTCTCGGTGAAATCCCTTTCAAGCCAAAGACAGCCATACCCTATAGCTTCCTCTTGAGCTTCATACAAGGACCCTCGATGACCCTCGAAATGCCTCCTCTTGGGCTAACAATACAAGGACCCATGGGCTTCTTAAAAGCATCCCTTTAATCCAATCAATTTCTCCTTGAGATTTAGACATCTATCATCTCTATGGAAGAAGTATCTCATCTATTACATCACATACAGTCAAAAACTTTTCAAAACTTTTCAAACTTTTCAAACTATTTTCAAACAAAAAAACATCTCTTAACAGTAAGTGGTAACGCTTGTACACTCAAGCAAAACACCCAATGCTTACAGTTAAAAGATTCAAACATCTTTTTCAAACATCTTTCTTAAACATGTAAGTGGTAACGCTTGTATACTCAAGCAAAACACCTAATACTTACGACGAAAGATTTTAATCAATCAAACTTTTCAAAATGTATGTGATGAAATAGATTAGATACATTTTTCATTAAGATGACATTTGTGCATCTCTTACTAACATCCCGTTGCTTTCCACTAGCATAAGTGGAACTACGATTGCTCGACTTTCTCAACATCCTTTTGAGAATACGTAGGCAAGGTCTTATCCTTGCCGAGCAAATTTCTATCTCCCGGACCAAACAAACCATAGAACCACAGATCCGAGCTACAAATGCTCTAATTCCCACTAGGGGATATGTATGCAGAAGATCCACAGATCTTTTCGAGCACAATAATAACAAAACCTAGAATCCCACATAATCTACTGTTTCTTAAAATCCAAAGGAGAAACTTTCCCAATCATAGAAATAACAATTAAAAAATACACAACATATCAAATGTATTCATATATAAAGTGTAGATAACTACATATATTTAGGGTGCTCCATCTATTCCTTTATATACCAATCCCCTTACTCGAGAATCTCCCAATGCGTTATGTCTAGTTTGCGCTAGTCGTTACGCATACCAATATCAATTGAGGGTATTTCACTTTCCCTTTTTCATAATCATCAAATCATCTTTCTTGTGTTGAAAATAATAAAGCTTGATGCTCATGGCATCTTTATAAACAAATCAAAAGATTTAAATCGTTGCGTGCGGAAGATCCGAACTCACGTTCGCTCCTGAGTCACCTTTAACGCGAACAGGAAAAATGGCGACTCTGGGGAGTGTTGAAACTTTGTTTTTCAAAAAAGAAAAGCGTTACTCGCCGGAGCACCAAGCTTTTTTGTTTTCAAAAGAAAAGAAAGGGATAAGCTTTTCATATTTTGCATATATCTTTTTTCTTTATTGTGTGTTTCGCGATTTCACTTGATGGAAAGAAATCCTAACCGGATTTAAGAAACATTTTAAGATCTAGGTGGAGGTATTAATCGTGAGCGCTCAATGCTTTCGAAGTTAATATTTCCGCGAGTGGAGGTTGTCTTGAGGATATTGTGTTTAAGCAAGTAATTGCGAAGACTGTATTTTCGGAGAACTTAAGAAGTCGAGTGGATAGAACACATAAACCATCCGCCATTAGGATGTAGTGCGAGATTATTCGGTGTAAGCCTAGAGTAATTGTCATGTGATACTACGATCAGCGAGTTTCTCTTGAAAATATTATTGGACCATCGAGTATTCACCAAATCCAATAATGTTTTGAAGGGAGTGTTGAGCTGATTATCGATAGAACCGATTCACGGATGAATAAGCCCTTAGAACTTAACCCGTTGATTCTTATCGTTATGCTCGTGAAAAACTAAACATTCATTTTTTTCATTCATTTTCATTCTTCCCATTTCCAAAGAATTTAGAGATTTTTCTTTGTAAAATATTTTAGGTTAGAGTGATGGACGCCGAGGAAGATTCACCAAAAGATACGTTTTAGGATTCCCGCGTAGGAAAATTGAAAGAGTTAGCATCCTTGGTAGAAGATCCCTCAGATTTTAGAAAACGCTATGGAACTCTTTTAACTCTTTTGAACGCTAACGTCGATGAAGGACTTCTCAAAACCTTCGTTCAATTCTACGATCCAGTCTATCGCTGTTTCACTTTCCCCGATTATCGATTGATGCCTACTTTGGAAGAGTATGCATATCCTAGGAATCTCGATGTCGGACAAAGTGCCTTTCAATGGTTTGGAAGCCATTCCTAAGTCACAAGTCATTGCAACAATGACTCATTTAAAGAAACCTGAGATAGACAAAAACCTAACTACCAGAGGAAAACTCTTAGGACTAACTTCAAAGTTCCTAATGGAGAAGGCTCTCAAATTCTCTGAAGCCGGTAGTATGGTAGCCTTTGAAGCTATTTTAGCTTTACTCCTCTATGGATTGGTGTTGTTTCCCAACGTCCCAAATTTCATTGATATCAACGCCATAAGGATCTTTCTGATTGGAAATCCCGTTCCCACTCTGCTTGGTGACACGTACGTCTCTATTCATCATAGGAATCGTCAAGGAGACGGAACTATCGTGTGTTGTGTACCTCTGTTTTTCAAATGGATTACTTCACATTTGCCTAAATCTCCTATTTTCTGCAAAAACAAAGACGAGTGGCATTGGTCCAGAAGACTCATGTCTCTTACAAACGACGATATCCATTGGTATACCTTGGCAAACAATGAGATGGAAATCATTGAGAGCTGTGGAGAATTTGCCAACGTACCTCTCATTGGTACGAAAGGAGGAATCAACTACAACCCATTTCTAGCAAACGTCACTCGGATCGCAAATTCGTAAACCTCCGGTTTCGGGTGAAAGCTACTTTTATCACGAAGGAGAGGATTCCCAAGGATTGAAGGCTAGGATGATCAAAGCTTGGCATCACATCCGAAAGAAAGGAAAAGGTAAGGCAAAGAATTGTGTAGCCATGGAAACCTACACTTCTTGGATAAAGAAGAGAGCGAAGGAATTCCGAATGCCTTACGCTTATGAGGATCCCATGTTCTCAGTCGCTTCAAAATCAACAAATTTTCCCGTTGAAGCTGTGGGAGAATACCAAGAAGCCTTGACCAAGATAAGGTTTGAGAAAGAAGCTTTGGAAAGCAAGTTCCTTAAGACCAGCCTTGAGAATGAAAAGCTCAAGAAGCAAGTCAAAGATCATGAAAAGACGCTCTACTTCCAGGATGAATGGCTCATGGAGAAAGATGAGAAGATTCGCCAGAAGGATAACGCCATCCAGAAATACGTCAAGGAAAGGAAAAGAAAGCTTGAGGAAATGACAACCAGCAAGCCCGCTCCCAACGAGTGGAAGAGAGTCATTAGCAAGCTAAAAGCCGAGAAAGCCAAACTAAAAGCTCACTATGGGAAGGAAATCCTAAAGCTGAAGCTGCATCAAGCCTTTGGATCGTCATCCGACGAAGATGTTTAATTAGTTTAATTTAGTTTGTATTTTTTATCATTTATTGTATCATTTGTGTGAGCAATGCTCCAACAAAAAAACAATTGTTGTAATCTTCCTTCATTAATCAATAAAATTCGTGTTTTCCATCCAAATATTTGCCAGAAATATCTCGTTTAGTGTAAATTCTTTGGAAATTTCTTTTCTTTACAATCATATTCATGCATCATACTTTACATTTAAGTCTACCATCTAGAGTCTAATCATTCACAGTTTTGAACTGTCACTTTTCCAGATAGAAAATTTTCAAGTTGTCGTGTCTTAGAGTTTCTCGACTGCGTCCGCAGCCAACTCGAACGTACGATACCAGAGCAAAAAGAAGAAAAGTAATGGAGAATTTTGAGCAAGAAAATGTTGAACTCCGTAGTACTGTAACTACGCTACAAGAAGAAGTGGAAAGACTCACATCTTTGGTCAACTCGCTTGCCACAACGCAAAGTCAACAAGCAGCATCGAGCAGTCATAACCAAATAGCAACTTCAGAGGATACTACTACTCCAGTTTCAACTGTCGCAGTCAGTAGTTCACCTTTCAGCATGCCAGAGGGCTATCCATGGGGAATGCCTTTTAACTTCGGCATTGGAGTTCGCCAACCGACTTCTCAAACAACCTCGCTTGAAATACCTACTTTGCAGCAAAACGCTACGTTCACTCCACAACGTGGAATAACTTTTCCATAAGTAACAATGTCGGTCTCTCAACCGATCATGTTGAATTCAGCTTCTGTAGTGCACACTACCACCGACGAAGAAGTTCATCACACTCCAGGAAATAGCACGAACACTCGTGGTTCAATGGAAAATCTCCAGGAACAACTCCTCAAAATGCAGCTTGAGATAAAAACGATTCAAGGGAAAGAATTGTTTGGGAAAAGCGCCCAGGATCTCTGCTTAGTCCCTCGTGTGAAAATACCTGCGAAATTCAAAATCCCGGATTTTGAAAAGTACAAAGGGAATTCTTGTCCTCAGAGTCATCTTACAATGTATGCTAGGAAAATGTCTACGTACAATGAGGATCATCAGCTGTTAATTCATTACTTCCAGGATAGTCTCACCGGTGCCGCACTGAAGTGGTACATGGGTTTAGACAGCACGAATATCCAATCATTCAACGACTTAGGTAAAGCCTTCGTCCAGCAATACAAATTCAACTTGGATATGGCTCCTGATAGGGATCAACTCCGCTCCATGTCTCAAAAGGAAAGAGAGACATTCAAGGAATATGCGCAACGATGGAGGGAAATTGCTGCCCAAGTCAACCCGCCCTTGGAAGAAAAAGAGATGACTAAGGTATTCTTGAATACTCTAAACTCATTCTACTATGAGCGAATGATCGCTAGCGCTCCCGGTGACTTCAACGAAATGGTAAGCATGGGAATGCGACTAGAAGAAGGGTTCGGACAGACGTCTAACCAAGGAAGTAGGATCTTCTAGTAATACCAAGAAAGTTGGAACCGTTTCCCAAGGAAAAAGAACATGACGTAGGAATGGTATCCCGAGGAAACCACGCAAGAATGTCATTCAACAACGACGGTAGCGCCATAGCGCCCATGTCAACACAACTCAAGAATTGCTCCGCAATTTAACAAAGTCAACAAACTCAACAGCCTCGTCAGCAGGCTCAGGTTTCACAACCAAAACCGTCGCCTCGGGTCACTCGTTCGACCCAATTCCCATGCGTACGTAACTTTACCTCGATAGAAAGGAATCTAATACGACAAGGTTACCACCTCCGGTCCGAAAAACTACCATGGTGGTACAAAGTCGACATGTCTTGCCCTTTTCACCAAGGGCACCAGCCGTGACCTTGAGCATTGCATAGCATTGAAGGCGAAGTACAAAGATTAGTGAAGGCTAATCTTCTTTCCTTCGAAACACAAGTCCGAATGTGCAAGCCATCCACTTCCGACCATAGTGGACACTCGGTGAATCTAATGCTAAGGAATACAGACGGTACCTTGTCACGGATGTAAACTTAGTCAAAGGAAACTTAGTGCATCTTCATGAAGCATTACCATGAGCACCTTCACTAAGCATGATTATGCTTGCTATATCTGCTCCAAGAATATCCATGGATGTCCCACCATAAGAGCGAGATATTCACATTTGTTAGACATTGGTGATTTACAAATCTACAGAAACCGAGATGACCATGACGTAAATACAATAGGGCATTTTCCGCATGAGCTTTTAGTCTCAGATATCAACTCGGAAAATCCCGAAGTAAACGTTGTGATCCCTTGTTTCAACATACCCGAGCATGTGGAGATCGCGTTGGTTCCAACATTCCAACATCTCCTTTGGTAATTTGCCCACCTGGTCCTGTTCCGTACAGTTCTACTAGAGCAATTCCTTACCAGTATAATGCAACCTTGATAGAGGATGGGAAGGAGAAACCCATGCCTACACTTCCATTAATGTCAATATAATCGGACGAGTAGCGAAGTGGACGAGTACACGCTCCATTGCCACCAAAATCGCCTTGACTCCGTTGTTAAAACCAAGTTAACATATCCTCTAAGAATCACTGCGATTCCCATTGTTAATTCAGTACAAACATTGGTTCTCTTGATGGAACCAACATCAACTCGACTTTGACGAGATCACGAAACTAATCAAGAAGAGCGAATATCGAGTCGTAGACCAATTGATGCAAACTCCTTCAAAATTTCAATCTGTCTTTACTCCTTAACTCAAGCTCACCGAGAAGCTTTAATGAGAGTACTAGACCAGCTTATGTGGATCACGATGTGACTACAGACCAATTTGGAGGATCGTCTCCAACATAACAACTGCAACAATCGAGTTTTAGTGACGAAGAACTTAGGAAGAAGGAAAGATCACAACTTGGCCTTGCACATCTCGATGATTTGCCACGATTCCCTATCCAATGTATTGGTGGATACAGTTCGTCTTTAAGCGTAATGCCAAAAGCGACGCTCGTTTAGCTTACAAAGGAACGCCAATGAAGTTCAACGACATCATAGTAAGAGCTTTCGATGGATCGAGAAAGTCGTTATTGGGAAGTTGATCTCCCAATGACAATTGGCCCTCACACTTTCAAAATTACGTTCCAAGTCATGGATGTACCACCGATAGTTGCTTGCTAGGAAGACCTTGGATCCACGATGCGGGCGTAACTTCTACTCTCCATCGAAATTAAAATTCACGAGAAATGGAAAGTTGGTGACCATCGGTGTGAACAAGCTTTACTTGTAAGTCATCTATCCAGTTTCTCCTTCATCACGCTAATGACATTGAGCGCCGCATCTCCCGTAAAATCCGTTGAAGATGAATCTACTAAAATGGATCATCTATCTCTTCATAAAAAGCGGCACAAATGGTGAAAGATGGCAATACTCGAGGATGGGGACAAGTTATCAAACCTCAAGAATGAAATGAAAACGGACTCGGGTTCACACCGTATTCTACAAAAACAAGAGAAAGATGAAGCACTTCCCGATTAAGGAAGTATTTCACATGGAGGTTTCTTAAACCACGTTCAAGAGGTTAATGTTGTAACCATTGAAGAGGATGAAGATGATCCATCGAATCAAGAATGGAGCACTTATTTGAATAGCCACGTATGTGTCTCAAGAGGAATCATATGCACCGGTGATCAATTCAAAGACATGTCCCTGCAGCAACATGAAAATCCACCAGTCCCTGCTGAAGTTTGGGATACCTTGGGAGAACCAAGTGGCAAATACGACTACATGGTGAAATACTCTGCGCCAGAAAGCTCAAAAATCCGGATTGAAGATATCCAACCCACAGGATGGGGTGATGACTTTGACTACCCTAGTCAATCAGAAGAGGAATACTCGTCTTCTCAAACTAATCAACAGATCGAGGTCCCAAATGAAGATCTCTGTTTCAACACGTCTGTGGATTTCACCAAGCCAGATCCTAGTTACCACTACATCAACATGATCACTAAAGATCAAGAGTATGATTCAGGATACGATGCGGAAAGTGTCGCTGACAACGAGTCTCTTCACTCCGAAGACTGGAAGGAACATCCCCAGTATTCAACACAAAGATCAACAGGAAGTACAAAGGCTATCTCTCATACTTCCCGATCTGTTAATCAAGAAGATTGCTTTAGCAGCACCAAAGGCAAAGGCCATCGTCCAGAGTCTTCAAAGCCTGCTCAGCCAGCAATCAAAGTTTACTCAAGGGTTAAACCAAGCGGAAAATTACCCGAGTACCTCGACTTCCAAGGAGTTCGTCACTATTGGAAACCTGTTGAAGTTAGGACTAATGTTCATAGCTCTAAGTAGTTTATCTTTGCTTTTTGTTTTATAGGGTTTAGCTTTTAAATAATTTCTCTTTGTCTTGCCCAAGACAAATGAGTTTGTATTTTAGGGCCCTGTTCATATTGTGAAACATAAATAAAATGTGTTGTTTTGTTTCCACTCTCTGTGTTTATTTTTATTTTTACCCTTTTTTGGAAATGATAATCCTAAAAAACACAGTAAAAAAAAAATCTTCAAAAAAAAATCATAATGAAAAATTAATCTGCAACACTTTCACAAAAAAAAAATGATGATAAAAACTTTTTTTTAATCAAACAATAATCAAAAATGCAGATTAAACAAATGGACAAATCCATTGAAAGCAGTAACTCTATGCTCTCTCCCAACTTTGAAATCCCCTGTAAAGTCGCCGAGGAAGAAGTTGAAGAAGAGATCCCAGATGAGATTTCTAGACTGCTAAAACACGAGAGTACCCACTCGGGACATCGTACAAGGATAAGAAAACTCTAAGGAGGCTTTCCAGGAATTTCTTCCTCAATGAAGATATTCTATACAAAAGAAACTTCGACATGGTTTTGCTCAGATGCGTCGACAGACGAGAAGCAGACACGATCATCCATGAAGTGCATGAAGGGTCCTTTGGAACTCATTCGAATGGGCATGCAATGTCCAGAAAGATCTTAAGAGCAGGATACTATTGGATAACGATGGAATCTGATTGCTGCAAACACGTTAAAAGATGTCACAAGTGCCAGATCTACGCAGATAAGATCCATGTGCCTCCGACTCTACTCAACATTCTCTCCTCTCCGTGGCCTTTCTCCATGTGGGGCATTGACATGATTGGAATGATTGAACCAAAAGCGTCCAACGGACATCGCTTCATTCTGGTGGCTATTGATTACTTCACCAAATGGGTCGAAGCAGCATCTTACGCCAACGTCATAAGACAAGTGGTTGTGAGGTTCATCAAGAACAACCTCATTTGCCGATATGGAATACCAAGTAAGATCATTACTGACAATGGATCTAACTTGAACAACAAAATGATGAAAGAACTGTGTGAGGAATTCAAGATTGAGCATCATAACTCGTCTCCTTACCGGCCAAAGATGAGCGGTGTTGAAGCCCAACAAGAACATCAAAAGATCGTCCGAAAATGGTCATCACTTACAAAGACGCGAAATGTCATTTGCTCGCATGGGTATCGTACGCACTTCAACAGGGCAACTCCTTTTCTCTAGTATACGGCATGGGCGGTGCTCCCGTAGAAGTTGAGATCCCATCAATGAGAGTTCTCATGGAAACTAAGTTATCCGAGGTCGAATGGTGTCAAAGCGATACGACCAACCGAACTTAATTGAAGAAAAGCGCTGACGCTCGTGTCACGGACAACTCTATCAAAGAAGAATGAAAAAAGCTTTTGACAAAAGGTCCGACCTCGTGAATTCGAGAAGGCGACCTCGTGCTTAAAAGATTACATCTTTTCAAACAGATTCTAGGGCAAATGGACTCCTAATTACGAAGGACCATACATCGTCAAAAGAAGCTTCTCTGCGGTGCTATGACTCTCACAACCATGGACGGCGATGAACTCCGTATCCCGTGAATCTCGCGATCAAAAATACTTTGTCTAAAAACAAAAGAACATTTCGGTAAGTCGAAAACCGAAAAGGCGGCTTAGGCAAAATGAGCGTCTCGGTGGATTGAAAACACGAAAAGGCGATCCAGCAAAAATTAGAGACAATAAGCGAAATTATCCGATAGATCGAAAACACGAAAGGCGATCTAGGCAAAAACAAGGATACAAAGCGACAAAGTAATCGATGTATTTTGTCCACATGAAGAATTTTCCATCAACGGATCTTCAATCAACTCTTCTGAAGCAACAAGCACAGTTGGAATTCAAAGTTGTTAGGGATAGTAGTGGTTATTTGCTTTCAATGTAGCATTTTCCCAATAAATTATCATTTCCAACCTTTGTAAATAGTACATGGAATCACGCCTTTGGCTGATTACCATTCTATTCAATAAATTTGAGCCTTGTGCCTTTTGTTTGCAATTCCTACTTTATTCTGTTTTGCAAAATAACGCTTTTATTGTGAAAATCACTTTTTGAAACTAAAATGTTTTAAATGAATTTTTACTTCAAAATTTTGAAACAAAAGCAAAATTCTCCTTTGAAACTATGAACACGGAAATAACTTCAACCGTTTCTCCAAGAGTGTTTCGATCCCAGTGGGAGCCTCTGTGATCTTCTCCTCATCAGAAATCATCAAAGAACGGTATTCTTATCCAAAAAAGAATCCCCGACCAAGTTGCCAATGAAATACCTTTCTCGGAAAGTGTAAACCATGCAACTCAAATTCTTCATTAGTGAATATCTGCACCATTGCTGCAATTTTCACCAAGTATTTGTTCGAACTGTGACGCGGTCCTTTTCCCAAATATCCCTTTAGTGTCTTTGTCAAGTATTGTTAGCATGCATATAACATTCATGACATTCATACATAATAGCATCATTCATTGCATTTTTGCATCTCTCAAAATGTTTGCTTCCAAATCATGGTTATATATACTCATACGAGTATATCATATCCCAAGAATATCTCCAAACAGAAAGATACTTTTTCTTTGTTTCCCAACGGAGTATTCCCAAACAGAAAGGATATGTCTTCCTTTTTCCGGGCAAAGTCCCCAAACAGAAATGCATTTTCTTCTCTATCATATTCGCCATGAGATTATCCTCGTTGGGAACAATGTCTTGATTAATTTCTTTCTCTCGGTTCATTCTGGATAGAACACATCTTATTCACAAAGTCAATACGCAACAACTCATTTCTCAAGATTTACCTTGTTATAGTTATCACTTTGCTGATAATTGGTAACATCTTCAAAACCCATTACCATACTATATCACAAGGTGATAATTGGTAATATCATTTCCATTACCTTAAACATTGTCACAAAGTCGAGAAGGTAATCTTTTTGTTTCCCAAAACGAAACAGATATTCACATTCTCTGTGAATCATTCTTTCCCCAGCGAAACATATTGTTTGTTTCCCAACAGATAGGATTCTCTTTTCTCAAAACAGATCGAGTCATCCTCATAAATTTTTCCCCATCATGTCATTTCTTTGACATCCTTTGGGTAAAACTTTTTTAATCATTTTGCATCATCCGCATTTTTTGGTATCTTAGGTCCAAATTTTGCGTATTCTGATATTTAAGTATCTTTACACCTATCAAAACGAAGATATTCCTCTTCATCTCTCAGGTTAAAGAAACTTAAATAGGGGCATCTGTCATACCCCAAATTTTGACCTAATATACCACCATACATTTGCATCATTGCATAACTAACAGTTGAGATAGCATTAATCGGGTATAGCATTCACAGGTCAAAATTAGAGTTTCATCAGATTTTCATCTGATTCAAGAGCTAACCAATTAGGGTTTGAGATTTTCTCACTCCATTTGATCTATTTTGATCAAATCATCAGCCTTCAATCCTCAGATATCCATTTTTCTCATAGATCAATCGAGGATCGACCAATTAGGGTTTTGGTCGAGCATAGGCATTCTCGATTTTTGAGCGAGATTGACTTTTTGGATAGAGATTGGTCATTATATCTTAGATATAACATCTTGACCTAATTTACGGATTCAAAACATCACAGAGGTTCACAGAATTCATCAGTCAATTTCAGAAACGTCGATGAAATTTCATCCGCGAAAAGTCAAACTTTGACTTTTGGTCAAATTTTTCAAAACAAAACTTTTCAATCATCAAAATACTTCAAATGATCCATCATGATCATAAAAATCAAAGAATTTGGAAAAGTCAACAAAAGTCAAAATTTCTATAACTTAAAAAATTTCTAAGTGTTGAAATTTCACATTTTCCAAACTTCAAGCCATTTTTTCACCTAGTTCCAATTGGAATTTGAAAAACTCAAAACATGAAAGTTGTAGATCATGGAAAATATTTCCAAAATGTCCAAGAACTCTCAAATCCATGGAGTCTAGCTACATTTTGAATTTGAAATTTAGAGCTCAAAATCCATAATTTTCAAGTACAAACTTGTAAAATTATAGGTCATTTTGTGTTTTTGCATTTAAACCACTTGCCACCTTGCCAAATTGACTCATCAAACTGATAAACATCAGTGAAAAGTGATGATTGAAGATTGGATCAAGTTTGGATAAATTCACACATGGTAAAAAAGGAACCTTCCTTTTGCTTTACAAATGACAATCTTGCCCTCTAAGCTTTCTTTGAATATCCAAATGCCATGTACTTCCTTGCCTAACAATTCAGACTTTTGGCTTATAAAAGGATCACCATTTCAAGAGAAATCAACACCAAGAAACTTCACAAAATCCATGCTTTCTTTCACTTTCTTGAAAATCAAGCAATTAGTGCAAAGTTGAGAAACATAGCATTTTTTAGTTTGAATTAAAAACATGGTAAATCTTGGTGTCTAACATGTTTCAGTACCAACATGTAACTTGTTCATAACTTAAAATCAAACTAAAAGCAAGAGAAAATCAGTTTTCACTTTTCAATTTTTCAAAACTTCAAAACTGCCTAAGCAATCGAATCCTTGGCTTGGTTTGATTAAACTGTGTTGTGATCACTCAAACATCATCTATGAACCTCATAGACATGATCCAAAACAAGAACAGCAAGCTGTAACTGCTTTAACCCCGATTTCCAGTTTGCATTTGAGCTCTATGCAGGTTGACTTGGTCAGAGAAATTCAAGCATGCTCCTGAGGTGCAGACCATTCATACACCATCCATACATGCCGCTGGTGCTCTAAAGATCGAGAAATCGCAACTGGAAGTGCTCTAGAATCGATTTCGATCTTCACTTTTCCAGGTATGAACACGAACTTGGTTCTCATAATTCTTTGATTCAATTGAGAAAAGCTCTTGGCCATTTGTTTTCTGCACTAATAACGAATGATAACCCTCAACAAAATCAAACAATCATGAACAATCCATCATTTAATTTGAAAAATCAGTTTTAGGGTTCATAAGTATCCTTCGAATCAAAATCATTCTGGGCTAAATATAAATGAAATTAACAACCATGTTCATGTTCAGGATGAAAAAACGATCAAGTTTGATTTTTATATCACTTAATTTGGTTGAGAAACGAAGATTTGAGCTGGGATTTGGCAATCTGAAAATCAAATGAGAAACACAGAATTACGCGCGTGTTCTTCATTGTTCTTCATTTTAAATTTTCAAATAATCCAATATCATATTAACGCGTGTCATTTTCCACTAACACATTCAAACGCGTTGGCCTAGTGGTTGTCTGCTTGCTCTTAGTTCTTTCTGCCACGTGGTACACCTCATGGTCATGGGTTCAAAACCCAGCAAGACCAAATTTTTTACAAACTTGTCATATTTTCATGTTTTTTTATCAAACTTCAACAATTTTTTTAACCAATCAAAACTTCTCATTTTGAGATGATTTTTTGCACACTTGTCATTTAATATATATATTTTATGATTATGTCAAAAAAATCCAAAAATATTTTCATCTGATTAATTTTTAATCGAGCCGAAAACGACATTCTGAACACTTTTCAAACCTCCTTAAAAAGTGAATTTTTCAAGTTTTCGACTTCTTATTTTTTTCAAAACTTCTCATAAATGAACCTCAAATTTCAAAACATTTTTCAAATCATTTTTCAAAACATTTCATCAAACTTGCATCTTTTACCATAATCGATCCAATTCAAAACGATAAAACTGAATTTGTTTCTTCTCGAATCTCTCGATCGATCATGGGCCACCCTTATGGTGTAAGTCCCAACCCTTTATGTACATACTTAGCTTTATTTGTACATATTCAAAACGCCTTTGTCAATATTCAAACATAAACAAATTTCTTTCATTTGTTTTTCATTCGTTTGTCTATACGCCGAATCCATTGGTTTTAAAGGAAGAATTCTCCTGAGTAAAACTTCTTTCAAATCAATGGGCCTCCATCACGGTGTAAGTCCCATAACATTCTTTTATGTACATAATATTTCTTTGTACATATCAAACTTTTGTCAAATACTTTTTACAAACTTTCATCTGTACATAACACAGATATTTCAAAAACAAACTTTTATCTGTACATAACACAGATTCTTTTTCAAAACCTTTTATTTGTACATAATACAGATACTCTATTTTTTAAAATACTTTTTACAGATAAACTTTGATCAATCATTTCTGTTTCATCTGTACATTTTACACTGAATACCATTGGTATTGAAAGGAGCATTATTCCCTGTGAAACTACTTTCAAATCAATGGGCCTCCCTTACGGTGTAAGTCCCAACCCTCCTATGTACATCCATCTTTGTCTGTACATAAAAACTCATTCGTGTACATATTCATTTCCTTGTACACAATTCAAACTTGTGAATAATCAAGTTACGCTCGTTTTAAACGTTCGTTTCACAGACACTTGGTTATATTTCATAAACTGCTGTAAATAAACATCATGCATTGTTTATATTTCCTTCATAAACTCCTGTGAATACATATCACACACACACCTGTTTATACAAACTGTCTAATAATAACATAACAATTAGACTAATCAATAGGTTTCCCAGAGTTTAGCCTCCGCTTGGGCTTCATACAAGACAACTCATCACCAATTGAGTTTAGCCTCCGCTTGGGCTTCATACAAGACAACTTATCCCCAGCATGGGTCAGCCTTCTCTTGGGCTTTGTGCAAAGAAACTCTCCCACAGAGTTAGCCTCCGCTTAGGCTTCGTATAAGACAACACTCCCCTGTTGAGTCAGCCTCCTCTTGGGCTTCGTTCAAAAGAACTCCTCATTGAGTTTAGCCTTCTCTTGGGCATCATACAATGAAAGAGATAGGAAATCTCTTAACAGTCTCCTCTTGGGCTTCCAATACAAAGAATCACCCGCGCTAAGATAGAACCCTAAAAGGATGGTTTCCCGGTGAAATCACTTTCAAATTCCCCAATGAGTAAAATTTCCCGGTGAAATTGCTCTTATTCAGAAAAGGATGGTTTCTCGGTGAAATCCCTTTCAAGCCAAAGACAGCCATACCCTATAGCTTCCTCTTGAGCTTCATACAAGGACCCTCGATGACCCTCGGAATGCCTCCTCTTGGGCTAACAATACAAGGACCCATGGGCTTCTTAAAAGCATCCCTTTAATCCAATCAATTTCTCCTTGAGATTTAGACATCTATCATCTCTATGGAAGAAGTATCTCATCTATTACATCACATACAGTCAAAAACTTTTCAAAACTTTTCAAACTTTTCAAACTGTTTTCAAACAAAAAACATCTCTTAACAGTAAGTGGTAACGCTTGTACACTCAAGCAAAACACCCAATGCTTACAGTTAAAAGATTCAAACATCTTTTTCAAACATCTTTCTTAAACATGTAAGTGGTAACGCTTGTATACTCAAGCAAAACACCTAATACTTACGACGAAAGATTTTAATCAATCAAACTTTTCAAAAGTGTATGTGATGAAATAGATTAGATACATTTTTCATTAAGATGACATTTGTCTGTCTCTTACTAACATCCCGTTGCTTTCCACTAGCATAAGTGGGAACTACGATTGCTCTGACTTTCTCAACATCCTTTTGAGAATACGTAGCACAAGGTCTTATCTTTGCCGAGCAAATTTCTATCTCCCTCGGACCAAACAAACCATAGAACCACAGATCCGAGCTACAAATGCTCGATTCCCACTAGGGATATGTATGAGAAGATCCACAGATCTTTGCGAGCACAATAATAACAAAACCTAGAATCCCACATAATCTCTTTCTTAAAATCCAAAGGAGAAACTTTCCCAATCATAGAAATAGCAATTAAAAACACACAACATATCAAATGTATTCATATATAAAGTAGATAACTACATATATTTAGGGTGCTCCATCTATTCCCTTTATATACCAATCCCCTTACTCGAGAATCTCCCCAATGCGTTATGTCTAGTTTGCGCTAGTCGTTCGCATACCAATATCAATTGAGGGTATTTCACTTTCCCTTTTCATAATCATCAAATCATCTTTCTTGTGTTGAAAATAATAAAGCTTGATGCTCATGGCATCTTTATAAACAAATCAAAAGATTTAAATCGTTGCGTGGAAGATCCGAACTCACGTTCGCATCCTCAAGCGTCACCTTTGCGAACAACCGGTTCTGTGTGGGAGGAACGGGTTCCACGATGATTTTTCCAGAAATGAAAGTTTATTTTGGGAAGGTTCTACCGGAGGAACCGGGTTCCCATACATTTTCGAGGGCACTTTTTTTGAGGAACCGGTTACTCGAGGAGGAACCGGGTTCCATGAAATATTTTGAAAATTTTAAAACTTCAAAATTCATAACTTTCAAACCGTAAGTCCGTTTTGAGCGCCGTTTGGGACGTTATTTCCTAAATTTAATGCTCTACCTTATGAAATAAAAATATTTTGGAAAACTTGAAATTATTTTGGAAAATTCAATTTCGAACTAAATGATTATTAACTGACACATAATGATGTATGTGTAGTAGAGGAACTTTGGTGATGAGGACACTGGTAATGTGTAGATGTAATAGCATGTTTATGCTGATGTTAGATGTATGCATGATTGGTTGATATATCATGTTGATTGGTTTGCATGTTTATGCTGATGTTAGATGTATGCATGATTGGTTGATATATCATGTTTATTGTTGTGATTCAGTTATGTTAATTGAATGTATACATAGACTGATTGATGTTGCATGCTAGTGATGTGCGTGCATTTTCATTGTTTGGTGAAGTTAATTCCCATTGTGCGGAATTTGACTTGGATTGCCGATAACCGATACCCGAGTGACGATGGGTGGTTAGGCTGGATTCGTGTCCGGTTGGTTATGGACAAATCGATGGTACTGTATCCGGTTGATGATGGATCAGTGTTGGGTGACTTGGTCACGAGTCGGTACCGCATGCATTGAGTCTGCATTGTATTTGTATGAAGTGGTAACATGTTAGGATGTCTTCCAGTGTTACTCTTCTTGGATTGTTATGATTATGCATGATGAATATGGTTGTGTGTGTGAATCTGAATTTATGTTAAGTGGGTGAAATAATATGCTTGTGATATATTATTAATTGAAAGACTTATAATATGCTTTAATTATGAGAAGTCTGTTGCTGCGGTGTAGCGGCAAGCAAAGAGTTGGTATTATTTTTACCGGGTGATATATACCGGTTAGGTTATATCGTATCGTGTCCACAGAGATTGGTTATTGATTCGTCGTTCGACAATTCTACCGTTAATGAGTTTGAGATTAAAAGAAATGAAAATAAAAGACAAAAAGTAAATGAACAAAAAGTATAAAGGATAGACATCTTGTCTGGAACGAATGTAAACTACCCGTCACAGACTTAAATCTACCACCCATGTCATACTCGGCCTACGATACTCGTTTGTGTCATCACATACCTCTCACAATCTAAGCTATTTCTAACCCAAATTGAGAATCCTCCTAAATCATCTCAATATCCATTCCTGGCATATCTCAACAACATAGGAATCAACTGCGTCACCTCCATACCCATTCCTGGCATACTTCACCGACGCAGAGGCATTAAGTTCGGATACTCTATAGTGAATGTCAGCTCTAAACCTATATCTAGCATTCGAAACTAACAGATAATCATCCTAGGTAAGAATCTAAGCAATCTATCCCTAGCAAAGCTTAAATCCCTAACATAAAGTAAAAACCCAAGATAATCACCGACACAAATTCGTAAAGCAAACTTTATACAAGCCAAAGGCGATAAATATACAAGAGTTATGAGTAGAAATACATACAAACCCCAACAAAAGAGATTACAAAGAGAAGAGAAGAAGAGGAACCACAAATCTACATTGGTTGTCAAGCCAATCGAAGAGGAATTCGACTCCGGATCATCAAAATGCAAGCTCCAATGTTGTTTTTCAAGAAAATCTATCAAAAATATGAAGGTGATGGTGTTGGGACTCAAAAATACCCAACCCATAACCTAAAAATGTGTTTTGAGCCCCTTTTAAAGAATTCTGATGTCGCAGATCGCGCTCAGCGCGCTATTCGCGCTAAGCGCGGTCTGCTATTTTCAGCATTTTATTTTTGCCGTATCTTGAGAACCGTAACTCGAAATTGCGCCCGGTTTGAAGCGTTTGAAAGCTTATTCAATGCTCTATCCAACCATGGATAAATATCAAGCTTTATTGATGATTTTTATTCTTTGATTTTGAGCTTTATTTGTTGTTGAGTTGCCCAAATCGCGCATTTGAAGCCGTGTCTTCGACACTTTATTACTCAATGCTCCAATTATGAATGAATACCTATAAAAGAGATGAAAAACTATCAAATGATACAATATTTACACAAAAACTCAATTATTCTATTATGTACATATTTATACCAAAAGCGGGGGATTTATTCGAAGAATATCAACAAAAGAACGAATAAGTGCCACAAAATGTATATACAAAATAACTACATTTTGACACTTATCAACTCTCCCCAACTTGAAACATTGTTTGTCCTCAAACAAAGTCAAGTAACTCAAAGAAACAAAGAATGATAATCAAATAATCACGAATCAACAAGTTTTGAAAACGGAAAACAAATGTATGGTTCAAACGAAAAATGTACACGCAAAATACTTACTTACCACCATCCTACAACGACAACATATAAACGAAACAAATCCTAAGTACAAAAATCATGTTAAACATTCTAAAACAAAACAAGCTCAATCATGAATCACACCTAGCAAAAATTCATCGGTAGATGAAGAACACACAAAGGTGAGGGATAAAAAATACTCCTCCACAATCTTGCAAACAATAGACTAAATTATGCATTCATCCAAAAACGTATTGAAAATACAAATGCAAGAATCACAAGGGCTTTTCAAGGTTGTAATGTGGCTTGGTTAACAAACAAGTGATAAGTCCTAAAGCTAATCGAAACAAAAACTTGCCTAAACCTAAGGGAGTGGTCAACTCACAAAGTTCCAAACAATATAATTTCAATCAAACTTCTTCATCACAAATTTCACACCAAACACACCTCACTTATTAACATAACATTATTCCTACTCTTTTGTTTTTCTTTTTCAAAACTTTTCTCTTTTTATTTTCTTTTTCTCTTAACCTCATACCAACCACAACATAAGCACATAAACATTCCTCTCCCCAACTTGAATTCAACCAACATTAATGTGTGAATACTCCCTACTTTCTTAGGCAAGGTAAGAATTCATACAACAACATATAGTTGAGGGTTCAAGAAACAAAGAAATCAACATCCATACAAAAAAGGTGAACTGACACTCATAGACAAGCATCAAGTTCAAATAAAAATGGATGTTGATAAAAGTTCAAAGGGGCTAACAAAGGATCACACACTCACAAGGTGAATTGAATATTTGGCCAAGGTAGTTATGCTCAAAATCAACAAAATGCCTTGATCATTTTCTTGCAATCATACAATCAACACGAAACAAAAGATTAAGCATAATGAAATCCAGTTAAAACAAGAATGTGAAATCTCAACATATGTAAACAATGGAAAGCTTCCTCACATTTATGGGTAAAAAGGGGACTAAAGTGATTCAATTCATGAGCAAGTAATGCAAAAAGAATGAATAGCATGGTAATTATACAAATGATAAATTTCCTAAACATGTTATGCTATAGAAAGCGATAAACGAGTACCTGACGTGTACCAACTTTGAAAACTATCATTACCATACATCCGCGAGTTGAAACGATCAAACTCGGAAAATCACCTCAAAAGTCTTCAAGTTACCGGACCAAAATTTGAGTCCAAACAACAACAAAAGCATTAGAAAAATAATACTAATTTTATTCAATACAAAAAGCCTTGGTGAAAGTGGGAAAAAGGAAAACCAAGTGAAATTTTAAAAGAATTCATGCTCTGCATAGAGCTTCGCTACACCGATTCTTGAGAAAAATGGCGACAGGTGCAACTGCTATGCAAGCTCCACTTACACATCTATACAATCTAATTTACACATCTAAACAATATTTACAATAGATACACACTTCCACAAGCTAAAACACTACAAACTTGTGGAAAATAACAAATTGACATAACAAAACTAAAGCAAATAACAATACATAAACTTGGTGAAAACGAATTAACAAGTTGAAAAGTGAAAATTTGAAATTAAGAGCAAGTCCTATTTCAACTTGTTAAAACATAATCCACCAAACAACATAAACATAAACAAACAAAAACATGCTTGTTTTACGTCATAAGCTCGACGCCTTTATTATGCGAACACTAGTAACCTCCTCTCGTCATGCCATGGTATTGCCACACCGCGCAAACCTAAAGAAAGTGTCCTAACAACCACACAACAAACGTTACGAGTACGAGACAATTCACAACATCACATGAAAACTAAGAAAATCACAAATATGTACAAGTATGGAAAGTAAACACATAACATGTACAAGTAACATATACAAGTTCATATACAAAGTCTATACAACATATACATTAATTACAAAACTCAAAAACAATGGAATTATCGCAATACAAAACCAATAAAACCAATCCCCGGCAACGGCGCCATTTTGTTGCTGCGGTGTAGCGGCAAGCAAAGAGTTGGTATTATTTTTACCGGGTGATATATACCGGTTAGGTTATATCGTATCGTGTCCACAGAGATTGGTTATTGATTCGTCGTTCGACAATTCTACCGTTAATGAGTTTGAGATTAAAAGAAATGAAAATAAAAGACAAAAAGTAAATGAACAAAAAGTATAAAGGATAGACAGCTTATCCGGAACGAATGTAAACTACCCGTCACAGACTTAAATCTACCACCCATGTCATACTCGGCCTACGATACTCGTTTGTGTCATCACATACCTCTCACAATCTAAGCTATTTCTAACCCAAATTGAGAATCCTCCTAAATCATCTCAATATCCATTCCTGGCATATCTCAACAACATAGGAATCAACTGCGTCACCTCCATACCCATTCCTGGCATACTTCACCGACGCAGAGGCATTAAGTTCGGATACTCTATAGTGAATGTCAGCTCTAAACCTATATCTAGCATTCAGAAACTAACAGATAATCATCCTAGGTAAGAATCTAAGCAATCTATCCCTAGCAAAGCTTAAATCCCTAACATAAAGTAAAAACCCAAGATAATCACCGACACAAATTCGTAAAGCAAACTTTATACAAGCCAAAGGCGATAAATATACAAGAGTTATGAGTAGAAATACATACAAACCCCAACAAAAGAGATTACAAAGAGAAGAGAAGATGAGGAACCACAAATCTACATTGGTTGTCAAGCCAATCGAAGAGGGATTCGACTCCGGATCATCAAAATGCAAGCTCCAATGTTGTTTTTCAAGCAAATCTATCAAAAATATGAAGGTGATGGTGTTGGGACTCAAAAATACCCAACCCATAACCTAAAAATGTGTTTTGAGCCCCTTTTAAAGAATTCTGATGTCGCAGATCGCGCTCAGCGCGCTATTCGCGCTAAGCGCGGTCTGCTATTTTCAGCATTTTATTTTTGCCGTATCTTGAGAACCGTAACTCGGAATTGCGCCCGGTTTGAAGCGTTGGAAAGCTTATTCAATGCTCTATCCAACCATGGATAAATATCAAGCTTTATTGATGATTTTTATTCTTTGATTTTGAGCTTTATTTGTTGTTGAGTTGCCCAAATCGCGCATTTGAAGCCGTGTCTTCGACACTTTATTACTCAATGCTCCAATTATGAATGAATACCTATAAAAGAGATGAAAAACTATCAAATGATACAATATTTACACAAAAACTCAATTATTCTATTATGTACATATTTATACCAAAAGCGGGGGATTTATTCGAAGAATATCAACAAAAGAACGAATAAGTGCCACAAAATGTATATACAAAATAACTACATTTTGACACTTATCAACTCTCCCCAACTTGAAACATTGTTTGTCCTCAAACAAAGTCAAGTAACTCAAAGAAACAAAGAATGATAATCAAATAATCACGAATCAACAAGTTTTGAAAACGGAAAACAAATGTATGGTTCAAACGAAAAATGTACACGCAAAATACTTACTTACCACCATCCTACAACGACAACATATAAACGAAACAAATCCTAAGTACAAAAATCATGTTAAACATTCTAAAACAAAACAAGCTCAATCATGAATCACACCTAGCAAAAATTCATCGGTAGATGAAGAACACACAAAGGTGAGGGATAAAAAATACTCCTCCACAATCTTGCAAACAATAGACTAAATTATGCATTCATCCAAAAACGTATTGAAAATACAAATGCAAGAATCACAAGGGCTTTTCAAGGTTGTAATGTGGCTTGGTTAACAAACAAGTGATAAGTCCTAAAGCTAATCGAAACAAAAACTTGCCTAAACCTAAGGGAGTGGTCAACTCACAAAGTTCCAAACAATATAATTTCAATCAAACTTCTTCATCACAAATTTCACACCAAACACACCTCACTTATTAACATAACATTATTCCTACTCTTTTGTTTTTCTTTTTCAAAACTTTTCTCTTTTTATTTTCTTTTTCTCTTAACCTCATACCAACCACAACATAAGCACATAAACATTCCTCTCCCCAACTTGAATTCAACCAACATTAATGTGTGAATACTCCCTACTTTCTAAGGCAAGGTAAAAATTCATACAACAACATATAGTTGAGGGTTCAAGAAACAAAGAAATCAACATCCATACAAAAAAGGTGAACTGACACTCATAGACAAGCATCAAGTTCAAATAAAAATGGATGTTGATAAAAGTTCAAAGGGGCTAACAAAGGATCACACACTCACAAGGTGAATTGAATATTTGACCAAGGTAGTTATGCTCAAAATCAACAAAATGCCTTGATCATTTTCTTGCAATCATACAATCAACACGAAACAAAAGATTAAGCATAATGAAATCCAGTTAAAACAAGAATGTGAAATCTCAACATATGTAAACAATGGAAAGCTTCCTCACATTTATGGGTAAAAAGGGGACTAAAGTGATTCAATTCATGAGCAAGTAATGCAAAAAGAATGAATAGCATGGTAATTATACAAATGATAAATTTCCTAAACATGTTATGCTATAGAAAGCGATAAACGAGTACCAACTTTGAAAACTATCATTACCATACATCCGCGAGTTGAAACGATCAAACTCGGAAAATCACCTCAAAGTCTTCAAATTACTGGACCAAAATTTGAGTCCAAACAACAACAAAAGCATTAGAAAAATAATACTAATTTTATTCAATACAAAAAGCCTTGGTGAAAGTGGGAAAAAGGAAAACCAAGTGAAATTTTAAAAGAATTCACTAGCTCTGCATAGCAGAAGCTACCGATTCTGAGAAAAATGACAAAAGTGCAAGCGCTATCAAGCTCCACTTACACATCTATACAATCTAATTTACACATCTAAACAATATTTACAATAGATACACACTTCCACAAGCTAAAACACTACAAACTTGTGGAAAATAACAAATTGACATAACAAAACTAAAGCAAATAACAATACATAAACTTGGTGAAAACGAATTAACAAGTTGAAAAGTGAAAATTTGAAATTAAGAGCAAGTCCTATTTCAACTTGTTAAAACATAATCCACCAAACAACATAAACATAAACAAACAAAAACATGCTTGTTTTACGTCATAAGCTCGACGCCTTTATTATGCGAACACTAGTAACCTCCTCTCGTCATGCCATGGTATTGCCACACCGCGCAAACCTAAAGAAAGTGTCCTAACAACCACACAACAAACGTTACGAGTACGAGACAATTCACAACATCACATGAAAACTAAGAAAATCACAAATATGTACAAGTATGGAAAGTAAACACATAACATGTACAAGTAACATATACAAGTTCATATACAAAGTCTATACAACATATACATTAATTACAAAACTCAAAAACAATGGAATTATCGCAATACAAAACCAATAAAACCAATCCCCGGCAACGGCGCCATTTTGTTGCTGCGGTGTAGCGGCAAGCAAAGAGTTGGTATTATTTTTACCGGGTGATATATACCGGTTAGGTTATATCGTATCGTGTCCACAGAGATTGGTTATTGATTCGTCGTTCGACAATTCTACCGTTAATGAGTTTGAGATTAAAAGAAATGAAAATAAAAGACAAAAAGTAAATGAACAAAAAGTATAAAGGATAGACAGCTTATCCGGAACGAATGTAAACTACCCGTCACAGACTTAAATCTACCACCCATGTCATACTCGGCCTACGATACTCGTTTGTGTCATCACATACCTCTCACAATCTAAGCTATTTCTAACCCAAATTGAGAATCCTCCTAAATCATCTCAATATCCATTCCTGGCATATCTCAACAACATAGGAATCAACTGCGTCACCTCCATACCCATTCCTGGCATACTTCACCGACGCATAGGCATTAAGTTCGGATACTCTATAGTGAATGTCAGCTCTAAACCTATATCTAGCATTCAGAAACTAACAGATAATCATCCTAGGTAAGAATCTAAGCAATCTATCCCTAGCAAAGCTTAAATCCCTAACATAAAGTAAAAACCCAAGATAATCACCGACACAAATTCGTAAAGCAAACTTTATACAAGCCAAAGGCGATAAATATACAAGAGTTATGAGTAGAAATACATACAAACCCCAACAAAAGATATTACAAAGAGAAGAGAAGAAGAGGAACCACAAATCTACATTGGTTGTCAAGCCAATCGAAGAGGGATTCGACTCCGGATCATCAAAATGCAAGCTCCAATGTTGTTTTTCAAGCAAATCTATCAAAAATATGAAGGTGATGGTGTTGGGACTCAAAAATACCCAACCCATAACCTAAAAATGTGTTTTGAGCCCCTTTTAAAGAATTCTGATGTCGCAGGTCGCGCTCAGCGCGCTATTCGCGCTAAGCGCGGTCTGCTATTTTCAGCATTTTATTTTTGCCGTATCTTGAGAACCGTAACTCGGAATTGCGCCCGGTTTGAAGCGTTGGAAAGCTTATTCAATGCTCTATCCAACCATGGATAAATATCAAGCTTTATTGATGATTTTTATTCTTTGATTTTGAGCTTTATTTGTTGTTGAGTTGCCCAAATCGCGCATTTGAAGCCGTGTCTTCGACACTTTATTACTCAATGCTCCAATTATGAATGAATACCTATAAAAGAGATGAAAAACTATCAAATGATACAATATTTACACAAAAACTCAATTATTCTATTATGTACATATTTATACCAAAAGCGGGGGATTTATTCGAAGAATATCAACAAAAGAACGAATAAGTGCCACAAAATGTATATACAAAATAACTACATTTTGACAATTATCAAAGTCTCACCCTTACTTTACCATTTCAGATTAAGGTTAGCAGCTGAAGAGTCGGTGAGGATGGCTCTAGAGCTTATCGTTTAGTCTGCGTGTTAGTGTCATGCTCTGATTAGATTGTAACACTGGGGAACGTTAGATGAGAAATTAGACATTGGTTTATTGTTTAATTAAAATTTTGTTGGGAATACAATGATTGAATTATTCCGTTTTTGGTGATGATATTTTCCGCTGCTGTGTAAGACATGGTCTTAATTTGACTGAATTATTGAAAATGTTGATCCTCAGTGTAGCATGGCTACTGTTTGAATGAAGTTTTATTATATCTATTAATTGTGACATCCCGCATTTGCCGTGTTAACTCTGATTAAAGATGATTTAGATATTAATTTGATTAATATATTCGGGGTATTTAGATGGGGTGTTACAACGCGCGTGCTCATATGTCGTCCTCGAGCAACGCTTATATCGACGAGGTTTCTCCATCTCCCTCCTCAAGTACGTCGAGGAGTCCAAGGTGCCCGACATCCTTCATGAAATCCATGAGGGAATCAACGCGCAACACTTGGGTGGTCGCTCACTGGCCCGCAAGGCGCTGAGCATCGGGTATTATTGGCCCACCATGCAGAAAGATGCAAAGGAACATGTCAAGAAATGCGACAAATGTCAGCGTCACGCCGACATTCACATTGCTCCACCACACGAGCTCACGACACTTACGTCCCCGTGGCCCTTCAGTTGGTGGGGCATGGACATCCCGGGTCCTTTCACACAAGGCTCTTACCAAAATAAATAACTCATCGTGGCCGTGAATTACTTTACAAAATGGATAGAGGCTGAGGCACTCGCCAAAATCACTTCCTTCAACATCCTTCGTTTTTACAAACGGAATATCCTTGCCCGCTTTGGCATCCCGCAGGCCCTCGTCACGGACAATGGAACGCAATTCACCGACCAGAATTTTCGCAGTTTCGTGGCACGCCAGGGTACCAAGCAGCACTTCACTTCTGTCGAGCACCCCCAGACCAATGGCTAAGTAGAAGCCGCAAACAGGGTCTTGTTGCAGGGACTTAGGCGACGTCTCGGGGAGGCCAAGAGCAGGTGGGTTAAAGAGTTGCACAGCGTACTATGGGCATACCGAACAACTCCCCATTCCACCACTGGGGAATCCCCTTTTCGGTTGACGTACGGAACAAAAGCGGTTATACTTGTAGAAATCAGGGAACCGTCGAGGCGCACCGAATTACCCCTCGAGGAGGAAGTGAACGACGAAGCACTATGCGAGGAGTTAGACATGGTCGACGAGATCCGAGACGGCGCGGCCCTCCGGGAAGCCCGCTTGAAACAACAAATTACACTACGCCACGACAACAAAGTCATTAAACGCGAGTTTGACGTCGGCAGCTTAATCCTCCGCAGGAACCAAAACGAATCTCGCGAGGGGAAGCTGGCCGCCAACTTGGAAGGGCCATATCGCGTCCGAGCAAAAACGGACACATGAGCCTATTACTTAAAAAATCTAACCGAAGTACAACTCCCTCGACCTTGGAACGCTACAAAGCTCAAACAGTATTACAGCTAGATCCGCTCGGCCACGTGCCCAGAGCATAGTAGTCGGTGCTCCCCTGCTCGGAGACTTGGCGCAGCCTTGGGCCGCGAAATGGTGTTAGCGCCAGTCTCAGACAACCAAGAAGCGGGGGGATTCCTCGACCATGCATGGCAGATGCCCCTCGCACGATGCGGATTCCTCGAACGAGGCCCGCTGGTTAACACTGTTAAGGACTAAATTGTAGCTATTTTGTACATGATTTTGTGGTCCTTAACAATGCCTTTTTAATTAACTAGTAGTATTTATTTTAGTATTTTAGTTTAATAATGTTTTTATTTAGGTTTTGTTTATAATATATTATTTAACTTTGTTTACTTTTAAATTGTAGGTTTATTGATTAATTATCTCAAGCTTGGATTCAAGGACACTTGAAGAGTTTTTGGGATGATTCTTTTTGAATGAATTTTTGGAAGAAGGAGCATGCTTGTCGCTCGGCGGTTGCAGCATGGCGCCATAATAACACTTAACACGGTCTGCAAAAAGAAAAAGGACAGACCCATGCTTTCACCTTTTGAGCCACCTAACCCATCACTTCCAGCTGGTTTTTGGCTTGTAAAGGGTGGAACATCACTTCTTCATGATGATCTTTCATTGTTGTAAAAATTAGGGCATAGAATTAGTAAGAAAAACATAGTTTTTCCTCTTGATTCTTCACTGTTCATCATCTCCTCCAACAATCTTGTGAGCAAAGCAACCATGGAAATGTGTGGCTAAGTTCTTTTTTTGTCAAGATTAGAGGTAGTTGATCTAACTAGTATGTATTTCTTTTAATCCATTTGTGTATGAACATGGTTGATGATTAATATAGTTGAATATCTTTGTTCTTCATCTTTATGCTTTGAATCTTGTTTGAAAAAGGATGCTTCAAAGTAGACCTAGGATATTCATCCACTAATGAACAAATGCTATAAATAGATTTGTGTGTTAGTGTTTACAAGTATTGAGCTTAATGTTTATCATGTCAATACTTGTGGTGAGAAATCATTCAAGGATTAACATGATAAAACTCACAATGTTGGTGAGAAATCAACAAGATTGAGAGGATATGTATTTATAGAAATCATCAAACTAGTTCATCACTTGATTAATAGAATGCATATGAAATTAGGTCAATGAAACTAATCTTGACATGCTTCCATCAATTGAAAACAAACTCCAACTCTCTTGAATCCAAACCATAACTCTCTTTTGAAAAGACTAATTTAGTTATTTGCTTGGAAATTCATGATACTAGTAGCTTAGAAAACAAACCCTTTGGTTACTTTAATCTTAAAATACGCTTTTCTATTGAAAGACTACAATATACACCAATCCCTGTGGAATCGATAATTAAAAATACTTGTTCGCGGAATATTCCTACAACAAAATGGCGCCGTTGCCGGGGATTGGCGTTTGATATTGCTAGTATCGCAATAGTTGTGTGTTTTAAGATATTTTTCTACTAATCTCTCTTTGTTTCTTTTGTGTGGCTAGACTTTTTCAGGAATTAGTTTATGCGAGGAAGTGTTCCGGCCGATCAACTCCTTTTTGATCCCGAAATTGAAAGGACGGCTAGAAGACTTAATAGTAGTGCTAAAAGAAGGAAGAGACTAGCTAGGCAAAGGCAAGAAAGAGGAGAAAGAGGAGAATCATCTACTTCTTCTACACCACCCGTGTTAGGAGAGGTCATTATGGCGGAGAATCAACCACCACCACCACCACCACCGAGGGGGCCTTGTGTAAATAGCCCTCGTCACACCGCTCAATTTTCTCGCCAAGCAAATGCAAGGTTCACGGAGATGAAGACGGGCTTGCTCCAACTTCTTTATGAAAGTCCTTTTCATGGCCATGACCATGAAGATCCTTACACCCACCTTACTAAGTTCTATGAGATCGCGGGAGCGACCGGGGCTCCGGAAGACCAAGAGGAGCAATACTTTCAAAGGCTTTTCCCTCCTTCTTTAGTGGGGAAGACAAAGGATTGGTATCTCGACCAACTACAAGAGACAATGACAAATTGGAATGTGTTGGAAGAAAAATTCCTTGAAAGATTTTTTCCTCAATCACGTTTCATGGAGGCAAAGACCGCAATCTCGGTATTTTCACAAGGAGTAAACGAGTCTTTGAATAGGGCTTGGGAAAGGTATAAGTCTATGCTTAGGAAGTGTCCTAGCCATGGTTTTGACGTGCTCACCCAAATTCATATCTTCCGAAATGGTCTCCAACCTCAACACAAATTGTTGTTGGATGCTACGGCGGGAGGTTCTTTGATGGCAAAAACACCATATGAAGCAATTCAAATAATTGAGAAGATGGGGAGGAATGACCACCAAACTCAACATGATCAAGGAGGTGCGCAAGTAAAAATGGGAGTTCTTGAAATTGGCTCTAGTCACGAAGCACTTGTAGCGCAAAACAAATTGTTTACGAAACAAGTTGAAGAATTGACAAAACAAATGGCAAGGCTTCCGCAAAAAATCATGGAGATGCAAGGAACATCTAGCAAGCAAACTCAACAAATTGCTTGTTGTGAATTGTGTAAGGGGGATCACAAAACCGGATTTTGTCCTCCGGAAAATGAAGAAGCAAATTATATGGCCAACCAAGGGCAAGGATACCAACAACGAGCTCCTTATCCTTATCAAAATCAAGGCCAAGGTTACCAACAAAGAGGTAACCAAGGTTATCAAGGCGGGTGGAGACAAGACAACAACAATCAAGCTAGGAAAAATCCATACCAAACTCAAAATCAAAATCATGATCAACCTCAAAATCAAGTGAGATCTTCCAACATTCAAGATACTCTAGCTCAATTCATGCAAGCTTCTATGGAAAACCAAAAGAGCACGGAGGCGTCTATCAAGAATTAGGAAACTCAAATGGGGCAACTAGCCAAGCAACTTTCCGAGCAAAAGGCTTCGACCTCATTTTCTCCAACCACTCAAGCAAACCCGAAGGAGTATTGCAAAGAAATTTTCACTATAAGTGGGAATGAGATGACGAATGGTATTAGCGATGAAGTTGTAGAGGAGGATGAGTCGGAAGTTTTAGTTGAAAATGAAAGCGATGAAGTTGTAGAGGAGGGAAACTTAGTTGAAAAGGAGAAAGAGAATGGTGAAGGAAGTAAAAAGAAAGAGAAGAATGCAAGGAAGAGTAAAAAGGGAAGTAAAGAAGAAAGCTCAGCTCCCATTCAAAATTTACCTTACCCTCATGCACCATCAAAGAAGGAGAAGGCAAGACAATATGCTCGGTTTATGGATATATTTAAACAACTTCATATAAATATTCCATTTTCCGAAGCATTGGAGCAAATGTCGAAATATGTGAAATTCATGAAGGATATGCTCACAAGGAAGAAGAGGCACAAAGATAAGGAGACAATTTTGCTTGATGCTAATTGTAGTTCCATAATCAAACAAACTCCCCCAATGAAGGAATTCGATCCGGGGCGTGTCACTTTGCCGGTGGCCATTGGAGATACCTTCACGGGTAATGGCTTGATTCATCTAGGGTCTAGCATCAATTTAATTCCGTTATCCATTGTTAAAAGGTTGGGAAATGTTAGAATGGAGTCTACTAGGATGACTTTGCAACTCGCCGATAAGTCAACCATTTCACCTTATGGAATTGTTAAAGACATGGTAGTGAAGGTGGACAAATTGTTGTTTTCGGTGGATTTTGTGGTGATTGACATGGAGGAGGATCGAGATATACCATTAATTCATGGAAGACCATTTATGAAAACGGCTCGAATGATGATTGATATTGACGATGGCATTATGAAAGTAAGAGTCCAAGATAAAGAGGTAACTTTCAATCTTTTTGAAGACATAAAGCATACCAAGGACAAACATGACACTTTCCATATTGATACTACTGATGAGGAAATCATGGAGGTTTACCATGGGGGAGGAGTAAATCGGGACGTTGGTGCCATTCCGTTCAATGATCCTTGATCATCCTGGACCGTCGAGCTCTACCGACGTTAAACAAAGCGCTTGTTGGGAGGCACCCCAACATTGTAAGTATTTATGTTACACTCATTTTAACTTGTCCCTTTTGTTAATTTGCTGTTTTTAAGAAAATTTCAAAGTTCTGCAGGTCGCGCTTAGCGCGCATTTTGACCCATTTGGCAGAACATTTCGCGCTTAGCGCGGTCTGGGGCGCGCATAGCGCGGTCTGCGTGATTTTTAAAAAAAAAAAATTTTTCAAAAAACCGTTTTTTCTTGGGCCCAACTTAATCTTGGGTTAAATGTAAATAAAATAGGGTTAGTTTCACTTTCTTTTTCACTTTTCCCTCTTCATTCAAAACTCTCTCAAGAAATTCGAAAACCCCAACCCCGAATCAACACATTCTTGCGAATTTCTTGTTCTAATCTTCAACCCAAGCATCTAGGTATGTTATTCTATGGTTTTCCCTTTTCAATTTTGTTGTTTTCTGTTGTTTAGGTTAGAATTTAGAAACCTAGGTTTTGGAATTTAGGGTTTTCTCTTAGGATTAGGTTGTTTAGATTGTAGAGAATGCTTAGATTAGGATTTTCGTTGCTATTAGGTCTGATTGTTTGGAGAAATTTCTGTTTTTACAGAAGAATTTTTTTGGAAATCGTAGAGCGCGGTCAGCGCGCATAGCGCGGTCTACAGAATTCTGAAAAATTCTTCTGCTGTGTTTTTGAATTGTCCGTTGTGTCTTGATGTTTTGGTTGCTTGATTTCTACTACTGTTTGCATGATTTATCTCTAACGGGCATCTCGGTGTCAATTTTCGTTGATTTTTGTGTTGTTTTCAGATGGCTCCTAAACGACAACGTGTTTCTTCCGCCGGGGCTGGATCCTCTCGATCTGCTCCTTTTGATGGTGATCGCTTCTTGGGGCCTGCTCAAGAGGCAAGATATAAAGAGCTTGAGGAGCGCAACATTTGGATCGAGCGGATCATCCGGCTCCGAGAGCAGGGCCATTATGCAACCCCAGATGCTATCCTGGACAACTATGGTTTGGGTGTTCTGTGTGAGCCCCAGACCAAAGTTAATGTTGAGCTGGTAAGGGAGTTCTATGCCAACGTCATTCCGACTGAGGGGCGTGATTTCCCATTCACGTCTGTTGTGAGAGGCAAGTTGGTCTCATTCTCTCGCACTACTATCAACAATTACCTGGGAATTAATTGGACATTCCCAGAGGATCAGTTGGATGTTTACCACGACCACCTGGCTCGTGGTAATTGGGATCATGCTATGTTGCGGAGGAAGCTATGTTTTTCCGGGCACTCTTATGAGCTGAACAGGGCTGGCCAACCTCTGAAATTCAATCGGTCCAGCCTGAAAACGAGTGCCCGTGTGCTGATGTGTGTGGCCCTTTATAATCTGAGACCTAGAAGCCACACATCCTCTATTCCCATGGAGACCACCGGCCTCATTGCCTATATGCTCGATGAAGCTCAAATTGATTTCGGCCGGTTGATCGCTAATGAGCTAAAGAGGGTCGCATTGAGTTATACCTCTAGAGGGGAGCGTATAAAATATGCCCTAACTTATCCTGGGTTGATCATGGGCCTTCTGAAAAGGGCCAAAGTTGTTTTTTCCTACTGTGGGGCACGTTACTACAGATGGGATCATTGATGATAACTACTGTGATCACTATTGTAGGGCCCTGGATGATAACTCTGCTGCCCGGGCTGTTCCTGTAGCTGCTGCACTTCCTTAGGCCAGTCCCTCTGAAGAATGGAACCGGCAAATGCATTTTGCTCATCAGAGAGCATTTATGTATATGCACGACAACATGGAGCAACTGGCGTTGCAAATCAGAGAGTCGGGGTGAATCACTTCACTCGCACGAGCGAGCAGCTGAGTGCTTATGCTGGTTGGCCCGGGGTCGGGGCAAATGCAGAGGAGGAGGTGGGTGATGCTGATGGTGATGAGCAGAGTGATGATGATGGAGAGGGCAGTTCTGATTCTGGTTCCGAGACTCCTGGAGATTCTATCCTCGAGGCTTCAGACTGATTTTATTTTATTGTCTTTATTTCATTTTTAGTACTTTCTAGTTTTTAGTTTTTGTTTTTGCTTTTTAGTTTTGTTTAAACTTTCGGATTTTATTGGTTGTCATCCATTTTTAGGATGTGCTTGTAATTCCAATTGGCATTTTGTAGGCATGGAGCCTAAATACTTTTTAGTTTTAAACACCATTTTGGGGTGTCTTGTATTTTATTTTATTTTGTTTTATTTTGTTTTAGTTTATTTTATTTTGTTTTGTTTTAATTTTATTTTTAGATTATAGTTTATTTAATTTAAATTGTACGTCTTTTGTTTGTCCTGGTTTTTCAACGATACTCAAAAGCAAGTAAGTGTGTTTCACCAAAGTGATGGTGATGATATAATTCTCGACTCGATCCACAAATAAGGTACATATTTAATTATTTTGTAGAATATTAACATGTCTATGAAATTTGTGCTTTATGCAAAATATCTTGGCATGTACAAAAAAATTTGTGTTCACATTCGAATCATTAGGACTTAAACCACAAAGGTGAGAAGCTTTCCACCTTATACCAAATATTGAGTGCCTAATAGTTTTGTTAACTCGTGTGATTCATGCTTAATCTTCATTTGTTTGTGATAATTTGGAAACTTAGAGATGATCAAGGCAATTTTTTGTGCATTATGAGAAAAACCATCAATTCCAAAAAGGCTTCAACTAACCGTGAGTGAGTGAATCCTTGTGAACCCTTTTGAGCTTAAATCGTATTTGTAGGATGAATTTATTAAATCAACTAATTGTTAAGTAGGCCACTTAATACTTGTTGATAATCTTTAAAAATTCAATGATAATTCATTCTATAAATTTTTCTTTTTTGTGAATATCAACCCTTTTTATTGATTAACCCTTGAAGAGCGTATTCTTGAATAAATAAGGATTGATATAAATGAAGTTGGGGAGGTAGATAAAAAAGAACCTAGAATTGATGACACAATGATCCTAAAGAAGGAAAAGAAAAAAGAATAGAGAAAAGAAAAATACAAAAGAAGAAAAAAATTTGTATATGAAAAGAAAACAAAAGAAAAGAAAAAAAGAGGATCATTGTGTGAAAAAGAAAAGAGGTTGTGAATAATAAGAAGGAAGTGGGAATTAGTTTGTGAAATGCTCTTCATACTCTTTAACCTAATTTCTTTCAATGGCTTTGTACTTAAAAATCTCTCGTTTCTAACCTAAGCCAAGTTACAACCCTTGAAAGTCCTTAGTGATCTTTGTTTCCATTTTGTTCATTTAACTTGTTTTGATGAATGCATGAATTATTCTGGATGTGCATGACTATTAGTGAGAGTGTTTAGTCCTTTGTAAATATTGCATTTTGTTCTTCATGAATATTGAAGAAATCATTAGGTGATTCAAGTGTGAACATATCTTTTATTTTGTCTACATGTGTTGATATATTGTGTTTAGAACTTAATTCATATCCATGTTGTGTTTCGAAGAAGCGATCGATGTGTGCTTTTGCCGGGTATGTTGAGTTTGAACCATCATTCTTGTGTGAGTTGCATGCTTACATTTTGTTTCTTCTTGTTTTGTGAGATTATTGAGTTTTGTTTGGGGACAAACAAAAAAGTAAGTTAGGGAGAGTTGTAAAGGACCAAATTGTAGCTATTTTGTACATGATTTTGTGGTCCTTAACAATGCTTTTTTAATTAATTAGTAGTATTTATTTTAGTATTTTAGTTTAATTATGTTTTTATTTAGTTTTTGTTTATAATATCTTATTTAACTTAGTTTCCTTTTAAATTGTAGGTTTATTGATTAATTATCTCAAGCTTGGATTCAAGGACACTTGAAGAGTTTTTGGGATGATTCTTTTTGAATGAATTTTTGGAAGAAGGAGCATGCTTGGTCGGCTCAGTAATTGCACATGAGAATAACTGGGCTTAGCGCGGTCTGCGAAAAACAGAAAAAGGACAGATCCATGCTTTCACCTTTTGAGCCACCTAACCCATCACTTCCAGCTGGTTTTTGGCTTGTAAAGGGTGGAACATCACTTCTTCATGATGATCTTTCATTGTTGTAAAAATTAGGGCATAGAATTAGTAAGAAAAACATAGTTTTTCCTCTTGATTCTTCATTGTTCATCATCTCCTCCAACAATCTTGTGAGCAAAGCAACCATGGAAATGTGTGGCTAAGTTCTTTTTGTGTCAAGATTAGAGGTAGTTGATCTAACTAGTATGTATTTCTTTTAATCCATTTGTGTATGAACATGGTTGATGATTAATATAGTTGAATATCTTTGTTCTTCATCTTTATGCTTTGAATCTTGTTTGAAAAAGGATGCTTCAAAGTAGACCTAGGATATTCATCCACTAATGAACAAATGCTATAAATAGATTTGTGTGTTAGTGTTTACAAGTATTGAGCTTAATGTTTATCATGTCAATAGTTATGGTGAGAAATCATTCAAGGATTAACATGATAAAACTCACAATGTTGGTGACAAATCAACAAGATTGAGAGGATATGTATTTATAAAAATCATCAAACTAGTTCATTACTTGATTAATAGAATGCATATGAAATTAGGTCAATGAAACTAATCTTGACATGCTTCCATCAATTGAAAACAAACTCCAACTCTCTTGAATCCAAACCATAACTCTCTTTTGAAAAGACTAATTTAGTTATTTGCTTGGAAATTCATGATACTAGTAGCTTAGAAAACAAACCATTTGGTTACTTTAATCTTAAAATACGTTTTTCTATTGAAAGACTACAATATACACCAATCCCTGTGGAATCGATAATTAAAAATACTTGTTCGTAGAATATTCCTACAACAAACACGCACTTCTGGCAGGATGTCCGACTCACGACGGACGGTCCACGCCTCGAGGGTGTAGTCTCAAACACGACTACATCCTCGCCAGGAGGCCTTCTGCCTCCGAGCCTAACCTATGAACTAGGAACAACAAGGTCGAGCATTTTCTACAATTGAACATATACAATAAAACAATTGGCATAGCATATAAGGCTCAATTAAAAGAAGATAACAGAAATTCATAAGTAAAACGACCAGAAGAGGTCGACAAAATAATAACGGGCATCTGGCCCAGTGTTTATACAAATTCAAAAAGGGGCACGCAGGCCGAAAAAACAACGGACTCGCAGGCCCAACAAATTATAAATCAAGCATCAGGGGAAGACACGATCTTCCCGTCGACCACGCAGTGAAAGGGGCCAATCCCAGAGGTCACGAGTTCCAGGTCAGGGTTCACCGCCTGCACCTGCTGGAGAGCTTGATCAAACCCGGAGGACAACGCCTCCACGGTGTCTTCCTCAAGGATCCGGATCCGCCTTATCAAGTCTGCCCTAGAAAGGAGCGCCTGCTCGTCAGCAAACTCATCCTCGATGGGAGCCATTTGCCCTTGCAGCAATTTCACCTAGGCGTCCAGTTTGTTCCGCTCCTCGGCCAACGGCTCATACTTTTCCGTCATCTCCCTCAGCTCTTTGGCCATTTCATCATATTTATGGTTCAGTCCCCGGAGCTTCATCAATTCACCGTGATACTCCATGTTCTCGAGCTCCAGTTCGGCTTCACAGGCGTTAGCTTTGTCGACCTTGGCTCTAGTATGTATTTCTTTTAATCCATTTGTGTATGAACATGGTTGATGATTAATATAGTTGAATATCTTTGTTCTTCATCTTTATGCTTTGGGTTTTGCTTGGAAAAGAATACTTCAAAGTAGACCTAGGATATTCATCCTCTAATAAACAAATGCTAGGGATAGATTTGTGTGTTAGTGTTTACAAAATATTGAACTTAATGATTATCATGTTAATAGTTGTAGTGAGGCATCATGCAAGGATTAACATGATAACATTCACAATCTTGGTGGAAAATCCATAAGATTGAGAGGATATGTATTTGTAGAAATCATCTATTATGTTCATCACTTGATTAATTGAATATGTATGAAACTAGATCAATGAAACTAATCTTGACATGCTTCCTTAATTTGAAAACAATCTCAAACTCTCTTTAATCCAAACCATAACTCTCTTTGAAAGAATTAATTTAGTTATTTGTTTGGAAACTCATGTTACTAGTAGATTAGATAACAAACCCCTTGGTTACAATTTCTTATAATACACTTTTCTATTGAAAGACTATAACATACACCAATCCCTATGGAATCGACAATTAAAAATACTTGTTTACGGAATTATCCTACAACAAAATGGCGCCGTTGCCGGGGATTGGCGTTTGATGTTGTTAGTATAGCAATAGTTGTGTGTTTTAAGACTTTTTCTACTAATCTCTCTTTGTTTCTTTTGTGTGGCTTGACTTTTTCAGGAATTAGTTTATGCGGGGAAGTATTCCGGTCGACCAACTCCTTTTCGATCCCGAAATTGAAAGGACGGCTAGAAGACTTAATAGTAGTGCTAAAAGAAGAAAAAGACAAGCTAGACAAAGGCAAGAAAGAGGAGAAGCATCTACTTCTTCAACACCACCCGTGTTTGGAGAAGTCACCACTATGGCGGAAAATCAACCACAACCACCACCACCACCACCACCATGGGGGCCGTGTGTCAATAGCCCTCGTCACAATGCTCAATTTGCTCGACAAGCAAATGCAAGGGTCGCGGAAATGAAAACGGGCTTGCTTCAACTTCTCTATGCAAGTCCATTTCATGGCCATGACCATGAAGATCCTTACACTCACCTTACTAAGTTTTATGAGATCGCGGGAGCGGCCGGGGCTCCGGAAAACGGGGGTTCTAGAAATTGGTTCGAGTCACGAAGCACTTGTGGCGCAAAACAACTTGTTTGCGAAACAAGTTGAAGAATTGACAAAACAAATGGCTAGACTCCCTCAACAAATCATGGAGTTACAAGGAAAATCAAATAAGCAAGCTCACCAAATAGCTTGTTGTGAATTGTGCAAAGGAGATCATAAAACCGGATTTTGTCCTCCGGAGAATGAGGAAGCTAACTATATGGCCAACCAAGGGCAAGGGTACCAACAACGAGCTCCTTACCCTTATCAAAATCAAGGCCAAGGTTACCAACAAAGGGGTAACCAAGGTTATCAAGGAGGGTGGAGACAAGATAACAATAATCAAGGAAGGAAAAATCCATATCAAACTCAAAATCAAAATCAAGCTCAACCGCAAAATCAACCTCAAAATCAAGTGAGATCTTCCAACATTCAAGACACTCTAGCTCAATTTATGCAAGCTTCTATGGCTAATCAAAAGAGCACGGAGGCATCTATCAAGAACTTGGAAACTCAAGTGGGGCAACTAGCTAAGCAACTTTCCGAACAAAAAGCTTCGACATCATTTTCCCCAACTACTCAAACAAATCTGAAGGAGTATTGCAAAGCAATTTTCACTATAAGTGGAAATGAGATGACGGAGTGTGAAAGCGATGAAGATGTAGAGGAGGATGAATTGGAAGTTTTAGTTGAAAATGAAAAGGAGAATGGTGTAGTTGAAAAGGAGAAAGTAGAGGAGAAAAAGAAGAAAGTGAAAAAGGGAAAAGAGAAGGAGTAACTTATCCATTGAGAAGCTTACCATACCCTCACCTTCCCTCTAAAAAAATTGATTATGTTGATGTGGAGGATAATTTAGTTGAAAATGATGTAGTAATTGAAAAAAATAATGAAGATATAGAGGAGGATGAGTCGGAATATTTAGTTGAAAAGAAGAGCAATGACGTTGTATGGGAGGCAAGCTTAGTTGAAAAGGGGAAAGAAAATGGTAAAGGAAGTAAAAAGAAAGAGAAGAATGCAAGGAAGAGTAAAAAGGGATGTAAAGAAGAAAGCGCGGCTCCCATTCAAAATTTACCTTACCCTCATGCGCCGTCAAAGAAGGAGAAGGCAAGACAATATGCTCGGTTTATGGATATTTTTAAACAACTTCACATAAACATTCCATTTTCCGAAGCATTGGAGCAAATGCCGAAATATGTGAAATTTATGAAGGATATGCTCACAAGGAAGAAGAGGCACAAGGATAAGGAGACGATATTACTTGATGCTAATTGTAGTTCCATACTCAAGCAAGCTCTTCCAGCGAAAGAATTCGATCCGGGGAGTGTAACGTTGCCGGTGGCCATTGGAGAGACATTCAAGGGTAATGGCTTGATCGATCTAGGGTCTAGCATCAATTTAATTCCGTTATCCATTGTTAAAAGATTGGGGAATGTTAAAATGGAGTCTACAAGAATGACTTTGCAACTAGCCGACAAGTCAACCATTTCACCGTATGGAGTGGTTAAAGACATGGTTGTAAAAGTGGACAAGTACTTGTTTCCTGTGGATTTTGTGGTAATTGACATGAAGGAGGATCGAGATATACCATTGATTCTTGGAAGACCATTCATGAAGACGGCTCGCATGATGATTGATGGCGACAATGAAATTATGAAAGTGAGAGTGCATGATAAAGAGGTTGCTTTCAAGCTTTTTGAAGGAACAACGCATACCAAGGTCAAACTTGACGTTTCTCGAAATGCTGCGGCGGAGGAGGAAGTCGTGGAGGTTTACAATTTCGGAGGAGCAAATTATGAGGTTGGCAACACTTTCTTCGATGATCAGTGATCATCCCGAACCGTCGAGCTCTACCGACGTTAAACAAAGCGCTTGTTGGGAGGCACCCCAACATTGTAAGTATTCTTCCTTGAACTCATTTACACTTGCCCGAACTGTCATTTTGCTGTTTTTCTTGAAAAATCAAAATTCTGCAGGTCGCGCTTAGCGCGCTCAGAGCGCGCTTAGCGCGCATTTTGACCCATCTGGCAGAAACTTTCGCGCTTAGCGCGGTCTGGGATTTTTTTAAAAAAAAAAATAATTTCAGAAAACCGGATTTTTGAGGCCCATTTCGTGGCCTGGTTGTTTTAAAAGGAGTTAGGGTTTATTTTAAACCCTTTTCCCTGGTTTTTCTTCATAATCTCACTCTCTCAAAACCCCAAAAATCCCCAACCAAAAATTCTTCGAATTCTTGCTAATTTCTTTGTCAAAACAACCTTCCAAGGCATCTAAATAAGTGTTCTATCCTTTTCTTCTTTCAATTTTGTTTAAATTTCATGTTTAGGTTAGATTTTGAAAACCTAGGTTTAGGAATTTTCGAATTTTCTCTTAGGATTAGGTTGTTTAGATGATAGAGAAACCTTAGGATGGTATTTTCGCTGCTATTGGATGTGTTCTTGTGGAAAAAAATTCTGTTTTGCAGAAGAATTTTTTCTGAAAATCGCAGAGCGCGGTCTGCAGAATTTCGAAAAATTCTTCTGCTGTGTTTTTGTGTTTTCTTGATTAGTCGTAATGCTTTGGTTGGTTGATTTGCTCTGCTGTTTGCTTGAATATTTGCTAATGGACACCTCGGTGTCACTTTTCCGTTGATTTTTGTGTTGATTTGCAGATGGCACCGAAAAGGCAACGAGTTTCTTCTGCTGGGGCTAGGCCCTCTAGGCCCGCTACTTTCGACCCTGTTCGCTTTATGGGACATGCTCAGGAGGCTCGATACAAAGAGCTTGAGGAGCGCAACATTTGGACTGAGCGCATTATCCGCCTCCGCGAGCATAGTCACTATACAGGGATCGATGCTATTCTTTCCAACTATGGGTTGGATGTTCTCTGTGAGCCTCAGTCAAAGGTGAATGTTGAGCTTGTGCGGTAATTCTACGCCAATGCTATTCCGGCTGAGGGATGTGAATTTAGGTTTGCTTCTGTTGTGCGGGGAAAGTCGGTTTCTTTTTCTCGCACCGCCATCAACAGTTTTCTGGGCATCAATTGGACAGCCCCAGAGGACCAACTGGATGTTTACTAGGAGCACCTGGCTCGTGGTAATTGGGACTTTGACATGTTAAAGAGGAAACTTTGTTTGTCTGGGCACTCCTATGAATTGAACTGGGCTGGCCAACCATTGAAATTCAACAGGTCCAGTCTGAAGACTAGTGCCAGAGTTATGATGTGTATGGCTCTATATAATCTGAAACCTCGGAGCCACACATCTTCGATCCCCATGGAGACGGCCGGCTTGATTGCGTATATGCTCGATGAGGAGCAAATTGACTTTGGTCGTCTGATTGCGAATGAGCTGAAAAGGGTAGCACTAAGTTATACCTCCAGGGGGAGCGTATAAAGTGTGCCCTCACCTATCCTGGGCTGATAATGAGTTTGCTGAAAAGGGCAAAGGTTGTCTTTCCTGCTGTGGGGCACCTCACCATTGATGGAGTTGTTGATGATCACTACAGTGATCGATTTTGTAGGGCCCTTGGTGATATCTGCTGCCCTTGCGGTGGCACTTCCTCGCTAGTCCATCGAAGAATGGAACAGCGATGCATCTCGCTCATCGAGAGCATTCATGTTTATGCACGAGCATGGAGCACCTTGCTCTACATTAGAGAGCCGGAGTGAACCATTTCACTCGCACGGAGAGCAGCTCATGCATATCTTTGGTTGGCTGGTCGGGCCAAATGTTGAGGAGGAGGTGGGAGATGAGGATGATGGAGAAGACAGTTCTGGTTCCGGTTCTGATTCTGGGTCTATTGGAGATTCGATTCTCGAGGCCACTGATTGATGATATCTTTTATTTTCCTATTTTTATTTTACTTTCAGCATTTTCTAGTTTTTATTTTCGCATTTTACTTTAAAACCTCTGGATTTTGTTGGTTGCCATCCATTTTTGGGGATAGGCTTGTAATTCCAATTGATATTTTGTAGGCATGAAGCCTAAGTACTTTTTAAGTTTTAAACACCATTTTGGGGTGTCTTTTTATTTTTAGTTTATTTTGTTTTAGTTTGCTTTATTTTATTTTTTATTTTTAAATTATAGTTATTTAGTTCGAATTATTTCTTCTTTTGGTTTGTCCGATTTTTCGACGGTTCTTCAAAGCTAGTAAGTGTGTTTCACCAAAGTGATGGTGATGATAAAATTCTCGATTCAATCCACGAAGAAGGTACACATTTAATCGTTTTGTAGAATAATAACATGTCTATGAAATTTGTTCTTTATGCAAAACATCTTGGCATGTACAAAAAAAATTGTGTTCACATTCGAATCATTAGGACATAAACCACATATGTGAGAAGCTTCCACTTTTTACCAAATATAGAGTGTCTAATAGTTGTGTTAACTCGTGTGATTCATGCTTAATCTTTACTGGTTTGTGATAACTTGGAAACTTAGAAATGATCAAGGCAATTTATTGTGCATTATGAGAAAAACCACCAATTCTAAAAGGGCTTCAACTACCTGCGAGTGAATGAATCTTTGTGAACCCTTTTGAGCCTAAAAGTATTTGTAGGATGAATATATCAAATCGACTAATTGTTAAGTAGGCCACTTAATAGTTGTTGATAATCTTTGAAAAATTCAATGATAATTCATTCTATAAATTTTTCTTATTTGTGAATACCAACCCTTTTTGTTAATTAACCCTTGAAGAGCAAGTTCTTGAATAAAAAAGGATTGAGATAAATGAAGTTGGGGAGGTGGATCAAAAAGAACCTAGAATTGATGGCACAATGATCCTAAAGAAAGAAAAAGAATAGAGAAAAGAAAAATACAAAAGGAAGAAAATTTGTATATGAAAAGAAAAAAAAAGAAAAAAAAAAGAAAGGATCATTGTGTGAAAAAAAGAAAAGAGGTTGTGAATAATAAGATGGGAATTAGTTGTGAAATGCTCTTCATATCCTTTTACCCGATTCGTTTCAATGGCTTTGTACTTAAATATCCCTTGTTTCTAGCCTAAGCCAAGTTACAACCTTGAAATTCCTTAGTGATCTTTGTTTCCATTTTGTCATTTAAACTTGTTTCGATAAACGCATGAATTATTCTGGATGTGCATAATTATTAGTGAGAGTGTTTAGTCCTTTGTGAATATGCATTTTGTTCTTCATGAATTTTGAAGAAATGATTAGGTGATTCAAGTGTGAACATATCTTTTATTTTGTTACATGTGTTGATATATTGTGTTTAGAACTTATTTCATAGCCATGTTGTGTTTCGAAGAAGCAATCGATGTGTCCTTTTTCCGGGTATGTCGAGTTTGAACCATTATTCTTGTGTGAGTTTGCATGCTTGCATTTTGTTTCTTCTAGCTTTGAAAGATTATTGACTTTTGTTTGAGGACAAACAAAGAAGTAAGTTGGGGAGAGTTGTTAAGGACCAAATTGTAGTTATTTTGTACATGATTTTGTGGTCCTTAACAATACCTTTTCATATAATTAGTATTATTTATTCTAGTATTTTGGTTTAATTAGGTTTTTATTTAGTTTTGTTTAATATATATTATTTAACTTATTTAACTTTCAATTGTAGGATTTTATTGACTAATTCTCCCAAGCTTGGATTCAAGAATTTTGAAGAGCTTTAGGGATGATTCTTTTTGAAGATATTTTTGGATGAAGGAAGCATGCTTCAGGTCGCGCTCAGCGCGGTGCCAGCATGATCGCGCTCAGCGCGCTTAACCGGGCTTAGCGCGGTCTGCGAAATTCAGAAAAAAGGACAGACCCATGCTTTCACCTTTTGGCCACCAACCCATCACTTCCAGCTGATTTTTGGCTTGTAAAAAAAAAAAGAACACTTCATCATAAATATCTTTTCATCTTTGTAAAATCTAGGGCAAGAATTGAAAAAGAACACCATAGCTTTTCTTCTTGATTTCTTGATTTTCATCATTTCTACCAACAATCTTGAGAGCAAGCAACCATGGAAATGAGTGGCTAAGCTCTTTTTGTGTCAAGATTAGAGGTAGTTGATCTATATAGTATGTATTTCTTTTAATCCATTTGTGTATGAACATGGTTGATTATTAATATAGTTGAATATCTTTGTTCTTCATCTTTATGCTTTGGGTTTTGCTTGGAAAAGAATACTTCAAAGTAGACCTAGGATATTCATCCTCTAATAAACAAATGCTAGGGATAGATTTGTGTGTTAGTGTTTACAAAATATTGAACTTAATGATTATCATGTTAATAGTGGTAGTGAGGAATCATGCAAGGATTAACATGATAACATTCACAATCTTGGTGGGAAATCCATAAGATTGAGAGGATATGTATTTGTAGAAATCATCTATTATGTTCATCACATGATTAATTGAATATGTATGAAACTAGATCAATGAAACTAATCTTGACATGCTTCCTTAATTTGAAAATAATCTCAAACTCTCTTTAATCCAAACCATAACTCTCTTTGAAAGAATTAATTTAGTTATTTGTTTGGAAACTCATGTTACTAGTAGATTAGATAACAAACCCCTTGGTTACAATTTCTTAAAATACACTTTTCTATTGAAAGACTATAACATACACCAATCCCTGTGGAATTGATAATTAAAAATACTTGTTTACGGAATTATCCTACAACAGCCTGTCCGCCTCTTTGCCATCTTCGCCGACCTCCACGGTGCGGACAAATAGGGTGTCCTCGGCTTCTCTGGTGAGGGGCTTCACCACGTAAAAATGTTTCTTGAAGTCTCGGACAAACTCCAAATACGGTCTGAACAACTTGCCCGACTGCTGGAACGACACCCAGGCACATTTGTCGCCGACCATCTGCCGTTGGAGATGGAAAATGCGGAAGAATAGAGAGAGGGTGGCCCCAATGTCCAGATACCGACACACCAGCTCGAATACCCTCATGAAAGCTAGGGCATTCGGATGGAGCTGTGACGGGGCCAGATCCAGCCATGTGAACACCCCCACTTGAAAACCAGTGAAGGGCAGACGGAAGCCTGCCTCCCGAAACGCGAACTCATACATTGGAAATCTGGTGGAAGAGTACGACGAGCAGATCCTCCTACCTTCCCCGGGGATTTGAACGGCCCAGGAAGGTTCGAAACCCTCGTACAAATCCTCGATCAAATTGAACGCGGTTGAAGGATCGGCAGCAAAATTCGAGCGGAAATCCCTTGGCTCGGGCGCGAGCCATGAAAGGTCCGCGGCCAGTCTTATTCGTCGGAGCTCGCATGTGCCCTCTCCAGGAGGATGTTCCCCAGCACCTGAAAAGCAGCGAAAGAAAAGTGAATTCGAGGATGTCAAATCCACCCTTCCACCACGACTCAAGTGAAAGGGCGAGAGGCCCGGCGGCACGAGCAAGAGAAGCGCACTAAAGACCATGCGCGATAAGCTCAAACTCACACTCTCGGGGACCCCGCGGATCACCACGGGGAGTAATTCTCCCCGTAGGAGTCATATTCCCCTTGAAAAACCCTCCTGGATTACCCGCGAAACTCGAATCGTTCCCCGGAGAATTCACTTCCTCCCCGAGGTACTCAACAAATTCATCAACTGTTCATCAAACTCCCTCATAGAACCCACAGAATTCCCCGTGGCATTCAACTCTCTCCCCGTGGCATTCAACTCTCTTCCCGCGATATTCAAATCTCTCCCCGTGATATTCAAATCTCTCCCCGGGATGTTCTGGTACGTCCTCACGACATTCATAAAAACTCAACCTAGATTCATCCTAAATGCAAATTGAAAGAAGATTATCAAGGAATTAGGGGATGTTTACCTGCATTTGAGGTTGAAGACATGTTGAGAATCGAAGAGTTGATGTTTTGAAAGCTTCGCGTTCGAGAACTCTGGTGGCAGAAACTAGGGAGCTGGAGAGTAATGAACAAATGAAAGCCTAAAGGATCCTTTTTATAGCCAAAATCCTTGGGCATACGAAAGGTCACGCCTTTTGAGCGCCACGCACCTTCCCTGGAAGCAACAGGTGCATAAACTGACACATTGAATGCCATGTCGACATGTTCCCCGAGGACTAAGAAGCCAAACCCTGCCCGTCTCGCAACCCATGTGTATACGCGAACGTCCCCAACGTTAACAATCCAAGCGTGCTCGCTCGATGGTCCCTGTAGCTACGGGTTCGTGCCCGTTGCACATCGGAGTATACTTCGACGTTGAGTCGCAGGCGGGGATACGCTCGGCTCAAAGGCATTACTCTCAAATAAGAGCAAAGACTTGGGGGGCTCCTGTTCTGGACTGGCCCAACACTTTACCCACAGTAATAGAGGCCCAATCTGGCAGGCAGATCCAAGGCCCGTTTGCCCCTAAAGAGCAGTTTGCGTCACTTGCGCGAGGGCCACGTGGCCAACGGTCTTTGACTGCCACGTGTCCTCCGAAAATAACAGACCCATTACTCCTATCTCAACTGCCACACGCCCGCCGGAAATCTCGGAGCAGACCCGAATTTCTCGGGCGACAATCCAGGGAGGAGGCCACGTGCTGGCCTCCATGCACACGCAAGCCCTGGTAGTCTGTTAGTGGGCTTGGATCTCTACCCACTAACTGGACCTTGACCCAGCGCTGGGGGCTATAAATACCCTCTCACTTGAGAGAGTCAGGGATCTCATTCATTCTCTCTTTCTCTACTTGCTTGCTTCCTTTTGCCGTTTCCTTACTTTGGCATCGGAGTGTCTTGCAGGTACCCCCCTCTTCATATCTAACCGTTGTTGCAAATTGGACCAAGACACCTTCTAATCAGGTACGATCAACACTAAACATACCAACTTTGAAATTAGGTAAAATAAAATTATCCCAAATTAAAATTAAAACTTGATGACAATATCACTTATGCCCACCCATTTGTTTTGGTGTTGATTTTGTGTACATCAGAGTTATAGTGAGAAAGTTACACGAACAAATCACCGACACTAATCAAATTGAAAAAATGATAATTTAAACGTGGTAAACGAAAGTTTGAAAAATTAAATGAAATGAAATATTTAACCTCATTACATTAGAAATAACACAATGAAATTTGAGACGAATCAAATAAACTTTTATGCACAACTGATTTGATACTGACACTGAATTTTCTTCATTCTTCATAGCGCACATGTACCGTATTCCTCTTTTCTCTAATTTTTTTTTCTCTAAAAAATACTGTAGCGGTTATGTCAATTGTCAAGATAGATTTTTTTGTTATTTTTTTTTCTTTTTCATATAAGTAGTAAAACGGGCCTAACCCATTAGTCATATATCTATAATAACTTCATATTATTATTATTATTATTATTATTATAATAATAATAATAGTAATAATAAAATAATAATAACACCCAAACTTTATTATAATATAGTAAATATATTTATAAAATAAACAAAATAAATAAATATAAAGATAAAAACAATTGATTTTAAGATTGATAATTTTAAAAATAATTACTTTTAAATTAAATAATTCAATTATGGAAACATAAACAAATTACTAGAGTAGATTGATATGAATAAATAATAGAAATATAAGTTATACACGTATAAATAATAATAAAATTTACCGAAAGAATGAATGTGTAGCATATAAAATTTTGAGATGTTACACCTCACACCCTTGCTACATGTTCCTCCTCAATAATCCCACTAAAACAACATATTCATAATTACTACAATTAAGATTTTGAGAACTTCTATTTACTCCCGCACTCATTCTCTTTCAACCTAATTTCACGTTGTACAAAGTTTTTCTTTTTAAATTGCTCTTGTGTAGCCTGCCTCTTTTTCATTCACATCTAATTTCAATTAATTTAACAAAATGTGCATTTTAGGTTTCATTTTCCTCTTCTCTTCTCGTTTCTTTTTAAACATTAAACTCTATTTTCGTCATTTCTTAAAAAGGAGTTGTTTTTCATTTTACTTTTGTTTTAATCAGATTTTTCTAATAAGATTGTGTATGGTATAGTGTGTAGTTTTTATTTTATTATAATAATTTGGATCACTAGTTAGATCCAAGGGTAGTTCTTATAGGTTCACTGATGAGGTATTTAATTGAACCCTCTCTAGAAACTATAAAAAAATTTCAATAATTTAATTAAGTAACTGTTTTCCTTCTCTTCAATACTAGTTTTTGTTTATACGCATATAAATTTTCTTAAAAATTTGTATTACGCGAATTATATTTTTTAATAGATTTAATTTCTTACAATTGGATTCATAAGAATGTAAATTGAAAAGGAAAAAAAAAACACTTAACAACAGTGATCTATATATCAAATGATACTTTATTCAGAAGAACTATTTAAAATAACAATACTGTATAACAGTGAATTAGTAATGATGTGTGTATACATGGTTTTCACAAGTGAAAATATCAATACTATAAAATAGAAAGATAGATAATAAACAACAAAGATTATTGTCTATCAATTCCTTTTAATTGGGAAGTGATTAGTTTTTTTATTCGTAGTGATATTCATTTTAATGGTCCTCCCATTTAGAGAGTGGTACAGGTGGTCCAACTGGAAGATCAGCACCATTATTATTATTATCATTAGCATCACGCAGATTAGTTTCAACAATAACTTCTATTTGATCAAGCTAAATATTAAACTAGACAAATTTATTCAGTTCCTAAAGGTGGTAGTAAACGATGAGAAAACTAGCAAGAAAGTGTGTGATGTGTGATATATACGATGAATGGATGGAGTGATGAATAGGGAACCTTTATTTGATACTTGTTATTCAACCTTATATCTTAAAAAGGGGGAAGTGAATAGTTTTTTAATTTATCATGATATTCATTTTAATGGCCGTCCGAATTAGAGAGTGGTACAGGTGGTCCAACCTAAAGTTTAAAAATGGTCCAGGTGATATTTGTAAATTATATACATTCTTAGTTTATTTTCCTTGTATTGCTATAACACGTTTCTTGTGAAAGAATTTTCTACAATATTTAGATCAAGCTAAGTAGCAATAATGTATTTCTGCTCAAAGAAGGATGATATCATATACTATAGGAGCATCACTACAAGAAGAGGCCTTTTATCACAATGCTTAGATTCTAATGAGACATAACGACAACAAGAATGGAATGTTGCACGTGAGTACACATTAAACAGAAAATTGCTAGCGCACGGAGACTGTCCTTGCAATTGAATCGAAAAACATAACCAAAAAATAATGAACATAATATTTTAGGATCAATTTTGTCACACTATTAAAAGACGGAAATTTTTGAGGAAAATTAATCCCTTACTGCTTAAGATGGATTTAGTGAGGGATATTTATATAGATGATGAATTATAAATGAAAAAAAATTAGTGAGAAAAATTTCCGTCACAAAAAATCCTTCACAAAATTGATAAAATTTTAAATGAATGTTATTTTTCTTCAATATTTCCGTCACATATTCCCTCATACATGTGTTGGATATTTTTGTGAGAGAATATTCCCTCTCGAATACATTATTTTCTATAAAATAAAATAAATTTAAATTTTTTATAATGACATTGTAGCCTAAATTTTAATTCAACAAAAACAATATTAAATTTTTTTAATTAAATAATTATTTTACTATATAAATATTTATATTTTATTAAAATTAACTTTTTAGGCTAAAACTTTTTGTATATTAAAAAAATAAAAACTAAAATTATACCTTATTTAATCGTAGATAAATCAAGAAATTTACACACAAGACAAATATTTCAAGTAAGTGTTGTAACATCCTGATTTAAATTAGAATTTAGTTATTTAAAATAAATAGATGGTTCGGTGTATTTTTATGAGTAGATATAGTTGTGACGCGTTGTTGATGATTAGACGGCATAGAATTATAGATTATGAGTGTTGGAGGGGTGTATGACTAAAAGTTGTAGAGAATGGGGTGTAGAGAATATAAGACAATTAATAGTAATATTAATATTAAGTCTATTATTATTAGTATTATTTTTTTATTATAATAATAAATAATAATTGATTTAATGAAGGGCAAGATGGGAATTGAGAATTAGGGGTCCAAGGGTTATTATTGGAAAAAAATAAGGAATAGGAATCATAATTTCTATTCGATCGTGAAAATCAAAGAAGAGGAAGAACGAAGAAAAGAGAAGAGGAACTAAAAGGTTCAAGAGACTCAAGAACTTTGGCTAAGGTAAGGGGTGACTTCTCCGATTATTATGCCTTATAGGTTTAGAGAATAATAGAAATTGATTGAGTAGATTAGATATCCCAATTTAGGATATTAAAGTTTAGGAATTTTAGATTCTAACTACTTCAAAATTGATATTTTGTAGCGCCAAATTTAATATCACTTTTAAAAAAAAGTGCTATTAAAAAAGAAAAAATACATCTATAATAGCACTTTATGATCGGACGCTATTATAGGATACAAATAATGTGATTTTGATAGCACTTTATAAAAAACGCTATTATTAAACTTCAATAAGATAGCGCTCTCTACAAAACGCTATTAATATTATGTATTAAGATAACTCTTCCGTCAAAACGCTATTAAATTTATGCAATAAGATAGCACTTTCATCAAAATGGTATTAATATTATTCTTTAGAATAGCCTATATTAGCGTTTATACATAACCGTTATTGTTTTCTTAATATAATTAATAAAATAAAACCAAAATATGTGCCTATGTTAGCGTTTCCACCAAATTGCTATTGTTTTTATAATATAATAATATAACTAATAAAAAATAAAAACAACACAACATTTTTTTGGCGGAATGTTTCATTTTGCCGCATAATTTTCCCTTCCCAGTTCCACAACTCAATCCTTCTCCGCTCTACACTGATTTTTCTTCATCTTCACCATTATCTTTTGGAAACCTAAGTTAGAACGGAAACCCTAAGTCGGGCAAGAAGAATCTCAGAGGAAACACCATCGATTCATCACCGTCAGCCATCCATTCTCACGTTCTGTCGAACACAGTCCTTCACCCTCTCACATCGTCCAACCCAACAACGCAATATTCTCTTTGTTGGCCCATGCCTCACATACTCTTTACCATGGTCATCGATTTACCACCGAGAAGAGGAAACTACCTGAGACCTTATCGGAGTTGAAGTCTTCGCCGGAACCTTCGATGGTAGGTTTACGAATTCTTCTTTATTCTGTATATTTTTCAATTACTTATTTGTTTTGTTTGAATAGGAAATTTGGAAACATAGGAATTTTGGACTGAGATTTCTTCGATCCGTGCGATTGAGGTGGTATTGATAAAATATGAGATTTATGTTTAAGGTAGTATCTCAAATATGGATTGGTTGCTTTGAGCCTATGAATCAAAAGTTTTGATGTCGGGACATGTCTATAGTTAGATAGCTTCGTTATCAAATATGGAATAATATCAAGCTTATGTGGAGTATGCGTGCAACTTTAGTATCCGGATAAGGCATAAGTCTCCACAAATTGGAGTCAATGAGCAGGAAAGACCAATCTGAAGGATGACCAAAACCAAACTGATAGATAAAGGATCTGCTTTATGAGGGGTTGTTTGTATGTTTCAGTTTTTTCATCCTTGTGTTTGTTTGTTTACTTGTTATGCTATTGCAGGAAAGAAAAATAGAATGGTTGGTTGGTAAGGTGTACCCATGTGCTATTTAACTCTCCATAATTTTTCGTACCTCGTACATATCTTATACAACAATTTTAACCTCTACATGTAGTTGTTATTATTATTTTTATTCATCTACTTACCGTTTTCATCTACTAACCGATCCATTACAGCATCAAGGAGATCTCGCCGCTAAGGTTTTGTCCATAACAACAACATAGCATAACTATAGGTATTCTTTCTTTTCTTTTATTGATTTTTCATGGAAATAGTTTGCTCTTTTTTATGATTTTTTATATTGGTTTACTTTGATTTCATGAATAGAGATTTGAGAAAAAGAAGCATAATATGTATGTTTTAGTGTTTGTTTGTCCGAACTTTGTTAAGAAAAAGAAATTTGAGATTGTTTCCTAAAAGCCATGGATATTTCTATGAGGAGAACGAAAATGGTTTTTTTATAAATGAGTTTACTTGGTTTGCCATGAGCATTACTGTGATTTTTAACACTTGCCTACCATCCAGTGTTTATGGTAATTGGTTTACATACTGTTCCGTGTTATCTGGTAATTAATTGTCAATATAGTTATGATTGGTTTGATGTTTCTCGATCACTTTGTTTTCTCTTTTTATCATCAATATCTTTGGGTGTTACCAATAATTATTTGGATCTTTTGGTGTCAATATAGTTATGATATAGTTTGGATGTGAATAATTCATAATGATGTTTTTCTACATTTTCAATTCAGCTTAAAAAACATTAGTCCCTGACATACACCAACAAAAATGATTTTAGACCTGACTTGTTTTGAAGCTATTTCATTCCATGTTACCTTTGCTCTCAACCTTTTTCTACTTACATATAATTTTACCTTACTTTACCTTACCTTTATTGTTTCTACCCCTAACCAGATCACATATATAGAAACATCTTTTCCTTTTTATATATTAAAAGTGACTCTTAATGCTGGCACTTTAAAACTATGGTCCACATATACATACATTGATATTTCTTGATTGAATGGATAGTCAAAAGTAAACACTAACTCTCTAGAATTACTACCAGATTCAGTTGATCTATTCTGGTAGTGATGTGAATTGCATTAGAACTGTTTGTAAGTTGCAGGCCTGTTGGTTAATTTCTGCCCACAACTTGCTCTGTCTCTTTTAAATGAAAAAGGATAGAAATGCATAGCGGTGATGATCTTATGCACATTCATATTATTTGCAAAATGTTATGTATTATATGTTGGCATCTAGTTTTGGTTATAATCTTTATTGAATCAATCAATCAATCAAGTATCTATAGATGGATAACATGTATTATCAACTATAGAAGCATGCATTATCAAAGCATTGACTAACGTATTAGAATCATCAGGAGGAGCATTGTTTTCAGGTTTGGGAAGCAAAGTAATGTGATTGCTTTCTTCTTGAATAACCATGGAGTAAGTGCGATTAAGGGAAGGTAGGGGTTCCATTAGAAGAACCTGAGTTTTGATAACAGAAAACGAATCGTTTAAACCTGTGAGGAATTGGATAATTTGATCCTCGAAATACATCTTAAGTCCAAAATGGAATATCACAATACGGCGCACAAGGTTCTTCAGTACTAAACAAGACCAAAATCAAAGCATTCGCTAAACGTTTCACTGGCTCAAACTAATTCGCTTACCATTGCGAAGTCCAAATAGCGACTCAATCATTGATAAGTGCCAAAATATAGTTATTTTGTATATATGTTTTGAGGCACTTATCTATTTTTGTTTGTTAATAATCGTTGAATAACCCCAATTTTGGTTGTAAATACGTTTTAATGTGTTTTGCGTACATAATGTATCGTTTGATAGTTTTGTATCTATTTTTGTAGGTATTTGTTGCATATTTGGAGCATGGAGGAATAAAGTGTCGAAGACACGGCTCCGAAGACGCATTTTTGGGAGGTCAAACAGCAACTTTCGCGCTTAGCGCGGTTTTGAGCGCGCTTAGCGCAGTAAAGTGGTTTGAAGTAATAAAGTAAATCGTGCTTAGCGCGGCTATCGCTTTCTATAGCATAACATGTTTAGGAAATTTATCATTTGTATAATTACCATGCTATTCATTCTTTTTGCATTACTTGCTCATGAATTGAATCACTTTAGTACCATTTTTAACCAAAAATGTGAGGAAGCTTTCCATTGTTTACATATGCTGAGAGTCCACATTCTTGTTTTAACTGGATTTTATTATGCTTAATCTTTTGTTTTGTGTTGATTGTATGATTGCAAGAAAATGATCAAGGAATTTTGTTGATTTTGAGCATAACTACCTTGGCCAAATATTCAATTCACCTTGTGAGTGTGTGATCCTTTGTTAGCCTCTTTGAACTTTTATCAACATCCATTTTTATTTGAACTTAATGCTTGTCTATGAGTGTCAATTCACTTTTTTTTTATGGATGTTGATTTCTTTGTTTCTTGAACCCTCAACTATATGTTGTTGTATGGATTTTTACCTTGCCTTAGAAAGTAGGGAGTATTCACATAATGATGTTGGTTGAATTCAAGTTGGGGAGAGGAATGTTTATGTACTTATATTGTGGTTGGTATGAGGTTAAGAGAAAAGAAAGGAAAGAAGAAAAAAAATGTGAAAAAGAAAGATTAGAAAAAGAAAGAAAAAAGAGAAAAGCTTTGAAAAAGAAAAACAAAAAGAGTAGGAATAATGTTATGTTAATAAGTGAGGTGTGTTTGGTGTGAAATTTGTGATGAAGAAGAATTTTAATTGAAATTGTATTGTTTGAAACTTTGTGAGTTGATCAGTCCCTTAGGTTTAGGCAAGTTTTTGTTTCGATTAGCTTTAGGACTTATCACTTGTTTGTTAACCAAGCCACATTACAACCTTGAAAAATCCTTGTGATTCTTGCATTTGTATTTTCAATACGTTTTTTGGATGAATGCATAATTTAGTCTATTGTTTGCAATATTGTGGAGGAGTGTTTTTTTTAACCCTCACCTTTGTGTGTTCTTCATCTACCGATGAATTTTTGCTAGGTGTGATTCATGATTGAGCTTGTTTTGTTTTAGAATGTTTTGCATGATTTTTGTACTTAGGATTTGTTTCGTTTATATGTTATTGTTGTAGTATAGTGGTAAGTTTGTATTTGTCGTGTACATTTTTCGTTTGAACCATAGATTTGTTTTCCGTTTTAAAAACTTGTTGATTCGTGATTCTTTGATTATCGTCTTTTGTTTCTTCGAGTTATTTGACTTTGTTTGAGGACAAACAATGTGTCAAGCTGGGGAGAGTTGATAAGTGCCAAAATGTAGTTATTTTGTATATATGTTTTGTGGCACTTATCTATTTTTGTTTGTTAATAATCGTTGAATAACCCCAATTTTTGTTGTAAATACGTTTTAATGTGTTTTGCGTACATAATGTACCGTTTGATAGTTTTGTATCTATTTTTGTAGGTGTTTGTTGCATATTTGGAGCATGGAGGAATAAAGTGTCGAAGACACGGCTCCGAAGACGCATTTTTGGGAGGTCAAACAGCAACTTTCGCGCTTAGCGCGGTTTTGAGCGTGCTTAGCACAGTAAAGTGGTTTGAAGTAATAAAGTAAATCGCGCTTAGCGCGGTCTGCAGGATTTTGTTTTATAAATACTTTTCAAAACAGATTTCTAGGTTATGGTTTTGGGGTGGTTTTTGATCCCCATTTCCATGAACCTTCATTTTTGGTAGATTAGCTTAGAAAACAACATTAGGGCTTGCTCATGGATGATTGGAGGTGGATTGCTCTTCGATTGGCTTTGACAACCAGTGTAGATCTGTGGTTTATCTCTTCTTCTCTTTGTGTATTTCTCTTTTGTTGAGTTTGTATGTATTTCTACTCATAACTCTTGTATGTTTATTGCCCTTGGTGTTATATTAAGCTTGCTTTACGAATTTGTGTTGGTAGTTACCTTGGGTTTTTACTCTATGTTAGGGATTTGAGCTTTACTAGAGATAGATTGCTTAGATTCTTACCTAGGATGATTATCTGTTAGTTTCAAAATACTAGAGATAGGTTTATATCTAACATTCACTATAGAGTATCTAAACTTAATGCCTCTACGTTGGTGAAGTATGCCATAGATGGGTATGGAGGTGACGCAGTTGACTTTTGTGTTGTTGAGATAGGCCAAACATGGCTATTGAGATGATTTAGGAGGATTCTCAATTTGGGTTAGAAATAACCAAGGTTGTGAGAGGTATGTGATGACACGGATAAGTATCGTAGGCCGAGTATGACATGGGTGGTAGATTTAAGTCTGTGACGGGCAATTTACATTCGTTTCGGACAAGCTGTCTATCCTTTATACTTTTTGTTCATTTACTTTTGTCTTTTATTTTCATTTCTTTTAATCCCAAACTCATTAACAGAAGAATTGTCGAACGACGAATCAATAACCAATCTCTGTGGACACGATACGATATAACCTAACCGGTATATATCATCCGGTAAAATTAATACCAACTCTTTGCTTGTCGCTTTACCGCAGCAACAATCATCTCAAGTCAAAGTACCCACAACCAATACCAACATATAAAAAGATCTTCCATCAAACTCACAAAGCTAACCATCCAAAACAAAAGAACTTCTAAACTCTGAAATAACCCGCTTGATGTCTTCCTCAAGATACAAAATAAGTCTTCGCGGAACTGTCCAAAATATCACCGTCTAAGTCGTTTACTTAAGGCACTCACGTCCAACAGTTCAAAACTATTTCTTTAGAATACTCAGTATGCACTGGTCTAATTTCACTACTGATAACGCAAAGCTCGGATGCTTGCTACAATTCCTTAACTTGATGTGAACCAATTAATATCCATGAACACGAAATAACTCTTACAGCTACTCATGAGAGTACTGTCTGAACATTCCAAAATCATACTTGACGCATTAGTCACACTAATGACATCAACAAATACTCGCTAGGACCATACACTATCTTGAAAAGCATTGTCTAGACATCTTCAGCTCTCACACTAACCCGTAGATAGCCAGACTTCACATCGATCTCACTAAACACATAAGCTCTAAATGACTGATTCATACAAATATCAATCCTTGGAAGTAGATACTTGTCCTCAACATCCACTTCGTCCCCTTATCTGAAAACGACACACCAACTTAAGCGACCTTTGTTCTTCTCAAACAACACAACCGACGCACTCCACAGCGATCCACTCAAACAAACAAACAAACTCTACTAAAACCAATCCTCAAGTTGACTCTTCAACTCTAACTCAGAAACAAACATCCCTTAAGGATACTTTAAATCACAACTAGTTCCAGAAACTAAATCCATCAAAACTTCACTTCGCACTACGGCGGTAATTCACTCGCATCTTCATAATATGCTTCGGAAGAATCACAACAAGAAGTTCGCTTGCCAAAATCTTGTTTCTCATCAAAATCAAAATTCACCCACAACTCAAGTAACCATGCACCACCTTGTGCTAACTTATCTGCTTCTTACACTATTAAGCTGGCAAGACTAGTCCATCCCAACCAACACAAATCCCGACTACTATCAACAAGAGATTAAGGGTGATCACTTCCTCAATTTGTCAATAGATAGTCGACAATCATGATGGTGACTTAAACCATCTTTACCAAACTACAACAGCGTCTTCAACTTACCCTTCAAGTTACCAAAGCGTAAACCTGCTTGAGGCTCCATCTCCAAGCTACACGTGCCACCAAGAAGTAAAACTTCTCCCCCACTTGTTTCAAACTCATCTCTACAGACAAACAAATAGAAACAAGCAAGTATCGACAATGTTTCACACACATGTCACATACAATAGGGTTATACACATTAATAAGCTGGTCGACAGACCGACCTGCTCTGATACCACTAATGTAACACCCCAATATTACCCAAGGTTTTTAAATGCAAAAATCAGAGTAATTTAAAATTTCATAAATTCAATACTGAGGCGTCACACCTTCAAAACCAAATTACTTTAAACAGTTTGCTTTAAAGTATAAATCTCGGATACATAGCATCGTCGGAAAACATAAATTGATTCTTAAAAATCAAAACATCTTCTTTATTAAACTTCCTCATCAAATCATGTTTTCATAAAGTGCGATTCTTATTCACAAAAGGAATAACAACAGAAGAACAACAACAAGACAACATAAATATTCCCCCCGAGTGCTACGTATCAGAGCGACACCGACTTAACTAACAACAGCTATAAACTCCGTCTTCATAACCTGCACGTTACCAATATAAAGGTAACGGTGAAATAAGTAAAGGGTGAGATACTCCAAAACATATAATTAAAGGCATGATAACATATATATATATATATATATATATATATATATATATATATATATAGATATATATAGTTTTGGAATCATAAAGGATATAGGTTAATAAGTGCATTCCAACACGTATCCAACATCACTTACTTTGATTGTCATTCTAATATGTATAATCAATATTTTATCGTCATAACCTCATCGACATAAATCATCACGACAACACATAAACTTTCATCAACACAAAATAATCACAAGTCAATATGTCATTAATCAACACGAAAATCATAAACAGCAACATCAAACAATGCTAATAACATAAGCAACATAATTAAAATTATCACAAATTGGCTAAAGCCTATCGTCGCTTTTGGCATAAAAGCCCATCGTCACAAACATCATCACATCATATTTGCATTAAGCATTTCATCTAAGCTAAATCATCGCAAAACTCATCATTTATATTCATCGCATAGTTATTATGAATTTATCAAGTCATATTCATTTCATGTTCATCATAAAGATCATCACCAAACAAAGCATCATATATCATCGCAATTCAACATCATCCATCAATTAAAACCCAACGCCAAACAACTCAAACATAAACATAACCGACTCCATGAGACACGACTATGTTATGCATGTGGTACCCGTCGCTTTTGTCCATAATTAGGAACACTTGGCATAAAGCCCACCGTCGCTTGGCATAAAAGCCCTCGTCGCTTGGCATAAAAGCCCTCGTCGCCTATGCAATGTATGTGACTCGACAATAAAAACCACATAACAGAAACATCATCATCGCTCATCAAAATTGGCATAAAGCCCACATCGCCATAATTTATCCACATAAAGATAAATATATCATCGCATCATATTTGCATTATGCAAAACGTCACCTATAATTCATCATCGTCAAAAGTCATGTATTCACAAATCGGAAGCATTTATTAGCAACATCAATATAATCATCACATCATCATGTACAAAGACATATATCATCATCATCATCATCAACAAAGTCATTTAATCATGAACAAATCGTCGCAAAATCCATTCCTAATAACTGACATTAATCATAATCGTCAACATCGAAATCGAATTGTCCATACGTGTCTTAAATCGACTAAAACGCAATCCAATTCAATTTAACCGTAAATTGGCCTATTTCGGGTCGTTTCGTAAAAACTCGTAATTTCGAAAAACTAACCTCATCACTACGTTCTACACGTCGAACATAGCTAGCACATCATTTTTCGTTGAATTCGGAGCAACTTGCTCCGTCGTCGAATTTTCTGAAATCGGAAAATTGGAATATAATCGGGTTCTAAATTTAATCGGCTAAATTGTGTCCTAATTATATTTTATTAATTCTAACTAGTAGTATGTGGAATTTGAGGATTTAAAAGAAACAGAAGCTAGCAACCAAATTATGCATAAAACACAAATTATGCAGAAAACAGAAAAACCTGCATACAGAAAACAGAAACTGCGAAAATCCGCTTCTCTCCTCCAGGCACAAGGGACGCTCGTCCCAGGGAGTGCAGAGCTAGGGGAAGACGCCTTGCTAGCTGGGACGGTCGCCCTCCAAGCTGGGGTGGGTGCCTCCCATGCTACAAGTGCCCCAAACATCTTCTTCTCCACGACTTGTTATGTTATACAGACAGTGCAATTTTTCTGGTTTTTCACAGTTTCATAGTTTTGCTTATTTTTCTTCATTCTTGCAACTTAGTCTTGCTAGCTTAGAAATAAATTACCCACAATCCATAGTCCTAACTCAACCTTTCTAAGTATTCAACAATCAACCAATCAAACTCAAGAATCAACCTATCAATTTCTCCTAAATCCAAAATATATTATCAAACCCTAACTATATGGAAAGGAAATCAAACCCCTTACCTCTAGTACGTGGATGATTGCAAGATGCTCCAACAAAATCCCAACCTCATGCTTGTTCTTTCTCTTCTTCTTCTTCTTCTTCTTCTTCTTCTTCCAAAACCCTCTTTTTCTCTCCATGTTCTAAGTTTGGCTTTGGTGTTTATGAATGGAAAGAAAATGAGGAAAATTGATTTTATAAGGGTGTACTCTTACTAGCCAAGGGTGTAAACCCCATTTCTACAAAATTACTCCTCACACCCCTATCTATAAATTAGCACACTAATAATATCTAATAATATTATTAATCCAATTAATTAAAATAATTTCGGGGAATTAAATATCGGTCTGAATAATATTTTACCGAACCGAACGGAATAAATACCGGACCGAACGAAACGTCGCCAAATATATTAATAGATATATCAATTAATATAAATATTCTCGTCGCAAAATAAATATTGATCGGTAATTCAAAAATATTAATATAATATTAATTAAAACAGGGCGTTACAACTACCTTGCTTTATTACAGTGCACATGGTGCTTGCAAATTTGGATTCTATGAGTTCTTTAAGAAGTATTACTCTGATATTGCTGGTCCAGAGTATGCAAACAAGTACAAGACCTTGATCTACCTTGCGATTCACATCGCTAAGGTTATTACTAATGATGCACTCTGCTCATTTGAGGCTGTGAAAGTACGTGTTCAAACTCAACCTGTTTAAACTCAATCTGAAGGAGTTTTGGGGTATCTTTATAAACTCTTTCACTTCTGAATTTTTATGGTAGACTAGAGGATGTCGTGTGATTCTATTACATTGCTCTTAATCTATGTTTAGAATTAGGCTATTACAACTGCCTAGTTTCTTTAATTGTAAGACTAGGGGTCAGGTGATTACTGTATCAGAAATGGTAGATTCGTTCTAGATTGATAGTCTTGGTGTATGGGCTCTAAGATATTGGAATTTGTATTGATGTTGGGAACTCATATGTCCTTGCATGTGGTCTTTCGATCTGGTTATTTTAATGGTTAATTATTTCATTAGTTAATATTCAATTTTGTATTAGTGACTTTGGTGATTTAGGGATGTTTGAAATTTACATTTGTAGGGGTATGTGTTGATTGGAGAACAGCAGTTGTGGATCCATGGTCTACAATTTCTATGTTTTGGGCCAATTGCAAGACAAAGCTGCTTCACCTTCTCTATCCAATATACTTAGAGATGTAAATGAGCACCTAATGGTTAAATATGAGGTTGCTGAAGCTATTGGGTCAATTGCAGGTATTGCATTTAAAACCAAATATTATGGAATGATATAATCTTTATTTTCTATCAATAATACAAGTTATTAAATATCTACGATGCGTTGTGGGGCCGTTTATGTGAAAAAGAGAGTGCAAGCTTATTTTGCAATGTATGGAGTTCATGTATAGATAGTATAGTAGCAAACGAAGTTAGAATTCTATATGATAATGAGCAACCCAACTTAATTGTGATTATGACCAGTTAATCATTTTTTTACAAGAGAGTCATTAATCACTTATTACCAAGTTTTGTTGTGAGTACTGCCAAGTATTTGCATCCACTCGTTTACATAGTTCTTTTGTTGTATGCCCTTAGATGACCAAAGTGTAGCCATTCACAGACCCAAAAGCTCTTGTGTCACAAAGTTGTCAAGTTTCTTTAAGCATGGTAGAAGCCGAAAGATCAAGGAAATCTTTTGAGGTGTACTCCATAGTACTCGCTGAAGATTTACGTATTTTGCTTCAGTTTTGTTGACTCAACTATTTTTTTTTATCTTGGTTGCAGTTCATGTTCATACCCACTCAATGATACGATAAATATTTTCTTCTGTTGGTATATTTCAATAACTTTAATCTTCAAATTGCAATGGTATTATGTTCATAACGTTGGTTACTAACTATTAATTCTTCTTACAATTATATGCTAAAAAGGAGTTTGTGAAAGAAGTACTATCTCGAACACAAATAAAACGGATAGTAGAAGCACATGAAGTGTCTTCTTTGGTGGCTTTCCTTTGCCTACCAGCTTCTTCCTATATCACTGGACAAATTATTTCTATTGATGGAGGATTTCTGCTAATGGCTTTCAACCGAGCATGATTATAAGAAATGATTACTTTAGGGTATAAGAATAATTTTGATTGTTTGCTTTGGGATTTGTATTGAAGTACTCTTAGTTGGAATGCATGCATCTACAAATTTGGTCATGCAAATGCCCTCTCTTTTTTAGTACACTAAATGTCGTATATATATGTTATGATATCTGTAAACAAATGGATTTGGTATAAAATGTTATTTGATATTGATGGATCATAATATGTATGCAATGAGTAACTTAAAGTGTTATTTGGTATTGAGTTGAATGTATCTTTTTGGTATTTGCTCACAAAAAATGGCTGTGCAAAAAAAGTGTACTACAATAGTGTTTTGTAGAGTGTTATTAATAAAACATCATGTAATAGCACTTTTAATAGAGAGCACTATCAAACATGTATCATATATTAGCGCTTTCGTTGAAAGTGCTATCAAACACATGTCATATATTATCACTTTTGTTGAAAGTGCTATCAAACATGTGTCATATATTAGCACTTTCAACGAAAATGCTATGAAAATCAAATCTAAAAAGGTGCAAAATGCCCACTTCGATAGCGCTTAACCAAAAACGCTATTAAAAATCAGTACTTTAATAGCGCTTTAAAAGTTCTATTAAACAAAAAAATTGTTTACAATAGCGGGGCACGGTTAATAGCACTTTTAAGCGCTATCAAAAAAAAAAGAGCTATTAAATAACTTATTTGGCATAGTAATGCATGATTTTGGTTAAATTGATTGTTAAGTTGTGATGTTTGAATGATGAAATTGATTGTTTGATTGTGTTTACATTGATATGTTTGGTATGAGTTGTTAATCACATAATTTAGCATGTTTTTGTATGTTTAGAAATATGATTTTGGGTGAAAAAGAGTGAAAAATCATAGCAGCAAATTTTCTGGTTTTTGGCTTTGGTTCAGTGATGTAACCAGTTATCTGTTTGAAGTAACCGGTTACCTCATCAAATTTTTTAAAATATTGGTTTCTGGTTCAGTGATGTAACCAGCTACCTAGTTGAAGTAACTGGTTACCTCGTTGAAATTTTTGAAAAATTGGTTACTTGTTCAGTGAAGTAATCGGTTACCATTCTGAAGTAACTGGTTACCTCAGTTAAAAATTGTCCAGTAATGGCACGTCAGGGGTGAAGTAACAGGTTGCCTGGTTGAGGTAACCCGTAAGTCCGTTTTAATCGTCGTTTTGGATGTTGTAACTTAAATAAAATATTCTATTTTATAAAATTAAGAAAATGGCAGTAGCTTGATTTTATTTTAAAAGTCTCGATTTTTCTAAACTACGGTTGGTTTATACATTGTTTGCATACGTTGACTTATATGTAATGATGTGTTTGTTGTGGTGTTGTTATGAATGCATAATGTTGCTGGATTATGTATGTTGGTGATAGCATTACAGGTTGGAATGTAATTGTTTGTGTAAGTTGTATGCGATTGGAGATGATTTATGATAAAATATTGTTATCATAATTAGTGTTGATATTGCATGCTTTAAAGATGTGCATGCATACATATCATTGTTGTGAGTAGCTAATTCTTATTGTGTAGAATTAGTTAGTTGGCCAATTACCGTTTCTGGGTTGGAATGGGCGGTCAGGCGTATCTGTGTTCGGGTTGGAATGGAACAGTGTAGTGAATATAATTCACAATTGGTACCACATGCATAGAGTCGTTGCATTGCATTATGGTCTGTGCTATTTTGGTGATGAAATGATAAATCTGAATATGCTGAATAGGGTGAAATGATTTTCTTATGAAATTCTGTTTATTTATGAGCTTATAATGTATAATAATTGTGATTTAGTCTCGCCCTTATTGTTGATCATTTTCAGATTAAAGTTAGCAGCGTAGGTGATATGGTGAGGATAACTCGTAGAGCTAGACTATTATGTTTTATCGAGTCCGGTGTCATGCTCTGATTTGTAACACTGGGGAATGATTGTTGTTTTAGAGTTATTATTAAACTCTTTTATTTGATTAAATGTTTTATTTAGATAATAGTTTGTGGAACTAAGCCATTGACCTTGACGTTATTGGTATTTTGATTTACCCAAAGTTATGAAGACTATTCCACTGTATTAAACATGTTATTAAATTATTTAATTGGTTTATGTTCCTCAGGGAAGCATGACATGTGTGAATTTTTATTATAATGGGTTGTAGCATCCTTGTTGACATGTTACTCTTAAATAATTTTCATGTTCCCCGGGGGTTTGAGAAGAGTGTTACAAATGTCCTGTTATATTCTACAATTTTAATTTTCCCTCTCTAATGAGAAAAAATAGGCGCCTTCTAATTCCCCCACCTTTTCATTCCCTCATTTCCCCAAATAAAAACAAAATACCCTAAACTAGTGAAACTTTATCTCTTCTCTCATTAGATCTGAAATTTCCCTTTCCATTCTCTCGTTGGAGTTTTACTTTATCTTTGTCTTCTTTGATCCAAAGTGCACATATCAATTGTAGTGGCTTGCATCGCTAGAATGGTGAAGAGAGTAACAAAGGCAAACAACCATAGCCCTTTCGATACCCTCATTTTGGATGAGTTCTACACTCGCCACTCAGTGACTCAGTCCTCTGAATATGTTACCAACCCTAGAGGCCTCAAACTCTTCACTCAGTGGTGGATCCATCTCCCTCCAACTAACCTCATCGGAACCCTTGTTGTTGCAGGAAAGGTATGATTTTGAGGTTTTGTTTATTAATCCCATTATGTTTACATATAAAGCGAGTAATCACTTTGTTCTTAAGAGTTAGGAACATGGTTTTTCATTTATTTATCTTAGTAAGGGGAACTATCAATGAGGGAGAAATGTATTTGAGGAAGGATTTATTGATTTTTATTTCATTTAAACAAAGTTTTTATTAATTAATCCGGATCTAATTTTTGGGTCTTATTTTTTAGGAATTCGACATCAGTAAGAAACAAATCGAGCTATGACAATTGGTGTCTCTCTGTTAAAGCACACGATTTCTTTGAGGAGGAAATTTTTTTGGTGTAGATTGTTCTAAATCCAATTGTTAGTATTTCTCAAATAATAGAGAAATATTTCATGAAGGTTTGTTTCATTTTTGTTATTTTATGATTCTAGTTAATGAGGTTTTTACTATGTTTATGAGTGGAGAAATGTTGCGGCGGTGTAAGCGGCAAGCAAAGAGTTGGTATTATTTTACTGGGTGATATATACCGGTTAGGTTATATCGTATCGTGTCCACAGAGATTGGTTATTGATTCGTCGTTCGACAATTCTACCGTTAATGAGTTTGAGATTAAAAGAAATGAAAATAAAAGACAAAAAAAGTAAATGAACAAAAGTATAAAGGATAGCGACTTGTCCGAATGTAAACTACCGTCACGGACTTAAATCTACCACCCATGTTATACTCGGCCTACGATACTCGTCCGTGTCATCACATACCTCTCACAATCTAAGCTATTTCTAACCCAAATTGAGAATCCTCCTAAATCATCTCAATATCCATTCCGGCATATCTCAACAACATAGAATCAATGCGTCACCTCCATACCCATTCTGGCATACTTCACCGACGCAGAGGCATTAAGTTCGGTACTCTATAGTGAATGTTAGCTCTAAACCCATTTCTAGCATTCGAAACTAACAGATAATCATCCTAGGTAAGAATCTAAGCAATCTATCCTAGCAAAGCTCAAACCCTAACATAAAGTAAAACCCAAGATAATCACCGACACAAATTCGTAAAGCAAACTTTATACAAGCCAAAGGCGATAAATATACAAGAGTTATGAGTAGAAATACATACAAACCCAACAAAATAGAAATACACAAAGAGGAGAAGAGATAAACCACAAATCTACATTGGTTGTCAAAGCCAATCGAAGAGCAATCCACCTCCAATCATCAAAATGCAAGCTCCAATGTTGTTTTCTAAGCTAATCTACCAAAGAAATGAAGGTGATGGTGTTGGGACTCAAAAATACCCAACCCATAACCTAAAAATGTGTTTTGAGCCCCTTTTAAAGAATTCTGAAGTCGCAGGGTGCGCTCAGCGTGCTATTCGCGCTAAGCGCGCTATTCGCGCTAAGCGCGGTCTACTATTTTCAACATTTTATTTTTGCCGTATCTTGAGAACCGTAACTCGGAATTGAGCCCGGTTTGAAGCGTTGGAAAGCTTATTCAATGCTCTATCTAACCATGAATAAATATCAAGATTTATTGATGATTTTTATTCTTTGATTTTGAGCTTTATTCGTTGTTGAGTTGCCCAAATCACGCATTTGAAGCCGTGTCTTCGACACTTTATTACTCAATGCTCCAATTATGAATGAATACCTATAAAAGAGATGAAAAACTATCAAATGATACAATATTTACACAAAAAATCAATTATTCTATTATGTACACATTTATACTAAAAGCGGGGGATTTATTCCAAGAATATCAACAAAAGAACGGATAAGTGCCACAAAATGTATATACAAAATAACTACATTTTGGCACTTATCAACTCTCCCCAACTTGAAACATTGTTTGTCCTCAAACAAAGTCAAGTAAACCTAAAGAAACAATAGATGATAATCAAAGAATCACAAATCAACAAGTTTTTTTGAAAACGGAAAACAAATGTATGGTTCAAACGAAAACGTACACGCAAAATACTTACTTACCACATTACTACAACGATAACATATAAATGAAACAAATCCTAAGTACAAAAATCATGCAAAACATTCTAAAATAAAACAAGCTCAATCATGAATCACACCTAGCAAAAATTCATCGGTAGATGAAGAACACACAAAGGTGACGGATAAAAAACACTCCTCCACAATCTTGCAAACAATAGACTAAATTATGCATTCATCCAAAAACGTATTGAAAATACAAATGCAAGAATCACAAGGGCTTTTCAAGGTTGTAATGCGGCTTGGTTAACAAACAAGTGATAAGTCCTAAAGCTAATCGAAACAAAAACTTGCCTAAACCTAAGGGAGTGATCAACTCACAAAGTTTCAAACAATATAATTTCAATCAAACTTATTTTTCATCACAAATTTCACACCAAACACACCTCACTTATTAACATAACATTATTCCTACTCTTTTTGTTTTTCTTTTTCAAAACTTTTCTCTTTTTTCTTTCTTTTTCTAATCTTGCTTTTTCACATTTTTTTTCTTTTTCTTTTCTCAACCTCATATCAATCACAACATAAGTACATAAACATTCCTCTCCCCAACTTGAATTCAACCAACATCATTATGTGAATACTCCCTACTTTCTAAGGCAAGGTAAAAATCCATACAACAACATATAGTTGAGGGTTCAAGAAACAAAGAAATCAACATCCATACAAAAAAAATGAATTGACACTCATAGACAAGCATCAAGGTCAAATAAAAATGGATGTTTATAAAAGTTCAAAGGGGCTAACAAATGATCACACACTCACAAGGTGAATTGAATATTTGGCCAAGGTAGTTATGCTCAAAATCAACAAAATGCCTTGATCATTTTCTTGCAATCATACAATCAACACAAAACAAAAGATTAAGCATAATAAAATCTAGTTAAAACAAGAATGTGGACTCTCATATGTAAACAATGGAAAGATTCCTCACATTTATGTGTAAAAAGGGAACTAAAGTGATTCAATTCATGAGCAAGTAATGCAAAAAGAATGAATAACATGGTAATTATACAAATGATATATTTCCTAAACATGTTATGCTCTAGAAAGCGATAAACGAGTACCTGACATGTACCAACTTTGAAAACTATCATTACCATACATCCGCGAGTTGAAACGATCAAACTCGGAAAATCACCAAATGCAACCTCAAGTTACCGGACCAAAATTTGAGTCCAAACAACAACAAAAGAATTAGAAAAACAATACTAATTTTATTCAATACAAAAAGCCTTGGTGAAAGTGGGAAAAAGGAAAACCAAGTGAAATTTTAAAGAATTCAGCTCATAGCAGAAGGCGCTACACCATTAAAATGACAAAGAATATGCTATGCAAGCTCCACTTACACACCTATACAATCTCATTTACAAATCTAAACAATATTTACAATACATACACACTTCCACAAGCTAAAACACTACAAACTTGTGGAAAATAACAAATTGACATAACAAAACAAAAGCAAATAACAATACATAAACTTGGTGAAAACGAATTAACAAGTTGAAAAGTGAAAGTTTGAAATTAAAAGCAAGTCCTATTTCAACTTGTTAAAACATAAGCCACCAAACAACATAAACAAACAAAAACATGCTTGTTTTACGTCGTAAGATCGACGCCTTTATTGTGCGAGCACTAGTAACCTCCTCTCGTCATGCCATGGTATTGCCACACCGCGCAAACCTAAAGAAAGTGTCCTAACAACCACACAACAAACGTTACGAGTACGAGACATTTCACAACAATACTTGAAAACAAGGAAAAACACACATATGTACAAGTATGGAAAGTAAACACAACATGTACAAGTAATATATACAAGTTCATATACAAAGTCTATACAACATATACATTAATTACAAAACTCAAAAACAACGGAATTATCGCAATACAAAACCAATAAAACCAATCCCCGGCAATGGCGCCATTTTGTTGCGGTGCTGTAAGCGGCAAGCAAAGAGTTGGTATTATTTTACCGGGTGATATATACCGGTTAGGTTATATCGTATCGTGTCCACAGAGATTGGTTATTGATTCGTCGTTCGACAATTCTACCGTTAATGAGTTTGAGATTAAAAGAAATGAAAATAAAAGACAAAAAAAGTAAATGAACAAAAAGTATAAAGGATAGACAGCTTGTCCGGAACGAATGTAAACCACCCGTCACAGACTTAAATCTACCACCCATGTTATACTCAGCCTACGATACTCATCTGTGCCATCACATACCTCTCACAATCTAAGCTATTTCTAACCCAAATTGAGAATCCTCCTAAATCATCTCAATATCCATTCCTGGCATATCTCAACAACATAGAATCAATCACACCTCCATACCCATTCTGGCATACTTCACCGACGCAGAGGCATTAAGTTCGGGTACTCTATAGTGAATGTTAGCTCTAAACCCATTTCTAGCATTCGGAAATTAACAGATAATCATCCTAGGTAAGAATCTAAGCAATCTATCCCTAGTAAAGCTCAAACCCCTAACATAAAGTAAAAACCCAAGATAATCACCGACACAAATTCGTAAAGCAAACTTTATACAAGCCAAAGGCGATAAATATACAAGAGTTATGAGTAGAAATACATACAAACCCAACAAAATAGAAATACACAAAGAGGAGAAGAGATAAACCACAAATCTACATTGGTTGTCAAAGCCAATCGAAGAGCAATCCACCTCCAATCATCAAAATGCAAGCTCCAACGTTGTTTTCTAAGCTAATCTACCAAAGAAATGAAGGTGATGGTGTTGGGACTCAAAAATACCCAACCCATAACCTAAAATGTGTTTTGAGCCCTTTAAAGAATTCGAAGTCGGAGGCCTATTTGCTTAAGCGTCTGCTATTTTCAGCATTTTATTTTTGCCGTATCTTGAGAACCGTAACTCGGAATTGAGCCCGGTTTGAAGTGTTGGAGAGCTTATTCAATGCTCTATCTAACCATGAAGAAATATAAAGCTTTATTAATGATTTTTATTCTTTGATTTTGAGCTTTATTCGTTGTTGAGTTGCCCAAATCACGCATTTGAAATCGTGTCTTCGACACTTTATTACTCAATGCTCCAATTATGAATGAATACCTATAAAAGAGATGAAAAACTATCAAATGATACAATATTTACACAAAAACTCAATTATTCTATTATGTACACATTTATACTAAAAGCGGGGGATTTATTTGAAGAATATCAACAAAAGAACGGATAAGTGCCACAAAATGTATATACAAAATAACTACATTTTGGCACTTATCAAGAAATGAACTTGGATTTGTGAATTAATGTTATTGTGATTCATTGTTTTCTTAATTTACATGCCTTGTCAATTATGAAGAAGTTGTGTTAAACAACTTTGTATAGATATAATTTTGTGAAGTAGATAGGGATTCATGAGTTTTTCTATTTAATATTTATATTGTAAAAGGTGTTGGATGCATATCAGGGAGGATATGTATATTCAAAAAAATAGGAAGGCCCTGCTCCCTAGCTATGGAGATTCTTATATTTATATACCCCTTATTTATGGTGTTGTTGTGAGCTGCCTTAGCTTTTAAAGGGTAATGATTCAATAACTAAGATTAAAGAAAATCTAGTTGAGCATGCATCTTAATTATTATGGTTGAACTATTCCTTTTTTTCTTTGTTGGTTCTATTGATCGACAACAATTTTGGTAAAACATTCTGCTAAGAAATGTCTTGAAGTTTACTGAATTAGCAGATGTCACAGCAGATGTCCTGACATGTGTAACCGACTTAAGTGAAGAATTTTTAGGAAGTCAGTTTGTTATTATTTTTGTGATTCGATTAAGGAAGTTGGTGAAATGTCTTCAGCTATATCGTTGGGGTTTTAATATCCTAGTTTCATGGAGAGAAAATAGTAGGCGCTGAAGACTTGTGAGTAAAGAAACCCTAGTTAATGTCACTCTATTTAAAGGGCTACAATCCTTATTTTGCAGTTGGCCATTTCAGTTTAGGGAGTTTTAGTTTTTACTTTTGGTTGTTCTTTGTTTTGATTGTTAGTTGTTTATTGTGAGCCTGTCTTGTTAGTTACTTGAGAAGGACGTTTTTAAGTTGTTAGTTTTCAATCACCATAAGCTTTGAAGAAAGCGTGATTGTGTGTCTTTGAAGAGTATCTTCAGTCTTTAGTTGTTTTTAGTATCACGGGGGTTGTGGTACTGAGGGAGTCAGCGGAGTATTCTCATATCTAAGTGTGGTATCTTAGGTTGAAGGATCACTGGGTAGTTTGATTAAGTGAGGAGGTGTAAACGGGGAAGTTTTAGCTCCGAATTAATATTACTAATAGTGAACTTCATCCCTAGCTTGGAAGCCCTCAAACGTAGGTTAGTTAGGTCCGAACTGGGTTATCAATTCTCTGTGTTTTTATGGTAATATGGACAAGGAAGAAATATATTTGAATAGACCATCCATCCTAGATGGCTCTAACTACTGGTGAGCTGAAACCTGAAGAAAATTGGTCATAGGAATATGATGAACTAGTACTTGCAAATTCAAGGGCTTTGAATGCTATATTCTGTGGAGTTGACAGAAACATCTTTAGATTAATCAATACTTATGAAGTAGCCAAAGATGCTTGGGAAATGCTCAAGACCACTCATGAAGGAACCTCCAAGGTTAAAATGTCAAAATTGTAGCTTCTCACATCTAAATTTGAAAATCTGAGAATGAAGGAAGAGGAAAACATTCAAGAATTTCATATAAATGTCCTTGAAATTGCTGGAACTTGCAGTGCCTTGGGTGAGAAGATACCAGAAGAAAAGATGGTAAAGAAGATGGTCATATCTCTACCTAAGAGATTTGATATGAAGGTAACAACTATTGAAGAAGCTCAGGATATCAACATCATGAAAGTGGATGAACTTGTGGGTTCATTCCAAACATTTGAGTTGAGTATTAATGAGAGGTCTAAGAAGAAGTCTAAAAGCATAGCTTTCAAGTCCAACACTGAGGAGAAAGATGAGGAATATAATCTTGATACTAAATAAGGAATGACAAAAACCATAGCTCATCTTGCAAGACAATTTAACAGAGCAATGAAAATAATGGAGGGAAGCACAATATCAAATGTCAGGAACATCCCTCATGACATCAACAAAACAAGTAACTCTAGGAAGAAGACTGGAGCTGAAGAAAGACCTGCTCAAAGCAGAGAGCTAAGGTGTTATAAATGTGGAGGTTTTGGTCACATTTAATGGAATTGTCCAACCTATCTCAAAAGACAAGACAAAGGATTGAATGTGTGTTGGTGCAGTAAAGCGGCAAGCAAAGAGTTTGGTATTTATTTTTACCGGGTGATATATACCGATTAGGTTATATCGTATCGTGTCCACAGAGATTGGTTATTGATTCGTCGTTCAATAATTCTACCGTTAATGAGTTTGAGATTAAAATAAATGAAAATAAAAGACAGAAAGTAAATGAAAAAAAAGTAAGAAGGATATACAGCTTGTCTAAAACGAATGTAAACTACCCTTCATAGACTTAAATCTACCACCCATGTCATACTCGGCCTACGATACTCATTTGTGTCATCACATACCTCTCACAACCTAAGGTATTTCTAACCCAAATTGAGAATCCTGCCGAATCACCTCGATAGCCATGTCTGGCCTATCTCAAAAACCATAAGTCAACTGCGTCACCTCCATACCCATCTCTGACATACTTTACCAACACAGAGGCATTAAGATCAAATAATCTAAGTGAATGTCAGCTCTAAACCCATTTCTAGCATTCAAAAACTAACAGATAACCATCCTAGGTAAGAATCTAAGCGATCTATCTCTAACAAATCTCAAACCCCTTACAAAGAGCAAAAACCTAAGACAATCACCAACACAGATTCATAAAGCAAGCTTTATACAAGGACAAGGGCGACATATACACATGAGTTATGAGTAGATATACATACAAAACCCAACAAAAGAGATTACAAAGAGAAGAGAAGAATAGGAACCAAACATTTCTTGGTTTGTCAACACCAATCGACGAGGGATTCGACTCCGGATCATCCAAATGCAAGCTCCAATGTTGTTTTCTAAGCTAATCTATCAAAAAAATGATGTTGATGGTGTTGGGACTCAAAAATACCCAACCCATAACCTAAAAATGTGTTTTTAGCCCCTTTTAAAGATTTCAAAATCGCTACCGAGTCGGTATTTTACGCCATCATTGCTCGAAAAATTCAAAGAACTTATTTTTGCCATAACTTGAGAAACGTAACTCAGAATTGCGCCCGGTTTGAAGTGTTGGAAAGATTATTCAATGCTCTATCTAACCATGAATAAATATAAATCAAATTAATGATTTGAAATATTTGAAAAACTCATTCTTTGCTTTATGTGTTCTCTTTATTGCTCAAAATCATGTGTTTGAAGTCGTGTCTTCGACACTTTATTACTCAATGATTCAATTATGAATGAATACCTATAAAAGAGATGAAAAACTATCAAATGATACAATATTTACACAAAAACTCAATTATTCTATTATGTACACAAAATACAATAAAACATATTTACAATAAAAATTCGGGATTATTCAACTAAATATCAACAAAAAAACGGATAAGTGTCACAAAATGTATATACAAAACAACTACATTTTGGCACTTATCAATGTGTTATGGTCAGATGAAGACTCTGAAAGTGAAACAGGTGTAGAATCAGCCAAACATGTAACAACTATGACTGGTACATATATTTCTGATGGAGATTCAAGTGATGAAGAATTGACATTTGAATAAATGGCTGCTACATACAAAGAACTATGCATCAAAAGTGTTGAAGTATTCCAGGAGAATGAGAAGTAGAAGAAGCTCATACTACAATTGCAAGATATAAAGAAAGAGAATCTGGAAATTATAAAAGGCTGTAAAGTGAAGTAACTGTGCTAAAATGTGAAAATGCTAAACAATGGATCTGAAACACTGGACAAGATAGTTCAAGATGGAAAGGTAGCAGGGGACATGACTGGATTAGGTTACAATGGTACAAAGGAATCTTCTACAGAATCTACTCAAAGTCAAACTGAATTCAAGATGTCAAATCAAATGTTTCAATATCCCAGAAGGAACAATTAAAGAAAGCCTAACAAAAGACATAGACACTGGAGATGTCATTATTGTGGATGATAAGGTCAAATAAAGCCTTTTTGCTTCAATTTGTATGGTTACCCTAAATCTACACACAAATCAAATGTGACTCAAGCTCAACCAAGGAAAAAGTGGATTCCCAAAGCAAATATTGCATGTTTCTTGGCTCACACGTCTTCAACAGAAAGGATCACAGAAGAGTGGTATTTTGATAGTGGATACTCAAGAAATATGACAAATGATCAAAGCTTATTAGAAGATTATTAGGATCACCCAACTGGCTATGCCAGCTTTGGAGATGGAATGAAGGGAGAAATTAAGGGTACAGGAAAAATACAAAGGTAAAAGCTCCCTAACATTGAAGAAGTTTTATTTGTCAAAGGATTGACCTCCAACTTGATCAGCATAAGTTAACTATGTGATCAAGGACTTAATGTGAACTTCAAAAAGGTTGAATGTATCATTATAAACAAAGATAGTGAAGTCACGATGAAGGGAAGAAGAAACAAAGACAATTGCTACCTATGGGTTCCCCTGGAAGCAAGTTACAACATAAGTGTGGAAGTAAAACCGACTGTGAGCAAAGATTTCCTTAAGGACAAGACTAATCAAAAGTCAACTGATCGTAATGTCCCAATGAATGTCATAACATCAGGTAACTTGACCACAGTTAATGGTCAATTTGCTGAAGAAAAAACTATGAATCTGGCCTAGAAATTTTCAGAATTGAAGTTGGTCAATTGTCACTCAAGAGGATGGGATGTATATGAACATTCAAGAAGAGAGCAAGGGGTCTGTTTGCTAAAGAATTTATATCAATTAACAGCGTGTGGGAACATCATTAAGTGGCCTACTTTTTCAAAATATCACTCAACGATATTACAACATAAGGCGCAACATATAAAAAGGGAAACCCAAGTTCAAATTTCTCACAGTTTCACCACACACTATACTATTCCAGCAAGCCTCAAATTATTCATCTACAACCCTCAAAGAATCAATCCTTCAAATTATACCATAAAAATGTCTCATCACAATGCTCCAAGATCAAGCAATAACAACGACAATGTGTCATCTGAAGAAGCCCTTGACATTGTCCCTCTCTCTTTCATTCCTTGCTCGGAGGGAAGACCTAAAAAGCTCCGCACACTCCGTACAAGACGACTAAGGGATACATTTGTTCCAATAGGAGATAATGCATGTAACTCACCTATTAATGATAAAATTAATCAAGATAAAGGATATGTAGACATGGCAATAAGGATAATGGTTTCCAATACCCTAAAAGTAGGGTTACCTATTGAAGGGATCACAATCCCCCTTAATCAACTTCCTGGTGAAGCTGATTCAAAGGAGCACACCAAATCATCTGTGAGGGAAGAAAAGTCTTCTGAAGTGAATCTTGAAAAAGAAACACCTATTAATGAAGTCGCAACTGATGTTGAAACATCATCCCTGAGGAAGACTCCTCAAGAAAAGATTATTGATCCAACTGATCAGAGAACTGAGAAAGATGTAATTGATGATGTCATAGATGTTGAAAATCTGTCTGATTATGAGTTTATCATAAATGTCAACCCTGGAATTGCAAAGAGAATGAAATCAAGAAAAGGAAAAATTGTTGCTTCCAGTACTCCATCTAAACCTGTCAAGAAGAAGATTATGTATGGACCTTCAAAACCTTGGAGCAAAGCCACTCCTTCATAAAGTAAGAGGAAAATCAGACTAGAATCTGATTCTGACTATGAAGTCGAGACTGATGTCCCAGACATATCCCTTGTAAAGAAGTCCATTATTTAGAGGACCACTGACAATGTCCCTGATGCTCCTACTGAAAACATCATCTTTCACTCCATCATATTTGTTGCAAGATGGAAATATATATATCAAAGGAGATTGGCCTTGGAAAGGGAATTAGGAAATGATGCCTTGGATCAAAAGAAAGTAATGCAATTATCTCTGAAGTATGTCTAATGAAGTCTGTCACAAAATTATCAAAGTTCTATGAAACCCTGGTCAAGGAATTCATAGTCAACATACCTGAAGACTGTGATGACAAGAGAAGCGAAGAGTTTCAGAAAGTTTTTATCAGAGGAAAATGTGTAAAGTTCTCACGTGCTATCGTAAATCAATATCTAGGGAGAAGTGAGAAGGTAAGATGTGAGATTGAAGTCATTGATGACTAGATGTGCAAGACCATCACTGCAAACCAAATCAAGTCCTGGCCAATGAAGGTGAAGCTTTCTGCTGGTAAATTGAGTGTGAAATATGCTATTCTGCATGGAATTGGTGCAGCAAACTGGGTGCCAACCAAATGCTGAAGATGAATGCTGCTACAAGTGCTGTTGAAGAGGCACCAGAGGAAAAAACTAGCAGATCAGGAACTCAAAGCTCTTTTGAAACTGGATCAGAAGAAGAAGGAAGTGCAAGAAGTGCAGTTACAGAAGGAAGCGGAGAGTCTGCTAGTCCTGCAGAGCATTAATTGAACTGAAAATGTTGATTTTGCATCCTTTTTTTTTGTAACTTTTAGCACATCAGTGCATGACATGCTTTGTTTTTTTGTTTGTACTTAACACTTTATGTTTTTCTTCTAACAGTTTCTGTTTTCATATAAAAGAATGTTTTGGCCGTTTGTTACCGGTGTGTCACAAATTCAGTTGGTGAACATCATTTTCTGAGCATATAGAAACCAGAAAATATACTTCATCTTCATCATCTTCTCAATAACCTTGGTTCAAGAACATTGACACATAATCATCATTGCTTGTTGGATCAAGGGATCAAAGAGCTAACGTTCAGTGGTACGATCGATGATCTAGCTGGGTTGAAGATTGGAAAGGGGTTTCGAGGAAAAAATAGAAGGTTTATCCAGCAAGAACGAAGGTGTCTTGTGGGTTTGTTAGTCACGATTGCATAGGGCAGATTCAGCCATAACATAGGGTTTGGAGATCGAGGTGATTTAGCAAACAGGTCATGGAAGTGGTGAATTGTCTGTGAATCTTGCAGGTGTATTCTTGATCAGCTCATATTAAGAGAAGGTTGATACAAGAAGAAGAAGATCAGTGTGATTTGTTTTTCTGTCTTTGTATTGCAACCTTGTAAGCAATTTTCAGCATATTGATAAAGAAAGTTCTCAATTCTAATTCTGAAATTGAGAGGGAGACGTACCCACACGCGAGGACGAATGTGGGGAACTTCCTTACCAAACTGCTCTACGTATCGTATTCTTTCTCTCCATCTCTTTACTTTTGCATTACATTTGTGATTCAATTGGTGTGAATTTTTATGTTCTTTGATACAAGACTGGAAGAAACTCTTTATCAAAACTCCATTGCCATTGATATTGAACTAGCATACTCCAACTATTTGACAAAAGTGCTAGCTTGATTTCATTTATTGGAAATAGCGTGATAGTGATAAGTGCAATTAATTTAACATAAGTTATGTGTTAATTCATCTTTCTCATCTCAATTAAAATCCAGCAAACCATCGTATGTCCGGTTTACTAGGAGCTGGTTCAGAATAGACGGAAGTCAACTCAGGACTGTTTGTCGCTTTCTGCAAGTTTTATCATTAACTCTGATAAATAATTTTTAATCTGTGATATTAAAGAGGTGATCTATTCAACCTCCTCTCGATCACTTGCCACACCGTCTAACAAGTGGTATCATAGCACCGGTTCTCTGGTGCTTTGTGGCTACTTCTAACGATATGGCTTCTAGACCTAAGGGGGCGTACACTAGAGCTCTTGTTTTTAACGGTCAAAACTATGGCTATTGGAAAGACTGCACGCGAGTTCACATAAACTCTATAGATAGGACTATATGGACTGCCATTCAAAATGGAACTTTTGAAATTACCATGACAAATGATGCAGGTGCCATTGTGCCTAAACCAGAGGACGATTAGGATGAAAAAGATGAGAAAAAGTGGTCATGCGATTGGAGAGGCCGAAATATGATAATTTCAGCACTTGGTGTTGATGAATATTATCGGGTATCTAATTGCATGATAGCTAAAGAGATGTGGGATTCATTAGAAGTTACCCATGAGGGCACTACTAAAGTTAAGCAATCTCGAATTAACACACTTAACCAAGAGTTTGAGTTATTTCGTATGAAACAGGGAGAAACTATCTGTGACATGCAAAAGAGATTCGTTCATCTCACTGGTCGTATAAATGCACTTGGAAAACCTGTTTCCAATGAAACTGCTACTAATAAAATTCTGAGATGTCTTAGCAGGGAATGACAACCTAAAGTTATAGCAATTAAGGAAGCCAACGACCTCACTACTCTCACTATTTCAACTCTGTTTGGTAAGCTGGAAGAACATCAACAATAGCTGGAAAATCTTGAAAAGCATGATAACAAGAGTAAGAAGGAGAAGAATAGAGACAAGGAGAGTGAGAAGAAGCCTATAGCTCTTAAGGATTATATCTCTAAGTCCTCAAAAATAGAGCAAAATGATAATGACCCAAGTAGTGACGAAGATTCGGATGATGAGGAAATGAGACTTTTTGTTCGAAGATATAGTAGATCATTCGAAAGAATGGAATCAAACACTCCGACAAAAATCTCACAAATTTTAGAAGACAATCAATGGAATCAAAGCAAGAAGAAAATAAGAAATACAAGGGAAAAGGATCTTGCTACAATTGTGGTAAAGCTGGGAACAATAAGACAGAATGTCCTATGGACAAAAAGGACAAAGAGAAGGCTCCACCAAAGAAGTTCAACAAACAAAGAAGAGCTTACATTGTGTGGGAAAGTGATAGTGAATCATCAAGAAATGAAAGCTCAAGTAATAGTGATGAGGCTGCAAATCTATGTCTCATAACTCACATCAAAAATCATCCCCACCACAAGAAGAGAATCAATGAAAATAAAGTAAGACAAGCTTACTACACTAATTTTGATTCTTTGTCTTTCTCTGAACTGAAAATAGCTTTTGAAAAACTTCATAACAAAGCTGTAGACGCTTTTTACGATTATCCTCCAACAAACAAATATTTTCTCATTTGGAGGGTAAAGTGTATAAAGCTGAACAAGATTTAAAAAGTCTGAAAGCTAGTATTGAATAAAGTTCAAAAGATATTGATGTAAATGGATGTATCGGAACTAGATATTGTGGAGTTTGTCATATTTAGCAACAAGAGGTTAAAACTCTCAATTCCAAATTTGAAAAAGCTCTACAGCCCAAGATTCAAGATTACTTATGCTATTGATCCTAGGATTTTTACGAAATCATTGAATCCACCATATGCTAAATATTCTTTTGTAGAAATGATTCCAAAGGATTCAATAAGCAAAAGTAAGCAAGTTCATCACCACAATTTATGTCATTATTATTGTCATAAAGGTCACACCATAGAAAATTCAAGTTTAGGAGGTTCCTAGTTCCGAAAGGCATTTATCAATGGAGGCCGAAAGGCAACCATGTTACCACTTATCCACATGGACCCAATGAAAATTGGGTACCTACATTTCTCTTTTGATATTGTAGATTGAATGTCTTGCATTCGTAGATAGACGATGGATTATGGACAACGGATGTTCAAGACACATGACGGGTGACATATCGCTTTTCATTGACTTCAAAGAAAAGAAGAAGAGATATGTTACTTATGGAGACAATAACAAAGGAGCAATACTCGGCAAAGGTAGTGTAGGTAATCCCTCTACCACTACTATTTATAATTTCCATCTTGTAGAGCGTCTTAAACATAACTTGTTAAGTATTAGTCAATTGCGCGACAAGGGTTATAAAGTTACTTTCACAAAAACTTGTTGCATCATTGAAAATACTGAACAAAACATTATGTTTAACGTAATTAGAGTAAACAACATATATATGCTTGATCTTTTTGATGTACCATTAACAAGCAATAAATGTCTAGTCATCTTGAATGATGATTCTTGGCTTTGGCATAGACGTTTAGCGCATGTTAACTTTGATTTGTTAAATAAGGTTGTATCGAAGGATTTAGTAGTTATTCTTCCAAAAATAAAGTTTTCAAAAGACCACCTATGCGACGCAGGTCAAATGGGAAAGCAAACGAGGGTGTCTTTCAAATCCAAAAATGTTGTTTCTACTTCACGACCCCTTGATCTTCTCCTTATGGACCTTTTTGGACCCTCAAGAACAAAGAGCCTAGGTGGAAACTACTATGGTTTTGTAATCGTTGACGACTATTCTAGATTCACTTGGACCATATTCCTTCATAGCAAAGATGAAACCTTTTTCGCTTTTAAAAGTTTTGCAAAACTGTCCCAAAACAAAATGGATTCGAAAATACTTACAATTCAAAGTGGTCATGGAGGTGAATTTCAAAACCATCTCTTTGATAAGTATTGTGATAAGCATGGCATTAAGCATAATTTTTCAACCCCTCGAACTCCACAGCAAAATGGAGTTGTGGAGTGCAAAAATTGCGTTTTAGAGGAGTTGGCTAGAACAATACTCAATGAACGAGGTTTACCAAAATACTTTTGGGCTGATGCGATTAGCACAGCTTGTTATGTTTTAAATAGGATATTGATTCGTCCTATTTTGGATAAAACTCCTTATGAGCTTTTTAAAGGAAGAAAGCCAAACTTGTCACATCTTCACGTATTCGGTTGTAAATGTTTTGTTTTGAATAATGGTAAAAAAAATCTTGGGAAGTTTGATGCAAAAGCGGATGAAGGTATCTTCCTTGGATACTCACAATCAAGCAAAGCATATAGAGTGTATAATAAATGTTTACTTACTGTTGAAGAATTTGTCCATGTTTCTTTTGATGAGTCTCATCCGAAAAATGTCGGAAAAGGTATTTCTTTTGATGGCGCAGGTGTATCTTCAGAAGACATACTCAAGGAAGTTGTTCTGGAAAATGATCAGTCCAAATCAATTGACAATGAGAAGGAGGAAGATACTAGTCATGACAAAGATGAGGAAGAAAGGCCAGCATACGTGAAATCTCTTCCACCAGCCTGGAAATCCTCAAAAGACCATCCTATTGACAACATATTGAGAGACATATCAAAAGGAGTGATGACTTGTTCTAAGATAAGTAATTTCTGCTATCACTTCGCATCTGTTTCACAAGTAGAACCTAAAAATGCCAAAGAGGCCTTGATTGATGAATTTTGGCTAATGGCCATGCAAGATGAGCTTAATCACATAGCAGAAACTTAGATTCATATGTCAGCTTATGATTTGTTTAATACGAGTTATCTATTCATTATCGAATGGTATTAAAATATGCAGGACGATCTGGCTTGCACTATCTATGAAGGTCCCAATCCTTACTGGTTCAAAGTGAATGAAGGATGAAAGCGACCAATAATATCGGAAGTCACGACACCTACTAATATTAGCCCAGGAAGGGTGTAAGCTTGTCAAGGAAAGATCATTCCCATTGATTTACAAATGGAGAGCGAACAGACCTCCATTTTTGTTATGGGTGTAGTCGACTATAAGGGGGTTGTCTCTTGAGGGAAAAACGACATCGGAGGCAGAACCAATCCAGAGAATTGTTCTGATCAAAAGCTGATGTGTAATACGTACCGGGATAAAACCAAGTTACGACGTGTTCCAATATGACCTCTGAAACATGAAGGTATCACGGCGCAGGTTCCACCCTTAAAAGATAAGTAATTCCTACACATGTATTTATTTTAATGTTTCAGCTAATCTGACCCTAATAGATATTCAGCTCCTCATTTTATTAATAGTTATTAGCAAGTATACAGGAAAGTTTTTTCTTTTTTGTATTGTTTAAATTGGATGCTGGTAGTGCTAATGGTGAAAAGGACGATCACTTTCGGCCTTAAACATGTTCACAAGAATTGCTAATTAACTTAGTCGGACTATGCTCAAATGTTATCACTAGTTACTTTATAACCATTTAGTTGGACCTTATTTACAACTAAAGTATTTGAAACTATCTGCATAAATTTCTGTTGTCGGGCTTCTTCCTGTGTTTCCTCAATAAAAGAGGATGGTGATCTTTGCATAATATCAGGGATAGCCGCTTTGTAGTTAGAAGCAGGCGTGTTAAATAAAGATTTGTTTTGGGTTACTATTTATAAATATTATTTTTGTTGGCAATGATGTTGTTAGACGTACAAGAAGGAAAATGAATTTTGCTTGCTTTGATTTTTTGAGTAACAGGAGTTATATTCTAGAAGAATATAGAATGCATCATCTTTGTCAATATAGAATATAGAATGAAAAAATTAATACAAAAAGGTGAGGGAGAGCACATACATACATGTATTATTGGAGTTAATTCTTCATGTAATAATAGTGTAAATAAATTGGGACGTCAAAACTAGAGAGCACATGAAATCTGTGCAGGTTGTTTTTGCGAATTTTTTTTTTTTAATAATTATGTTTTTTAAAAAATTTCAAAAATAATTATGATTTCAAAATATTTACACGAATGGTTAATTTTCACGTATTTTTACACTATGTCGCCAATTGGAGTAATGACTACTCTTAAAATTAGATCAAGTCGCCACTTGGAATGACGACTTCCTTTAATTTAAGGACCAAGTCGCCACTTCGAGTGACGATTTCCTTAAAAAAATTTTTTTTGCTTTTTATTGAATTTTATTTATATACTATATTATTATTATTTTTTTAATTATTAATAGTATTTAAATTATTTTCAGAATTACATTATTTAATTATTTAATTGTTTTATTATCGAATTAATTAAAAAAATACATAATAAATTATTTATTTATTGGATAAACAACAAAAAAGTACAATTTACAGTCAACGATATATTTTACATATTCGGAGGCCTTGGAGGCCTCTGGTACGACCCGCAAGGCGGAGGTCTAACTACTCGTGTAGATGGCTCATGAGGTGGTGGTAATACCCTAGTGGTACCCCTAGTCCTTATTTGTTCTTGTTGTGTTTGCGTCGACGTTCCTTCAATGTACTCTGGGTCTATAAAATCTGTTAGTCGACTTTGACCTCTAAAATTCCCGCTGTAGGATAGACGGGTGCCCTCGACATCCTCGAAGCTTTGTCTAGGTGGGACAAAGTTGTTGTTGTTTGGTGCGCCCTCGAAATGTGGTCTTTGGTAGTTGGAGGTTGAACCTGGTTGGTTAAAAAATTAGGTTTGTTGCGGTGTGTTGAAGTATCGTTGATCATCTTCAGGTATGCCTGTGTCGGGGCTAAGTGATGATCTGGACGAGCCCGCCACACCAGGGTCTTGGTATTAGGGCTGAGTTTGTGGATTGTAGTGTTGGTTTGGTTGGGGGGTAGACATATGTTGGTATGGTTTGGGGGTGGACATGTGCTGGTATGGTTCGGGGTGGACATGTGTTGGGGGTTGGACATGTGATGGTATGGTTGGGGGGGGGGGTCATGTGCTGGTATGGTTGGGGGTGTTGTTCTTGATAATATTGTGGTTGTTGTGGTGGTGGGTAATTTGGTGGTTGTTGTTTGTAATGTTGTTGTGTTGGTTGTGGTGGTGGGTAATTTGGTGGCTAGTGTTGTTAGAAATATGGTTGTTGCTGACGGGGGTCATGCAAATAGAACGTGTCAGACACAATCATTTCTGGATTGGTATTTGATTTGTACCAAGCCACATATTCTGGTGTCGGTTTCATTTCATTGGGTGCAACCGGGAAGTCGAGGATATAATGGGCACGCTCTTTCCACATTCTACGGAACCCCGTGGCGTAAGCCATCTAATTCTCTTGTCGAATACTCGTTCAAAATAAGAGAGTTATAACAGAATTTAAGGGCCTACAGTTTAATACATTGGCCCCTACCTTTTGCACCTTCCGTTACCTCGACGAGATCTACACCTAACATTTGTAGACAAAGGTCCTTAGGTTGCTGCACATCTCCATTCACTAGCTTACCATGAATTGGGAGACTCAACAACATGTACACGTCCTCAAGTGTGACGGTACATTCACCAGTTGGTAGATGAAATGTGTGAGTCTTCGGTCTCCAATGTTCACACAAAGAAAGTATGAACTTTGTATCAATAGATGCATTTATGATATGCATCACATTTTCGAAGCCGACACGCTCAACTAAAGGGACAATCCATGGGTCGGGAGATTTCATAGGATATGTACGAACCCTAAATTTTTTGACATCCTATAAAAATAATATAGACAATAATTAAAATAAACTATGAAAAACAAATTAATTAATATAAAATTAGAAGAAAAACTTACAAACGCAACAACATTCCTCCTAGTTCCTCGGTGGAATTCACCCATGGTGAGAAGAGACATGACTTGAATTATCAAAGTAAGATATTCTCTCTACAAAAGATGTTTACTTCACTAATGAAGAGTGTGATTGGATGATGGAAATACTTCACTAATGAAGAGTATTTGTAGACTCAACCACCAACCTTTCTTCCACTCTCCTTTGACACGACCCTTGCATGCATTGGAGTAATTGTGAGGTGGCAGCAAGTCGCCACTCACAACGGCGACATAGTTCAAAAAAGGAGTGTTGTCGCCACTCCAAGTGGCGACTTGTATTGGTTCTATAAATCTGAATAATTCAGCCTTGTAGTGGCATGCGTGAGGGAATCTTGTAGTGGCATGCATGCATAACTATAGCCTAGCACTATGTCTTATAGATATGCTAAGTTGTATTGTCTTGTCAATGTCTCTTACATGCATGCATTCGATGATATTTGACAATATGTTCTAGGATGTACTAAATTTAATATTGAATGATGTAAGTATTTTTATGTTGACATTAATTTTTGGTAAAACTAGGATATGACAATGTCTTGACTGATGTCATGACGTTCAGAGTTGAAGATAAATTCTGCATGAGAAGGATGTTTTAAGTACAGCTCAGACTGGAAGCTAAATACTGTGCTGGAATTCTGCAGAAGATTGACTGATGTCATAACCGATGTTATGATATTCTGTGTGACATTTACTGTTCTGCAGAATCTGTTTTTCCTGAGAGTTTTCAGGAAGTTTGTTGAGCTGTTTTTTTATGTTTTATGTTATTGGATTGTATGCTCATGTGGATGTCTGGTTAATCTTACTTAACCCTAAATTGGTTTGTTAAAAACACCAAGTCTTTAGGATTAATTAAGTGAACCCTAGCTATTATTATGGAAGCCCAAAAACTGAAGTTTCAGGACTGCTTCTATAATAAGAAAATAACCCTTACTCTACTGCTGTGTGTTGTAAGTTTTATCCGCGAACAAGTATTTTTAATTTATCGATTCCACAGGGATTGGTGTATGTTATAGTCTTTCAATAGGAAAGTGTATTTTAAGATATTGTAACCAAAGGGTTTGTTATCTATTCTACTAGAACCATGAGTTTCCAAACAATAACTAAATTAATTCTTTCAAAGAGAGTTATGGTTTGGATTAAAGAGAGTTTGAGGTTGTTTTCAAATTAAGGAGGCATGTCAAGATTAGTTTCATTGATCTAGTTTCATACATATTCAATTAATCAAGTGATGAACATAGTAGATGATTTCTACAAATACATATCCTCTCAATCTTGTAGATTTCCCACCAAGATTGTGAATGTTACCATGTTAATCCTTGCATGATTCCTCACTACAACTATTAACATGATAATCATTAAGTTCAATATTTTGTAAACACTAACACACAAATCTATCCCTAGCATTTGTTCATTAGAGGATGAATATCCTATGTCTACTTTGAAGTATTCTTTTCCAAGCAAAACTCAAAGCATAAAGATGAAGAACAAAGATATTCAACTATATTAATCATCAACCATGTTCATACACAAATGGATTAAAAGAAATACATACTCTAAAGATCAACTACCTCTAATCTTGACACAAAAAGAGCTTAGCCACGCATTTCCATGGTTGCTTGCTCTCAAGATTGTTGGTAGAAATGATGAAAATCAAAGATTCAAGAAGGAAAAGCTATGGTGTTCTTACTACACTTCTTGCCCTAGATTTACAAAGATGAAAAGATAATGATGATGAAGTGTTTCTTCCTTCCATTATAAGCCAAAAAGTCAGCTGAAGTGATGGGTTGGTGGCTCAAAAGGTGAAAGCATGGGGCTGTCCTTTTTGACTTCAGATCCTTGATAAGTCATACGAGCCATCGACACATACCGAGCGACTGTAGCATGCTTCCTTCATCCAAAAATATCTTCAAAAAGAATCATCCCTAAAGCTCTTCAAAATTCTTGAATCCAAGCTTGGGAGAATTAGTCAATAAAATCCTACAATTGAAAGTTAAATAAGTTAAATAATATATATTAAACAAAACTAAATAAAAACCTAATTAAAACAAAATACTAGAATAAATAATACTAATTATATTAAAAGGTATTGTTAAGGACCACAAAATCATGTACAAAATAACTACAATTTGGTCCTTAACAACTCTCCCCAACTTACTTCTTTGTTTGTCCCCAAACAAAAGTCAATAATCTCACAAAGCTAGAAGAACAAAATGTAAGCATGCAAACTCACACAAGAATAATGGTTCAAACCCGACATACCAGGCAAGAGCACACATCGACCGCTTCTTCGAAACACAACATGGCTATGAATTAAGTTCTAAACACAATATATCAAAACATGTAACAAAATAAGAGATATGTTCACACTTGAATCACCTAATCATTTCTTCAAAATTCATGAAGAACAAAATGTATATTCACAAAGGACTAAACACTCTTACTAATAATTATGCACATCCAGAATAATTCATGCGTTCATCGAAACAAGTTAAATGATAAAATGGAAACAAAGATCACTAAGGACTTTCAAGGTTGTAACTTGGCTTAGGTTAGAAACAAGGGATATTTAAGTACAAAGCCATTGAAACGAATTGGGTACAAGGATATGAACAACATTTCACAACTAATTCCCATTCCCCTCTTATTATTCACAACTCTTTTCTTTTTCACACAATGATCCTCTTTTTTCTTCTCTTTTGTTTTGTTTTCATATACAAATTTTTCTTCTTTTGTATTTTTCTTTTCTCTATTCTTTTTCTTTCTTTAGGATCATTGTGTCATCAATTCTAGGTTCTTTTTGATCCACCCCCCAACTTCATTTATATCAATCCTTTTTATTCAAGACATGCTCTTCAAGGGTTAATTAACAAAAAGGGTTGGTATTCACAAACAAGAAAAAATTATAGAATGAATTATCATTGAATTTTTCAAAGATAATCAACAACTATTAAGTGGCCTACTTAACAATTAGTCGATTTGATACATTCATCCTACAAATACTTTTAGGCTCAAAAGGGTTCACTAGGATTCATTCACTCACGGTTAATTGAAGCCCTTTTAGAATTGGTGGTTTTTCTCATAATGCACAAAAAAAATTACCTTGATCATCTCTAAGTTTCCAAGTTATCATAAACAAGTAAAGATTAAACATGAATCAAACGAGTTAACACAACTATTAGACACTCTATATTTGGTAAAAAGTGGAAGCTTCTCACATATATGGTTTATGTCCTAATGATTCGAATGTGAACACAAATTTTTTTGTACATGCTAAGATGTTTTGCATAAAGAACAAATTTCATAGACATGTTATGTTTCTACAAAACGATAAAATGTGTACCTTCTTTGTGGAATGAATCGAGAATTTTATCATCACCATCACTTTGGTGAAACACACTTGCTAGCTTTGAAGATCCGTTTAAAAAATCGGACAACCCAAAAGAAGTAAATTCAGACTAAATAAACTATAATCTAAAAATAAAAATAAAATAGAACAAACTAAAACAAAATAAAATAAAAAGACACCCCAAAATGGTGTTTAAAACTTAAAAAGTATTTAGGCTTCATGCCTACAAAATATCAATTGGAATTACAAGCCTATCCCCCAAAATGGATGGCAACCAACAAAATCCAGAAGTTTTAAAGTAAAATGCAAAAATAAAAACTAAAAACTAGAAAATGCTGAAAGTAAAATAAAAAAAGGAAAATAAAAGAGATCATCAATCAGTGTCCTCGAGAATCAAATCTCCAATAGATCCAGAATCAGAACCGGAACCAGAACTATCTTCTCCATCATCCTCATCTCCCACCTCCTCCTCAACATTTGGCCCGACCGTCAACCAAAGATATGCTCGAGCTGCTCTCCCGCGAGTGAAATGGTTCACCCGGCTCTAATCAGAGAGCAAGGTGCTCCATGCTCTCGTGCATAAACATGAATGCTCTCTGATGAGCGAGATGCATCTGCCTGTTCCATTCTTCTGATGGACTAGCCTAAGGAAGTGCCGCTGCAACAGGTACAACCTGGGCAGCAGTATTATCACCAAGGCCCCTACAAAATCGATCACAGTAGTGATCATCAATAACTCCATTAATGGTGAGGTGCCCCACAGCAGGAAAGGCAACCTTCGCCTTTTTCAACAAACCCATAATCAGCCCAGGATAGGTGAGGGCACACTTTATACGCTCCCCCCTGGAGGTATAACTCAGTGCAACCCTTTTCAGCTCATTCGCAATCAGACGACCAAAATCAATTTGCTCCTCATCGAGCATATAAGCAATCAAACCGGCCTTCTCCATGGGTATCGAAGATGTGTGGCTCCGAGGTTTCAGATTGTATAGAGCCACACACATCATAACTCTGGCACTTGTCTTCACACTGGACCTGTTGAATTTCAAGGGTTGTCCAGGACGGTTTAACTCATAGGAATGCCCAGACAAACAGAGTTTACTCCTCAAAGATGTTGAAGTCCCGCTACCACGAGCCAGTGCTCATGGTAAACATCCGCTGGTCCTCCGGGCTGTCCAATGATGCCCGAAAATTGTTGATTGCGGTGCGAGAGAAAGATACTGATTTGCCTCGAACAACAGAAGCAAACCTAAATTCACTCCCCTCGGCCGGAATAGCATTTGCATAGAATTCCCGCACAAGCTCAACATTGACCTTTGTCTGAGGCTCACAAAGAACATCCAACCTGTAGTTAGATAGAATAACATCAATCTCTGAATAGTGACCATGCTCGCGGAGGTGTTGTAGGTTTTTTCCGTAAACAAGTATTTTTAATTATCGATTCCTCAGGGATTGGTGTATGTTATAGTCTTTCAATAGAAAGGTGTATTTTAAGATATTGTAACCAAAGGGTTTGTTATCTACTTACTAGAACCATGAGTTTCAAACAATAACTAAATTAATTCTTTCAAAGAGTTATGGTTTGGATTAAAGAGAGTGGAGATTGTTTCAAATTAAGGAGGCATGTCAAGATTAGTTTCATTGATCTAGTTTCATACATATTCATTTAATCAAGTGATGAACATAGTAGATGATTTCCACAAATACATATCCTCTCAATCTTGTAGATTTCACCAAGATTGTGAATGTTATCATGTTAATCCTTGCATGATTCCTCACTACAACTACAACATGATAATCATTGTTCAATATTTTGTAAACACTAACACAAATCTATTCCTAGCATTTGTTTGTTAGAGGATGAATATCCTAGGTCTTCTTTGAAGTATTCTTTTCCAAGCAAAACCCAAAGCATAAAGATGAAGAACAAAGAGATTCACCTATATTAATCATCAACCATGTTCATACACAAATGGATTAAAATAAATACATACTATAAAGATCAACTACCTCTAATCTTGACACAAAAGAGCTTAGCTACTCATTTCCATGGTTGCTTTGTTCTCAAGATTGTTGGTAGAGATGATGAACATAAGAAAAATCAAGAGAAAAGGTATTGTTTTTTTTATAATTCTTGCCCTAGATATTTTACAAAGATGAAAGATAATTATGATGAAGTGTTTCTTCCTTCGTTACAAGCCAAAGTCATTGAGTGATGGGTTGGTGGCTCAGGTGAAAGCGTCCTTTTTCATTTCGCAGAAGCCCAGAGTGCAGCATGCTTCCTTCATCCATAATTATCTTCAAAGAATCTTCCTAAAGCTCTTCAACATTCTTGAATCCAAGCTTGGGAGAATTAGTCAATAAATTCTACAAATAAGAGTGAAATAAGTTAAATAATATATATTAAACAAAAACTAAATAAAAACCTACTTACACAAAAAATACTAGAAGAAATAATACTAATTAATTAAAAAGACATTGTTAAGGACCACAAAATAAAGTACAAAATAACTACAATTTGGTCCTTAGGCACAGTGTTAAGGACCAATTTGTAGTTATTTTGTACATTATTTTGTGGTCCTTAACAATGTCTTTGTATTTAATTTGTATATTTATTCTAGTATTTTGTTTTAATTAGGTTTTTATTTAGTTTTTGTTTAATATATATTATTTAACTTACTTTCACTCTTAATTGTAGGAATTTATTAACTAATTCTCCCAAGCTTGGATTCAAGGGCACTGAAGAGCTTTAGGATGATTCTTTGAAGATAATTTTGAAGAGGGAAGCATGCTACAGTCGGCCAACAATTGATGAGGCCCACTTGCCAGCAAGGTCTCAAATTCGAAAAAGGACAGCCCATGCTTTCACCTTTGAGCCACCAACCCATCACTTCAGCAGACCTTTTGGCTTGTAAAGGAAGCAAGAAAACACATACCATCATTATCTTTTCATCTTTGTAAATCTAGGGCAAGAGGAAGAAAACCATAGCTTTTCTTTCTTGATTTTCTTGATTTTCATCATCACTACTAACAATCTTGAGAGCAAGCAACCATGGAAATGAGTGGCTAAGCTCTTTTGTGTCAAGATTAGAGGTAGTTGATCTATATAGTATGTATTTATATTAATCCATTTGTGTATGAACATGGTTGATGATTAATATAGTTGAATATCTTTGTTCTTCATCTTTATGCTTTGAGTTTTGCTTGAAAAGAATATTTCAAAGTGACCTAGGATATTCATCCTCTCATAAACAAATACTAGGAATAGATTTGTGTGTTAGAGTTTACAAAATATTGAACTTAATGATTATCATGCTAATAGTTGTAGTGAGGAATCATGCAAGGATTAACATGATAACATTCACAATCTTGGTGGGAAATCTACAAGATTGAGAGGATATGTATTTGTAGAAATCATCTATTATGTTCATCACTTGATTAAATGAATATGTATGAAACTAGATCAATGAAACTAATCTTGACATGCCTTCTTAACTTGAAAACAATCTCAAACTCTCTAATCCAAACTATAACTCTCTTTGAAAGACTTAATTTAGTTGTTGTTTGGAAACTCATGGTTCTAGTAGAGTAGATAACAAACCCTTGGTTACATCATCTTAAAACATACTTTTCTATTGAAAGACTATAACATGCACCAATCCCGTGGAATCGATAATTAAAATACTTTGTTCACGGAAAATCCTACAACAAAATGGCGCTGTCGGGATTGGCGTTTGATGTTGTTAGTATAGCAATAGTTGTGTGTTTTAAGACTTTTCTACTAATCTCTTTGTTTCTTTTGTGTGGCTAGACTTTTCATGAATTAGTTTATGCGAAGTATTCCTCGACCAACTCCTTTTCGATCCCGAAATTGAAAGGACGGCTAGAGACTTAATAGTAGTGCTAAAAGAAGAAAAGACAAGCTAGGCAAAGGCAAGAAAGAGGAGAAAGAGGAGAAGCATCTACTTCTTCAACACCACCCGTGTTTGGAGAAGTCACCACTATGGAGGAGAATCAACCACCACCACCACCGCGGGGGCCGTGTGTCAATAACCCTCGCCATAATGCTCAATTTGCCCGAAAAGCAAATGCAAGGGTTGCGGAAATGAAAACGGGCTTGCTTCAACTTCTCTATGCAAGTCCATTTCATGGCCACGACCATGAAGACCCTTACACTCACCTTACCAAGTTTTATGAGATCGCGGGAGCGGCGGGTGCTCCGGAAGACCAAGAAGAGCAATATTTCCAAAGGCTTTTCCCTCATTCTCTAGTGGGCAAGGCAAAAGATTGGTATCTTGATTAATTGCAAGAGACAATGACTAATTGGAATGTTTTGGAGGAAAAGTTTCTTGAACGCTTTTTCCCTCAATCACGTTTCATGGAGGCTAAGACGGCTATCTCGGTATTTTCGCAAGGAGTAAACGAGCCTTTGAATCGGGCATGGAAAGATATAAGTCTATGCTAAGGAAGTGTCCGAGCCATGGTTTTGACGAGCTTACACAAATTCATATTTTCCGAAATGGTCTCCAACCTCAACACAAATTGTTGTTGGATGCCACGGCGGGAGGTTCTTTGATGGCAAAAACACCGTATGAAGCAATCCAAATAATTGAGAAGATGGGTAGGAATGATCATCAAACTCAACATGATCAAGGAGGTGTACAAGTGAAAACGGGAGTTTTAGAAATTGGTTCGAGTCATGAAGCACTTGTGGCGCAAAACAAATTGTTTGCGAAACAAGTTGAAGAATTGACAAAACAAATGGCTAAACTCCTCAACAAATCATGGAGTTACAAGGAGCGTCAATAAGCAAGCTCACAAAATAGCTTGTTGTGAATTGTGCAAAGGAGATCATAAAACCGGCTTTTGTCCTCCGGAGAATGAGGAAGCTAACTATGTGGCCAACCAAGGCCAAGGGTACCAACAACGAGCTCCTTACCCTTATCAAAATCAAAACCAAGGTTACCAACAAAGGGGTAATCAAGGTTATCAAGGAGGGTGGAGGCAAGATAACAATAATCAAGGAAGGAAAAATCCATATCAAACACAACATCAAAATCAAAATCAAAGTCAACCACAAAACCAAGGTCAACAACAAAACCAACCTCAAAATCAAGTAAGATCTTCCAACATTCAAGACACTCTAGCTCAATTTATGCAAGCTTCTATGGCTAATCAAAAGAGCACGGAGGCGCCATCAAGAGTTTGAGACACAAGTGGACAACTCGCTAAGCAACTTTCCGAACAAAGTGCTTCACATCATTTTCCCAACTACGCAAACAAATCCTAAGGAGCATTGCAAAGCCATAACAACAAGAAGTGGTAGAGTTTGTGATGAGAAAAGGAAAGTAGTTGAAAGAAATAAAAAAGTAGTGGAGAAGGATGAAGAAGTAATAGTGGAGGAAGAGGTAGTTGAAAAAGATGAAGAGGTTGAAGTCGAAAACATGATAATGTTGATGTGGAGGATGACTTAGTTGAAAATGAGGTGTTAGTTGAAAAGGAAAAGGAAAATGGTGTAGTTGAAAAGGAGAAAGTAGAGGAGAAAAATAAGAAAATGAAAAAAGGAAAAGAGAAGGAAGTAACTTATCCATTGAGAAGTTTACCATATCCTCACCTTCCTTCTAAAAAGGATGATGCAAAGCACTATGCTAGGTTTATGGATATTTTCAAGCAATTGCAAATAAATATTCCATTTACCGAAGCATTAGAGAAAATGCCAAAATATGCAAAATTCATGAAGGATATTTTGACAAAAAAGAAGAGATATACGGATCAAGAAACCATAATGGTGGATGCGAGTTGTAGTGCAATAATTCAACGCACCATTCCGAAGAAAGAGAGTGATCCGGGACGTGTAACTTTGCCCGTTACTATTGGGGATGTATATGTTGGAAATGGATTGATTGATTTGGGATCAAGTATCAACTTGATTCCATTATCCATTGTGAAGAGATTGGGGGACATTGAATTAAAGTCTACAAAGATGACATTGCAATTAGCGGACAAGTCTATTACTCGCCCGCACGGTGTAGCTTTAGATTTGTTGGTAAAAGTGGACAAATTCTTTTTTCTGGTTGACTTTGTTGTCATAGACATGGAGGAAGATGTGGAGGCACCTTTAATTCATGGAAGACCATTCATGAAAACGGCAAGGATGATGATTGATATAGATGATGGCCTAATGAAGGTGAGAGTACAAGATGAAGAGATTTGCTTTAATCTTTTGGAAGCAATGAAGCATCCCATGGATAAGAAAGATTGTTTCAAGATTGACGTTATTGAGGAAGCAACACAAGAGGTGAATGATGATGATGATAGTCGAGATATTGAGGAGTGTTTGGAAGGAATGGATATTTCAAAGGAAATGCACCCTTGGGAGGAAGAAGAGGAAAGTTTGAAAAAGGATCTAAAAGATGACGACCAAAAACTTGAGTTGAAAGAGCTACCGTCTCATTTAAAGTATGTGTTTCTTGAGGAGGGAGGTAAAAAGCCCGTAATCATTAGCAATACATTGTCGGAGAATGAGGAGGAAAGCTTAATTGAAGTTTTGAAATCAAACAAAAATGCGATTGGTTGGGTCTTAGCCGATTTGAAAGGCATAAGCCCGGCCTATTGTATGCACAACATTATGATGGAGGACGAGTACAAACCGATAGACCAACCTCAACGGCGATTGAATCCGGTGATGAAGGAGGTAGTTCGCAAAGAAGTAGTGAAGATGCTTGAAGTGGGGATGATTTACCCGATTTCGGATAGTACGTGGGTGAGCCCGGTTCATGTGGTTCCTAAGAAAGGAGGCTTGACGGTTGTATCTAATGATAAGGATGAGCTAGTGCAAACAAGAAAAGTGACGGGGTGGAGAATGTGTATTGATTACCGTAGGCTTAACAAAGCGACGCGAAAAGATCATTTTCCTCTTCCGTTCATGGACCAAATGTTAGAAAGGCTTGCGGGACAACAATTCTATTGTTTCTTGGATGGTTATTCGGGATATAATCAAATATCGGTGAATCCGGGAGATCATGAGAAAACGGCTTTCACATGTCTGTTTGGAATTTTCGCGTATAGGCGTATGCAATGCGCCGACAACATTCCAAAGGTGCATGCAAGCTATATTCGCCGATTTGATTGAAAAGACAATTGAAGTTTTTATGGATGACTTTTCTATTTTTGGAGCTTCATTTGATTTATGCTTGGAAAATTTGGACACCGTCTTGAAGAGGTGTGTGCAAACCAACTTGGTCTTGAATTGGGAAAAATGCAACTTTATGGTGACCGAGGGGATTATCCTTGGCCACAAGATATCTTCCAGAGGAATTGAGGTTGACAAAGCAAAAATTGATGTTATCAAGACGCTTCCCCCACCTACCAATGTCAAAGGCATTCGGAGCTTTTTGGGTCATGCGGGATTCTTACGAAGATTCATCAAGGACTTCTCCAAAATAGCCAAACCTTTGAACAACTTGCTCAACAAAGATAAGTCTTTCTTGTTTGATAATGATTGTTTGTTAGCTTTTGAAAAATTAAAGGAGAATTTGATAAATGCACCCATAATCATTGCGCCTAATTGGAAACTTGATTTTGAACTAATGTGTGACGCTAGTGATTATGCGGTAGGAGTCAGATAGGCCAAAGGAAGAACAAAATCTTCCATGCTATACATTATGCGAGCAAAGTTTTGAATGATGCTCAAATAAACTATGCAACAACCGAAAAGAGTTGCTCGCAATTGTATATGCATTGAAAAGTTTCGCCCTTACCTAATTGGTTCCAAGGTTGTAGTTTTCACGGATCATTCGCGATAAAATATCGCTACCAAACCGGACTCTAAACAAAGGCTAATCCGATGGATTCTTCTTTGCAAGAATTTGATTTAGAGGTCCGTGATAAAAAGGTTCGGAAAATTTGGTAGTAGATCATTTGTCTCGCTTAGTGAACGAAAAATTACGGACAAGGAAAAGAGGTGAAGGAGGAATTCTTGATGAGAAGTTATTTGCAATCCAAGAGCGACCGTGGTTTGCCGACATGGCAAATTACAAGGCCGCGGATTAATGCCGGAAGATTTGACTTGGAATGAGAGGAGGAAATTTTAGCCGATACGTATTATGTGTGGATGAACCTTACATTTTTAGGTTGAGTAGTGATGGATTGCTAAGAAGGTGTGAGTGATGAAGAGGCCAAAACATTCTTTGGCATTGTCACAATTCCTTGTGGGGACACTATAATGGAATGGGACGGCCACCAAAGTCCTACAATCGGGATTTTATTGGCCTTCGCTATTCAAAGATGCGATGCTCACGCTAAGTCATGTGACAAATGTCAAAGAAGTGGCGGATAGGAAAAGAGATGAAATGCCGTTGAACAATATGTTGGAAGTGGAGGTATTTGATTGTTGGGGATTGATTTTGTCGGTCCTTTTCCATCTTCATTTTCAAATGAATATATTCTTGTAGCTGTGGATTACGTGTCAAAGTGGGTAGAGGCCATTGCTTCGCTTAAGGCCGACGCCAAAATGTTATCAAATTTTTGAAAAGAAACATTTTTCTCGCTTTAGTGTGCCTAGGGTGCTCATTAGTGATGGTGGGTCGACTTTGCAATGCATTGTTACAAAAACTTTTGAAATAATTTGGTGTAAAACATAAGGTGACCCCTATCACCCTCAAGCAAATGGCCAAGCCGAGGTGTCTAATAGAGAAATCAAAAGATTTTGGAAAAACTGCTTTGGTTCTCGAAAAGATTGGTCACAAAATTAGATGAAGCTTTGTGGGCGATCGATATAAAGCTCCTATTGGACTAACCCGCTTCAGTTGTGTATGGCAAAACTTGTCACCTCCCTAGAGATGGAGCACAAAGCATTGTGGGTCCTCCGATTCTTGAATTTTGATCCATCCTTGACGGGTGAAAAGCGAAAATTACAACTCGTCAATTGGAAGAAATGCGCGAGGCATTTCAAACCGAAGGTACAAAGCAAAAGTTAAGGTTTCTCATGATAAGAAGATAAAGATCAAGGAATTAAGGCCGGACAAAGGTTCTCTTGTTCAATTCCGGATGCGGCTTTTCCGGAAAACTCAAAACAAAGTGGTCCGTCCGTTTTAATCAAAGAAGTCAAAGAATATGGTGCAATTGTCTTGCAAGATCTTGCACGAACAAAAGAATGGACGGTGAATGGGCAGCGGTTGAAACGCGCTGGCGGAGAGGTGAGCCGCAACATAGCCGATCCTTCTTTGATGATCAATGATCATCATGAACCGCCGAGCTCACCGACGTTAAACAAAGCGCTTGGCACATTGTAAGTATTCTTCCTTGAACTCATTTACACTTGCACGTTAATTTTGTTGCTTTCTTAAAATTTCAAAATTGCAGGCAGAGGCCAGCGCTTTGACCCATCCGGCAAATTTCGGATAGGGATCATGGCGGTCGGGATTTTTAAAAAAAATTGAAAATCAGATTTTGGAGGCCCATTCGTGGCCCGAGATGTTTAAATGTGGTTAGGTTATTTTCAACCCTTTTTCACTCCTTTCTTCACCATTCCTCACTCTATAAAATCCCAAAACCCCAACCAAAAATCTCCGAATTTTGCGATTTCAATCAATCAATCAACCAAGGCTTCCTAGTAAGTATTCTATGTTTTCCTTTCTCAATTTCGTATACATTGCATGTTTAGGTTAGATTTTGAAAACCTAGGGTTAGGAATTTTAATTTTCTTAGAATTAGGATGTTTTGTGTTAGAGAAGTAATAGGATATTATTTTCGCCCTAGGAAGTGTTTGTGTGGAGAAAAATTAATTTTTTCGCGCAGAGCGCTTTCCTTTTGAAAATTTCTTCCTGTGTGTTTGATTAGTTGTAATGCTTTGGTTGGTTGGTTTGCTTTGTTGTTTGCATGATTCATTGCTAATGGACACCTCGGTGTCACTTTTCCGCTGATTTTGTGTTGAAACTTTCGATGGCACCTAAGCGACCAAGAGTTTCCTCTGGCCCTCTCGGCCCGCTGTGTTCGATGTTGCTCGATTGAGCTGCTCGGAGGCTCGCTACAAAGAGCTCGAGGAGCGAAACATCCGGATCGAGCGCACCATCACCTCCGTGAGCAAGGGAACTACCACACGCCCATGTCATCCTTGATAACTACGGGTTGAAGTTCTTTGTAACCCTCGCATAAAGGTGAACGTGGAGCTTGTTCGCGAGTTCTATGCTAATGCTATCCGCCGAGGGATGTGAGTTTAGGTTTGCTTCCGTTGTTCGAGGCAAATCCGCTTTTTCTCGCCGCAATCAGCAGTGGCATCAATCGACATCCTAGAGACCAATCGATGTCTACCATGAGCACCGCTCGTGGTAATTGGATTACGACATGTCAAGAATAAGCTCGCTTGTCGGGCATTCTTATGAATTGAATCGGCTGGTCAACCTTGAAATTCACCAGGGCCCGAAAAGATGCCCGCGTATGATGTGTGACTGCATAACTGAAACCTAGGAGCCACACCTCTTCGATACCCATGGAGACGGCAGTTTGATTGCTTACATGCTCGATGAGGAGCAAATTGATTTTGGCCGTCGATCGCGAATGAGTCAAGAGGGTTACACTTAGTTATACCTCCGGGGAGCGATAAAATGTTCTCTCACATATCCCGGTTGATCATGGGTTTGCTTAAGAGGGCAAAGGTGGCCTTTCCGCAGAGGACACCCAACCATTGATGGAGTTGTTGATGATCACTACCGTGATCGATTTTGTAGGGTCCTTGATAATACCGCTGCCTGTGTTGTACCAAGCTGCACTTCCTCGTGAAAGTCCATCGAAGAATGGAATGAGATGCATCTCGCTCATCGAGAGCATTTTGTTTATGCATGAGAGCATGGAGCACCTTGCTCGCATTAGAGAGCCCGGTGAACCATTTCACTCACGGGTGAGCAGCTTGCAGATATTGTTGGCCCGGTCGGGCCAAATGCCGAGGAGGAGGAGATGAGGATGATGGTGAAGAGAGTTCGTTCGGTTCGGTTCGACTGGGTCGATTGAGATTCGATTCTCGAGACCACCGATTGATTTTCTTTTTTCCTGCTTTTATTTTACTTTCAAAGATTCTAGTTCTAGATTTTACTTTTGCATTTTAGTTTTAAACTTTGGATTTTGTTGGTTGCCATCCAATTTTGGGGATTGGCTTGTAATTCCAATTAATATTTTGTAGGCATGAATCCTAAATACTTCTTTTTAAGTTTTAAACACCATTTTGGGGTGTCTTTTCATTTTAAGTTTAGTTTCTTTTATTTTGTTCTATTTTATTTTATTTTTTAGATTATAGTATTTAGTTTGAATTTACTTCTTGTGGTTTGTCCGGATTGTTCAAAGGGTTCTTCAAAGCTAGTAAGCGTGTTTCACCAAAGTTATGGTGATGATAAAATTCTCGATTAATTCCACGAAGAAGGTACACATTTAATCGTTTTGTAGAAACATAACATGTCTATGAAATTTGTTCTTTATGCAAGATATTGTGGCATGTACAAAAAAAAAATTGTGTTCACATTCGAATCATTAGGACATAAACCATATATGTGAGAAGCTTCCACTTTTTACCAAATATTGAGTGTCTAATAGTTGTGTTAACTCGTGTGATTCATGCTTAATCTTTACTTGTTTGTGATAACTTGGAAACTAAGAAATGATCAAGGCAATTTTTGTGCATTATGAGGAAAACCACCAATTCTAAAAAGGGCTTCAATTACCCGTGAGAGAGTGAATCCTTGTGAACCCTTTTGAGCTTAAATAGTATTTGTAGGATGAATGTATCAAATCGACTAATTGTTAAGTAGGCCACTTAATAGTTGTCGATGATCTTTGAAAAATTCAATGATAATTCATTCTATAAATTTTCTTGTTGATGAATATCACCCCTTTTGTCAATTAACCCTTGAAGAGCATGTCTTGAATAAAAAAGGATTGATATAAATGAAGTTGGGGAGGTGGATCAAAAAGAACCTAAATTGATGGCACAATGATCCTAAAGAAAGAAAAAGAATAGAGAAAAAGAAAAATACAAAAGAAGAAAGAAATTTGTTTATGAAAAGAAAAAAAAAAGAAAAGAAAAAAAAAAGGATCATCGTGTGGAAAGAAAAGAGGTTGTGAATAATGAGATGGGAATTAGTTGTGAAATTCTCTTCATATCCTTTTACCCGATTCGTTTCAATGGCTTTGTACTTATATATCCCTTGTTTCTAACCTAAGCCAAGTTACAACCTTGAAAGTCCTTAGTGATCTTCGTTTCCGTTTTATCATTTAACTTGTTTCGATGAATGCATAAATTATTCTAGATGTGCATAATTATTAGTGAGAGTGTTTGGTCCTTTGTGAATATACATTTTGTTCTTCTTGAATTTTGAAGAAATGATTAGGTGGTTCAAGTGTGAACATATCTTTTATTTTGTTATATGTTTTGATATATTGTGTTTAGAACTTAATTCATGGCCATGTTGTGTTTAGAAGAAGCGATTGATGAGTGCTTTTGCCTGGTATGTCGAGTTTGAACCATTACTCTTGTGTGAGTTTGCATGCTTGCATTTTGTTCTTTCTAGCTTTGCAAGATTATTGACTTTTGTTTGGGGACAAACAAAGAAGTAAGTTGGGGAGAGTTGTTAAGGACCAATTTGTAGTTATTTTGTACATTATTTTGTGGTCCTTAACAATGTCTTTGTATTTAATTTGTATATTTATTCTAGTATTTTGTTTTAATTAGGTTTTTATTTAGTTTTTGTTTAATATATATTATTTAACTTACTTTCACTCTTAATTGTAGGAATTTATTAACTAATTCTCCCAAGCTTGGATTCAAGGGCACTTGAAGAGCTTTAGGATGATTCTTTTGAAGATAATTTTGGAAGAGGAAGATGTTACAGTCAAACAAGGTGCAAGATGCCAGGTCTCATAAATTCGTAAAAAGGACAGCCCATGCTTTCACCTTTGGAGCCACCAACCCATCACTTCACCAGACCTTTTTGGCTTGTAAAGGAAGCAAGAAAACACATACCATCATTATCTTTTCATCTTTGTAAATCTAGGGCAAGGAGGAAGAAAAAACCATAGCTTTTCTTTCTTGATTTTCTTGGATTTTCATCATCACTACCAACAATCTTGAGATCAAGCAACCATGGAAATGAGTGGCTAAGCTCTTTTTGTGTCAAGATTTGAGGTAGTTGATCTATATAGTATGTATTTATATTAATCCATTTGTGTATGAACATGGTTGATGATTAATATAGTTGAATATCTTTGTTCTTCATCTTTATGCTTTGAGTTTTGCTTGGAAAAGAATATTTCAAAGTGACCTAGGATATTCATCCTCTCATAAACAAATGCTAGGAATAGATTTGTGTGTTAGAGTTTACAAAATATTGAACTTAATGATTATCATGCTAATAGTTGTAGTGAGGAATCATGCAAGGATTAACATGATAACATTCACAATCTTGGTGGGAAATCTACAAGATTGAGAGGATATGTATTTGTAGAAATCATCTATTATGTTCATCACTTGATTAAATGAATATGTATGAAACTAGATCAATGAAACTAATCTTGACATGCCTTCTTAACTTGAAAACAATCTCAAACTCTCTCTAATCCAAACTATAACTCTCTTTGAAAGACTTAATTTAGTTGTTGTTTGGAAACTCATGGTTCTAGTAGAGTAGATAACAAACCCTTTGGTTACATCATCTTAAAACATACTTTTCTATTGAAAGACTATAACATGCACCAATCCCTATGGAATCGATAATTAAAAATACTTTGTTCACGGAAAAATCCTACAACACATACCAGTGAAAAACACACATCAATCGCTTCTTCGAAACACAACATGGCCATGAATTAAGTTCTAAACACAATATCTCAAAACATGTAACAAAATAAAAGATATGTTCACACTTGAATCACCTAATCATTTCTTAAAAATTCATGAAGAACAAAAATGTATATTCACAAAGGACTAAACACTCTCACTAATAATTATGCACATCCGTAATTCATGCATCGAAACAAGTTAAATGATAAAATGGAAACAAAGATCACTAAGGACTTTCAAGGTTGTAAGTTGGCTTAGGTTAGAAACAAGGGATATTTAAGTACAAAGCCATTGAAACGAATCAGGTAAAAGGATATGAAGAGCATTTCACAACTAATTCTCATCTTATTATTCACAACCTCTTTTCTTTCCACACGATGATCCTTTTTTTTTCTTTTTCTTTTCATAAACAAATTTCTTTCTTCTTTTTTTTTTTTTTCTATTCTTTTCTTTCTTTAGGATCATTGTGCCATCAATTCTAGGTTCTTTTTGATCCACCTCCCCAACTTCATTTATATCAATCCTTTTTTATTCAAGAATATGCTCTTCAAGGGTTAATTAACAAAAGGGTTGGTATTCACAAACAAGAAAATTTATAGAATGAATTATCATTGAATTTTTCAAAGATCATAACAACTATTAAGTGGCCTACAATTAGTCGATTTGATACATTCATCCTACAAATACTATTTAGCTCAAAAGGGTTCACAAGGATTCACTCACTCACGGGTAATTGAGGCCCTTTTTAGAATTGGTGGTTTTTCTCATAATGCACAAAAAAATTTGCCTTGATCATCTCTAGGTTTCCAAGTTATCACAAACAAGTAAAGATTAAGCATGAATCACACGAGTTAACACAACTATTAGACACTCAATATATGGTAAACAGTGGAAGCTTCTCACATATGTGGTTTATGTCCTAATGATTCGAATGTGAACACAAATTTTTTGTACATGCTAAGGTATTTTGCATAAAGAACAAATTTCATAAACATGTTATTATTCTACAAAACGATTAAATGTGTACCTTCTTTGTGGAATGAATCGAGAATTTTATCATCCCCTCACTTTGGTGAAACACGCTTACTAGCTTTGAAGAACCGTTGAAAAATTCGGACAAACCACAAGAAGTAAATTCAAACTAAATAACTATAATCTAAAAATAAAATAAAATAAAAGAAAAGAAAATAAACAACTAAAATAAAAAGACACCCCAAAATGGTGTTTAAAACTTAAAAAGTACTTAGGCTCCATGCCTACAAAATATCAATTGAATTACAAGCCTATCCCCAAAATGGATGGCAACCAACAAAATCCAGAGTTTTAAAGTAATATGCGAAAATAAAACTAAAAACTAGAAAATGCTGCAGAAAATAAAAGAGAACATCAATCGTGGTCTCGAGAATCGAATCTCCAATAGACCCAGTCGAACCGAACCGTAATCGAATTATCTTCACCATCATCCTCATCTCCCACCTCCTCCTCAAAGACTTGGCCCGACCCGTGCCAACCGATAAGAGTGCTCTCCGTGCGAGTGAAGTGGTTCACTGGGCTCTCTAATCAGAGCAAGATGCTCCATGCTCGCGCATAAACATGAATGCTCTCTGATGAGCAAGATGCATCTGCCTGTTCCATTCTTCTGATGGACTAGCCTGAGGAAGTGTCGTAACCGTACGGGGCAGCAGTTATCACCAAGGGCCCTACAAAATCAATCACAGTAGTGATCATCAATAACTCCATCAATGGTGAGGTGCCCCACTGCAGGAAAGGCAACCTTTGCCTTTTTCAGCAAACCCATGATCAGCCCAGATAGGTGAGAGCACTTTATACGCCTTCGGAGGTATAACTAAGCGCAACCCTCTTCACTCATTTGCAATCGACGACCAAAATCAATTTGCTCCTTATCGAGCATATAAGCAATCAAACCGCCGCATGGTATCAAGATGTGTGGCTTTTCGGTATAGAGCCACACATCATAACTCCGCACTCGTTCAATGGTTTGAATTTTGGTTGGCCAGGGCTCAACTCATAGAGTGCTCGACATGCAAAGTCCTCCTCATAAAAAATCCCGCTACGACGAGTGTACTCATGGTAAACATCCGTCCTCCGGGATGTCCATTGATGCCCGAAGTCGTTGATGGCGGAGAGAAAGATACCAACTTACCCGCAATAGAAGCAAACCTAAATTCACTCCCCCGGGATAGCATTTGAGTAAAATTCTCACAAGCTCCACATTAACCTTTGTCCGAGGCTCACAAAGAACATCCAACCCGTAGTTGGAAAGAATAGCATCGACAGAATAATGACCATGCAGGGAGGCGGTTCGCAGATGTTTCGCTTCTTCAAGCTCTCGAGATGAGTCTGAGCGGCAACGTAAAGGGCGGGCCTAGAGGACCCGGCCCAAGAGGAAACTCGTGCCTTTTCGGCCATCCAAAATCAACACAAAATCAACGGAAAAGTGACACCGAGGTGTCCATTAGAAAATATTCAAGAAAAGCAGCAAATCAACCAACCAAAGCATTACGACTAATCGGAAAACACAAACACAGGAAGAATTTTCGAATTGCATGAGCGTTGCATTATTTAAAAAATTCTTCGCAAAATGTAATTTTTCTCCACAAAACACATCCAATAGCAAATAAAATCCTAATACTTCTCCATCATCTAAACAACCTAATTCTCGAGAAAATTCAAAATTCCTAACCCTAGGTTTTCAAAATCTAACCTAAACATGCAATGTACACGAAATTGAGAGAAGAAAAGTATAGAGTACTTACTAGGATGCCTTGGGAGATTGATTTGACAAAGAAATTCGCAAAGAATTGAAGATTTTTGGTTGGAGATTTTGGGATTTTTAGAATGAAGAAAGATGATGAAAATAGGAAAAAGGGTTTAAAATAACCCTAACCCTTTTAAACCGACTGTGCCACGAATTGGGCCTCCAAAATCTTTTTTCAAAATATTTTTTAAAATCCCATGGCGACTTTACAAGAAAGTTTCAGTGGTGGGTAAGGTGGCTAAGCGTCTGCATTTTGAAATTTTAAGAAAACAACAAATTGAGAGTTCGGGCAGTGTAAATGAGTTCAAGGAAGAATACTTACAATGTTGGGGTGCCTCCCAACAAGCGCTTTGTTTAACGTCAGTAGAGCTCGACGGTTCATGATGATCATTGATCATCGAAGAAAATGTTGCCAACCTCATAATTTGCTCCTCCGAAATTGTAAACCTCCACAACTTCCTCCTCCGCCGCATCATTTCGAGAAACGTCAAGTTCGACCTTGGTATGCGTTGTTCCTTCAAAAAGCTTGAAAGCAACCTCTTTATCTTGCACTCTCACTTTCATAATTTCATTGTCGACATCAATCATCATGCGAGCCGTCTTCATGAATGGTCTTCCAAGAATTAATAGTATCTCTCGATCCTCCTTCATGTCAATTACCACAAAATCCACATGAAACAAGTACTTGTCCACCTTTACTACCATGTCTTTAACAACTCCATAAGGTGAAATGGTTGACTTGTCGGCAAGTTGAAAAGCCATTCTTGTAGACTCCATTCTAACATTCCCCAATCTTTTAACAATGGATAACAGAATTAAATTGATGCTAGCCCCTAGATCGATCAAGCCATCACCCTTGAATGTCTCTCAATGGCCACCGCAACGTGACCTCCCGGATCGAATTCCTTCACCGGAAGAGCTTGCTTGAGTATGGAACTACAATTAACATCAAGTAATATCGCCTCCTTATCCTTGTGCCTCTTCTTCCTTGTGAGCATATCCTTCATAAATTTCACATACTTCGGCATTAGCTCCAATGCTTGGAAAAGGAATGTTTATGTGAAGTTGTTTAAAATATCCATAAACCGAGCATATTGTTTTGCTTTTCTTTGAACATGAGGGTAAGGTAAATTTTAATGGGAGCCGCATTTTCTTCTTTACTTCCCTTTTTACTCTTCCTTGCATTCTTCTCTTTCTTTTTACTTCCTTTACCATTTTCTTTCCCCTTTTCAACTAAGGTTGCCTCCTTTTCAACTGCACTGCTCTTATTTTCAATCACATCTTCCGACTCATCTTCCTCTACAACTTCATCGTTTTTTTCAACTACACCCTCATCCTCTTTCTCAACTACTACATCATTTTCAACTAAATCATCTTCCACATCAACATCATTAATTTTTTTAGAGGGAAGGTGCGGATAAGGTAATTTTCTTAATGGGAAAGTAACTTCCTTCTCCTTCCCCTTTCTCTTCTTCTTCTTCTTCTCCTATACTTTCTCCTTTTCAACTACACCAATTTCCTTTTCATTTTCAACTAACACCTCCGATTCATCCTTCTCTACATCTTCATCGCTTTCACAATCCGTCATCTCATTTTGATTTATAGTGAAAATCGCTTTGCAATACTCCTTCGGGTTTGTTTGAGTGGTTGGAGAAAATGATGTCGAAGCTTTTTGTTCGGAAAGTTGCTTAGCTAGTTGCCCCACTTGAGTCTCCAAATTCTTGATGGACGCCTCCGTGCTCTTTTGATTAGCCATAGAAGCTTGCATAAATTGAGCTAGAGTGTCTTGAATGTTGGAAGATCTCACTTGATTTTGAGGTTGGTTTTGTTGTTGTTGAGCTTGATTTTGATTTTGAGTTTGATATGGATTTTGCCTTCCTTGGTTATTGTTATCTTGTCTCCACCCTCCTTGATAACCTTGGTTACCCCTTTGTTGGTAACCTTGGCCTTGATTTTGATAAGGGTAAGGAGCCCGTTGTTGGTAACCTTGCCCTTGGTTGGCCATATAATTAGCTTCCTCATTTTCCGGAGGACAAAATCCGGTTTTATGATCTCCTTTACACAATTCACAACAAGCTATTTGGTGAGCATGCTTACTTGATGCTCCTTGTAACTCCATGATTTGTTGAGGGAGTTTAGCCATTTGTTTTGTCAATTCTTCAACTTGTTTCCCAAACAATTTGTTTTGCGCCACAAGTGCTTCATGACTTGTGCCAATTTCTAAAACTCCCGTTTTCACTTGTACTCCTCCTTGATCATGATGAGTTTGATGATCATTCCTACCCATCTTCTCAATTATTTGGATTGCTTCATATGGTGTTTTTGCCATCAAAGAACCCCCCGCCGTGGCATCCAACAACAATTTGTGTTGCGGTTGGAGACCATTTCGGAAGATATGAATTTGTGTAAGCTCGTCAAAACCGTGGCTAGGACACTTCCTAAGCATAGACTTGTACCTTTCCCATGCCCGATTCAAAGGCTCGTTTACTCCTTGTGAAAATACCGAGATAGCGGTCTTTTCCTCCATGAAACGTGATTGAGGGAAAAATCGTTCAAGAAATTTTTCCTCCAAAACATTCCAATTAGTCATCGTCTCTTGCAATTGATCAAGATACCAATCTTTTGCCTTCCCCACTAGAGAATGAGGGAAAAGCCTTTGGAAATATTGTTCTTCTTGGTCTTCCGAGCACCCGCGCTCGCGATCTCATAAAACTTGGTAAGGTGAGTGTAAGGGTCTTCATGGTCATGGCCATGAAATGGACTTGCATAGAGAAGTTGAAGCAAGCCCGTTTTCATTTCCGCGACCCTTTTATTTGCTTGTCGAGCAAATTGAGCATTGTGACGAGGACTATTGACACACGGCCCCCGTGGTGGTGGTGGTGGTGGTGGTGGTGGTTGTGGTTGATTCTCCGCCATAGTGGTGACTTCTCCAAACACGGGTGGTGTTGAAGAAGTAGATGCTTCTCCTCTTTCTCCTCTTTCTTGCCTTTGCCTAGCTTGTCTTTTCTTCTTTTAGCACTACTATTAAGTCTTCTAGCCGTCCTTTCAATTTCAGGATCGAAAAGGAGTTGGTCGACCGGAATACTTCCCCGCATAAACTAATTCCTGAAAAAGTCTAGCCACACAAAAGAAACAAAGAGAGGTTAGAAGAAAATGTCTTAAAACACACAACTATTGCTATACTAACAACATCAAACGCCAATCCCCGGCAACGACGCCATTTTGTTGTAGGTTTTTTCCGTAAACAAGTATTTTTAATTATCGATTCCTCAGGGATTGGTGTATGTTATAGTCTTTCAATAGAAAGGTGTATTTTAAGATATTGTAACCAAAGGGTTTGTTATCTAATCTACTAGAACCATGAGTTTCCAAACAATAACTAAATTAATTCTTTCAAAGAGAGTTATGGGTTGGATTAAAGAGAGTTGGAGATTGTTTTCAAATTAAGGAGGCATGTCAAGATTAGTTTCATTGATCTAGTTTCATACATATTCATTTAATCAAGTGATGAACATAGTAGATGATTTCCACAAATACATATCCTCTCAATCTTGTAGATTTCCCACCAAGATTGTGAATGTTATCATGTTAATCCTTGCATGATTCCTCACTACAACTATTAACATGATAATCATTCAGTTCAATATTTTGTAAACACTAACACACAAATCTATTCCTAGCATTTGTTTGTTAGAGGATGAATATCCTAGGTCTACTTTGAAGTATTCTTTTCCAAGCAAAACCCAAAGCATAAAGATGAAGAACAAAGAGATTCACCTATATTAATCATCAACCATGTTCATACACAAATGGATTAAAAGAAATACATACTATAAAGATCAACTACCTCTAATCTTGACACAAAAAGAGCTTAGCTACTCATTTCCATGGTTGCTTTGCTCTCAAGATTGTTGGTAGAGATGATGAAAATCAAAGATTCAAGAAGGAAAAGCTATGGTGTTCTTACTACACTTCTTGCCCTAGATTTACAAAGATGAAAAGATAATGATGATGAAGTGTTTCTTCCATCCTTTACAAGCCAAAAAGTTAGCTGAAGTGATGGGTTGGTGGCTCAAAAGGTGAAAGCATGGGGCTGTCCTTTTTGAATTTTGCAGACCTACTGAGGCTGTAAGTCACTGAGCCATACATCACACTGAGCGCGACCTGTAGCATGCTTCCTTCATCCAAAAATATCTTCAAAAAGAATCATCCCTAAAGCTCTTCAAAATTCTTGAATCTAAGCTTGGGAGAATTAGTCAATAAATTCCTACAATTGAAAGTTAAATAAGTTAAATAATATATATTAAACAAAACTAAATAACAACCTAATTAAAACAAAATACTAGAATAAATAATACTAATTATATGAAAAGGTATTGTTAAGGACCACAAAATCATGTACAAAATAACTACAATTTGGTCCTTAACACTGTGCCTCTGGACTGTATTGAAGATTTAGCAGGTTGTAATTTGTGTAATTCTAGTTACTCTTGTGAGCCAAACAATTATCATTTGATAAGTGCTTTGGACTAGGATTTGGTTGTAAGAGTTATTTATCACTTAAAGCTTTGAAGCACGAGTGTTGTGTCTCTTGATTGAAGCTTTGAAGCAAGATCAAGTTTGTTTATTGAAGAGTGTCTTCACAATTCAATTAATCAATAGGTTGATATCACCTTGTGATTGAGGGGTGAGTAGGAATTCGTGTCTAAGTAGGACTTAGATTGAAGTTGCATTGGTAGTTTTAAGTGAAGGAGATAAACTGTTGGTTTATTCCTGAATTAATTCTACTAATAGTGAATTTCCTCCCGCTTGGTAGCCCCAGATGTAGGTGTAGTTACACACCGAATCGGTAAACAATTTATTGTGTTCTTTATCGCTTAAGTTTATCAGATGAATTGTTAACATAGTGTCGACATCGTGTCATAACATTCTCTCGACATCACGATCCGCTGCCAGAATTTCAATTGGCATCGAGAGTGCACCCACCTGTTATTTCTAGGTGAGATCTAGGGATAATAGTTTCCGCATTATGGATAAGGAAGGAGGATTTGGAAATAGACCACCTATACGGATGAATCTAATTATGATTATCGGAAACCTCGATGGTTGCCTTTTGAGGTCACTAGACATTAAAGCTTGGAGAGCTGCTGACAAAGGATGGAAACTTCCTACCAAGCTTGAGAAAGATGGGACTACTAGTCTGAAACCTGAGGAAGAATGGAGCAAAGAAGAAGAAGAGCTAGCACTGGGCAACTCTAAAGCATTGAATGCCTTATTCAATGGAATTGACAGAAATATCTTCAGACTAGTACATCAATGTGAACTGGCCAAGGATGTTTGGGACACTCTCAAAACTACTCATGAGGGGACATCCAAGGTGAAGATGTCAAGACTTCAGATGCTCACTACCAAATTTGAAAATTTGAAGATGAAGGAAGATGAGACCACTCATGAGTTTCACATGAATATCTTGGAGATTGCCAACACCTCAGGAGCATTGGGAGAAAAGATGATAGAAGAAAAGTTGGTGAGAAATATTCTCAGATCCTTTCCTAAAAGGTTTGCAATGAAAGTGACTGCTATAGAGGAAGCTCAGGATATCTTCACCTTGAAGGTTGAAGAACTTGTTGGATCTCTTCAGACATTTGAGATGGGGATCAGTGAAAATGTTGACATGAAGAACAAGAGCATAGCCCTTGTATCCAGTACTGAAGAGGAATGCAAGGAGAAGGATTAAGAGAAGATATCTGAAGCTATAGCTATGCTTGGAAGATAGTTCAACAAACTCATCAAGAGAATTGATCCAACGTCAAGGTCCAATGTCAAGAACATTCCATCTGACATTAGCAGAACTTATGACTCCAGCAGAAGATCCAAGTCAGAAGAAAAGGGGAGTCAAAGCAGAGGAATCCAGTGTCATGGTTGTGAAGGATATGGGCATATTAGAGCTGAATGTCCTACCTTTCTAAAGAAATAAAAGAAAGGAATGGTTGTCACATGGTCTGATGGTGACTTAGGAAGTGAATCTGAAGAAGAATCAACCAAACTTGTCACTGCTCTCTCTAGAGTGTGCAATTCTGAAAATGATTCTAGTGATGAGGAAGAGACATTTGAAGAGCTTGCTGATACTTACAAGAAGCTGTGTATCAAAAGTGGTGAAGTATGTCAGCAAAATGAGAAACAGAAAAAGCTTATTGTGAAGTTGGAGGCTGAGAATGTAAAGTTGGAGGCTGAGAAGAAGGAAAATAATGTTACTATGAGTCACCTCAACAGTGAAATTGTAGTGTTGAACTCCAAACTTGATCAAATGTCTAAATCTATCAAGATGCTGACATCTGGTACTGATAAGTTGGAAGAAATCCTTCAGCTTGGACAAAATGCAGAAAATATGCATGGTCTAGGATATGTGGCTGCAAAGAAACCTGCTGGTGACAAGAAGAAGAACAGGCCAGGCAAACAAATGTCAAAGCAGATGTCACAACATAAGGCAGGAAATGTGTCTAGTTCAGGATATGTGGCTGCAAAGAAATTTGCTGATAACAAGAAGAAGAACAGACCTAATAAACCAATGTCAAAGCAGATGTCACAACATTGGGTTCAACATCAAGATCAGAGAAACGTGAAGAAAAAGTTTCAAAGATGGAGATGTCATTATTGTGGAAGGTTTGGACACATAAAGCCTTTTTGCTATAGACTACATGGATATCCTAATCAGACTCCTTATGTCAAGCCTAAGACCAACAAGGTTCCATACACTCAGCAGTGGAAGAAGAAGACTACAGCTTTGATAGCTCACACTTCCTTTAGAGTTTCTGCCAAAGAAGACTGTTACTTGTGGCAGTCTAAGAACACTAACTTGTCCACTGTGTGCTCTACAGCCAAAGATGAAAAGGAGGTGAAACTGTGGCACCAAAAGCTTGGTCATTTGCATCTTAGAGGGATGAAAAAGATCATATCCATAGAGGCTGTCAGAGGGGTTCCAAGAATGCATATTGATGAAGGAAGAATCTGTGGTGAATGTCAGGTTGGAAAGAAAACCAGAATGTCACATTTAATGTCAAGACATCTGACCACCTCCAAGGTGCTGGAGCTGTTGCACATGGATTTGATGGGGCCTATGCAGGTTGAAAGCCTTGGTGGAAAAAGATATGCTTATGTTGTTGTGGATGATTTTTCAAGATTCACCTGGACAAACTTCATCAGGGAAAAATCTGATGTGTTTGATGTCTTTAAAGAATTATGCAAAAGACTTCAAAGAGAAAAGGAAGGCTGCATTGTCAGAATTAGAAGTGATCATGGGAAGAAATTTGAGAATAGCAAGTTTGATGAATTCTGTTCCTCAGAAGGAATCAATCATGAGTTCTCTTCTCCTATAACTCCTCAATAAAATGGAGTTGTGGAAAGGAAAAATAGGACTATACAGGAATCTGCCAGAGCAATGATTCATGCTAAGAAACTTCCTCTTCATTTTTGGGCTGAAGCTATGAATACAGCCTGCTATGTTCACAACAGGGTCACCTTGAGAAAGGGAACTTCCTCCACCCTGTATGAAATATGGAAGGGAAGAAAACCTACTGTGAAATATTTCCATGTGTTTGGTAGCAAATGTTATATTTTGACAGATCGTGATCAAAGGAGAAAGATGGACTCTAAAAGTGATGAAGGCATTTTTCTGGGATACTCTACAAACAGCAAAGCATATAGAGTATTCAACTCCAGGACAAAAGTTATGATGGAGTCTATTAATGTCATAGTTGATGATCACCATCAGGAAAACAATGTTCCATATGATGTTGAGACATTGTTTGAGACATCACCACAAGTGTCTGATAAGGATGATGTGCCTGTCCCTACTTCACCAAAGTCTGAACCAGAGGAAGCTAACAAAGATCCTTCCATCAGAATTTAGAAAGATCATCCAAAGGAACTCATCATTGGAGATCCTAACTGTGGAGTCATTACAAGATCCAGAGAAATTATCTCAAACTCTTGCTTTGTGTCAAAGATTGAGCCAAAGAATGTCAAAGAGGCTCTAACTGATGAATACTGGATTGGATCAATGCAAGATGAATTGAACCAGTCCAAGCAACATGAAGTGTGGGAGTTAGTTCCTAGACCAGAACGAACAAACATCATTGGCACAAAGTGGATCTACAAGAACAAGTCTGATGCAGAAGGGGTCGTCACCAGAAATAAAGCAAGACTTGTTGCTTAGGGATACACTCAAGTTGAAGGATTGATTTTGATGAGACTTTTGCCCGTGGCTAGGCCGGAATCAATCGATTATTGTTAGGATTTGCTTGCATTCAAATTCAAGTCTGTTTCAAATGGATGTGAAAAGTGACTTCCTAAATGGCTACTTAACCGAGGAGGTATATGTTGAATGTTCTAAAGGATTTGTGGATCCTAACTTTCCTGGTCATGTTTACAAATTGAGGAAAGCTTTATATGGTCTGAAACTAGCTCCTAGAGCTTGGTATGAAAGATTGACAAAGTTCCTTACTGATAAAGGTTACAAGAAAGGAGGTTTGACAAAACTCTTTGTCAAGAATGAAGGAGGAAAGATAACGTAGCTCAAATTTATGTTGATGACATAGTGTTTGAGGAATGTCGATAAAATGGTGAGACATTTTGCCAACCAAATGCAAGCTGAGTTTGAAATGAGCCTCATGGGAGAATTGACTTACTTTCTTGGATTACAAGTCACACAGATGGAGGACTCAACATTCCTTTCACAAAGCAAGTATGCAAGGAATATTGTCAAGAAATTTGGGATGGAAAATGCCAGCCATAAAAGGACTCCTGCTCCTACTCATTTAAAGTTGTCCAAAGACACAAGTGGTGCAAATGTTGATCAAAGCCTGTACAGAAGCATGATAGGAAGCTTGTTGTACTTAACAGCCAGCAGACCTGACATTGTATTTGCTATTGGGGTATGTGCAAGATACCAGGCTGAACCTAAAGTGAGTCACATCAATCAGGTGAAAAGAATTCTAAAGTATGTGAGTGGAACTTGAAATTATGGTATGCTGTATTCTCATGGATGTGAACCAATTATGTCCGCTATTGTGATGTTGATTGGGCGGTAGTGATGATAGAAAAGCACTTCCGAGGATGCTTCTTCTGGGGAACAATCTTGTTTCTTGGTTCAGAAGAAGCAAAACTGTGTCTTTATCCACCGAGGTCGAATACATAGCCGGTAGCAGCTTGTTCTCAAATGGTCCGATGAAGCGATGTTGATCGAGTACAATGTCACACAGATGTCATGAAATTGTACCGTGACAACCTCGAGTGCTATTAATATTTCAAAGAATCCTATACAACACAAGAGACTAAGCACATTGACATTACACATCACTTCATCGTAGACCTTGTGGAAGAGAAAGTGATTAAATTGGAGCATGTAGCCACCGAACTTCAATCGCCGACATTTTACTAAAGCTCTTGATGCTAGTCAGTTTGAGAATTTAAGGGGCAAGTTGGGTATTTTCCAATATGAAGAGTTGTAGCAATTAACATTGCTTACAACAAGGAATGGAAGAGACTTTTTATTTCATTTAATTTTAAGTGGGGTATTTAATTATTTCCCTCTTACTTTTAAAAAGTCCAAGAATAGGAAGAGACATATATATATATTTCAGTTTCTTCATTTGAAAGCATTACTTGCCATTCCCTCAATAGAAACTCTCAAACTCTCTGTCAAACTTTTCCTCTTTTCCTCAAAATGTCTCAACAAAACTTGTGTTCGTCTTCTTCATCATCACAAGAATATGGCTCTCCATCTCCCACTGATTCTAGGATTAGGGAAAATGCAGAAGCCATGCAGACTGAAGCTCTGAAGGTTACCCCTCTGCGTGCAATGGCAACTGATCCTGGGAGGGTCAAGAAACTTTGCACCAGGAATGCACGAAGGTCTCAAGCATCACCTTCTGGTAAGACCTCTGAACCAACTTCCTTTGTTCCTCCTGAAATAGCAAACAGGGAAGGTTCTAGGTATGTCCATCAAGCCATTGCTAAAATAGTAACTAGGATCTTGAATGAAAACCACTCTGTGCCTGGGGTTTCTGTACCTTTAAATCAAGAATCTTCTAGCCCTAGTTTAGCAGCTGATCCAGATGTCTCAGAGAATGTCAAGACATCTGATGATCAAGTCAAGAAAACCCCTGTGAATCCTGTTATTGAATCCTCTGTTGATTCCCTTGTAAAGTGTGTTGTTGATACCTCTGATAAAATCCCAGAAGTTTGTGTTGCTGATACCACTAATAAACCCCCTGTGATTAGTGATGATGATATTTCTGATGGAATTCTTGAAGAATCCCCTGAAAAATTTGTTGCTGATAAGTCCCCTGTGAATTCTGCTGATGATATCTCTGATGGTATTCTAGAAGAAACTCCAGAGAAACCAGTTGATGACAACCTGGAAAACTCTCCAATGAAAGATTCTGAAAATGTTGTGGAACCCCCTGTCATTGACTTAGATGAAGAATTCTCTGATAATGACCTCATTGTTAATGTCAATCCAAGCATTGCTAAGAGGATGATGAAAAGGAAAGGGAAACAAACTGCCTCTCAGAGTCCTGTCAAGGAAATGGTAGCTGAAACTGTTCATAAGGCTGAGGAAAAATTTGGTAACGAAAACAAGGCTGGACCCTCTAAAGCGAAGAGTAGGGTAAAGACTGTTGGTGGTACCTCTAGACCTAAGAGAACCCCAATTGTTAAGAAGAGGAAGGTACCTGAACCTTCAGAAAGGGAACTGAATAAGAGTGCCCTTGAATGCAAGGAGGTTATTGATCTGATTAAAGAAGCTGGATTAATGAAAACTGTGGTGAAATTTTCAAACTGTTATGATGTGTTGGTAAAGGAGTTCATTGTGAACTTGTCAAGTGGTTGTGCTGATGGTAGGTCAGCTGATTTCAAGACTGTGTATGTGAGAGGGAGAAGGGTGAAGTTTTCCCCAAGTGTGATAAATAAATATTTGGGAAGATCAGATGATGCTCAACCTGAGCTTGAAGAAACTGATAATCAAATCTGTCAAACAATCACTGTTAAGCAAGTGAAGCATTGGCCTATGAAGAGAAAGCTCACTGCCAGTAAATTGAGTGTAAAGTTTGCTATTTTGCACAAAATAGGTGCTGCAAATTGGGTTCCAACAAACCACAAGTCAACCATCTCTGTTGGTCTGGGCAGATTCATTTTTGCTGTTGGTACAAAAGCAAAATTTGATTATGGAACTTACATCTTTGAGCAAACCCTCAAACATGCTGAAAGTTATGCTATAAAAGGACCAATAGCCTTTCCCTCCCTCCTGTGTGGAATCATAATAGATCAATACCCTGATATTCTGGTTGATAGAGATTCAGTATGCAAAAGAGCTCCTGCACTTGGATTCCATTACAAGCTCTTTCAAGGAAAACATGTCCCACACATTGTCATGACATCTGCTGAGACATCAAATGTCAAGGCAAATTCTCAGAAGGTAAATGTCATTGCTGTGCTGAAAGCAACTTGCAAGGAGCTTGAAGCAAGAAAGCAAAGTCTTGAAGAGCTGATCTCTACACTGGAAAAGGAGCAAGACACAGAGGTTGAGGATGAAGGGTTAGCTGGTGATGATTCTGCTGCAAATGATGATGCTGATGCTGATAAAGAAACTGCTGCTGAGGATAGTTCTGAAGATGCCTCTTTCCACAGTGTTTCTTCAGGAGAAGAAAGCACTTGATTTGTGATCCCGTTGCTTTTGATTGTCTGTTTTTGTTGTTAATTTTGCTTGTGTTAATTCTGCCTGTTTGGATATTTGTATTATTTTGACAGAAATGTAATCTTTAACTCTGCTAGTACTTAATTTTATATTGAAATTTTGGGGAATTTGTACTGAAAATTGTGGGGAGAAGTATTTATGGGCTTGGCTTTATGGGCAATTGTATGAAAATTGTGGGTAGAATTTATCTTCTTTAGGATCTGGTTTTTAAGCTTAGATTAGCTTAGAATTTTTTAAGCTTAGATTAGCTTAGAATTTATCTTCTTTAGGATCTATTTTTTTAAGCTTAGATTAGCTTAGACTGGTTTTATTTTCTGCTGCATGGGTACTCTGATAGCTTAGTTTGTTTTAGACAAAATTGTGCCAAAGGGGGAGTTTGTAAGTGTTTTTATGTTGGCATTAATTTTTGGTAAAACTAGGATATGACAATGTCTTGACTGATGTCATGACATTCAGAGTTGAAGATAAATTCTGCATGAGAAGGATGCTTTAAGTACACCGATCGAAGCTAACATCGTGTTGGAATTCGCAGAAGATTGACCGATGTCATAACCGATGTTATAACATTCGTGTGACATTTATCGCTCTAACTGCTTTTTCCGAGAGTTTTCAGAAAGTTTGTTGAGCTGTTTTTTTTATGTTTTATGTTATTGGATTGTATGCTCACGTGGATGTTTGGTTAATCTTAGTTAACCCTAAATTGGTTTGTTAAAAAGACCAAGTCTTTAGGATTAATTAAGTGAACCCTAGCTATTATTATGGAAGCCCAAAATCAAGTTTCGGATCGCTTCTATAATAAGAAAAGAACCCTACTCGGCCTCGGACTATATTGAAGATTTAGCAGGTTGTAATTTGTGTAATTCTAGTTACTCTTGTGAGCCAAGCAATTATCATTTGATAAGTGCTTTGGACTAGGATTTGGTTGTAAGGGTTGTTTATCACTCAAAGCTTTGAAGCACGAGTGTTGTGTCTCTTGATTCAAGCTTTGAAGCAAGATCAAGTTTGTTTATTGAAGAGTGTCTTCACAATTCAATTAATCAATAGGTTGATATCACTGCTGTGATTGAGAGGGAATGCGTAGGAACTCAGGTCTAAGTAGGACTTAGATTGAAGTTGCATTGGGTAGGTTTTAAGTGAAGGAGATAAACTGGTTGGTTTATTCCTGAATTAATTCTACTAATAGTGAATTTCCTCCCTGGCTTGGTAGCCCGCAGATGTAGGTGTAGTTACACACTGAACTAGGTAAACAATTTATTGTGTTCTTTATTGCTGTTTAAGTTTACTTTGTGAATTGTTAACAGAGTGTCAGATACTGTGTCATAACATTCTCTGTGACATCACGTATCTGCTGCCAGGAATTTCAAATGATAAATATAATTATATAAAAAATTAATGATATTCATTATATAAAAAATTTATGATACTCATGAATTTGTATAGATTAAAATAATTTTGTGTAGTAAATTTTTATTCAAATGCATATTGAAAGTAATATTTATCAAAATTAATTTTGCATGAAGAGTAGTCAGAAGTGGCAACTTCTGAAGAGGAGTCAAAAGTTGCGACTTTTGAAGAGGAGTCAGAAGTTGCGACTTCTGAAGAGGAGTCAGAAGTTGCGACTTCTGAAGAGGAGTCAGAAGTTGCGACTTCTGAAGAGGAGTCAGATGTTGCAACTTTGGAAGAGGAGTCAGAAGTTGCAACTTTAGAAGAGGAGTCAGAAGTTGCAACTTTAGAAGAGGAGTCAGAAGTTGACACTTTTGAAGAGGAGTCAGAAGTTGCAATTTCTGAAGAGGTGTCAGAAGTTGAGAGTTTTGAAGAGGAGTCAGAAGTTGAGACTTTTCAATGGAAGAGAACAGATTTGAAAAATAGAGGCACACGTGTCTTTTGATTGTGGAAGGAGTGAATAAAATGTTAGTTTATGAAGAGATAAAATCAATATTGTATGCATGCATGCATGCAATGATATTTGACAATACTGTACTAACTAGGCTAGTGTTATAGGCATGCTATTGTCTTGTTAATGTTTCTCACATGCATGCAGTAGTGTGTTGTCATGTCTTGTTTCGGTTTGTTTTTTCATGCATCAAATGATCATGTTCTTGCTATTTATGCAATCAAGTTTCTTTGTAATTCATTCACACTACTACTCACATTCATTCACACTTCTACTATCCAAAAATCAATCATGAATACTCACATATCATGGCATCCTCAACACAATACAAAATCAATGCTCACAAAAATGGTGAAATTTAGGAATGTGATCAAGCCGGATTTCTATTTAGAAACACTAGATTTTGTTTAAATAGAAAGGCTGATTTTTCGTATTTGAAAAAAAAAATTGAGTCTAAACTTACATAACCTGTAGCTCAAATTTTCTACCAACATCCCCATTTTAATGATAATAACTCAGTCAAGTTTTATCAGTTTTATATCCAAAATGATATTGAGGTACATAACATATTTCGTAACCACGAGTATTCTGGTTACAATTATATTGAGTTGTACATTGTGCTGGAACAATTCCAACCGTCCCAAGACATGCAGTCCCAGAATATGCAGTCCTAGAACAAGCAATCGCAGGTTATTGATCCTGTTGATGATGACGAACAAGATCTAGAAAATCAAGTTGAAGAAGATGTGGTTGATGATGTAGAAGACGTGGTTGATGAATTGGTTAACCGTGATTCTGAAGATGAAGAGCACATGCAAATACCTGAGGTGCAACACTACACACGACCTGCCCACTTCACAACCCTTAACTTGGGCGAGGATAAGCCTTCGTCAGACATGTTCTACAACCCCTATATGAGGTCCGACGAGGAGTTAAAAATAGGTGACAAGTTTCGTACGAAGGAAGATTGTATGCTAGCAATAAAAAATTGGCACTTATCAAACTGTGTTGATTTCAAAGCTGATCGGTCAAATCCAGAAAAGTACGTCATTTTGTGCAAAAACCCTGAGTGTGGTTACAGGCTAATGGCATCATTTAAGAAAAAACATAATGCCTGGGTGATAAGGTCCATTAGTTAAGCTCACACTTGTGTTAACACAACCATAGCGCAAGATCCTAGCAAACTTAGCCATGATATGATATGTCACAGCATTTTACCACTCGTAGAAGTTGATCCGTCACTTAAGGTCAAGACAATTATCTCCCATTACGTTTATGTGTTCAAATATAGATCGTCTTACAGAAAGGCTTGGCTAGCGAAAACCAAGGCTATTCAAGTGGTCTACGGTAACTGGGAGGAATCATACAAACAACTTCCGCGATACTTGGGTGCACTAAAATTATATTCACCTGGGACGGTTGTCATACCCCAAATTTTGACCTAATATACCACCTTACATTTGCATCATTGCATAACTAACTCGATAAAGATTAATCGTATAGCATCCATGTGTCAAAATTAGGGTTTCATCAGATTTTCATCTGATTCAAGAGCTAACCAATTAGGGTTTGAGATTTTCTCATCTTATTTGATCTATCTTGATCAAAATATCCACATCTGATCATCAGATACCCATTTCTCTCACAGATCAATCGAGGATCGACCAATTAGGGTTTTGATCGGCATGAGAATTCTCGACTTTTGAACAAGAAATGACTTTTTGATAGAGATTGGTCATTATATCTTGGATACAACATCTTGACCTAATTTCGGATTCAAAACATCACGAGGTTCACGAATTCATCATGCTTTCGTAAACATCCGATGAAATTTCATCTGCAAAAGTCAAACTTTGACTTTTGGTCAAATTTTGAAAACAAAACTTTTCCATCATCAAAATACTTCAAATGATCCATCATGATCATAAAAAAATCAAGAATTTGAAAAAGTCAACAAAAAGTCAAAAGTTTTCATACTTAGAAATTTTTCTAAGTGTTGAAATTTCTTACTTTTTCCAAACTTCAAGCCATTTTTTCACCAAGTTCCAATTGGAATTTGAAAAAACTCAAAACATGAAAGTTGTAGATCATGGAAAAATCTTTCCAAAATGTCCAAGGACTCTCAAATCCATGGAGTCTAGATACACTTTTGAAATTGAAACATAAGGCTCCATGAAACTTGATTTTCAAAGTCAAAACATCAAAATTATAGGTCATTTTTGTGTTTCTTCATCTAGAAGCTTTCTAACCTTGCCAAGTGGATGGATGAACTGATAAATATCAGCCTAGAGTGATAATTGAAAGGATTGGATCAAAATGTAAAAATATAGCACATGGTGAAAAAAGGAAGTTTCCTTTTTTGGCAAATACCATTCTTGGCCTCTAAGTTATCTTTGAATCACCAAAAGCTTGTCCTTCTTTGCCTAACATTTCAGAACTTGTTGCCTATAAAAGGATCACATTTCAAGCCTAAATGGACACCAAAAACATTGCAAAATCCATGCTTTCTTTCTCTTTCTTGAAAATTAAGTAACATAGTGCAAAATTGCCAAACTTGCATTTTTTGAAATTCAGTTAAAAACATGGTAAATTTTGGTGTCTAACATGTTTCAGTATCAACATGTAACTGGTTTGTAACTTAGAATCAAACTAAAAACAACTGAAAAACAGATTTTGAATTTCATGCTCATGAACTTGTACAAACTGCCTAAGCTTTCGAATTTGGATTTTGGCTGGAGCAATTGATGTTCTAATCACTCAAACATCATCACCATACTCCATGGACATGAGGCAGACCATTAATCCTGAACTGTAACACTCTTAACCCCAGTTTTGATTTTCATTTTAAGCTGACTGTAGGTTGACTTGGTTGGAGAGATTGGAGCAAGTTCAGAGCAAGCATACCATCCACAAAGCTTCCATACATGCCGATGAAGGTGTAGCAATCCTCAAACCAGTTCTGGAAACACGATTTAAGCTTCCTCGATTCTCATTTTTCCAGGTAAGCATATGAACTTGGATATCCATATTCCTTGCACCAATTGAAAAAAGCTCTTGGCCATTCTTTTTGACCAAAACGATCATTAACCCTCAACAAAATCAAAGAATCATAAACTGTGCATCATTTAATTTGAAATCTTAAGTTTAGGGTTCATCACGATTTCCAGAAATCAAAACATGATAGACTTAAAATAAATGAAATTAACAAGCATCTCCATGTTCGTGATGAAAAACCGATCAAGTTTGGTTTTTATTTCATTCAATTTGTTGAGAAATAAGGATTATAGCATGGATTTGGCAAATGAAATCAAAAACACGAACCCGTAATCTTGTTCTTGGTGTTCTTCATTTTTAAAAATTCAAATAATCCAATCTTATGTCTACGCGTGTTTTAATCCACTAACACCTCAAACGCGTTTGGCCTAGTGGTTGTCTGCTTGCCTCTTAGTTCCTTCTGCCACGTGCCCCACCTCATGGTCATGGGTTCAAAACCCACCAAGACCATTCTTTTTTACAAAACATCAAATTTTTCATGTTTTTTTATCAAACTTTCAACATTTTTTTGACCAATCAAAACTTCTCATTTTGAGATGATTTTTTAAACACTTGTCAATAAATACATCTATTTTGTGATAATGCAAAAATTTTCAGAAAAAACTTTCATCTGATTAAATTTTAATCGAGCCGAAAACGACGTTCTGAACACTTTTCAAACCTCCTTAAAAGGTGAATTTTTTCAAGTTTTCGACTTCCGATTTTTTTCAAAACTTCTCATAAATGAACCTCACATTTCAAGACATTTTCAAAACATTTTCAAATCATTTTTCAAAACATTTCATCAAACTTGCATCTTTTACCATGATCAATCCGATTTAAACGATAAAATAAATTCGCTTTCTCGAATTTCTCGATCGATCATGGGCCACCCTTATGGTGTAAGTCCCAATCCTTTATGTACATATTTAGTTTTACTTGTACATACTCAAATCATCATTGTTAATATTCAAACGTAAACAAATTTCTTTCGTTTTTTCATTCGTTTGTCTATAAATCCATTGGTTCTAAAGGAAGGTTTCTCGAGCAAAATTTCTTTTAAACCAATGGGCCTCCATCATGTAAGTCCCATAACATTCTTTTATGTACATAATATTTCTTTGTACATATCAAACTTTTGTCAAATACTTTTTACAAAGTTTCATAATATTTAAAACAAACTTTTCATCCGTTTCATAACATGTATATTTCAAAACAAAGTTTCATCGTACATAACAATATTTCAAAACAAACTTTTCATCATATAACACAAATATTTCAAAATAAACTTTTCATACATAAAATGATATTTCAAAACAAACTTTTCATCCGTACATAACATTTTTTTTCAAATTTTTATGCATAATATGATATTTTTACGATAAAACTTCAATCAATTATTTCCGCTTTCATACATTTACATTGAATGGACATTGAAAGGAGCATTATTCCTGTGAAACTACTTTCAAATCAATGGGCCTCTCTTACAATGTAAGTCCCAACCCTCCTATGTACATCCATCTTTCTCTGTACATAAAAACTCGTATGTTCATCGTACACAATACAAACTTGTGAATAATCAAGTTACGCTGTTTTAACGTTCGTTCACAAATACTTGTTTATATTTCATAAAGCTGTAAATAAACATCATGCATTGTTTATATTTCCTTCATAAACTGAATACATATCACACACACTATACAACCGTATAATAATAAAACAATTAGACTAATCAATAGGTTTCCTATAGCCTCCGCTTGGGCTTCATACAAGACAACTCATCCTCAATTTTTAGCCTTTGGGGCTTCATACAAGACAATCCATTACCAAGATGGGCTATAGCCTTGGGCTTCATACAAGATATTTTTATCTCCAACAGAGTTTAGCCTTCTCTTGGGCTTCATACAAAGAAACTCTCCCCACAGAGTTAGCCTCCGCTTAGGCTTCATATAAGACAACACTCCCCTGTTGAGTCAGCCTCCTCTTGGGCTTCGTTCAAAAGAACTCCTCATTGAGTTTAGCCTTCTCTTGGGCATCATACAATGAAAGAGATAGGAAGTCTCTTAACTATTATTCCAATACAAAGAATCACCCGCTAAGATAGAACCACGAAGGATGGTTTCCGTGAAATCACTTTCAAATTCCCAGAGTAAAATTTCCTGAAATTGCTCTTATTCGAAAAGGATGGTTTCTCGGTGAAATCCCTTTCAAGCCAAAGCCATACCCTATAGCTTCCTCTTGAGCTTCATACAAGGACCCTCGATGACCCTCGAATGCCTCCTCTTGGGCTAACAATACAAGGACCCATGGGCTTCTTAAAAGCATCCCTTTAATCCAATCAATTTCTCCTTGAGATTTAGATATCTATCATCTCTATGGAAGAAGTATCTCATCTATCACATCACATACAGTCAAAAACTTTTTCAAAACTTTTCAAACTTTTTAAATTCTTTTCAAACAAAAACATCTATTAATTGTAAATGGTAACGCTTGTACACTCAAGCAAAACACCCAATACTTACAGTTAAAAGATTAAATCATCTTTTTCAAAACATCTTTCTTAAACATGTAAGTGGTAACGCTTGTACACTCAAGCAAAACACCTAATACTTACGATGAAAGATTTTAATCAATCGAACTTTTCAAAAATGTATGTGATGAAATAGATTAGATACATTTTTCATTAAGATGACATTTGTCATCTCTTACTAACATCCCGCTGCTTTCCACTAGCATAAGTGGGAACTACGATTGCTCGACTTTCTCAACATCCTTTTGAGAATACGTAGGCACAAGGTCTCATCCTTGCCGAGCAAATTTCTATCTCCTCGCACCAAACAAACCATAGAACCTTGTAGATCCGAGCTACAAATGCTCGATTCCCACTAGGATATGTATGCAAGATCCACGATCTTTGCGAGCACAATAATAACAAAACCTAGAGTCCCACATAATCTACTTTCTTAAAATCCAAAGGAGAAACTTTCCCAATCATAGAAATAGCAATTAAAACACACAAACATATCAAACGATTCATATATAAAGTCAGATAACTACATATATTTAGGGTGCTCCATCTATTCCCTTTATATAACAATCCCCTTACTCGTAATCTCCCCAATACGTTATGTCTAGTTTGCGCTAGTCGTTACGCATACCAATATCAATTGAGGGTATTTCACTTTCCCTTTTTCATAATCATTAAATCATCTTTCTTGTGTTGAAAATAATAAAGCTTGATGCTCATGGCATCTTTATAAACAAATCAAAAGATTTAAATCGTATGCATCGAAGATCCGAACTCACATTCGCATCCTCAAAGCGCCACCTTTAACGCGAGAAAATGGCGACTCTGAGTACTGAAAACTTTGATTTTTCAAAAAGAAAACGTTACTCGAGAGCACCAAGCTTTTTGTTTTCAAAAAGAAAAGAAAGGGATAAGCTTTTCATATTATGCACATATCTGCTTTTTTTATTGTATGTTTCGCGATTTCACTTGATGGAAAGAAATCCTAACCCGGATTTAAGAAACATTTTAAGATATAGGTGGAGGTATTAATACGTGAGCGCTCAATGCTTTCGTTAATATTTCCCGCAGGAGGTTGTCAGGGTATTGTGTTTAGCAAGTAATTGCAAAACGTATTTTGAGGAACTTAAGAAGTCGAGTGGATCAGAACACATAAACCATCCCGCCATTAGGATGTAGTGCGAGATTATTCGGTGTAAGCCTAGAGTAATTGTCGTAGAATATTATTGGATCGAGTATTTGAAAATAATTAGAGCTATCGATATTCACAACGGCTTAATGTTTTCGCTGTTCATGCTCGTGATTCATTCAAAAACTTCTTTATTCATGCATTCATTCATTCATTCAAGATTCATTTTTTAATTCGTTGATTTTTCGTTGGTTTTAGGTTGTAGATTTTCATCGCGGATTTGAGCTAAACTTGATTTAATTCTGATTTTCTTGTATTTACTTTCGTTATGTTTTATTTGTTATCCTAGATTTCGGACAAAATTTCCATTCCGTGTCATTGGACTCATTTCTCAAAGAGGACTCTTCGTTCCTAATGGAGAAGGCTCTCAAGTTCTCCCGGTAGTATGGTAGCCTTTGAAGCTATTTTAGCTTTACTCCTCTATGGATTGGTGTTGTTTCCAACGTCCCAAATTTCGTTGATATCAACGCCATAAGGATCTTGATTGGAAATCCGCCCCCACGTCGTCTCTATTCATCATAGCACATAAGGATATTTGTTTGTACCTTGTTTTTTCAAGGAAATGCCTAAATCTTATCTTGAAAATTGTCCCTCATGTCTCTAACACGACAATATCCATTGGTATACTTTGGGAAACAATGAGATGGAAATCATATTTGGAGAATTTGCGAAGGGAGAGGAGAATTCAACGCAAATCAAAGGTTAGGGAAAGATTAAAGTTTCAAGGGCATAACATCCGAAAGAAAGGAAAAGGTAAGGCAAAGAATTGTGTAGCCATGGAAACCTACACTTCTTGGATAAAGAAAAGAGCGAAGGAATTTCAATGCCTTACGCTTATGAGGATCCCATGTTCTCGCCGCTTCAAATCGACAAATTTTCCGCTGAAGTGGGAGAATACCAAGAAGACTTGACCAAGATAAGGTTTGAGAAAGAAGCTTTGGAAAGCAAATTCCTTAAGACTAACCTTGAGAATAAGAAGCTCAAGAAGCAAGTCAAAGATCATGAAAAGACGCCTACTTCCGGATGAATGGCTCATGGAGAAAGATGAGAAGATTCGCCGTAGGATAACGCCATCCGTAAATACGCCAAGGAAAGGAAAAGAAAGCTCGAGGAAATGACAACCAAGAAGCCCGCTCCCAACGAGTGGAAGAGAGTCATTAGCAAGCTAAAAGCCGAAAGCCAAACTAAAAGCTCACTATGGAAGGAAACTCAAGTCAAGTCGCATCAAGCCTTTGATCGCCATCCGACGAAGACGTTTAATTACTTTAATTTAGTTTGTAATTTTATCATTTATCATTTGTGTGAGCAATGCTCCAAAAAAAAACATTTGTTGTAATCTTCCTTCATTAATCAATAAAATTCGTGTTTTCCATCCAAATATTTGCCAGAAATATCTCTTTTAGCGTAAATTCTTTGGAAATTTCTTTTCTTTACAATCATATTCATGCATCATACTTTGCATTTAAGTCCGCCATCTAGAGTCTAATCATTCACGCTTTGAACCGTCATTTTCCGATAGAAAATTGTCAAGTCGTCGGCCTTAGAGTTTCTCGATCGTCCGCACCAACTCGAACGCACGATACCGATCAAAAGAAGAAAAGTAATGGAGAATTTTGAGCAAGAAAACGTTGAACTCCGTAGTACGGTAACTACACTACAAGAAGAAGTGGAGAGACTCACATCTTTGGTCAACTCGCACACAACAAGAAAGTCAACAAGCAAGATCGGCAAATAAAACCAAGCAAAGAACTCAGAGGATACTACTACTCCGCCAAACACAACAAGAGTTCACCTTTCAAAGATGCCGTAGGGCTATCCATGGGAATGCCTTTTAACCGGCATTGGAGTTCGCCAACCGACTTCTCAAACAACCTCGCTTGAAATACCTACTTTGCAAAGAAAACGCTACATTCACTCCACAACGTGGAATAACTTTTCCACAAGTAACAATGTTTGCTTTCAACCGATCATGTTGAACTCACCAGTAGTGCACACTACCACAAACGAAGAAGTTCATCACACTCCAGAAATAATACGAACGCCGTGGTTCAATGGAAAATCTCCAGAACAACTCCTCAAAATGCATCTTGAGATAAAACGATTCAAGGAAAGAATTGTTTGGGAAAAGCGCCGGATCTCTCGCTAGTCCTCGTGTAAAATATCGCGAAATTCAAAATCCGGATTTTGAAAAGTACAAAGGGAATTCTTGTCCTCGAGTCATCTTACAATGTATGCTAGGAAAATGTCTACGAAATGAGGATCATCACCGTTAATTCATTACTTCGTGATAGTCTCACCTGCCGCATCAAGTGGTACATGGGTTTAGACAAGACGAATATCCAAACATTCAACGACTTAGGTAAAGCCTTCGACAAAGAATACAAATTCAACTTGATATGGCTCTCGATAGGGATCAACTCCGCCCATGTCTCAAAAGGAAAGAGAGACATTCAAGGAATATGCGAACGATGGAGGGAAATTGCGCCCAAGTCAACCCGCCTTGAAAGAGAAAGAGATGACTAAGGTATTCTTGAATACTCTAAACTCATTCTATTATGAGCGAATGATCGCTAGCGCCCCGAGACTTCAACGAAATGGTAAGCATGGGAATGCGACTAGAAGAAGGGGTTCGGACAGACGCCTAACCAAGGAAGTAGGATCTTCTAGTAATACCAAGAAAGTTGGAACCAGCTTCCCAAGGAAAAAGAACATGACATAGGAATGGTATCCCGAGGAAACCACGCAAGAATGTCATTCAACAACGATGTAGTGCCATAGCACCCTCTCGTCAACACAACTGTGAATTGCTCCACAATTTCAACAAAATCAACAAACTCAACAAATTTCGCAACAGCTCTAGCCACAACCAAAACTGCACGGGTCACTATTTCGACCCAATTCCCATAACGCATACGTAACTTTACCTCGCTTATAGAAAGGAATCTAATACGACAAGGTTACCACCTCCGGTCCCCGAAAACTACCATGGTGGTACAAAGTCGACGTGTCTTGCCCTTTTCACCAAGGCACCGTGCCATGACCTTGAGCATTGCATAGCATTGAAGGCGTATACAAAGATTAGTGAAGGCTAATCTTCTTCCTTCAAACACAAGTCCGAATGTGCAAGCCAATCCACTTCCCACCATAGTGGACACTCGAATCTAATGCTAAGGAATACGATGTGTACCTTGTCACGTATGTAAACTTAGTCAAAGGAAACTTGGTGCATCTCCATGAAGCATACAAGACCATGAGCACCTTCACTAAGCATGATTATGCATTGCTATATTTGCTCTAAGAATATCCATGGATGTCCCACCATAAGAGCAGATATTCAACATTTGTTAGACATTGGTGATTTACAAATCTACAGAAACCGAGATGACCATGACGTAAATACAATAGGGCATTTTCCGCATGAGCTTTTAGTCTCAAATATCAACTCGGAAAATCCCGAAGTAAACGTTGTGATCCCTTGTTTCAACATGCCCGAGCATGTGGAGATAGCATACAGTGGTTCCAACATTCCAACATCTCCTTTGGTGATTTGCCCACCTGGTCCTGTTCCGTACAGTTCTACCAGAGCAATTCCTTACCAGTACAATGCAACCTTGATAGAGGATGGGAAGGAGAAACCCATGCTTACACTTCCAGCTAATGTCAATATAACAGAAATCGGATGAGTAACGCGAAGTGGACGAGTTCACGCTCCATTGCCACCAAAAGCGCCTTCAGCTCCTGTTGTTAAACAAAACCAAGTTAACATATCTTCTGAGAATCCTGCAACGATTCCCATTGTTAACGCAGGTACAAACATTGGTTCTACTGATGGAACCGACATCAACTCAGACTTTGACGAGATACTGAAACTAATCAAGAGCGAATATCGAGTCGTAGACCAATTGATGCAGACTCCTTCAAATATTTCAATATCGCCTTTACTCCTTAACTCAAGCTCACCGAGAAGCTTTGATGAGAGTACTAGACCAGCTTATGTGGATCACGATGTGACTACGCACCAATTTGGAGGATCGCTCCAACATAACACCCGCAATAATCCGAGTTTTAGTGACGAAGAACTTCCTAAGAAGGAAAGATCACAACTTGGCCTTGCACATCTCGATGATTTGCCACGATTCCCTATCCAATGTATTGGTGGATACAGTTCGCCTTTAAATGTAATGCCAAAACGACGCTCGCTTAGCTTACAAAGGAACGCCAATGAAGTTCAACGACATCATAGTAAGAGCTTGATGGATCGAGAAAGTCGCTTATTGGGAAGTTGATCTCCCAATGACAATTGGCCCTCACACTTTCAAAGTTACGCCCAAGTCATGGACGTATCAAGATAGTTGCTAGCTAGGAAGACCTTGGATCCACGATGCGGGAACTTCTCTCCATCGAAATTAAAATTCACAAGAAATGGAAAGTTGGTGACCATCACGGTGAACAAGCTTTACTTGTAAGTCATCTATCCAGCTTTCTCCTTCATCATCGCTAATGACATTGAAGCGCCGATCTCCCGTAAAATCCGTTAGAAGATGAATCTACTAAAAAGATCATCTATCTCTTCAGATAAAGAAGTCGCAAATGGTGAAAGATGACAATACTCGAGGATGGGGACAAGTTATCGACCGCAAGAATGAAACGAAGTGACTTGGGTTCACACCGTATCCTCCAAAGAAAATAAAGATGAAATACTTTCCCCGATCAAGGAAGTATTTCATAGTGGAGGTTTCCTAAACCCTATTCCACAAGAAGTCAATGTTGTAACCATTGAAGAGGATGAAAATGATCCATCTGAATCTGAAGAGTGGAGCACTTATTTGAATAGCCCTGAGTATGTGTCACAAGAGGAATCATATGCACCGATCGATCAATTCAAAGACATGTCCTCGCAGAACATGAAAATCCGCCATCCCGCCGAATTTGGGATACCTTGGGAGAACCAAGTGGAAAATACGACTACATGGTGAAATACTCTACCAAAAGCTCAAAAATCGGATCAAGATATCCAACCCACGATGGGGTGATGACTTTGACTACCCTAGTCAATCAAGAGGAATACTGCCTTCTCAAACTAATCAACAGATCGAGGTCCCAAATGAAGATCTCTGCTTCAACACGTCATGGATTTCACCAAGCCGATCCCGTTACCACTACATCAACATGATCATTGAAGATCAAGAATTTGATTCAGATACGATGCGAAAGTGTCGCGACAACGAGTCTCTTCACTCAAGACCGAAGGAACATTCCATGTATTCAACACAAAGATCAACAGAAGTACAAAGGCTATCTCTCATACTTCCCGATCCGTTAATCAAGAAGATCGCTTTAGCAAAGACCAAAGGCAAAGGCCATCGCCCGTAGTCTTCAAAGCTCGCTCACCAGAACCAAAGTTTACTCGAGGGTTAAACCAAGCGGAAAATTACCCGAGTACCTCGACTTCCAAGGAGTTCGCTACTATTGGAAACCCGCTAGTTAGGACTAATGTTCATAGCTCTAAGTAGTTTATCTTTGCTTTTATTTTGAACTCTCGCCGCCCAAAGCGAAGAGATGTTTTATAGGGTTTAGCTTTTAAATAATTTCTCTTTCTTGCCCAAGACAAATGAGTTTGTATTTTAGGCCCCTGCTCATATTGTGAAACATAAATAAAATGCGTTGTTTTGTTTCCACACTGTGTTTATTTTCATTTTACCCTTTTCCGAAATGATAATTAAAAAACATAAAAAGTCTTCAAAAAAAAAAAACATAATGAAAAATTAATCTGCAACACTTTCACATTAACTTTCAAAAAAAATAAAAAATGATGATGATAAATTTTTTTTTTAGTCAAACATAAATAAAAAATGCAGATTAAACAAATGGACAAATCCATTGAAAGCAGTAACTCTACGCTTTTTCTCAACTTTGAAATTCCGTGAATTACCAAGAAGAAGTTGAAGAAGAGATCCTGATGAAATTTCTAGATGCTAAAGCACGAGGAAAGGATCATTCAGCCTCACAAAGAACCTCTAGAAGCAATCAACTTGGGTTCTGAGGACGATGCAAAAGAAGTAAATATCGGAGCTTCACTCAACAGCAGTGTCAAAGGCAAACTGATAAGTCTTCTCAAAGAATACGTTGATGTGTTTGCTTGGTCCTACCAGGACAAGCCGGTTTGGATACCAAGATCGTGGAGCATCACTTGCCGTTAAGACCAGAGTGTCCGCCGCAAAAATCGAGGAGAGTTCATCCCGAAATGGCCGAGAAAATTAAAAGGAAGTCCAAAAAGCCGACCGGTTTCCTTGTCACTCGAGTATCCTCAATGGCTAGCCAACATAGTACCTATATCCAAGAAAGATGGAAAGGTCAGAATGTGTGTTGACTACCGAGATCTGAACAAAGCTAGTCCAAAAGACGATTTCCCACTTCCACATATCGACATGCTAGTGGATAGTACTGCCAAATTCAACGTCTTTTCCTTCATGGATGGTTTTTCTGGTTATAATCAGATCAGAATGGCTCCCAAAGACATGGAGAAGACATCTTTCATCACGCCATGGGGCACTTTTTGCTACAAGGTAATGCCATTTGGATTAAAGAATGCAGGCGCTACTTACCAGAGGGCAATGACTACTCTCTTTCATGATATGATGCACAAAGAGATTGAGGTCTACGTGGACGACATGATAGCAAAGTCCGACACTGAAGAGGAACATATAGACTATCTCTTAAAGTTGTTTCAACGACTAAGGAAGTTTCAACCAATCCTAACAAATGCACCTTTGGGGTAAGATCAGAAAACTCCTAGGTTTCATCGTCAACAAAGAGGAATTGAAGTCGACTCGACAAAGTCAAGGCTATTCAGAAATTCCTACGCACGCACGGAAAAGCAAGTAAGAGGATTTCTTGACGATTAAACTATATCTCCGCATTCATCTCTCGATGATCGCACTGCGGGCCGATATTCAAGCTTCTCCGCAAAGATCAAAAGGTTGTGTGGACGATTGCCAAAAGCATTCGACAAGATCAAGGAATACCGTCAAACCACCAATACTAATCCCTCCAAAGGAAGGAAGACCATTGATCATATACCTTACCGCATTAGAAGAGTCCATGGCTGCGATTGGACAACAAGACGAACCGTAAGAAGGAGCATACCATCTACTACCCGAGTAAGAAGTTCACAGACCGTGAAACTCGCTACTCCATGCTCGAGAAAACATGTTGTGCTTTGGTATGGGCTTCAAAACGCCTTCGCCAATACATGATCAATCACACGACTTGGTTAATATCCAAAATGGATCCTATCAAGTACGATTTGAGAAGCCCGCCTTAACCGGAGAATCGCCGATGGCAAATGCTACTATCCGAATATGACATCCAATACCGCCCGAAAGCGGTTAAAGAAAGCACTCCGATCACTTGGCTTATCACCTTCAACGAATACCAATCTCTCAAGTTTGATTTCCCAGATGAGGATGTTATGTACTTGAAGATGAAAGATTGTGACGAACCGCTACACGAAGAAGGACCAGATCCAGAATCCAGATGGGGCCTAGTCTTCGATGGAGCCGTAAATGTTTTTGGTAATGGAATTGGGCGCCATCATCACTCCCGAGGGTTCTCATATCCGCTTTCCGCCGATTGCTATTTGATTGCACCAACAACATAGCAAAATATGAAGCATGCATCATGGGTATCAAGAAGCCATCGACTTGAGGATCAAGATCCTTGATATATATGGAGATTCACCGTGATCAATCAAATTAAAGACAAGTATGGAACTCATCATCTTGGTCTAATTCCTTACGTAGATTATGCAAGACGGTTGTTGACTTTCTTCAACAAAGTTGAACCGCATCATATCCCCGAGATCAAAATCGGATGGCGACGCCTTGGCTACTCTATCTTCCATGTTCAAAGTCAATGATTGGAATGATATGCCTAGAATTCGCATCGACGCCTTGAAAGACCGCATATGTGTTTGCAATGTATAGCCTTCGATATAAGCCGTGGTTTCACGACATCAAACGCTTCCTTCAAACACGAGTACCCACTGGGCATCGTACAAGGATAAGAAAACTCTAAGGAGGCTTTCCGTGAATTTCTTCCTCAATGAAGATGTTCTATACAAAAGAAACTTCGACATGGTTCTCGCTTATGCGCCGACAAGAAGCGCATACGATCATCCATGAAGTGCATGAAGGGTCCTTTGGAACCCATTCAAATGGGCATGCAATTTCCGTAAAGATCTTAAGAGCAGGATACTATTGAATAACGATGGAATCGATTGCTACAAACACGCCAAAAGATGTCACAAGTGCCGATCTACGCAGATAAGATCCATGTGCCTCCGACTCTACTCAACGCTCTCCTCTCCGTGGCCGCTCTCCATGTGGGCATTGACATGATTGGAATGATTGAACCAAAAGCGCCCAACGGACATCGCTTCATTCGGTGGCTATTGATTACTTCACCAAATGGGTCGAAGCAAGATCTTACGCCAACGCCACAAGACAAGTGGTTGTGAGGTTCATCAAGAACAACCTCATTTGCCGATATGGAATTCCAAGTAAGATCATTACGACAATGGATCAAACTTGAACAACAAAATGATGAAAGAACTGTGAGGAATTCAAGATTGAGCATCACAACTCGCCTCCTTACCGCCAAAGATGAACGGTCGTTGAAGCGCTAACAAGAACATCAAAAGATCGTCCGTAAAATGGTCATCACTTACAAAGATTGGCACGAATGCGCCATTTGCTCGCATGGGTATCGTTTCAAGATGCACTTCAACAGGGCAACTCCTTTTCTCTAGTATACGGCATGGAAGCAAAGGTTCTCGTAGAAGTTGAGATCCCATCAATGAGAGGTCTCGTGGAAACTAAGCTATCTGAGGCCGAATGGTGTCAAAGCAGATACGACCAATTGAACTTAATTGAAGAAAAGCGCCGACCGCCTCGTGTCACGGACAACTCTATCAAAGAAGAATGAAGAAAGCTTTCGACAAAAGGTCCGACTCGTGAATTCGAGAAGGCGACTTGCTTAAAAAGATTCTCGTCTTTTCAAACAGATTCTAGGGCAAATGGACTCCTAGTTACGAAGGCCCATACATCGTCAAAAGAAGCTCTCGGCGGTGCTATGACTCTCACAACCATGGACGACGATGAACTCCCGATCCCGTGAATGCCGACGCAAAGAAATATTTTGTCTAAAAACAAAAGAACATGGTAAGTCGAAACCCGAAAAGGGCGGCTTAGGCAAAATGAGCGTCTCGGTGGATTGAAACCGAAAAGGCGATCCGTGCAAAAATTAGAGACAATAAATGAAATTATCCCGATAGATCGAAAACCGAAAAGGCGATCTAGGCAAAACAAGGATACAAAATGACAAAGTAATCGCAGCTAGTCCAGATTTTGTCCACATGAAGAATCTTCCATCAACGGATCTTCAATCAACTTTTCTGAAGCAACAAGCGCAGTTGGAATTCAAAGTTGTTAGGGATAGTAGTGGTTATTTGCTTTCAATGTAGCCTTTTCATAATAAAATTATCATTTCCAACTTTTGTAAATAGTTCATGAAATCACGCCTTTGGCTGATCACCATTCTATTCAATAAATTTGAGCCTTGTGCCTTTTGTTTGCAATTCCTACTTTATTCTGTTTTGCAAAATAACGCTTTTATTGTGAAAATCACTTTTTGAAACTAAAATGTTTTAAATGAATTTTTACTTCAAAATTTTGAAACAAAAGCAAAATTCTCCTTTGAAACTATGAACACGGAAATAACTTCAACCCTTTCTCCAAGAGTGTTTCGATCCTCGTTGAGTCGCCAACCGCTACAGCCTTTCTCCTCATCGAAATCATCAAAGGACGGTATTCTTATCCAAAAAGAATCCCCGACCAAGTTGCCAATGAAATACCTTTCTCGGAAAGTTTAAAACATGCAACTCAAACTCTTCATTAGTGAATATCTGCACCATTGCTGCAATTTTCGCCAAGTATTTGTTCGAACTGTGACGCGGTCCTTTTCCCAGATACCTTTTTAGTGTCTTTGTCAAGTATTGTTAGCATGCATATAACATTCATGACATTCATACATAATAGCATCATTCATTGCATTTTTTGCATCTCTCAAAATGTTTGCTTCCAAATCACTGTGTCGCACCCCAAAATTTACCCTATCATTATTCTTGCTGTTTGTTTCGCTAAGTCAGACTTATTTGTGACTGCATGTTTTTTTTATTTTGCTGTAAGTGTTTCATTGGTTTGTTTCATTTGTGATAAAAGGGTTAGGACAATTGGCTCTATAAGTGTTCGAGTTTTGGTCATGATCATCTTGTGAAAGATGTACTGGAAGAAGAGGATTTGCGTTTTTATAGATTCAATATCTCCAAAGGACTTCGAGTTCGAGTGCAAGTGGTAATCGAAGACGAACTTCATTTATTTATTAATTTGAGAGCCATAACACAAGATTTCTGATGAGGTTCGTGATCAGAAGTTTTTTGGGTTTTAGGGAGCTCATCGAATTTTGTTTGCAAAAGAAAGGGAGGATTTTGTTTGAATTTTACTTCAAAGTTTAATTGGTGTCTAAGAAATATAAACCATAATATTATGAGGATCTTCTTGTGATATTGGGTTTGGATTGTTTCAAGATAACTTCTTGAGAATTCTAAAAGAGTTCAATTTCTTTCGTTTTTTGAGTTCAATAAGCCCAAGTTTCAATAGCTTTATTTTAAGAGTTTCCACAAGGATTCGAATTTGAATTACTCGAAAAAGAAGAAGGAAGATTTTATTCAAACAATAGGATCTCAAAATACATTGTGTGTACAAGAAAACTTCAAGGCTCTACAATTGTGAATCCCTTTGAAATAATTGGTATAGATTCATTCGGGAAAAGTATATTCAATTTACAAGTTACAAGTGAATCTTTCTAAAATACAACAATGCTATGTAAACTCTAAGTGAAGTTGTGAAACTTTAATTGCTCTATATATCTTCAAATTGCTTCAAGTCTCCCCAAGTTCTTAAGCCTTGTCATCATCCAATGTTACATGAAACAAGAAAAGAAGAAGTGATTAGCATCAAATCATAATCATACAAATTTTAAGCAAGAAATTAAAGAAGACAATTCTTTCGGACTCATCATTAGGTGAGGAGTTTGCGCCCGACCAAAGTCCCTTCATCGCCACAACTTCCTTCTGCAAATCGCAACAACCTTTGTTGTTGGTTCACAAAAGGAAGTGTGAAATGGAAATCAGAAACATCATTTTTCCCAACAGCCCAACAGCCCAACAATTTGCCAAATAACTCCAAAAAAAGGTTCAATTCAGCCCAATATATGAAAAAGGAGGTCAACATATTGCAGCATGTAACATACATCGCAAATGTAAGGCAGCAAGAGAGAGTGATATTTTTACCCAATTACTTGGTTATCAATGAATGTGAATGGTTTTACCAAGCAAAGCAGATGTAATGACAGAGAAAGCAAGATGAAAGCGACAAAGACAATATGTTATAGCAACTAGTGCAACAGGACAAGGTAGCAGAAGAGAGAGGACTCAAGAGACCAAGGATAATATCTGCTCAATATAGATACCAATTCAAAACCACTTTGGGGAAAGAGGAGGAGATCGGTTCTAAGTTAAAAAGCTAGCATCTGTTGTTCGAGAGGGGATACCATATCTGCTCAAAAAGAGTGAGAGGCCTCTGCTCAAAATATAGATACCAGCTCAAAACCCAAAGATCCTCATTTAAAACCAACAACAAAGAAAACCCGTAAAATAAAGTGTAGTATCAGGTTCTACATTCCAAACCTAAACCAGAAAACCAACACAGTTCAAGAACACAAAAACCATCAACATAGCCAAAAGAAAACAAGAACAGAGCAAACCTAGCAAACACTCATCACTTTCCTACACCAAACGCCTTCAGAACTACTTTCTCAAAAATTAACTCTGTATCGAGAAAGAAGAAGAAGAGTAGATAAAAATGATCTCACCCGGACAAAGTCAGGAAGCCAGATTTCGCCTTCGACGCGTTTCCAAGGCCTATAACCGGAATCGCGTGAGGGGTAGGGTTTCAGAATCCCTTTCCGTTTCCATTTTCGCCCAAACCTATCAATCTGTAACACAAACCACAACACCAACATCAGAAATCAAACAAATCGAAATCCAACAAACCGAAATCAAACATGCAAACCGATCGCAAGAGAGAGAAAGAGAGGATGAGCGATCGCGAGCGCCATGGCGAAGAGAGAAACCAAAATCGCGGTGAGAGAGAGGAACAAAGCGACGGAGTGAGAACAGAGAGAGGTCCGAGAGAGAAACGATGGTGAGGGTTTCAGATAGAAAAGAGAGAACCGTGAGAGAGAAGAGATCATCGAACTCTTTTCCTTTTCATTCATTATTATTTATTTTTTAAAAAAAAACAAATATTAATAATAATGATAATATAAATCATCTTATTTTCTTTTCTTTTTTTCTTTAAAAATTCTTTTTCATAACGTGGTGACAAGTGTCACCACCTTGTTTTTTTAAGAAAATCTAGTTTTGTCTTCATTTTGTTATTATAAAATAATTTTTGACAAAAATATTAGTGTTAGCCTATTGTACATATGGTGTGATACTGCCTTTTTTGGAACAATTGTATTATTCTGAGGTGGAAGCATCGCACCCGGTTCGCCAGCACATGGGGGTATTTTTGACCAACAAAAGTTCAGATGGATTTCTTTTCATACCGTCCAGAATCACGGCAATACAGGCTATTTCTGAATTTTATCTATTTCAATTAATTTATTTTGTCGTAAATAATTTCGTTGCGATGTACTAAATAATTATTTGATTCGATAGTTTTTGTTTGATGATTTATCGATTAAACTATTAGCCGATTTTTCATCAAACAGAAAAAATCATCTCTAATAATTATTTAAATTTCCGATTGTATTGCATGGTATTTTGTCTGTTTATTTACTCGTTCAGTATTTATTCACCAATGTACACTTTGCACACAACTAAAATTAAAATCAATCCGATTCCATATTTCATCTCAGCACGTATCTCAAAAACACTTTCAATAAAACTCGATCCAACGTCGAGTCTTCTTCTCAAACCTCGATCCAACGTCGAGTGCATTTTCAAAATCTTTTTCATAATAAAGTACAAGTTTTTAGCCGTTAGACGCTAGACTAGTTGTTAAAAACTTGTCCCCCAAACAAACTTTAGTCTTTAAGTCGTTGGACGCTAGACCTGTGGCTTAAAGACTCCTAAATAACGTGAACTCGTTTCACTTCACTTTTTCTCAAGAAAACTTTTTGGGTGATAGACGACTTGGGCGAACTTTCGTTCCTCGGGTTTCTAGTATTTGAATCGTGAGACGCTAGCCTCGTTGTTCGGTACTTTTTCATCCACATAAAAAACAATTCAACTCATTCAAATTCTTTTATCGCTCATACGCGATCATAAAAAACTCTTTTCGGATAAAGAGAGTGTAATAGTCGTTTCAGATACGAACGAGGACTTAAGCTTTTCAAACAAACCAAACAAGTCCTAGTTCAAAGTATTTGAAATGACTAAATGCACGATTTTTTCTTATAAAATCAACATAACAAACTTAAAACCTTTTCGAGAGGAACTACGAGTTTTGACTTTCCCATTGCACGAGGGAATATGTAGGCACACGGTTCAAACCGTACAAACTCAAAATAATAATAAACAAATTCTATTTTCTTTTAGCATCCATAACTTAGTAAACACACACACAAATGCGTAGAATTAAATGGGTCCCATCGAGTACGATGGATGTAAGGGGTGCTAATACCTTCCCCTTACATAACCGACTCCCGATCCCACTTTTTGGTCGCGTAGACCGCCTTATCCGCTTGTTTGGGGTTTTATCTATATTTTCCTGTTCTTTTTAGAACAAATAAAATTAGGTGGCGATTTCACTAGTTTTCGAGAATTTAAAAGATTTTTGAAAATCGAGTTGCTTCATACTGGTATAAATCATACTTACTCATACGAGTAATCATATCCCCAACAGATTCTCTCCAAACGGAAAAGATACATTTTCCTTTTCCCCGGCGGAATCCCCAAACAGAGAAATGCATTTTCTTCTCTCCATCACATTCGCCAGCTGAGATTATCCCTCGTTGGGAACAACGTTTTGATTAACTTTTTTCTTTCCAGTTCATTCCTGGATAGAACACTGTCTGTTATTCACAAAGCTGAATACGCAACAACTCATTTCTCAAGATTTACCTTGTTATAATTATCACTTCGTTGATAATTGGTAATATCTTCAAAACTCATTACCATAAGCTATCACAGGGCTGATAATTGGTAATATCATTTCCATTTACCTTAAACATTGTCACAAAGCTGACAGAAGGTAATCTTTTTGTTTCCCAAAACGAAACAGATGTTCACATTTTCTGTGAATCAATCTTTCCCCAACAGGGACGAAACTGAGAATTGTTCGGCCTTCAAATGCACAGTTCAGGAACTAATTGATGATAAGGTTCTGTTTTTCAAACAGAATGGATCGAGCTTAGACATTTTTCTTGCAAGGTCTAATCATAGCAATTTTGTGGAACTTCCAAAACTCATTGGGACAATTGCTTGTCAAGAGGAAGTTGAGACTTTGAAGAGTAGTGATGAAGTAGACCAAATGATCACTTCAGAAAAGGTGGTAACCTTCAGCAAAGATATCTCAAGTTCTAGCAAAGGGAAGTCGGTTGCAACACCAACTCATTACCCTCCGTTACCATCTTTCAAATCTTTGCATCAACAACTTTTGTCTGATCTTCCTCAACTTCAGAGTCAGATCTCTCAAAATCAAACTGTGCCTCAGAATAATCTGGAAAGAAGGAATGCTCCTGTTGATCCAATTCCAGTGACTTACAGTCAACGTCTGCCATATCTGATTCAAAGTTCATTGGTGGTTCCCAAGTTTCTTAGCCCACCAAATTTATTCCCGCTTGGTTATGATCATAACGCGCGATGTGGATACCATGATGGAACAGTAGGACACTTGACAGAGGACTGCAATGCCTACAAAGCCAAAGTTCAACAGTTGATCGACCAGAAGTACTTGACTCTTCAAGGAGGAAATCTGTTTGTGAATGGAAACCCCGTACTCAAGTGAACGTCAAGCCTACTGAATTCATCTGAATCAACAAGTCAAGACGGAGTTCAAGTCTCCTCAACAACGACAGTCTTTTATTTCTTTACTGCATTTTCATGTGTATCTTGTTTAATTGTTTTAACTTTGTTTGCATGTAGAAACTTGTTTGTTTTCATCTTAATGCAATGAGTATGTTTATCTTGAAGTAATCCATTCGTTGTCACTCAATCCATTCATTATCACTCTTTAAATGATTTGCAAGCATTTTTGATACCAACGTTACCAATCCTTTCGCCTAGGCAAAGATTGGAGGGAGGATGACGATGATTAAAAAACGCCAGGTCTCTAGTCGTATGCTTTCGAGTAAAAACCTTGCTGATGATGTGCAGGCCTTGTTTCAAATCCCTAAACACCGGAGTTATAAGGGAGATAGACCATCGTTAACCCCATTGAGCCTTGAAGTAGGAGTTTCTTTTCTGTTCAGAAAAAACCCTCATTTTCTAACCCAGGGACGGGTAGTGTTCAGTTAATCTGATCGAGCGTTCAGAACTCATCAAGAGAGTAAGCATTTAAGGATACAACAATGGTTATCCTTCAAAAGGTTGAGAAAGGTCAAGACCACAGTAGTCGACCTCCATCTATCAATAGTGTGCACCAAAGGAGAATGATACCATGTTGGGTATCTCTCGACATCGAAAGGTCAATGAGATGCGACACCATAATCCCTCATCTACCTAAGGACTTAGAGTCCATCACTTCTAACAAATCAAAGGTTGTGTATAGATCCACGACTTGTTCAAAAATGAATAGAAAAAGACAAAGAGCCCACTAAGACGAAACTTAGTAATAAGTCGCTTAGGTAAAAGTCAGGCAAGATTTGGGAAAGCAAAAATCCCGAAATGCATTTTCAAAGAAGTTCTCAACAAAGAACAAGTTGTCTGGTCAAGTACCAAAAGACAAGGTGGGTCTCATATGTCCAAGAAACCCTATATTGGTTCCTCAACCATCATAACCCTCTCGAGATGAGTGCTCGATCGGGATAGTTGAACTCGTGTGAAGAACATCATGGAAAATGGGCGGGCACCAAATATTTTGAGCCTAAAAATCTTTTTTCTAACAAACCCGTGAACCAGACCACGTTACAACCCTCAAAAGTCCTCATTGAAGCATAGGTTAATTCAAAAGCATATAACGAAGAGATCACGTTTACCTGACTCCTACAGTGTGTGTTAAGTATCTGTGTTGGTATCATATGCTCGTCTTATCTTTCAAAAAAGAAAATTTTCAGTGTTGCACTCCAAAAGTGTTTCACTCACAAAAAGTCATGTTTTTCATACAAAACTTCAAGACACATAAATGTTGCATTATAATTGTCACAACAAACATTCTTCTACATGTAAAACAATTGTTTGACATTGAAGAAGTTCTCATAATGAACATCGGTGAAGAGTTTAACTTTGTCCAAGAAGAGAAACTTGATCATTTCGTTGAGCTAGCAGTTACTAGTATCAAGGGACAGGACGTCTAAGGACTCCTTTGAGCATATCACAGGTTGTCTTCTCAAGAATTTGGGGGCAATCAAATCGAAATTCAGCTCCTCGAATTTCTGCCAATCTGGGGCAAATCCTTAAAAGAGCAATCAGCAGTTGATTTAGTCCTTCCCAAAAGAGCAGTTAGCCTGGGACAACTGTCATTCCATGTTTCAGTCAACTTGAAGCAATCACCTCGAGACATGGGAGTCTCTCTAAGGCTGTTTACATTGGGACATTTCGAACTAATCGTTCGGTTCCAATCAATCTGAGATAATTACTTCGACGCGTGGAAGCCTTCAAAAGCTCTCGTTCCATCAAATTAGTCGCTCATTGTTGATCTGAAGTAGTTACCTCGTGACAGTGAAGCTGTCTTAATTGGAGCAAGTGTTCGTTCAAGAATCAATCAGCCTGAAGCAATTACTCCGAGACGTAGGAGTCTCTCTAAAGCTCGTCCTGGGGAAGGTCTGCCCAATGCTCACATAGCCCCTTATTCAGATGCAGTCAACCTGAGGAAAATACTTGAGACGTAGAAGTCTTTCCAAGACTCATTCTAAAGCAAGCTTGCTGAAAAGATTCATCTGAAGCAACTACTTCGAGACGTTGGAGTCTCTCCAATGTTCATCCTGGGGCAAGTCGGCCATTTATGCGAAGTCTGCCACTCTAAGATTTGATAAATCTAAGGAGATTATTTTGAGATGCGGAAATACCTCTAAGACTCCTATCAAGGCATGGTATTCCCTTATCAGAATATCCAGTTCCTTTGAAATACTGATGATCACTAAAGTATTGCGTCAGAATACAGGATGCCGGGGCACTCCTTTGTGGGAAAGATTTTTTAGAAAGTCTAACCGACCGGGGAAGGTTGAGATTCTGAAGTCGATATATCTCTTAAGTGCAAGATCTAATGCAGCTGCATTCCCACGCATGGGGCACGCCTCTAATCATCATTATCTGATCAACTCAGAAGTTTGCTATTCTTTTTTCTACAAGAATTAGCATTGCAGCCCTTCCAGCGGCAATTCAACATGTGGAGCTTGGTCAATCATCGTGTTGTGCCATGTCCTTTTATCCTCCGGACTAACGGTGTCGAGGATTCAGTTTGATAGCCAGTGCATTAACTAGTATATTCATGCATTCATTCATTCATGCATTGATATCATATACTACATAACACCTTCATTCATAAACCTCAGCCAGGACTCGGGTTATTCCAAGATCGGTTATTGATTGTTCTCAGCAGAATCATAATTTGAAGACTATTTTGAATGAAAAATTTAGTTCTTCCGATCACAAGTTTGAGGGCTCGACCATAATTGGTCTACAACAATGATGATTCTCGAATCGAATCCATTCCAGAGTGATTGGGTTTCTCCAAGCGAACTCTTGTATCAATGAAGCTTCTTATTCGGGATTTCCTCAATGATTCTTCTTCATAGAGTTCCTTTTAAAAGTACACCATTACAAGCAGGAGACTTTTCTCAAATGACAACTAAGTTCTTCTCCCCAGTGCCAGGAGAATGCTTGGGTGACAGGACAATTGACAGTAGTGTCAACTCTCCATTGAAGTCTCTTCCCCAAAGAGGTGGTTGATCATCCCCAGTGAACTCTTATGACAACAAGATCGTTCAACTGGATTCCCCAGTGATATCTTCCTTCTCTCAACAGTATCAGGAAATCATACACCATTTGCATTAGGAAAAAAAATCATCATATCATGCATATCATACTCATGCATTAGCTTCGGCTATCTGTTTTGCAGGTTTTTCAACTGAAACTGTAAATATCCTCGTAAGGATCAAATTGAAGGATTAATTCCCAGGCGACAAATTATCCTCTTTGCTACAGTACCAGCACAAGTGATATACTTGTATGGATCTCAACAACTGATGGTTTCTCCAATCGAGATGTCTTCCCCAGCGAAACAGTTCTCTCTTTCAGATGGACTCTAATGTCAGCAAAATTTTTCAACCGAGAATCCCCAGTGAATTTTCCACTTTGGTTTTCTTACGAAGTTTCCCCTGCGAAGCTTATTTCTCTCCCCAAGTGAGTCTCCTTCAGGAAGGATTACTACAATATCGTTCTTGGTATTTTCGAGATTTCTTTCAGACAAAAAATCTTCTCAGCAAATACTATTGGCAATGGCTTCCACAATATACTCCTCTGAGTTATTCTCAGAAAATTACATCAAACTTCTGGTGCGTTTATTTCCCCAGTAAGTTATCAACTACTCAACAAATAAATATCCACCCGGCGGGATGTTTATTCAAATCTCAAGATATTTCTCCAACTCAGACGTTGATTTACATATCCATTTGCTGCAACGCATTGTCCATACAATGTCAGCAAATTGAAGCTCATTACCCCAGAAGTTTTTCAGTCACAGGCGCTGAATCTAATTCTTCTATCAACGGTAAAGCTATCTGCGTACAAATTGAAGATCTTGTCAACTCAGAAGTTGTTCAACATGTCCGTACATGTTCAGTAAGATCTCTCATCAGCAGAAATGTCGGAAACAAGATTTACCGACTTCATACACATCTATATCACGCCGGTGTGCTAGATATTGTTTTGTTTATCCCCAGAGAATTGTACTCTTGCGCTCGATTTTGTTCTCGGGTAACTCGGAGGTTACACAGTCAAAGACATTCAGCATGCCATGGCTCCTCGCACTTTCGTGCACCAACAATTCCGATATTGTTCCAGCCATATATTCAGGGAACTCTTTGTTAAGTTCTCAATCATGTCATTTCAATTTTGTTTAAGGTCTCCAGGTATTCCTTAGTTATCAGAGAACTCTTTGTTAAGTTCTCAATCATGTCAATCAGAGAACTCTTTGTTAAGTTCTCAATCGTGTAATTTTTCAATTTTGTTTAAGGTCTCCGGTATTCCTTAGTTCGTAGAACTCTTTGTTAAGTTCTCAATCATGTCAATCAGAGAACTCTTTGTTAAGTTCTCAATCGTGTAATTTTTCAATTTTGTTTAAGGTCTCCAGGTATTCCTTAGTTCAGAGAACTCTTTGTTAAGTTCTCAATCATGTCAATCAGAGAAGTCTTTGTTAAGTTCTCAATCGTGTAATTTTTCAATTTTGTTTAAGGTCTCCAGGTATTCTTTAGTTCAGAGAACTCTTTGTTAAGTTCTCAATCATGTCAATCAGAGAACTCTTTGTTAAGTTCTCAATCGTGTCATTTTCAATTTTGTTTAAGGTCTCTGTATTCCTTAGTTCGAGAGAACTCTTTGTTAAGTTCTCAATCATGTCAATCGAGAACTCTTTGTTAAGTTCTCAATCGTAATTTTTCAATTTTGTTTAAGGTCTCCAGGTATTCCTTAGTTCAGAGAACTCTTTGTTAAGTTCTCAATCATGTCAATCAGAGAACTCTTTGTTAAGTTCTCAATCGTGTCATTTTTCAATTTTGTTTAAGGTCTCCAGGTATTCCTTAGTTCAGAGAACTCTTTGTTAAGTTCTCAATCATGTCAATCAGAGAACTCTTTGTTAAGTTCTCAATCGTGTCATTTTTCAATTTTGTTTAAGGTCTCCAGGTATTCCTTAGTTCAGAGAACTCTTTGTTAAGTTCTCAATCATGTCAATCAGAGAAGTCTTTGTTAAGTTCTCAATCGTGTAATTTTTCAATTTTGTTTAAGGTCTCCAGGTATTCCTTAGTTCAGAGAACTCTTTGTTAAGTTCTCAATCATGTCAATCAGAGAACTCTTTGTTAAGTTCTCAATCGTGTCATTTTTCAATTTTGTTTAAGGTCTCGTGTATTCCTTAGTTCGTAGAACTCTTTGTTAAGTTCTCAATCATGTCAATCAGAGAACTCTTTGTTAAGTTCTCAATCGTGTCATTTTTCAATTTTGTTTAAGGTCTCCAGGTATTCTTTAGTTCAGAGAACTCTTTGTTAAGTTCTCAATCATGTCAATCAGAGAACTCTTTGTTAAGTTCTCAATCGTGTCATTTTTCAATTTTGTTTAAGGTCTCCAGGTATTCCTTAGTTCAGAGAACTCTTTGTTAAGTTCTCAATCATGACAATCAGAGAAGTCTTTGTTAAGTTCTCAATCGTGTAATTTTTCAATTTTGTTTAAGGTCTCCAGGTATTCCTTAGTTCAAAGAACTCTTTGTTAAGTTCTCAATCATGTCAATCAGAGAACTCTTTGTTAAGTTCTCAATCGTGTCATTTTTCAATTTTGTTTAAGGTCTCCAGGTATTCCTTAGTTCAGAGAACTCTTTGTTAAGTTCTCAATCATGTCAATCAGAGAACTCTTTGTTAAGTTCTCAATCGTGTCATTTTTCAATTTTGTTTAAGGTCTCCAGGTATTCTTTAGTTCAGAGAACTCTTTGTTAAGTTCTCAATCATGTCAATCAGAGAACTCTTTGTTAAGTTCTCAATCGTGTCATTTTTCAATTTTGTTTAAGGTCTCCAGGTATTCCTTAGTTCAGAGAACTCTTTGTTAAGTTCTCAATCATGTCAATCAGAGAACTCTTTGTTAAGTTCTCAATCGTGTAATTTTTCAATTTTGTTTAAGGTCTCCAGGTATTCCTTAGTTCAGAGAACTCTTTGTTAAGTTCTCAATCATGTCAATCAGAGAACTCTTTGTTAAGTTCTCAATCGTGTCATTTTCAATTTTGTTTAAGGTCTCCGTGTATTCCTTAGTTCGAGAACTCTTTGTTAAGTTCTCAATCATGTCAATCGAGAACTCTTTGTTAAGTTCTCAATCGTGTCATTTTTCAATTTTGTTTAAGGTCTCCAGGTATTCCTTAGTTCAGAGAACTCTTTGTTAAGTTCTCAATCATGTCAATCAGAGAAGTCTTTGTTAAGTTCTCAATCGTGTAATTTTTCAATTTTGTTTAAGGTCTCGTGTATTCCTTAGTTCAGAGAACTCTTTGTTAAGTTCTCAATCATGTCAATCAGAGAACTCTTTGTTAAGTTCTCAATCGTGTCATTTTTCATTTTTGTTTAAGGTTTCCAGGTATTCCTTAGTTTTCAGAGAACTCTTTGTTAAGTTCTCAATCATGTCAATCAGAGAACTCTATGTTAAGTTCTCAATCGTGTCGTTTTTCAATTTTGTTTAAGGTCTCCAGGTATTCCTTATATTCAGAGAACTCTTTGTTAAGTTCTCAGTCATGTCAATTTTTCAATTTTGTGTAAGGTTTCCAGGTTTTCCTTAGTTATCAGAGAACTCTTTGTTAAGTTCTCAGTCATGTCAATTTTTTCAATTTTGGTTGTTTTTCTTTTCGCTTGAGAGGGTCGTTTCTCTTCTCTTAGCATTTTCGTAAATTGTTGTCAAAGTCATTTCGATTACACGGTTATCCCCAGTGTTGTTAAAATCTCCTAGTAATTGTGTTAAAGCATTTCGTTGATGCTTAGCAAGTTTTCTCTTCAAGCGTTTTTTCTTGGCTCCGTAGTCAAGATATGTTATCTGTTTTCTTCTGTGGCTTTGGTTTCCCGCTTAAGGCAAATTTTTGGGGTTCTTTGGTATTCAATCCTCTTCCACCTTGAACGTTCGAAAGCCACCAATTTTTTCTCACTTACCAGGTCTAAGATGATTGAATAGGGGCAACTGTCGCACCCCAAAATTTACCCTATCATTATTCTTGCTGTTTGTTTCGCTAAGTCAGACTTATTTGTGACTGCATGTTTTTTTTTATTTTGCTGTAAGTGTTTCATTGGTTTGTTTCATTTGTGATAAAAGGGTTAGGACAATTGGCTCTATAAGTGTTCGAGTTTTGGTCATGATCATCTTGTGAAAGATGTACTGGAAGAAGAGGATTTGCGTTTTTATAGATTCAATATCTCCAAAGGACTTCGAGTTCGAGTGCAAGTGGTAATCGAAGACGAACTTCATTTATTTATTAATTTGAGAGCCATAACACAAGATTTCTGATGAGGTTCGTGATCAGAAGTTTTTTGGGTTTTAGGGAGCTCATCGAATTTTGTTTGCAAAAGAAAGGGAGGATTTTGTTTGAATTTTACTTCAAAGTTTAATTGGTGTCTAAGAAATATAAACCATAATATTATGAGGATCTTCTTGTGATATTGGGTTTGGATTGTTTCAAGATAACTTCTTGAGAATTCTAAAAGAGTTCAATTTCTTTCGTTTTTTGAGTTCAATAAGCCCAAGTTTCAACAGTTTTCTTTTTTAAGAGTTTCCACAAGGATTCGGAATTTGAATTACTCGAAAAAGAAGAAGGAAGATTTTATTCAAACAATAGGATCTCAAAATACATTGTGTGTACAAGAAAACTTCAAGGCTCTACAATTGTGAATCCCTTTGAAATAATTGGTATAGATTCATTCGGGAAAAGTATATTCAATTTACAAGTTACAAGTGAATCTTTCTAAAATACAACAATGCTATGTAAACTCTAAGTGAAGTTGTGAAACTTTAATTGCTCTAGATATCTTCAAATTGCTTCAAGTCTCCCCAAGTTCTTAAGCCTTGTCATCATCCAATGTTACATGAAACAAGAAAAGAAGAAGTGATTAGCATCAAATCATAATCATACAAATTTTAAGCAAGAAATTAAAGAAGACAATTCTTTCGGACTCATCATTAGGGTCTGTGTTAGGAATCAGAATTAAGAGTTTGCGATTGTGTTTAGAGCGACTAAGCCTCGGGACCAAAGTCCCTTCATCGGCCACAACTTCCTTCTGCAAATCGCAACAACCTTTGTTGTTGGTTCACAAAAGGAAGTGTGAAATGGAAATCAGAAACATAATTTTTCCCAACAGCCCAACAGCCCAACAATTTGCCAAATAACTCCAAAAAAAGGTTCAATTCAGCCCAATATATGAAAAAGGAGGTCAACATATTGCAGCATGTAACATACATCAAAAGTAGTGCAAGAAGAGAGAGTGATATTTTTACCCAATTACTTGGTTATCAACGAATGTGAATGGTTTTACCCAAGCGTAGATGTAATGACAGAAAGCAAGATAGAAAGCGACATCACAATATGTTATAGCAACTAGTGCAAGCAACAGGGACAAGGTAGCAGCAGAAGAGAGAGGACTCAAGAGACCAAGGATAATATCTGTTCAATATAGATACCAATTCAAAAAAAAACCATTTTGGGGGGAAAGAGGAGTATCGGTTCTAAGTTAAAAAGCTAGCAGTCCTGTTGTTCAGAGAGGGGTTGATACCATATCTGTTCAAAAAGAGTGAGAGGCCTCTGTTCAAAATATAGATACCAGTTCAAAAAAACCCAGCATCCCTCATTTAAAACCAACAACAGCAAAAAACCCAGAAAATAAAGTGTAGTATCAGGTTCTACATTCCAAACCTAAACCAGAAAACCAACACAGTTCAAGAACACAAAAACCATCAACATAGCCAAAAGAAAACAAGAACAGAGCAAACCTAGCAAACACTCATCACTTTCCTACACCAAACGCCTTCAGAACTACTTTCTCAAAAATTAACTCTGTATCGAGAAAGAAGAAGAAGAGTAGATAAAAACGATCTCACCCGGACAAAGTCAGGAAGCCAGATTTCGCCTTCGACGCGTCTCCAAGGCCTATAACCGGAATCGCGTGAGGGTAGGTTTCGTAATCCCTTCCGCTTCCATTTTCGCCAAACCTATCAATCAGTAACACAAACCACAACACCAACATCGTAAATCAAACAAATCGAATCCAACAAACCAAATCAAACATGCAAACCGATCGCGAAGAGAGAAAGAGATGAGATCGCGAGCGCCATGGCGAAGGAGAGAAACCGAAATCGCGGTGAGAGAGGAAGGCGGAGAGAAGAGAGAGGTCCGGAGAGAGAAACGATGGTGAGGGTTTCGATAGAGAAAGAGAGAATCCAATCGTGAGAGAGAAGAGATCATCGAACTCTTTTCCTTTTCATTCATTATTATTTATTTTATAAAAAATATTAATAATAATGATAATATAAATCATCTTATTTTCTTTTCTTTTTTCTTTAAAAATTCTTTTTCATAAATCCGGTGACAAGTGTCACCACCTTGTTTTTTAAGAAAATCTAGTTTTGTCTTCATTTTGTTATTATAAAATAATTTTTGACAAAAATATTAGTGTTAGCCTATTGTACATATGGTGTGATACTGACTTTTTTGGAACAATCGTATTATCGAGGTGGAAGCATCGCACCGGTTCAAAGACATGGGGTATTTTGACCAACAAAAGTTCGATGGATTTCTTTTCATACCGCCCGTAATCACGGCAATCTGCTATTTCTGAATTTTATCTATTTCAATTAATTTATTTTGTCGTAAATAATTTCGTTGCGATGTACTAAATAATTATTTGATTCGATAGTTTTTGTTTGATGATTTATCGATTAAACTATTAGCCGATTTTTCATCAAACTGAAAAAATCATCTCTAATAATTATTTAAATTTCCGATTGTATTGCATGGTATTTTGTCTGCTTATTTACTCGTTCAGTATTTATTCACCAATGTACACTTTGCACACAACTAAAATTAAAATCAATCCGATTCCATATTTCATCTCAGCACGTATCTCAAAAACACTTTCAATAAAACTCGATCCAACGTCGAGTCTTCTTCTCAAACCTCGATCCAACGTCGAGTGCATTTTCAAAATCTTTTTCATAATAAAGTACAAGTTTTTAGCCGTTAGACGCTAGACTAGTTGTTAAAAACTTGTCCCCCAAACAAACTTTAGTCTTTAAGTCGTTGGACGCTAGACCTGTGGCTTAAAGACTCCTAAATAACGTGAACTCCTTTCACTTCACTTTTTCTCAAGAAAACTTTTTGGGTGATAGATGACTTGGGCGAACTTTCGTTCCTCGGGTTTCTAGTATTTGAATCGTGAGACGCTAGCCTCGTTGTTCGGTACTTTTTCATCCACATAAAAAACAATTCAACTCATTCAAATTCTTTTATCGCTCATACGCGATCATAAAAAACTCTTTTCGGATAAAGAGAGTGTAATAGTCGTTTCAGATACGATCGAGGACTTAAGCTTTTCAAACAAACCAAACAAGTCCTAGTTCAAAGTATTTGAAATGACTAAATGCACGATTTTTTTCTTATAAAATCAACATAACAAACTTAAAACCTTTTCGAGAGGAACTACAGAGTTTTGACTTTCCCATTGCACGAGGGAATATGTAGGCACACGGTTCCGAAACCGTGCCAAACTCAAAATAATAATAAACAAATTCTATTTTCTTTTAGCATCCATAACTTAGTAAACACACACACAAATGCGTAGAATTAAATGGGTCCCATCGAGTACGATGGATGTAAGGGGTGCTAATACCTTCCCCTTACATAACCGACTCCCGATCCCACTTTTTGGTCGCGTAGACCGCCTTATCCGCTTGTTTGGGGTTTTATCTATATTTTCCTGTTCTTTTTAGAACAAATAAAATTAGGTGGCGATTTCACTAGTTTTCGAGAATTTAAAAGATTTTTGAAAATCGAGTTGCTTCATACTGGTATAAATCATACTTACTCATACGAGTAATCATATCCCCAACAGATTCTCTCCAAACGGAAAAGATACATTTTCCTTTTCCCCGGCGGAATCCCCAAACAGAGAAATGCATTTTCTTCTCTCCATCACATTCGCCAGCTGAGATTATCCCTCGTTGGGAACAACGTTTTGATTAACTTTTTTCTTTCCAGTTCATTCCTGGATAGAACACTGTCTGTTATTCACAAAGCTGAATACGCAACAACTCATTTCTCAAGATTTACCTTGTTATAATTATCACTTCGTTGATAATTGGTAATATCTTCAAAACTCATTACCATAAGCTATCACAGGGCTGATAATTGGTAATATCATTTCCATTTACCTTAAACATTGTCACAAAGCTGACAGAAGGTAATCTTTTTGTTTCCCAAAACGAAACAGATGTTCACATTTTCTGTGAATCAATCTTTCCCCAACAGGGACGTATTCACAAATTTCCCTTCACTGTGTCATTTCTTTGATATCCTTTAGGGTAAAACTTTTTTAATCATTTTTGCATCATCCGCATCTTTTGGTATCTTAGGTCCAAATTTTGCGTATTCTGATATTTAAGTCTCTTTACACCTATCAAAACGAAGATATTCATCTTCATCTTTCAGGTTAAAGAAACTTAAATAGGGGCATCTGTCATACCCCAAATTTTGACCTAGTATACCACCTTACATTTGCATCATTGCATAACTAACTGTTCAGACAGCATTAATCGGGTATAGCATCCACAGGTCAAAATTAGGGTTTCATCAGATTTTCATATGATTCAAGAGCTAACCAATTAGGGTTTGAGATTTTCTCATCTTATTTGATCTATCTTGATCAAAATATCCACATCTGATCATCAGATACCCATTTTTCTCACAGATCAATCGAGGATCGACCAATTAGGGTTTTGATCGGGCATGAGAATTCTCTGACTTTTTGAACAAGAAATGACTTTTTTTGATAGAGATTGGTCATTATATCTTAGATACAACATCTTGATCTAATTTCTGGATTCAAAACATCACAGAGGTTCACAGAATTCATCAGTCGTTTTCAGAAACATCTGATGAAATTTCATCTGCACAGAAAAGTCAAACTTTGACTTTTGGTCAAATTTTTCAAAACAAAACTTTTTACATCATCAAAATACTTCAAATGATCCATCATGATCATAAAAAAATCAAGAATTTGAAAATGTCAACAAAAAGTCAAAAGTTTTCATACTTAGAAATTTTTCTAAGTGTTGAAATTTCTTACTTTTTCCAAACTTCAAGCCATTTTTTCACCAAGTTCCAATTGGAATTTGAAAAAACTCAAAACATGAAAGTTGTAGATCATGGAAAAATCTTTCCAAAATGTCCAAGGACTCTCAAATCCATGGAGTCTAGATACACTTTTGAAATTGAAACATAAGGCTCCATGAAACTTGATTTTCAAAGTTAAAACATCAAAATTATAGGTCATTTTTGTGTTTCTTCATCTAGAAGCTTTCTAACCTTGCCAAGTGGATGGATGAACTGATAAATATCAGCCTAGAGTGATAATTGAAAGGATTGGATCAAAATGTAAAAATATAGCACATGGTGAAAAAAGGAAGTTTCCTTTTTTGGCAAATACCATTCTTGGCCTCTAAGTTATCTTTGAATCACCAAAAGCTTGTCCTTCTTTGCCTAACATTTCAGAACTTGTTGCCTATAAAAGGATCACATTTCAAGCCTAAATGGACACCAAAAACATTGCAAAATCCATGCTTTCTTTCTCTTTCTTGAAAATTAAGTAACATAGTGCAAAATTGCCAAACTTGCATTTTTTGAAATTCAGTTAAAAACATGGTAAATTTTGGTGTCTAACATGTTTCAGTATCAACATGTAACTGGTTTGTAACTTAGAATCAAACTAAAAACAACTGAAAAACAGATTTTGAATTTCATGCTCATGAACTTGTACAAACTGCCTAAGCTTTCGAATTTGGATTTTGGCTGGAGCAATTGATGTTCTAATCACTCAAACATCATCACCATACTCCATGGACATGAGGCAGACCATTAATCCTGAACTGTAACACTCTTAACCCCAGTTTTGATTTTCATTTTAAGCTGACTGTAGGTTGACTTGGTTGGAGAGATTGGAGCAAGTTCAGAGCAAGCATACCATCCACAAAGCTTCCATACATGCCGATGAAGGTGTAGCAATCCTCAAACCAGTTCTGGAAACACGATTTAAGCTTCCTCGATTCTCATTTTTCCAGGTAAGCATATGAACTTGGATATCCATATTCCTTGCACCAATTGAAAAAAGCTCTTGGCCATTCTTTTTCTGCACTGAAAACGATCATTAACCCTCAACAAAATCAAAGAATCATAAACTGTGCATCATTTAATTTGAAATCTTAAGTTTAGGGTTCATCACGATTTCCAGAAATCAAAACATGATAGACTTAAAATAAATGAAATTAACAAGCATCTCCATGTTCGTGATGAAAAACCGATCAAGTTTGGTTTTTATTTCATTCAATTTGGTTGAGAAATAAGGATTATAGCATGGATTTGGCAAACTGGAAATCAAAAACACGAACGCGTGTTCTTGGTGTTCTTCATTTTTAAAAATTCAAATAATCCAATCTTATGTCTACGCGTGTTTTAATCCACTAACACCTCAAACGCGTTTGGCCTAGTGGTTGTCTGCTTGCCTCTTAGTTCCTTCTGCCACGTGCCCCACCTCATGGTCATGGGTTCAAAACCCACCAAGACCATTCTTTTTACAAAACTTCAAATTTTTCATGTTTTTTATCAAACTTTCAACATTTTTTTTGACCAATCAAAACTTCTCATTTTGAGATGATTTTTTAAACACTTGTCAATAAATACATCTATTTTGTGATAATGCAAAAATTTTCAGAAAAAACTTTCATCTGATTAAATTTTAATCGAGCCGAAAACGACGTTCTGAACACTTTTCAAACCTCCTTAAAAGGTGAATTTTTTCAAGTTTTCGACTTCCGATTTTTTTCAAAACTTCTCATAAATGAACCTCACATTTCAAGACATTTTCAAAACATTTTCAAATCATTTTTCAAAACATTTCATCAAACTTGCATCTTTTACCATGATCAATCCGATTTAAAACGATAAAACAAATTCGTTCTTTCTCGAATTTCTCGATCGATCATGGGCCACCCTTATGGTGTAAGTCCCAATCCTTTATGTACATATTTAGTTTTACTTGTACATACTCAAATCATCATTGTTAATATTCAAACGTAAACAAATTTCTTTCGTTTGTTTTCATTCGTTTGTCTATACGCTGAATCCATTGGTTCTAAAGGAAGGTTTCTCCTGAGCAAAATTTCTTTTAAACCAATGGGCCTCCATCACGGTGTAAGTCCCATAACATTCTTTTATGTACATAATATTTCTTTGTACATATCAAACTTTTGTCAAATAATTTTTTTACAAAGTTTCATCTGTACATAACACAGATGTTTCAAAAACAAACTTTTCATCTGTACATAACACAGATATTTCAAAAACAAAGTTTCATCTGTACATAACACAGATATTTCAAAAACAAAAGTTTCATCTGTACATAACACAGATATTTCAAAAACAAACTTTTCATCTGTACATAACACAGATATTTCAAAAACAAACTTTTCATCTGTACATAAAACAGATATTTCAAAAAACAAACTTTTCATCTGTACATAACACAGATACTTCTTTATCAAATGCTTTTTATCTGTACATAATACAGATACCTTTTACAGATAAAACTTCAATCAATTATTTCCGTTTCATCTGTACATTTCACACTGAATGCCATTGACATTGAAAGGAGCATTATTCCCTGTGAAACTACTTTCAAATCAATGGGCCTCTCTTACAGTGTAAGTCCCAACCCTCCTATGTACATCCATCTTTCTCTGTACATAAAAACTCGTTCGTGTACATATTCATCTCCTCGTACACAATACAAACTTGTGAATAATCAAGTTACGCTCGTTTTAACGTTCGTTCACAAATACTTGTTTATATTTCATAAACTGTTGTAAATAAACATCATGCATTGTTTATATTTCTTTCTTAAACTCCTGTGAATACATATCACACACACACACCTATTTATACAACCGTCTAATGATAAAACAATTAGACTAATCAATAGGTTTCCCAGAGTATAGCCTCCGCTTGGGCTTCATACAAGACAACTCATCCTCAATTGAGTTTAGCCTCCGCTTGGGGCTTCATACAAGACAATCCATCACCAGCATGGGCTATAGCCTCCGCTTGGGCTTCATACAAGATATTTTTATCTCCAACAGAGTTTAGCCTTCTCTTGGGCTTCATACAAAGAAACTCTCCCCACAGAGTTAGCCTCCGCTTAGGCTTCATATAAGACAACACTCCCCTGTTGAGTCACCTCCTCTTGGGCTTCGTTCAAAAGAACTCCTCATTGAGTTTAGCCTTCTCTTGGGAATCATACAATGAAAGAGATAGGAAGTCTCTTAACAGCCTCCTATTGGGCTTCCAATACAAAGAATCACCCGCGCTAAGATAGAACCCTGAAAGGATGGTTTCCCGGCGAAATCACTTTCAAATTCCCCAGAGAGTAAAATTTCCCGGTGAAATTGCTCTTATTCAGAAAAGGATGGTTTCTCGGTGAAATCTCTTTCAAGCCAAAGCCAGCCATACCCTATAGCTTCCTCTTGAGCTTCATACAAGGACCCTCGATGACCCTCGGAATGCCTCCTCTTGGGCTAACAATACAAGGACCCATGGGCTTCTTAAAAGCATCCCTTTAATCCAATCAATTTCTCCTTGAGATTTAGATATCTATCATCTCTATGGAAGAAGTATCTCATCTATCACATCACATACAGTCAAAAACTTTTTCAAAACTTTTCAAACTTTTTAAATTCTTTTCAAACAAAAACATCTATTAATTGTAAGTGGTAACGCTTGTACACTCAAGCAAAACACCCAATACTTACAGTTAAAAGATTAAATCATCTTTTTCAAAACATCTTTCTTAAACATGTAAGTGGTAACGCTTGTACACTCAAGCAAAACACCTAATACTTACGATGAAAGATTTTAATCAATCAAACTTTTCAAAAATGTATGTGATGAAATAGATTAGATACATTTTTCATTAAGATGACATTTGTCTGTCTCTTACTAACATCCCGTTGCTTTCCACTAGCATAAGTGGGAACTACGATTGCTCTGACTCTCTCAACATCCTTTTGAGAATACGTAGGCACAAGGTCTCATCCTTGCTGAGCAAATTTCTATCTCCCTCAGACCAAACAAACCATAGAACCTTGTAGATTCGAGCTACAAATGCTCTGATTCCCACTAGGGGATATGTATGCAGAAGATCCACAGATCTTTGCGAGCACAATAATAACAAAACCTAGAGTCCCACATAATCTACTGTTTCTTAAAATCCAAAGGAGAAACTTTTCCAATCATAAAAATAGCAATTAAAACACACAAACATATCAAACGTATTCATATATAAAGCTGTAGATAACTACATATATTTAGGGTGCTCCATCTATTCCCTTTATATAACAATCCCCCTTACTCAGAATCTCCCCAATGCGTTATGTCTAGTTTGCGCTAGTCGTTACGCATACCAATATCAATTGAGGGTATTTCAGCTTTCCCCTTTTTCATAATCATTAAATCATCTTTCTTGTGTTGAAAATAATAAAGCTTGATGCTCGCGGCATCTTTATAAACAAATCAAAAGATTTAAATCGTTGCGTACCGGAAGATCCGAACTCACGTTCGCATCCTCAGGCGCGTCACCTTTTAACGCGAACAACGGTTATTATAATGGAGACCTTGCCGGCGCAATCCCCAGACGGAACCCCTCTCGAAGGTAATGGAATATTCCATAGACTTTTTTGGGCGTTTCGTCCTTGCATCATCAGATTTTCTTTTTGCAAACCGATTATTCAGATTGACAGAAATTGGTTGTACAACAAATATAAGGGGACGTTACTGATGGCGGTTGCACAAGATGGAAATAGTTGGCATGATCCCTCATCTACGGATGTGTACTGCATTAGGCATATTGCTCAATTTTTTTTGCGGGAGATCAAAGATAAATTTTTTAAGATCAAGCTCATAGACGCGGGGTATGCATTAAACCATCCAGGATTCCACTACTACCGCCATGAAATATTTGAGTCAAATCCAGATGCAGGGAGGTGGATTGATAATCTTGACAGAGAGAAGTGGACTAGATCGTATGACAATGGGGTGAGGTTGGGCCACATGACAACAAATCTTGTGGAATCAATGAACAACGTCTTCAAGGGCCTGCAAAACCTCCCTATAACTGCTATGGTGAACGCAACATATTTTCGGATGACATCGTTATTCGCAACAAGAGGTAAACGTTGGAATCCAGTATTACAGACACAATAGGTGTACAGCGATATGTGCATGAAATTTCTGCAGCAGGAATCTGCCAAAGCCAGCAGCCATCGAGTTACAGAATTTGACTGCCGTGGCCACACTTTCAGTGTCAAAGAAATAATTGACCACAACCAGGGGCTAGTAAGGTAAGAGTATCGGATCCTAATACCCGATCGTTGGTGCGACTGCTGCCAATTTCAAGCCTACCGCATGCCTTGCTCACATGTCATTGCAGCATGCTCACATTCCCACTTTAGTGCATTCTCACTAGTACCTCCTATATACAAGGTTGAAACACTGCTCAACGTATACAACAACAGCTTTCCAGTGGTAGCAATGGAGGCATATTGACCAGAGTATGACAGGGAAATTGTTTGGCACAACGATTTGATGCGGCGCAATAAAAAAGTCGACCAAAAAACAAGCGCATCAGAACCGAAATGGATGCCACTAATAAAATGCAGAGGAAGTGTAGTGTATGTCGTCAAGTCGGGCATAATAAAAAGAAGTGCCCACACCGTGGCTCTAGTTCCACTACATAGATTTTAGATTCACAAGTATTTGTGATTTTTTTCATTAATGAAAAGTACTTTTACTTTTTAATTCCAAATATAAGAACAATGAAAACACATACGCCTACAATAATTAAACAACAACAACAAGACTAAAATACAACAACACAAATACTAAAACAACAACACAAACAACCTTTAAAGTCTACGAAATTACAACAATTAACACTATGTCATCTAATCTATGCATCATTTGGATGGCATCAATGTTGTTTTCAACTTCATCCCACCAACGTACCATTTCTCCGGTTTCAAGTGAGGTCCTTGTTGTAAGCCTTTGAATCCTTCTGATGACTTCACCAAGTTTATATTCCCCCTCTAACCAAGACATGAGCTCTCTTTTCAGTTGCTTCAACGAATGGATGTTCCAAAATTTCATTTGCAAGGGGGGTTTGATAGGAGAGAAAATAACTGGTTCAGGATCGGGTCGCTTTGATGAACTTCGCTGCCATGATGGAGGTCTAGGGGATGCCATGAGCACAAATATATGGAGAAATTGATAAACCTGGTGCAGGGATTAGGGTATGGGTTGCACTACTATTTATAGAACAAAAAGCAAAAATTTTTTTTAAGGAAGTCGCCACTCCAAGTGGCGACTTGGTCCTTAAATTAAAGGAAACCGCTCTTCCAAGTGGCGACTTGGTCCAATTTTAAGTGTAGTCTCCACTCCAAGTGGCGACATAGTATAAAAATGCCTGAAAATTGACCATTTACGTAAATATTTTAAAAATATGATTATTTTTGAAATTTTTGTAAAGAACATGGTTATTAAAAAAAATTATGTTTTTGCTTGTTAAATAGGTTGTCAGTTGCTAGAATAATAATTAACAAGATATAGTTAATGAATGATAGGCTTACACTACACAACACCATCAATTAGTATTATAATTTGTCAAGTACACTCAACAAAGCAATGTCAATTAAGTTTATATGCTACTACTATGCTTTAGTGCTATACTAGTATATACCACCCTTCTTCTCATCACTTACCACACGTAGTAGTAGTAGTATCCAACGCAATGCAAAGAAAAAATTGTACGTATGTTAGTGTACAAAAATCATGTATAATATGTAGTGAGTGATATCATGGTTGGTTCTAGATGGCTGTGAATGTTTTGGTGCTGACTACTAACTAATTTATTTTTTTGAATTATCATTTGTTCACCAAAATCAATTATAGTGAATTTGAATGATTGAGGAAATAGTTACACTATTATTGTCTGCATGTTTTCTCTTGACAAGAGTTACTTATTCCAGAGAACACCAGGATAACACCAGGAAGCACTGCTGCAAAAATATCATACCAGGGGACATTGCAAAGGATTGAAGCAACTGCTTCTTTTTGTTCGTGAAGTGTGGTTACTAATTGGTACTATTTTGTTTATCCTTTTTTATTTTTTAGGTGTTTTGTTTAGAGAATTTGTGTGTTTGCTTTGGAATTTGGATCGAAGTATCCTTTTTTTTAGTATATTAAATGTCAATTTAGTATTGATGGATCATAATATGTATGCAATGAGTAACTTAAACTGTTATTTGATATTGAATTGAATGTATTTTTTGTATTTGCACACAAAAAGAATGATATTGTGTACCACAAAAAAAAGTTACTATAATAGCGTTCTATACAGAGTGTTAGCACTTTTAAGAGAAGACGCTATCAAACAACCTACATTTATTTGCACTTTGTTTGAAAGTGCTATAAAAATGTGTTTTATGATAGTGTTTTGTTTGAAAGTGCTATTAAACATCTGCTTTATAATAACATTTTGTTTGAAAGTGCTATCAAAATCAAATCAAAAAGTGTATTAAAATACGCAAAATGTCCACTTTAATAGCGCTTAAGAATAAACATTATTAAAAATCGGTACTTTAATAGCACTTTTAAAGTGTTATTAAAGAAAAAAAGTTTACGATAGCGGTGCGGTTAATAGCGCTTTTAAGCGCTATCGAAAACAAAACAAAATATACTATTCAATAGCTTTTTAGGCGTAGTGATCTGTTGCAAAAAATTAAATTTTTTTTAAATAATATATAGCCAGTTTGTTTTACAAACCTAATAAATAATATCAATCATCATTCACTTTTTAAATATAATAATATTCAAATTCAAATTTTGATATCATCTTAAATATTTTTAATATTAAAGAAATAAATAACATCATTCATTAAGATCAAAGTGTCAATCATATTTAAAAGATTAAAACATTTATTTCAAATGTTATTTTTATTGTTATAATTTTAAAAAATTAAAAAATATTTTATTGTGTTTGAATTTTGACATCTCTTTTATATTTAAAATTTCAAAGAAATATTCTTAATATAAATAAAATACATAGTTGGAGTAATGATTGACTTCTTAGACCTTTTATCCAAAATTAGATAAAAATATATTATTGCGTTTGAAGATTGTTGAGCTTTATAAGATTGCTGCATATTATATAATTTTTTAAGAACAACATAAAGTAACTTAGACTTAAAAATTGTGTAACAACTACTTTAGGATTAAAAACATTTATTTCAACAATGTTATTTTTATGGCTATAATTTCAAGAAAACATAAAATATTTTATTGAGTTTGGATTTTGACAAGATTTTTTTTTGTTTGAAATTTGATAGATATATTCTTAAAATAATGGAATATACATAGTTGGAGTAATGATTGGTTTGTAAGACAATTTTATTCAAAATAAGATACAAATATTTTATAGTAATAGGTTGACCAAACAGATAAGAATACTCCTCCAAGGTTGGAACCATCTGATAGTCAGGAAAAGTGAAGCAATGGTATAACGGATCATAGAAGTGAACCAATGTGAAAAGCAAACCATCATTCATCTTCGTCTTCATCAAAGGTATAATAGTCTCATACTTCTTCCGGAAATCCTCTAGACTATCAATCTTATCAATCAAGCTCATAAGTCCCTCAATCTTAGGTTCATTGAAACTGTATTCCCGAGTCCTCCTCTGTCCAAAATCCATGGACAAAGTATACATGATATTTTTGCAAAGGTCAATTTTAAGTTCATTGAACAATTGTCTAAAAAAATGTGCATGGGTGCATAAATGCATGTTTATGCAACAAGCACAAACAAAGATCACAAACAAAAGCGGTACATAGGTTCGACGTCACGAGCATGGAGTCAAAAGGTACTACCCACAAGGTATTCTAAGATTTGTCACATGTAGATCAAGGTTCTAAAGGAATCCCTAGAGTTTTCATTCCTTATCCAATACACCAACTTCCCGAATTGCTCAGTAATCAATAATATCTTCAGGTGAAACTCGTCTGAGTGTAATACCGCGTAGCAACTACTTTCGAATGACTCCGTAATAGTCCCTACACTACCCCTAAAATTTCCAAGATGGGTTAAGGGTTCTATGGTTGCTCAGCTTCAGGGACTCTTAGGTCGGAACATCTTCCCGATCCCGCAAATAACTCATCCCAAGAGGTATAGGAACTGAAGATCCCATATGGTACATATCAACCCAGCCATAGGAAACAAAATTATATATATTAAAACTCAACCAAAAAGCTTGTCCAAAGATTTATGCAAAGGAAACCAAAATAAGATCAAAAATAAAAAAATATTTTGGTTTGATAGAACTTCCAATGAAACAGTGCAATGTTGAAATCAAAACAAGGTAGTTCGGGAAAAAAGACCAAATTTGTGTGTCCACAAAGAGCTCAAAAAATTTGAATGAGGTTAGGTTTTTTTTAGTCTTATAAAAAGAAAAGTCAAAGTATTTTTAGATTGATTGAGAGTTTGTTAAGAAAAGAAGTTTGAAAATTCAGGGACCTAAGTCCAAGTTTTTTTTGAAAGCGGTTCGAGTTTTGAAAACAAGAATCCTTTGAAAAAAAGGGAAGATTTTTGGAAATTAAAGAATGAGGGAGGAGATGAAGGGGCTAACTTAAGTGCATAAAGTAAAAGGTAAGGGTAAATAAAGATCTAACCGGGTGAGAAGATTAGTACTTGACATCAAGAGCCAATACCACATCCCATCCTTTGCACAACCACATACACAACAAATAACCAGACAAAAAAACCAAGCTTCGGATGATTCAATGCTTTTAGGTGAACTCTTGTCTCAAGAAAAACGGACAGAGTAACGGCTGTATTTCGAGGAAATCCACTCTTAATCGAGTATAACGGAATAACCTGCATACAAAGATAATTATAAGAAAAAGACAGAATCACACCAGGAGCAGAGAAATCTCCCAAGATGAGGTAAAGGTCCTAATCCTAAGTCCAAAGATCAAGCTCCGGGTACAAGGATAGTAAACAAGTCCAATTAAAATTTTTTTATGTTTAAGTTAAATTATTAGGTATTTTGGAAAAGGAAAACAAAGCTCAAGTGAGAAAATTCAAAATAACAAGAAAATAAAATGCTCAAATGAGCAAAGGAAAATGACATGAAATGTTAATGCTAAAAGTAAAGTGCATAAAAATAAAAAGCATAAAAGTAAATGCGAAAAAATAAAGAGCGGAAAATAAAAAGGCATAAAATAAATGACAATTAATAAAGGTTAGCAAGATGACCATCTTGAAAATTTTCAAGTATATCAGTCAAGGATATCATCAAATTGTTAATTGTTAGTCGTCAGCAAGGTGACCATCTTGAAACTTACGCATAGAGACTTGCGAGAAGCTTGATAGAATCAACGCGACCACACAACAAGTTTCAATTGTTTTTTGTCAAGTATATCACCGTTTTTGGAATTATCATATCACTTGATCAAAAATGATTGAGAATTTTAAATGGTCAAAGTTAGTGGAAACTTGCCAGAAGCTTATTTAGAAATCAATGCGACCACACAACAAGCGCCACAAGTGTTGAACCAAGATCAAAGCTAAAGTCACTTTCTCCGAATCGGGACAAAAGAAAAACAAGATAGAGAAGAAGAAAACATTTTCCAGTTTATTTTTCATTGGATGAATTTTATTCAGTCTAACTTCGTCAAAATCATTCAACTTTCTTGGGGAATTTGGTCAAGAAACCTATCAACATCCAAATTCCATTGATGTTCGGAAAATTCGTTACTCCAAATTAAATTTAAAAAAATCAACAAAATAAAATGAAACTAAAAGTCAAATAAAAATATTGAAATTAGGTTATTTAATTGGACTTTATTGACGAAATACATAAATAGTATTTTTTCATCAAAATAAAATTCCAAGAAAATTACTCAAAGTCAATCAGAGGTCAACAAGTGTTGACAAATTTTTTTAGAATTTTTAAAAGTCAAAAAACTATTTTAAAATAAAAAAGAAAATGATGAAATAAACCAAAAATAGAAAAAAATAGTAAAATCAGAAATAAAAATAAAATGAGGTCTCCAATATTTGTCAAATGACCATTGGATCATTCCATAATTTTTTCAGAATTTTTAAATGTCAAAAAGTATTTTAAAATAATTAAAAACATCAAATAAAAGACAATCATAAAAAATAGCAATTCTGAAAATAAAATTATGAAAAAAATAAAATTAAGATAATATTCAAAAATATTTTTGTGAATTTTTTCATAATTTTTGAACGAGAAATAAATTTTATATAATTTTTTGAAGTTTAAAACATTAAAAATATAAAATCAGAAAATAAAATAAAAGCAGAAAAATTGTGGACCATCTGATCATAGTTAAAACACATTAGTAAGCTAATCCAATGGATCAGAGGCGTTGTGCTTGATATGGACCTTCCTGATTTTCACACCAGATCAGGAATTAAAATCAAATTCCAAAAATAAAACTAGGAAAGATATCACGCGTTGGATGGAGTCTGACTCACAAAAGTAATCATATCCAAGGGCTCACATTATGCGTGCATGATACAACCATTACACTGGATCAGATTCAAAAAAATTACATGACATGCTCTCATTGGCTGAAGACAAACACGTAGGTCGTCTTCAACCTCCTGCCTTCATCAATACGTGATCCTCAAACTGTGAAATAAATTTCTCAAGCCGCTACCATTCGCTTTGTCTCTTCAAGATGATTCTCATGGTACCCTCGCAAAAAAAATTATTTCACCTCTATCATGAACAATTTGGAAAAATAGGAATAATACCGAGCACTTGTTTCAAGAAATTCTCAGTCAATACTTGATGAAAATGCAATGATTCTTTATTTTGCAAGGTTAGATGGAGATTTCTACCTGAACGAAATTCACTTTCAGAGCTCTGAAACTGGACTTGGATAGCACAATTCAGGACGCTTCAGGGCACGATTCTTATTTTGTTAGCTTCAGTGAGGTTCAAGGAAGAAGAATGAATGGTTAATTTCAAACTAGAAGTGGTCTAAACACGAATTCGAGTTACAGAAAAAATGGTTATGGAGGAAGTTTGGCAGAGGTTTTTTGGCTATCAATGCTTGGGGAAATGAGTGAGGAATGATCCTCTATTTATAGGAGAGTAAGTGGTGATGAAAATGAGAAGGAATTGTGGTGAATTCGTGCAAAACGAGCTGGCTGAAATCATGCCAAATGTGTGACTCAAAGGGCATCAAAACGACCTCATTTCAAGTGCAATTTGCATCAAAATGCAACTGCACAATTAGTTAAACATGTTTAGTATCTAAACTTTGAGTAATTTGCCTTGTAATTCAAGTTTACTTGTTGTAATGTTTCAGATTCGAAGCAAAAATTGGATGACATGGAGCCTCCTTCAAACATGTATAACTCATTAATCAAGGACCTTTATGATGCAATCTTGGGCTCTTTGGAAAGCTGAGATTACAAGCTTTGCAATGCACTCGGAAAGGTAGCATTTGACAACTTGAGCTGAAAGTTGTGATCACTTGAAATCACCAAAAATCATCTGAAATTTTCACACTTAAAAAAATTTCTAAGTTTGGCAAAAAATAACCTATAATGTTTTCAATTCAAACATGGTCTTCCATCCAAAAGTTGCTCTTCATTTCTGAATATGAAATGAAGTAGATCTTTCAAAGAACATTTTGAAAAATTAACCAACCAAAAATTCAAAAAATTGAGCAAGTTATGGCCTTGTGAAGTTGAGGAAAAATCATGACATGACCTATAATCTTTTGATCATTTCAAGTATCTTCCAAACACTTTCAATCTTCAAATCTTATATGCAGATAAAGTTCACATCTTCAAGATTGTTATGCAAAATTAATGACCTCAAAATGATAAATGATGATCAAGATATGTTCATTTGAAGTTGATTGTCTAAAAGTTGAGGAATTCATCAAGGACTGGTAATCTTTTAACCTCACAGGCAAACTTCCAAGCATTTTCTTTTCTCACCAATTGAACTAAGTTGTTGTAGACACCCTTAGGTTCATTGTGAAAGAAAAATGATCTCAAGGAGGCAAGGTATGACCAAGATATGATCCTTTGAAGTCATACAAGGTGGATGAAGCATCAATCTAGAGAGTGGGCAATCATAGGTCTTCAAAACAAACTTCTCATCACTTAAACTTCTTGAATCAAAGCATATATATATATTATATATATAATATATAATATATATTATATAAGATATGGTCCTCATAAGTCCACAAACTTCACACACTTCACACACACATTAAGATATGGTCCTCATAAATCCAAAATCCTAATTTCAAGAGAGGTGACCATGGGATGGAAGAATTTTTGAATTTGATGATCTCTTTCAAGCATGAAGCACATATTCAAGATAAGAGAGCATATTTGATTATAGAAGTAGTCTTAAAAGAGATACAATACTTTCAAAATCTGTAGAATTGATGAGAGAAGGCATGAAAATAGACACATGAACCTATCAACTCTTTCAGGAACTTGTGCACCATTCACCTACAATATTTAGAGCAAAGTATACACATCATAGTTAATCAAATATCAATCATCACACACAAACAATAATCACTTCCACAAGGTGCTTGGTGATCTCCCAAAAGGGTAAACCCTAAAGATAAGAGAGAGAGAGAGAGATAGAACCAATTTGTGATCTTTGTGCAATGCAATTCTATGAAGTATGAGAGAATGTTAGGGGGGAAAATTGGGGTACAACAGCTCTGGTCAGGGGAGAGAGGGATTGAATGGTTGTTTCTTCTGTGATGGGGAGAAAGGTCTCTCTGCTATCGTGGCTTGGGCGATAGAGAACGATCGCGGGAGCGAGGTGATTCGTTCATCATCTTCTTGTGCGAAGGAGATCCCCGATTTTTCCAAGGATGGGTATGCCTCATATTTTTAAGGAAATATCAGTCGTGGTGATCTTTATTACGAGCAGGTCTTCTTGGCAAGGGGCTGCGGGAGGTGGCCATTTTAGGTCTCCGAGGTGGAGCCGAGGGATAAATATTTTCTAGAGCCTCGATGCATTGACCCTGCTGGAGGAGGAGGTTGTTGGTATGATTAAGGGCAGACATAATAGAAGCTAATGTTGGGTCCGCGTTGGTCGGTAGTGGTGCCGAGGGCTGAGCGATGACGAGCTTATCAACTTGGTTCCTGGATTTTTGGTTATCCAAGAGGGAATATTGGTCACTAGCATCGTCGAAATCCGGGGAGGCGGTCATGTTGTCCCTGTGATCTATGAAATCCTCGAGATGAGGAGAGGTATCATTCATGTCTGTCTTTCAAATAAGAAGATGTTGATGAGGGGGAGGTGTACCAGCAAGGTACTCTGATGCTAAAGTAAGCAAATGTTTAAAGAGAGAGAATAGTGAATATTAGGGTTTTGAGTGTAAGAAAGTGATACCTTGCCCTCAAGGATATGAGGGTTTATATAATGATCTTAGGAGGATTCTCATTGGTTGCAATATTTTGGGTTGAGATATTAGGATCCACGAATATAGCTATTTGAGTTGATTAGGCCAAATCGGGTGATGATGCTCGTAACCATTTGTTATATTGACCAGAGGAGACATAACGGACATAGTCCTTAGCGAGATAAACAACTGATCTACTCGATATGTGTCGAGCAGAAGATGTCACGTGGCTAATGAAACGGGCAGGTGGAAGCCCCCAGTGTACTATTGAAATTCGGTGGATCGTCGCACCTCGAGATGGGGTGACCTGCTCGAGAAACATTCAGGCAGTCCAGAACACTAACTTTACTAACAGTATCAACATTCTTAATACATGAAGAGCCCATATAAAAGGAAATGATTATGATGACAACATCAATGATAAATTATACAAAAATATTTTAAAACTCGCATTGCTAAATAAAGACTAATCATAACATCATCTGATAATAAAACAAAAATAAAAAAAAATAGTACCAACAATAAACTTCACATATTGTCTTTGAAGACAAGTCACTTCTCATTAACAAAATAAATATATGAAAATCCATTGAAACAAATTAAAGGATCAACGAAGCCTCATCTAAGAAAAAAATAACAAGAAAGAATTAAAATTGGTTACAATTTTAAAGACTTCTTTAATCTTTTAAAACTTTATATTATATTTTTTGTACTACGTACTTTCCATTTTTACTTTAAGACTATTTTTTTGTACTAATATTATTATCTATGTTATATATTTTTTATAATAAATAACATTTGACATAAATAAAATTTTATTTTCTTTCATGAAGTTCTATTATGGCTTGTCCTATTCTAATTTTATATAAAAGGCCTTGAAGACACGAACATCATGCATACATATTGCATTTTGTATGCAAATTTTCATTGTCACATATAAAATGCGGTAACTGTTTACATCATTATTTAATAGACATTTTGTGCAGCTTAGTCATGCCTTCAGAACTATATATTGTGTTAAAAAGAATGAAATGATAATAAACGGTTTAGCTAGGCTTGAAGAGAGTGGTAAGGTGAGAGATTTAAATATAAAGTGTTTTTTCGTCCTAAGGTAATGGATCTTTTTTCTCCACTGTTTAACTATATGATGGATGATTTTCAGTTATATAATTGAATTTTTTCACGTAATATTTTTGTTAAATGAATATTTATATTTTACTTAAGAAATGTGAAGCAAACTAAATGTATTTTTCAATTGTATGGTCGAGTTTTTAATTTTGCTGACATTGGCGAGTATTCTGTGATAAAATACATACAACTTACACATTAAACTTACAAGGTAACTAAGTATTATATTTTTGGGGAAATCATACTCACATCACTCTACTCCCCTAAGATTTATTAATGTTGAAAGAATTCTAGTATATTAAACTAATGTATAGAGGTGCATTTTATCAAAACATTAGGGTAGACCACCTGCACCACTCTCAAAATAGAGCGGGGATTATTTTGCATTTATCACACTATCCGCATGAAATAGCACGTAAACATAGGAGAACATTAAAATCAATATCAAGATGAATAACATTAAAATCAATATCCAGATGAATAAAAGTTTCGTATTGATTACTCCATCCATTTATTATATATATCACACACTTTGTTTATTGTTTTCTCATCATTTACCACAACATTCTTCAACTGAAACTATTTGTTTAGTTCATTATTTAAAATGGATTCGAAAAAAATCAATTATCCTAATCCCAAGCCTCCTGGCTTTGGTTCTTCTTTTCTCCTTGGAGGTGTCTGCTAGAGTCCTCACTGAAACATCCTCCAATATCAAAATTGGTGATCTATTCATAATTTTTTCTTAATTAATACCTAATTTTACTTTTTTCATGACCATTTTATAGGAATTTACTATTATTGGTTTCTAATAAATAACATGTCTGTTTTACGTATAAATTATATTTCTAATTATATATTTGCAGAAAATATTGAAAAGCTAAATGGAGGCTACAAAAGCTATCCGGTGAATGGTGAATACAATGTTGTTGTTCGGAGTGTTATGGGTGGTCTACCTTTTGTTGGTGATATTGGTAATTCTCTTCCTTTTGTTGGTGATATTGGTAATTCTCTTCCTGTTGTTGGTGGTCGTCTTGGCGGGGAAACAAAAATAGACAACACTCGTGACTAATAGCTATATTATCTCCTATGACTCACTTTCTTATAATAATAAATTTCATCAAGAATAATGTTGTGCGTAGATCAAGAGCGGATTTGATAGACAATAGTCTTTGTTGTTATTATATCTATCTTGCCGTTTTATAGAATTTATATTTCTCTAGTGAAACTCATGTATAAATACATCATCACTAAGTATAGTTGATGATGAGTTTAACTTTCAATAAATGTGTTCAATCTACTATCATGTGATATATAGATCATTGTTGTTGAGTATTTTCGTTCTTTTAAATTTTATATCCTACTGAATCAGATTGTCTATTAAAATACACCAACCATAAAAATATATTTCTCATATAAATATTTTCCAGTCATAAAAATATACTTCTCATATGGATGTTTTGTAGAAGCTTTTTACGTATATTTAAAAATATATGATTTAAGAGAAGGAAAATTGTTATTCTATTAAATTATTCTTATAAATTCTGGAAATATGTTAATGCTTCTAGAGAGCCTTCAATTAATACCACATCAACTGAACATATCACAACTACAGTTTAATTTAAATAATGAACCAAATTATTAGAAAATAAATAAATCAATACACAACCAAACGTTAGTTGTGTATTGATATATTTTTGTTAGCAAGATATATTGATAGCAGTACTAAGGGTACTCAATTTCAATTACTAAAAAACAAGAGTTATTCGAGATATAAAAAAATTACAATCCAATTAAACAAAACTGACTTTCATGCCAAACTGACTTTCATTTTAATTAATTGGTTCAGTGGGACGAATACTTGTGGTGATAAACAAAAAAATATAGTAAAATAAAATAAAGCGATAAAAAAAACACACAATCTAATTGAAATTGCTGGAATCCAATTTTCAACGTAAAAATTGAGTTAGATAATAATGAAATAAAAAACAAATCCATACATGATGGTTCCAAGACGTGTTAATAATATAATGCAGAAAATGGCTAGTATACTAGTTCTATTTATTGGATAATATGTCTCTTTATCACCACTTATCATCGTAAAAATTACCATTATAAAAGTACGATGATAAGTGATGATGATGAGGCTGATTATCCAATGTCTTGTTGTTATGGAAATTTAAAAATAATCGAAGACAATGATGCATCATAGAATTTAGACCAATAAACTATAATATATATGTAAAAGAGCATGAAACGCACTATTAGACGCATGCAATCATAAAAAAAACAATAGTTTGTTTAATTTGATTTTCAATAATAGTTTTATTTTCATATTATAGACTTCTTCGTCAATTTGAAAGATTATATTTATTTAGGGAGGTGTATGGAAAACATGAAATCTACATATCAAATAATAAACTCTGAGTACTTTCAAGAATGGCTATATATTGTAACCGTGATCAAAGGTCGTTTATTATATACATAATTTGGAGCTGATGGGTTTCGAACCCAATATCTAAGTCTATATATCACAATGGTTTAAAAACCTAACCATTGTGAAATGAAATGAGGTAGAAACAATGAACTCACATTAATGGTACCCTCAACCATTGTGATAGGGTTTTCCTTAGTAGTGATTAGTACCAAAAACAATTTTAAAAAGTTTCACATTCTATCACAATTTTGTAAACAACCGGGATTTTTGACAAATACATATGCAAATTCGGTTGGCCTCATCAAAAAATAGATGTCCTCCATAACCCAATTTTTTACCTAAGATACCATCTCATATCATCTTTAAATGCATCATTGAATCACTGACAAATTTCAAAATAAAATAACTTGTGTGTTTGATTCTTAAACCAAATTAGGGTTTAGAGTCAAATCTTTCATCAGTACAAGATGTGATCAATTCGGATTTGAGTCTTCACTCATCTCTAGTGATATATCTTCATCAATCATCAACATTTGATCTTCAAATTCCAATCATTTCCTCCAGATCAATGTTTAATTGACCAAATTAGGATTTTGATCGAGGATGATGCATCATTGACTTTTTGTTCAATGCATGACCTAACTGCTTGGAGAATGATCTCAAGATCACAAATGCAATATGTTGACCTAATTTATTGGTTCAAAACATCTCTAATGCCATTTGTTGATTAACAGTGAAATTCTGAATCATCTGACAAAAACTCAACTATCCAGATCAGTCATACTTTGAATTTTTTTGGTCAACTTTTGAAATTAAAATTTTTCAATCATCAAAGCATTTCATATTATTGATCATAATCATAAAAAATAAAAAAGGTGTGAAAAAGTCAACAAAAAGAAAAACTTGATTTTTCAAAACAGTTAGAAAAATTGCCAAATATTTTTATCACTTTTTTCACCATTTTCATGGCCATTTTTAACCTAGATCCATTTTGATTCAAGAAAAACTTTCAACACGAAATTTGTAGATCTTTTTCCAAGCTTTCCAAAATGTCAAAGAACATGAAAAAATATTTTGTGGAGCTAGTGTTTTGAATTTAGACATTATAGGTCCAAAAACTTGCATTATAAGTCATTTTCACAAAATTTCCAAGTCATTTTGCAAAGGATCCTATCTATTTCTCTTATATAAGCCTAGGTGTCCGAAAGATATTTTGAGTTCATGATTGAAGAAGGATAAGAACACTTGATATTTTTAACCATGGTTCATAATTTTAACCATGTGCACTAAATGATAACATTCCTTTCTTATCCCTTAAGCTCCAAGTTGCAAAAATCTCCAAACTATCTTGCCTGGCTTTCCAAACATCTTGGCCTATAAATAGAGGTCCTTGCATAATTTGCAAATCACACCAAAATAACTCCAAGCATGATTTGTCACTTCTTTTTCAGGAAAGATCAGTCGTGGTGGTCCTGATTACGAGCATGTCTTCTTGGCGAGTGGTTGCGGAAGGTGGTCGTTTTAGGTCTCTGAGGTGGAGACGAGGGACAGATCTTTTCCAGAGCCTCGATGTGTTGCCCCTGCTGTAGGAGGAGTTGTTGTTATGATTAAGGGCAGAATAAATAACAGCTAATGTTGGGTCCGCGTTGGTTTGCAGTGGTGCCGAGGGATGAGGGATGACAAAGTCGTCAACTTGGTTCCTGGATTTTGGGTTATCCAAGAGGGAATCTTGGTCACTAGCATCTTCGGAATCACGGGAGGCGGTCATGCCGTCCGTGTGATCTATGAGGTCCTCGAGATGAGGAGAGGTATCATTCCTGTCTGTCTTTCGGACAAGAAGATGTTGAGGAGGGGATGATGAACCTGCAAGGCACTCTAATGCTAAATGAAGCAAATGTTTAAAGAGAGAATAGTGAATATTAGGGTTTTGAGTGTAAGAAAGTGATACCTTGCCATTAAGGATATGAGGGTTTATATAGTGATCTTAGGAGGATTCTCATTGGTTGCTATATTTTGGCTAGGATATGCGGATCAACGAAGATAGCTATCTGAGTTGACTAGCTCAAATCGGGCGATGATGCTCGTAACTAGTTGTTATGTCGACCAGAGGAGACATAAGAGGCATAGTCCTTAGCGAGATAATGAACTGATCTTCTCGATATGTGCGGAGCAGAGGATGTCGCGTGGCTAATGGAACAGGAAGGTGGAAGCCCCCAGTGTGTTAATGAAACTCGGTGGATCGTCGCACCTCAAGATGGGGTGACATGCCCGAGAAACATTCAGGCAGTCTAGAACACTAACTTTATTATCAGTATCAACATTCTTAATACATGAAGAGCCCATATAACAGAAAATGATTATGATGACAACATCAATGATAAATTATACAAAAAAATTTAAAAACTCGCATTGCTAAATAAAGACTAATCATAACATCATCCGATAATAAAACAAAAATAATAAAAAAATCAAAAAATAATAGTAGCAACAATAAACTTCACATGTTGTCTTCGATGACGAGTCACTTCTCATTCAATAAATTAAAAAAATGAAAATCCATTGAAACAAAATAAATGATCAACGAAGCTCATCTAAGAAAAAAAATAACAAGAAAGAATTACAATTGGTTACAATTTTAAAGACTTCTTTAATATTTTAAAACTTTATATTATATTTTTTGTACTACGTACTTTTCATTTTTACTTTTCAATTAAATTAAGACTATTTTTTTTGCTAATATTTTTATCTATGTTATATATTTTTTATAATAAATAACATTTGACATAAATAAAATTTTATTTTCTTTCATCAAGTTCTATTATGGCTTGTCCTATTCTAATTTTATATAAAAGGCCTTGAAGACACGAACATCATGCATACATATTGCATTTTGTATGCAAATTTTCATTGTCACATATAAAATGCGGTAACTGTTTACATCATTATTTAATAGACATTTTGTGCAGCTTAGTCATGCCTTCAGAACTATATATTGTGTTAAAAAGAATGAAATGATAATAAACGGTTTAGCTAGGCTTGAAGAGAGTGGTAAGGTGAGAGATTTAAATATAAAGTGTTTTTTCGTCCTAAGGTAATGGATCTTTTTTCTCCACTGTTTAACTATATGATGGATGATTTTCAGTTATATAATTGAATTTTTTCACGTAATATTTTTGTTAAATGAATATTTATATTTTACTTAAGAAATGTGAAGCAAACTAAATGTATTTTTCAATTGTATGGTCGAGTTTTTAATTTTGTTGACATTGGCGAGTATTCTGTGATAAAATACATACAACTTACACATTAAACTTACAAGGTAACTAAGTATTATATTTTTGGGGAAATTATACTCACATCACTCTACTCCCCTAAGATTTATTAATGTTGAAAGAATTCTAGTATATTAAACTAATGTATAGAGGTGCATTTTATCAAAACTTTAGGGTAGACCACCTGGACCACTCTCAAAATAGAGCGGTGATTATTTTTCATTTATCACACTATCCGCATGAAATAGCACGTAAACATAGGAGAACATTAAAATCAATATCAAGATGAATAACATTAAAATCAATATCCAGATGAATAAAGGTTTCGTATTGATTACTCCATCCATTTATTATATATATCACACACTTTGTTTATTGTTTTCTCATCATTTACCACAACATTCTTCAACTGAAACTATTTGTTTAGTTTATTATTTACAATGGATTCGAAAAAATCAATTATCCTCGTCCCAAGCCTCATGGTTTTGGTTCTTCTTTTGTCCTTGGAGGTGTCTGCTAGAGTCCTCACTGAAACATCCTCCAATATCGAAATTGGTGATCTATTCATAATTTTTTCTTAATTAATACCTAATTTTACTTTTTTCATGACCATTTTATAGGAATTTAATATTATTGGTTTCTAATAAATAACATGTCTGTTTTACTTATAAATTATATTTCTAATTATATATTTGCAGAAAATATTGAAAAGCTAAATGGAGGCTACAAAAGCTATCCGGTGAATGGTGAATACAATGTTGTTGTTCGGAGTGTTATGGGTGGTCTGCCTTTTGTTGGTGATATTGGTAATTCTCTTCCTGTTGTTGGTGGTGTTCTTGGCGGGGAAACAAAAATAGACAACACTCGTGACTAATAGCTATATTATCTCCTATGACTCACTTTCTTATAATAATAAATTTCATCAATAATAATGTTGTGCGTAGATCAAGAGCGGGTTTGATAGACAATAGTCTTTGTTGTTATTATATCTATCTTGCCGTTTTATAGAATTTATATTTCTCTAGTGAAACTCATGTATAAATACATCATCACTAAGTATAGTTGATGATGAGTTTAACTTTCAATAAATGTGTTCAATCTACTATCATGTGATATATACATCATTGTTGTTGAGTATTTTCTTTCTTTTAAAGTTTATATCCTAGTGAATCAGATTGTCTATTAAAATACACCAACCATAAAAGTATATTTCTCATATAAATATTTTTCAGTCATAAAAATATACTTCTCATATGGATATTTTGTAGAAGCTTTTTACGTATATTTAAAAAATATGATTTAAGAGAAGGAAAATTGTTATTCTATTAAATTATTCTAATAAATTCTGGAAATATGTTGATGCTTCTAGAGAGCATTCAATTAATACCACATCAACTGAACATATCACAACTACAGTTTAATTTAAATAATGAACCAAATTATTAGAAAATAAATAAATCAATACACAACCAAACGTTAGTTGTGTATTGATATATTTTTGTTAGCAAGATATATTGATAGCAGTACTAAGGGTACTCAATTTCAATTACTAAAAAACAAGAGTTACTCGAGATATAAAAAAATTACAATCCAATTAAAACTCAATCTCAGTTACTAAAGAACAAGAGTTACTCGAGATATAAAAAAGTTACATTCCAATTAATACTTATGACAAATATTTACAAAGGACTATATCAAGTTTCATAAAAATTATATTTGAGATTAGTCATTTCATCGATAAAGGACTACCTCCACACCATCGACGTAATATTCCAAACTGCGCCGAGAATATTCCAAACTTCATTACGGAAAACAATGTCATTGATTAAATTCCAAGGATTTTAACTCACTGGCAACCAAATACATCCTTCCTTAACATCCTAACTTTTTTAGTCTTGCAGAAAAGTTACCAAGTCAAAAATCTAATCTTAAAACTATAATTCCTTAAATCCAGAAAATCAATTCATTCCGGAGCATTTGACCAAAAATCAAAGATAAATCTACAAAAGAAATGAAAATATGTGTAATCTAAAGAAGATTCTTCCTTGGTAACCTGATTTAGAAACACTAGATGTTGAATTTATTAAGAAATTTTACAATTCAAGCCTCTAGAAATGTGATTGAGAGAAGGCTGAAAATATTTCATGCCAAACTGACTTTCATTTTAATTAATTGGTTCAGTGGGACGAATACTTGTGGTGATAAACAAAAAAATATAGTAAAATAAAATAAAGCGATAAAAAAAACACACAATTTAATTGAAATTGCTGGAATCCAATTTTCAACGTAAAAATTGAGTTAGATAATAAAGAAATAAAAAACAAATCCATACATGATGGTTCCAAGACGTGTTAATAATATAATGCAGAAAATGGCTAGTATACTAGTTCTATTTATTGGATAATATGTCTCTTTATCACCACTTATCATCGTAAAAATTACCATTATAAAAGTACGATGATAAGTGATGATGATGAGGCTGATTATCCAATGTCTTGTTGTTATGGAAATTTAAAAATAATCGAAGACAATGATGCATCATAGAATTTAGACCAATAAACTATAATATATATGTAAAAGAGCATGAAACGCACAATTAGACGCATGCAATCATAAAAAAAACAATAGTTTGTTTAATTTGATTTTCAATAATAGTTTTATTTTCATATTATAGACTTCTTCGTCAATTTGAAAGATTATATTTATTTAGGGAGGTGTATGGAAAACATGAAATCTACATATCAAATAATAAACTCTGAGTACTTTCAAGAATGGCTATATATTGTAACCGTGATCAAAGGTCGTTTATTATATACATAATTTGGAGCTGATGGGTTTCGAACCCAATATCTAAGTCTATATATCACAATGGTTTAAAAACCTAACCATTGTAATATGAGGTACGCGTCTTTCCTTTTAATTACGATTTCCAAATCTTGGTAGAAACAATGAACTCACATAGGTAATGGTACCCCTTTTTCAACCATTGTGATAGGGGTTTTCCTTAGTAGTGACGGTTAGTACCAAAAACAATTTTTAAAAAGTTTCACATTCTATCACAATTTTTGTAAACAACCGGCATGGTAAGTTTGACAAATACATATGCAAATTCGGTTGGCCTCATCAAAAAATAGATGTCCTCCATAACCCAATGTTTTACCTAAGATACCATCTCATATCATCTTTAAATGCATCATTGAATCACTGACAAATTTCAAAATAAAATAACTTGTGTGTTTGATTCTTAAGCCAAATTAGGGTTTAGAGTCAAATCTTTCATCAGTACAAGATGTGATCAATTAGGGTTTGATTCTTCACTCATCTCTAGTGATATATCTTCATCAATCATCAACATTTGATCTTCAAATTCCAATCATTTCCTCCAGATCAATCTTTAATTAACCAAATTAGGATTTTGATCGAGGATGATGCATCATTGACTTTTTGCTCAATGCATGACCTAACTGCTAGGAGAATGATCTCTAGATCACCAATGCAATATGTTGACCTAATTTATTGGTTCAAAACATCTCTAATTCCATTGGTTGATTAACAGTGAAATTCTGAATCATCTGAGAAAAACTCAACTATCCAGATCAGTCATACTTTGAATTTTTTTGGTCAACTTTTGAAATTAAAATTTTTCAATCATCAAAGCATTTCATATTATTGATCATAATCATAAAAAATAAAAAAGGTGTGAAAAAGTCAACAAAAAGAAAAACTTGATTTTTCTAAACAGTTAGAAAAATTGACAAATATTTTTATCACTTTTTTCACCATTTTCATGGCCATTTTTAACCTAGATCCATTTTGATTCAAGAAAAACTTTCAACACGAAATTTGTAGATCTTGTTCCAAGCTTTCCAAAATGTCAAAGAACATGAAAAAATATTTTGTGGAGCTAGGGTTTTGAATTTAGACATTATAGGTCCAAAAACTTGCATTATAAGTCATTTTCACAAAATTTCCAAGTCATTTTGCAAAGGATCCTATCTATTTCTCTTATAGAAGCCTAGGTGTCCCAAAGATATTTTGAGTTCATGATTGAAGAAGGATAAGAACACTTGATATTTTTAACCATGGTTCATAATTTTAACCATGTGCATTAAATGATAACATTCCTTTCTTATCCCTTAAGCTCCAAGTTGCAAAAATCTCCAAACTATCTTGCCTGGATTTCCAAACATCTTGGCCTATAAATAGAGGTCCTTGCATAATTTGCAAATCACACCAAAATAACTCCAAGCATGATTTGTCACTTCTTTTTCAGGAAAGATCAGTCGCGGTGGTCCTGATTACGAGCAGGTCTTCTTGGCGAGGGGTTGCGGGAGGTGGTTGTTTTGGGTCTCTGAGGTGGAGACGAGGGACAGATCTTTTCCAGAGCCTCGATGTGTTGCCTCTGCTGTAGGAGGTTGTTGTTGTTATGATTAAGGGGAGAAAAAATAACAGGTAATGTTGGGTCCGCGTTGGTTTGCAGTGGTGCCGAGGGATGACAAGGTCGTCAACTTGGTTCCTGGATTTTGGGTTATCCAAGAGGGAATCTTGGTCACTAGCATCTTCGGAATCACGGGAGGCGGTCATGCCGTCCCTGTGATCTATGAGGTCCTCGAGATGAGGAGAGGTATCATTCTTGTATGTCTTTCGGACAAGAAGATGTTGAAGAGGGGATGATGAACCTGCAAGGCACTCTAATGCTAAATGAAGCAAATGTTTAAAGAGAGAATAATGAATATTAGGGTTTTGAGTTTAAGAAAGTGATACCTTGCCCTTAAGGATATGAGGGTTTATATAGTGATCTTAGGAGGATTCTCATTGGTTGCTATATTTTGGGCTAGGATATGCGGATCAACGAAGATAGCTATCTGAGTTGACTAGCTCAAATCAGGCGATGATGCTCGTAACTAGTTGTTATGTCGACCAGAGGAGACATAAGAGGCATAGTCCTTAGCGAGATAATCAACTGATCTTCTCGATATGTGCGGAGCAGAGGATGTCGCGTGGCTAATGGAACAGGAAGGTGGAAGCCCCCAGTGTGTTATTGAAACTCGGTGGATCGTCGCACCTCAAGACGGGGTGACATGCCCGAGAAACATTCAGGCAGTCTAGAACACTAACTTTATTAACAGTATCAACATTCTTAATACATGAAGAGCCCAAATAACAGAAAATGATTATGATGACAACATCAATGATAAATTATACAAAACAATTTAAAAACTCGCATTGCTAAATAAAGACTAATCATAACATCATCCGATAATAAAACAAAAATAATAAAAAAAATCAAAAAATAATAGTAGCAACAATAAACTTCACATGTTATTTTTGATGACGAGTTACTTCTCATTCAATAAATTAAAAAAATGAAAATCCATTGAAACAAAATAAATGATCAACGAAGCTCATCTAAGAAAAAAAATAACAAGAAAGAATTAGAATTGGTTACAATTTTAAAGACTTCTTTAATATTTTAAAACTTTATATTATATTTTTTGTACTACGTACTTTTCATTTTTACTTTTCAATTAAATTAAGACTATTTTTTTTGCTAATATTTTTATCTATGTTATATATTTTTTATAATAAATAACATTTGACATAAATAAAATTTTATTTTCTTTCATCAAGTTCTATTATGGTTTGTCCTATTCTAATTTTATATAAAAGCCCTTGAAGACACAAACATCATGCATACATATTGCATTTTGTATGCAAATTTTCATTGTCACATATAAAATGCGGTAACTGTTTACATTATTATTTAATAGACATTTTGTGCAGCTTAGTCATGCCTTCAGAACTAGATATTGTGTTAAAAAGAATGAAATGATAATAAACGGTTTAGCTAGGCTTGAAGAGAGTGGTAAGGTGAGAGATTTAAATATAAAGTGTTTTTTCGTCCTAAGGTAATGGGTCTTTTTTCTACACTATTTAACTATATGATGGATGATTTTCAGTTATATAATTGAATTTTTTCACGTAATATTTTTGTTAAATGAATATTTATATTTTACTTAAGAAATGTGAAGCAAACTAAATGTATTTTTCAATTGTATGGTCGAGTTTTTAATTTTGTTGACATATATTGGCGAGTATTGTGTGATAAAATACATACAACTTACACATTAAACTTACAAGGTAACTAAGTATTATATTTTTGGGGAAATTATACTCACATCACTCTACACCCCTAAGATTTATTAATGTTGAAAGAATTCTAGTATATTAAACTAATGTATAGAGGTGAATTTTATCAAAACTTTAGGGTAGACCACCTGTACCACTCTTAAAATAGAGCGGGGATTATTTTGCATTTATCACACTATCCGCATGAAATAGCACGTAAACATAAGAGAACATTAAAATCAATATCAAGATGAATAACATTAAAATCAATATCCAGATGAATAAAGGTCTTGTATTGATTACTCCATCCATTTATTATATATATCACACACTTTGTTTATTGTTTTCTAATCATTTACCACAACATTCTTCAACTGAAACTATTTGTGTAGTTCATTATTTACAATGGATTCGAAAAAATCAATTATCCTCATCCCAAGCCTCCTGGTTTTGGTTCTTCTTTTCTCCTTGGAGGTGTCTGCTAGAGTCCTCACTGCAACATCCTCCAATATCAAAATTGGTGATCTATTCATGATTTTTTCTTAATTAATACCTAATTTTACTTTTTTCATGACCATTTTATAGGAATTTAATATTATTGGTTTCTAATAAATAACATGTCTGTTTTACTTATAAATTATATTTCTAATTATATATTTGCAGAAAATATTGAAAAGCTAAATGGAGGCTACAAAAGTTATCCGGTGAGTGGTGAATACAATGTTGTTGTTCGGAGTGTTATGGGTGGTCTGCCTTTTGTTGGTGATATTGGTAATGCTCTTCCTTTTGTTGGTGATATTGGTAATTCTCTTCCTGTTGTTGGTGGTCGTCTTGGCAGGGAAACAAAAATAGACAACACTCGTGACTAATAGCTATATTATCTCCTATGACTCACTTTCTTATAATAATAAATTTCATCAATAATAATGTTGTGCGTAGATCAAGAGCGGGTTTGATAGACAATAGTCTTTGTTGTTATTATATCTATCTTGCCGTTTTACAGAATTTATATTTCTCTAGTGAAACTCATGTATAAATACATCATCACTAAGTATAGTTGATGATGAGTTTAACTTTCAATAAATGTGTTCAATCTACTATCATGTGATATATAGATCATTGTTGTTGAGTATTTTCTTTCTTTTAAAGTTTATATCCTAGTGAATCAGATTGTCTATTAAAATACACCAACCATAAAAGTATATTTCTCATGTAAATATTTTCCAGTCATAAAAATATACTTCTCATATGGATATTTTGTAGAAGCTTTTTACGTATATTTAAAAATATATGATTTAAGAGAAGGAAAATTGTTATTCTATTAAATTATTCTAATAAATTCTTGAAATATGTTGATGCTTTTAGAGAGCCTTCAATTAATACCACATCAACTGAACATATCACAACTACAGTTTAATTTAAATAATGAACCAAATTATTAGAAAATAAATAAATCAATACACAACCAAATGTTAGTTATGTATTGATATATTTTTGTTAACAAGATATATTGATAGCAGTACTATGGGTACTCAATTTCAATTACTAAAAACCAAGAGTTACTGGAGATATAAAAAAATTACAATCCAATTAAAACTCAATCTCAGTTACTAAAGAACAAGAGTTACTCGAGATATAAAAAAGTTACATTCCAATTAATACTTATGACAAATATTTACAAAGGACTATATCAAGTTTCATAAAAATTATATTTGAGATTAGTCATTTCATCGATAAAGGACTACCTCCACACCATCGACGTAATATTCCAAACTGCGCCGAGAATATTCCAAACTTCATTACGGAAAACAATGTCATTGATTAAATTCCAAGGATTTTAACTCACTGGCAACCAAATACAACCTTCCTTAACATCCTAACTTTTTTAGTCTTGCAGAAAAGTTACCAAGTCAAAAATCTAATCTTAAAACTATAATTCCTTAACTCCAGAAAATCAATTCATTCCGGAGCATTTGACCAAAAATCAAAGATAAATCTACAAAAGAAATGAAAATATGTGTAATCTAAAGAAGATTCTTCCTTGGTAACCTGATTTAGAAACACTAGATGTTGAATTTATTAAGAAATTTTACAATTCAAGCCTCTAGAAATGTGATCGAGAGAAGGCTGAAAATATTTCATGCCCAACTGACTTTCATTTAAATTAATTCGTTCAGTGGGACGAATACTTGTGGTGATAAAGAAAAAAATATAGTAAAATAAAATAAAGCAATAAAAAAAACACACAATCTAATTGGAATTGCTGGAATCAAATTTTCAACGTAAAAATTGAGTTAGTAATAATGAAATAAAAAACAAATCCATACATGGATGGTTCCAAGACGTGTTAATAATATAATGCATAAAAGGGCTAGTATACTAGTTCTATTTATTGGATAATATGTCTCTTATCACCACTTATCATCGTAAAATTACCATTATAAAAGGATGATAAGTGATGATGATGAGGCTGATTATCCAATGTCTTGTTGTTATGGAAATTTAAATATAATCGAAGACAATGATGCATCATAGGATTTAGACCAATAAACCATAATATATATGTAAAAGAGCATGAAACGCACAATTAGACGCATGCAATCATAAAAAAAAACAATAGTTTGTTTAATTTGATTTTCAATAATAGTTTTATTTTCATATTATAGACTTCTTCGTCAATTTGAAAGATTATATTTATTTAGGGAGGTGTATGGAAAACAAGAAATCTACATATCAAATAATAAACTCTGGGTACTTTCAAGAATGGTTATATATTGTAACCGTGATCAAAGGTCGTTTATTATATACATAATTTGGAGCTGATGGGTTTCGAACCCAATATCTAAGTCTATATATCACAATGGTTTAAAACCTAACCATTGTGATATGAGGTCTCTTTCCTTTTAATTACGATTTCCAAATCTTGGTAGAAACAATGAACTCACATAGGTAATGGTACCCTTTTCAACCGTTGTGAGAGGGGTTTTCCTTAGTAGTGACGGTTAGTACCAAAAACAATTTTTAAAAAGTTTCACATTCTATCACAATTTTTGTAAACAACCGGCATGATAAGTTTGACAAATACATATGCAAATTCGGTTGGCCTCATCAAAAAATAGATGTCCTGCATAACCCAAGTTTTTTACCTAAGATACCATCTCATATCATCTTTAAATGCATCATTGAATCACTGACAAATTTCAAAATAAAATAACTTGTGTGTTTGATTCTTAAGCCAAATTAGGGTTTAGAGTCAAATCTTTCATCCGTACAAGATGTGATCAATTAGGGTTTGAGTCTTCACTCATCTCTAGTGATATATCTTCATCAATCATCAACATTTGATCTTCAAATTCCAATCATTTCCTCCAGATCAATCTTTAATTGACTAAATTAGGATTTTGATCGAGGATGATGCATCATTGACTTTTTGCTCAATGCATGACCTAACTGCTTGGAGAATTATCTCAAGATCACCAATGCAATATGTTGACCTAATTTATTGGTTCAAAACATCTCTAATTCCATTGGTTGATTAACAGTGAAATTCTGAATCATCTGAGAAAAACTCAACTATCCAGATCAGTCATACTTTGAATTTTTTTGGTCAACTTTTGAAATTAAAATTTTTCAATCATCAAAGCATTTCATATTATTGATCATAATCATAAAAAATAAAAAAGGTGTGAAAAAGTCAACAAAAAGAAAAACTTGATTTTTCTAAAGAGTTAGAAAAATTGCCAAATGTTTTTATCACTTTTTTCACCATTTTCATGGCCATTTTTAACCTAGATCCATTTTGACTCAAGAAAAACTTTCAACACGAAATTTGTAGATCTTGTTCCAAGCTTTCCAAAATGTCAAAGAACATGAAAAAATATTTTGTGGAGCTAGGGTTTTGAATTTAGACATTATAGGTCCAAAAACTTGCATTATAAGTCATTTTCACAAAATTTCCAAGTCATTTTGCAAAGGATCCTATCTATTTCTCTTATAGAAGCCTAGGTGTCCCAAAGATATTTTGAGTTCATGATTGAAGAAGGATAAGAACACTTGATATTTTTAACCATGGTTCATAATTTTAAGCATGTGCATTAAATGATAACATTCCTTTCTTATCCCTTAAGCTCCAAGTTGCAAAAATCTCCAAACTATCTTGCCTGGCTTTCCAAACATCTTGGCCTATAAATAGAGGTCCTTGCATAATTTTCAAATCACACCAAAATAACTCCAAGCTTGATTTGTCACTTCTTTTTCAGGAAAGATCAGTCGTGGTGGTCCTGATTACGAGCAGGTCTTCTTGGCGAGGGGTTGCCGGAGGTGGTCGTTTTAGGTCTCTGAGGTGGAGACGAGGGACAGATCTTTTCCAGAGCCTCGATGCGTTGCCCCTGTTGTAGGAGGAGGTTGTTGTTATGTTTAAGGGCATAAAAAATAAAAGCTAATGTTGATCCCGCGTTGGTTTGCAGTGGTGCCAAGGCTGAGGGATGACAAGGTCGTCAACTTGGTTCTTGGATTTTGGGTTATCCAAGAGGGAATCTTGGTCACTAGCATCTTCGGAATCACAGGAGGCGGTCATGTCGTCCCTGTGATCTATGAGGTCCTCGAGATGAGGAGAGGTATCATTCCTGTCTGTCTTTCGGACAAGAAGATGTTGAGGAGGGGATGAGGAACCTGCAAGGCACTCTAATGCTAAATGAAGCAAATGTTTAAAGAGAGAATAGTGAATATTAGGGTTTTGAGTGTAAGAAAGTGATACCTTGCCCTTAAGGATATGAGGGTTTATCTAGTGATCTTAGGAGGATTCCCATTGGTTGCTATATTTTGGGCTAGGATATGCGGATCAACGAATATAGCTATCTGAGTTGACTAGCTCAAATCGGGCGATGATGTTCGTAACTAGTTGTTATGTCGACCAGAGGAGACATAAGAGGCATAGTCCTTAGCGAGATAATCAATTGATCTTCTCGATATGTGCGGAGCAGAGGATGTCGCGTGGCTAATGGAACAGGTAGGTGGAACCCCCTAGTGTGTTATTGAAACTCGGTGGATCGTCGCACCTCAAGATGGGGTGACATGCCCGAGAAACATTCAGGCAATCCAGAACACTAACTTTATTAACATCAACATTCTTAATACATGAAGAGCCCATATAACAAAACATGATAATGATGACAACATCAATGATAAATTATACAAAAAAATTTAAAAACTCGCATTGCTAAATAAAGACTAATCACAACATCATCCAATAATAAAATAAAAATAATAAAAAAATTCAAAAATAATAGTAGCAACAATAAACTTCACATGTTGTCTTTGATGACGAGTCACTTCACATTCAATAAATAAAAAAAATGAAAATCCATTAAAACAAAATAAAGGATCAACGAAGGCTCATCTAAGAAAAAAAAATAACAAGAAAGAATGAAAATTGGTTACAATTTTAAAGACTTCTTTAATATTTTAAAACTTTATATTATATTTTTTGTACTACGTACTTTTCATTATTACTTTTCAATTAAATTAAGACTATTTTTTTTGCTAATATTTTTATCTATGTTATATATTTTTTATAATAAATAAAATTTGTCGTAAATAAAATTTTATTTTCTTTCGTCAAGTTCTATTATGCGCTTGTCCTATTCTAATTTTATAAAAAAGGTCTTGAAGACACAAACATCATGCATACATATTGCATTTTGTATGCAAATTTTCATTGTTACATATAAAATGCGGTAACTGTTTACATCATTAATTAATAGACATTTTGTGCAGCTTAGTCATGCCTTCAGAACTAGATATTGTGTTAAAAAGAATGAAATGATAATAAACGGCTTAGCTAGGCTAGAAGAGGGTAGTAAGGTGAGAGATTTAAAAATAAAGTGTTTCTTCGTCCTAAGGTAATGGATCTTTTTTCTCCACTGTTTAACTATATGATGGATGATTTTCAGTTATATAATTGAATTTTTTCACGTAATATTTTTGTTAAATGAATATTTATATTTTACTTAAGAAATGTCAAGCAAACTAAATGTACTTTTCAATTGTATGGTCGAGTTTTTAATTTTGTTGACATATGCGAGTATTGTGTTATAAAATATATACAACTTACACATTAAACTTACAAGGTAACTAAGTATTATATTTTTGGGGAAATTATACTCACATCACTCTACTCCCCTAAGATTTATTAATGTTGAAAGAATTCTAGTATATTAAACTAATGTATAGAGGTGTATTTTATCAAAACTTTAGGGTAGACCACCTGTACCACTCTCAAAATAGTGCAGGGATTATTTTGCATTTATCACACTACCCGCATGAGATAGCACGTAAACATAGGAGAACATTTAAATCAATATCAAGATGAATAACATTAAAATCAATATCCAGATGAATAAAGGTTTCGTATTGATTACTCCATCCATTTATTATATATATCACACACTTTGTTTATTGTTTTCTCATCATTTACCACAACATTCTTCAACTGAAACTATTTGTTTAGTTCATTATTTACAATGGATTCGAAAAAATCAATTATCCTCATCCCAAGCCTTCTGGTTTTTGTTCTTCTTTTCTCCTTGGAGGTGTCTGCTAGAGTCCCCACTGAAACATCCTCCAATATCAAAATTGGTGATCTATTCATAATTTTTTCTTAATTAATACCTAATTTTACTTTTTTCGTGACCATTTTATAGGAATTTAATATCATTCGTTTCTAATGAATAACATGTCTATTTTACTTATAAATTATATTTCTAATTATATATTTGCAGAAAATATTGAAAAGCTAAATGGAGGCAACAAACGCTATCCAGTGAATGGTGAAGACAATGTTGTTGTTCGGAGTGTTATTGGTGGTCTGCCTGTTGATGGTGGTATTGGTAAATCTCTTCCTGTTGGTGGTGGTATTGGTAAATCTCTTCCTATTGTTGGTGGTGTTCTTGGCGGTGTTCTTGGCGGAGAAACAAAAATAGACAACACTCGTGACTAATAGCTATATTATCTCCTATGACTCACTTTCTTATAATAATAAATTTCATCAATAATAATGTTGTGCATAGATCAAGAGCGGGTTTGATAGACAATAGTCTTTGTTGCTATTATATCTATCTTGCCGTTTTATAGAATTTATATTTCTCTAGTGAAACTCATGTATAAATACATCATCACTAAGTATAGTTGATGATGAGTTTAACTTTCAATAAATGTGTTCAATCTACTATCATGTGATATATAGATAATTGTTGTTGAGTATTTTCTTTCTTTTAAAGTTTATATCCTAGTGAATCAGATTGTCTATTAAAATACACCAACCATAAAAATATATTTCTCATATAAATATTTTCCAGTCATAAAAATATACTTCTCATATGAATATTTTGTAGAAGCTTTTTACGTATGTTTAAAAATATATGATTTAAGAGAAGGAAAATTGTTATTCTATTAAATTATTCTTATAAATTCTGGAAATATGTTAATGCTTCTAGAGAGCCTTCAATTAATACCACATCAACTGAACATATCACAACTACAGTTTAATTTAAATAATGAACCAAATTATTAGAAAATAAATAAATCAATACACAACCAAATGTTAGTTATGTATTGATATATTTTTGTTAACAAGATATATTGATAGCAGTACTATGGGTACTCAATTTCAATTACTAAAAACCAAGAGTTACTGGAGATATAAAAAAATTACAATCCAATTAAAACTCAATCTCAGTTACTAAAGAACAAGAGTTACTCGAGATATAAAAAAGTTACATTCCAATTAATACTTATGACAAATATTTACAAAGGACTATATCAAGTTTCATAAAAATTATATTTGAGATTAGTCATTTCATCGATAAAGGACTACCTCCACACCATCGACGTAATATTCCAAACTGCGCCGCTGCGCCGAGAATATTCCAAACTTCATTACGGAAAACAATGTCATTGATTAAATTCCAAGGATTTTAACTCACTGGCAACCAAATACAACCTTCCTTAACATCCTAACTTTTTTAGTCTTGCAGAAAAGTTACCAAGTCAAAAATCTAATCTTAAAACTATAATTCCTTAACTCCAGAAAATCAATTCATTCCGGAGCATTTGACCAAAAATCAAAGATAAATCTACAAAAGAAATGAAAATATGTGTAATCTAAAGAAGATTCTTCCTTGGTAACCTGATTTAGAAACACTAGATGTTGAATTTATTAAGAAATTTTACAATTCAAGCCTCTAGAAATGTGATTGAGAGAAGGCTGAAAATATTTCATGCCAAACTGACTTTCATTTAAATTAATTCGTTCAGTGGGACGAATACTTATGGTGATAAAGAAAAAAATATAGTAAAATAAAATAAAGCAATAAAAAAAACACACAATCTAATTGGAATTGCTGGAATCAAATTTTCAACGTAAAAATTGAGTTAGATAATAATGAAATAAAAAACAAATCCATACATGGATGGTTCCAAGACGTGTTAATAATATAATGCATAAAAGGGCTAGTATACTAGTTCTATTTATTGGATAATATGTCTCTTTATCACCACTTATCATCGTAAAAATTACCATTATAAAAGTACGATGATAAGTGATGATGATGAGGCTGATTATCCAATGTCTTGTTGTTATGGAAATTTAAATATAATCGAAGACAATAATGCATCATAGGATTTAGACCAATAAACCATAATATATATGTAAAAGAGCATGAAACGCACAATTAGACGCATGCAATCATAAAAAAAAACAATAGTTTGTTTAATTTGATTTTCAATAATAGTTTTATTTTCATATTATAGACTTCTTCGTCAATTTGAAAGATTATATTTATTTAGGGAGGTGTATGGAAAACAAGAAATCTACATATCAAATAATAAACTCTGGGTACTTTCAAGAATGGTTATATATTGTAACCGTGATCAAAGGTCGTTTATTATATACATAATTTGGAGCTGATGGGTTTCGAACCCAATATCTAAGTCTATATATCACAATGGTTTAAAAACCTAACCATTGTGATATGAGGTACGCGTCTTTCCTTTTAATTACGATTTCCAAATCTTGGTAGAAACAATGAACTCACATAGGTAATGGTACCTTTTCAACCGTTGTGAGAGGGGTTTTCCTTAGTAGTGACGGTTAGTACCAAAAACAATTTTTAAAAAGTTTCACATTCTATCACAATTTTTGTAAACAACCGGCATGATAAGTTTGACAAATACATATGCAAATTCGGTTGGCCTCATCAAAAAATAGATGTCCTGCATAACCCAAGTTTTTTACCTAAGATACCATCTCATATCATCTTTAAATGCATCATTGAATCACTGACAAATTTCAAAATAAAATAACTTGTGTGTTTGATTCTTAAGCCAAATTAGGGTTTAGAGTCAAATCTTTCATCCGTACAAGATGTGATCAATTAGGGTTTGAGTCTTCACTCATCTCTAGTGATATATCTTCATCAATCATCAACATTTTATCTTCAAATTCCAATCATTTCCTCCAGATCAATCTTTAATTGACTAAATTAGGATTTTGATCGAGGATGATGCATCATTGACTTTTTGCTCAATGCATGACCTAACTGCTTGGAAAATGATCTCAAGATCACCAATGCAATATGTTGACCTAATTTAATAGTTCAAAACATCTCTAATTCCATTGGTTGATTAACAGTGAAATTCTGAATCATCTGAGAAAAACTCAACTATCCAGATCAGTCATACTTTGAATTTTTTTGGTCAACTTTTGAAATTAAAATTTTTCAATCATCAAAGCATTTCATATTATTGATCATAATCATAAAAAATAAAAAAGGTGTGAAAAAGTCAACAAAAAGAAAAACTTGATTTTTCTAAACAGTTAGAAAAATTGACAAATATTTTTATCACTTTTTTCACCATTTTCATGGCCATTTTTAACCTAGATCCATTTTGACTCAAGAAAAACTTTCAACACGAAATTTGTAGATCTTGTTCCAAGCTTTCCAAAATGTCAAAGAACATGAAAAAATATTTTGTGGAGCTAGGGTTTTGAATTTAGACATTATAGGTCCAAAAACTTGCATTATAAGTCATTTTCACAAAATTTCCAAGTCATTTTGCAAAGGATCCTATCTATTTCTCTTATAGAAGCCTAGGTGTCCCATAGATATTTTGAGTTCATGATTGAAGAAGGATAAGAACACTTGATATTTTTAACCATGGTTCATAATTTTAACCATGTGCATTAAATGATAACATTCCTTTCTTATCCCTTAAGCTCCAAGTTACAAAAATCTCCAAACTATCTTGCCTGGCTTTCCAAACATCTTGGCCTATAAATAGAGGTCCTTGCATAATTTTCAAATCACACCAAAATAACTCCAAGCTTGATTTGTCACTTCTTTTTCAGGAAAGATCAGTCGTGGTGGTCCTGATTACGAGCAGGTCTTTTTGGCGAGGGGTTGCAGGAGGTGGTCGTTTTAGGTCTCTGAGGTGGAGACGAGGGACAGATCTTTTCCAGAGCCTCGATGCGTTGCCCCTGTTGTAGGAGGAGGTTGTTGTTATGTTTAAGGGCATAAAAAATAAAATCTAATGTTGATCCCGCGTTGGTTTGCAGTGGTGCCAAGGCTGAGGGATGACAAGGTCGTCAACTTGGTTCTTGGATTTTGGGTTATCCAAGAGGGAATCTTGGTCACTAGCATCTTCGGAATCACAGGAGGCGGTCATGTCGTCCCTGTGATCTATGAGGTCCTCGAGATGAGGAGAGGTATCATTCCTGTCTGTCTTTCGGACAAGAAGATGTTGAGGAGGGGATGAGGAACCTGCAAGGCACTCTAATGCTAAATGAAGCAAATGTTTAAAGAGAGAATAGTGAATATTAGGGTTTTGAGTGTAAGAAAGTGATACCTTGCCCTTAAGGATATGAGGGTTTATCTAGTGATCTTAGGAGGATTCCCATTGGTTGCTATATTTTGGGCTAGGATATGCGGATCAACGAATATAGCTATCTGAGTTGACTAGCTCAAATCGGGCGATGATGTTCAAACTAGTTGTTATGTCGACCGAGGAGACATAAGAGCATAGTCCTTAGCGAGATAATCAATTGATCTTCTCGATATGTGCGAGCAGAGGATGTCGCGTGGCTAATGGAACAGGTAGGTGGAACCCCCTAGTGTGTTATTGAAACTCGGTGGATCGTCGCACCTCACGATTCGGTGACATGCCCGAGAAACATTCAGGCAGTCCAGAACACTAACTTTATTAACATCAATATTCTTAATACATGAAGAGCCCATATAACAAAACATGATTATGATGACAACATCAATGATAAATTATACAAAAAAATTTAAAAACTCGCATTGCTAAATAAAGACTAATCACAACATCATCCAATAATAAAATAAAAATAATAAAAAAATCAAAAAATAATAGTAGCAACAATAAACTTCACATGTTGTCTTTGATGACGAGTCACTTCTCATTCAATAAATAAAAAAAATGAAAATCCATTAAAACAAAATAAAGGATCAACGAAGACTCATCTAAGAAAAAAAAAATAACAAGAAAGAATTAAAATTGGTTACAATTTTAAAGACTTCTTTAATATTTTAAAACTTTATATTATATTTTTTGTACTACGTACTTTTCATTATTACTTTTCAATTAAATTAAGACTATTTTTTTTGCTAATATTTTTATCTATGTTATATATTTTTTATAATAAATAAAATTTGTCGTAAATAAAATTTTATTTTCTTTCGTCAAGTTCTATTATGCGCTTGTCCTATTCTAATTTTATAAAAAAGGTCTTGAAGACACAAACATCATGCATACATATTGCATTTTGTATGCAAATTTTCATTGTTACATATAAAATGCGGTAACTGTTTACATCATTAATTAATAGACATTTTGTGCAGCTTAGTCATGCCTTCAGAACTAGATATTGTGTTAAAAGAATGAAATGATAATAAACGGCTTAGCTAGGCTAGAAGAGGGTAGTAAGGTGAGAGATTTAAAAATAAAGTGTTTCTTCGTCCTAAGGTAATGGATCTTTTTTCACCACTGTTTAACTATATGATGGATGATTTTCAGTTATATAATTGAATTTTTTCACGTAATATTTTTGTTAAATGAATATTTATATTTTACTTAAGAAATGTCAAGCAAACTAAATGTACTTTTCAATTGTATGGTCGAGTTTTTAATTTTGTTGACATATGCGAGTATTGTGTTATAAAATATATACAACTTACACATTAAACTTACAAGGTAACTAAGTATTATATTTTTGGGGAAATTATACTCACATCACTCTACTCCCCTAAGATTTATTAATGTTGAAAGAATTCTAGTATATTAAACTAATGTATGGAGGTGTATTTTATCAAAACTTTAGGGTAGACCACCTGTACCACTCTCAAAATAGTGCAGGGATTATTTTGCATTTATCACACTACCCGCATGAGATAGCACGTAAACATAGGAGAACATTTAAATCAATATCAAGATGAATAACATTAAAATCAATATCCAGATGAATAAAGGTTTCGTATTGATTACTCCATCCATTTATTATATATATCACACACTTTGTTTATTGTTTTCTCATCATTTACCACAACATTCTTCAATTGAAACTATTTGTTTAGTTCATTATTTACAATGGATTCGAAAAAATCAATTATCCTCATCCCAAGCCTCCTGGTTTTTGTTCTTCTTTTCTCCTTGGAGGTGTCTGCTAGAGTCCCCACTGAAACATCCTCCAATATCAAAATTGGTGATCTATTCATAATTTTTTCTTAATTAATACCTAATTTTACTTTTTTCGTCACCATTTTATAGGAATTTAATATCATTCGTTTCTAATGAATAACATGTCTATTTTACTTATAAATTATATTTCTAATTATATATTTGCAGAAAATATTGAAAAGCTAAATTGAGGCAACAAACGCTATCCAGTGAATGGTGAAGACAATGTTGTTGTTCGGAGTGTTATTGGTGGTCTGCCTGTTGTTGGTAGTATTGGTAAATCTCTTCCTGTTGGTGGTGGTATTGGTAAATCTCTTCCTATTGTTGGTGGTGTTCTTGGCGGAGAAACAAAAATAGACAACACTCGTGACTAATAGCTATATTATCTCCTATGACTCACTTTCTTATAATAATAAATTTCATCAATAATAATGTTGTGCATAGATCAAGAACGGGTTTGATAGACAATAGTCTTTGTTGCTATTATATCTATCTTGCCGTTTTATAGAATTTATATTTCTCTAGTGAAACTCATGTATAAATACATCATCACTAAGTATAGTTGATGATGAGTTTAACTTTCAATAAATGTGTTCAATCTACTAGCATGTGATATATAGATAATTGTTGTTGAGTATTTTCTTTCTTTTAAAGTTTATATCCTAGTGAATCAGATTGTCTATTAAAATACACCAACCATAAAAATATATTTCTCATATAAATATTTTCCAGTCATAAAAATATACTTCTCATATGAATAATTTGTAGAAGCTTTTTACGTATGTTTAAAAATATATGATTTAAGAGAAGGAAAATTGTTATTCTATTAAATTATTCTAATAAATTCTTGAAATATGTTGATGCTTTTAGAGAGCCTTCAATTAATACCACATCAACTGAACATATCACAACTACAGTTTAATTTAAATAATGAACCAAATTATTAGAAAATAAATAAATCAATACACAACCAAATGTTAGTTATGTATTGATATATTTTTGTTAACAAGATATATTGATAGCAGTACTATGGGTACTCAATTTCAATTACTAAAAACCAAGAGTTACTGGAGATATAAAAAAATTACAATCCAATTAAAACTCAATCTCAGTTACTAAAGAACAAGAGTTACTCGAGATATAAAAAAGTTACATTCCAATTAATACTTATGACAAATATTTACAAAGGACTATATCAAGTTTCATAAAAATTATATTTGAGATTAGTCATTTCATCGATAAAGGACTACCTCCACACCATCGACGTAATATTCCAAACTGCGCCGAGAATATTCCAAACTTCATTACGGAAAACAATGTCATTGATTAAATTCCAAGGATTTTAACTCACTGGCAACCAAATACAACCTTCCTTAACATCCTAACTTTTTTAGTCTTGCAGAAAAGTTACCAGGTCAAAAAACTAATCTTTAAAACTATAATTCCTTAAATCCAGAAAATCAATTCATTCCGGAGCATTTGACCAAAAATCAAAGATAAATCTACAAAAGAATTGAAAATATGTGTAATCTAAAGAAGATTCTTCCTTGGTAACCTGATTTAGAAACACTAGATGTTGAATTTATTAAGAAATTTTACAATTCAAGCCTCTAGAAATGCGATTGAGAGAAGGCTGAAAATCTTTCATGCCAAACTAACTTTCATTTAAATTAATTGGTTCAGTGGGATGAATACTTGTGGTGATAAACAAAAAAATATAGTAAAATAAAATAAAGCAAAAAAAACCACACAATCTAATTGAAATTGCCAGAATCCAATTTTCAACGTAAAAATTGAGGTAGATAATAATGAAATAAAAAAAAATCCATACATGGATGGTTCCAAGACGTGTTAATAATATAATGCATAAATTGGCTAGTATACTAGTTCTATTTATCGTATAATATGTCTCTTTATCACCACTTATCATCGTAAAAATTACCATTATAAAAGTACGATGATAAGTGATGATGATGAGACTGATTATCCAATGTCTTGTTGTTATGGAAATTTAAATATAATCAAAGACAATGATGCATCATAGGACTTAGACCAATAAACCATAATATATATGTAAAAGAGCATGAAATGCACAGTTAGACGCATGCAATGATCATAAAAAAACAATAGTTTGTTTAATTTGATTTTCAATAATAGTTTTATTTTCATATTATAGACTTCTTCGTCAATTTGAAAGATTATATTTATTTAGGGAGGTGTATGGAAAACAAGAAATCTACATATCAAATAATAAACTCTGGGTACTTTCAAGAATGGTTATATATTGTAACCGTGATCAAAGGTCGTTTATTATATACATAATTTGGAGCTGATGGGTCTCGAACCCAATATCTAAGTCTATATATCGCAATGGCACTACAACATTTGTTGTCTTTGGCAACACTTTTTTAGGTAACATGTAGAAATTGTTGCCTTAAATTATATAGGCAACGATTTACGATTGTTGTAAAAAATATGTTTGCAACCCTTGATAATCGTTGCCTAAAATACTTTAGGGGACGTTTATGGAGCGAGACTCTATTATTTTTTTGCCAACTGTTGTTAATTGTGCCCTTAACTGCTTTTGAGGACGATTTTAGAGCGTTAAAATATTATTTTTTTAGCAATGTTTGACAATTGTCCCCAAAAATATTTTTGGGAACATTTTTAGATTGTCACATTAGTTCTAATAAAATAAAAAATAAAAAAATTTTAGATTGTTAAACAGAAAATAAAAAATTTTAAACAAATATTTTAAACATTCTAAACAAATATTTAAACAGAAAATATTTTTCATTAATCCTAATATTTAAACAAATATTCTAAACAAATATTTCTCTAAACATTCTAAACAAATATTTTTCATTAAACAGAAAATAAAAAAATTTCTAAGACATGATAGGAATTTTCTAAGACCTCTCAATTGTCATCAGTCTTATTAAAAAAAATTAAAAATTGAAAAAAGAAAACAAGCAGAAAACGAAACCCGCGAGCTAGGTATCGATTCTCCTTCTTCGTCGTTCACACATTCCGCCGCCTACCTAGCTAACAGTGTCGCGCTCTCATCCGCTTCGTCCTTCATCCGCTCCGTAAATCCGCAACAACCTCCCTCCGCTGCCCTATTTCCCTCGTCGCGACGCTATCCTTTCACTCCAGCAGCCTTCGTTCCGCCTTCAACATCACCGTTCTCACCACTGCAAGCTCCATCAAATCTCGCTCATACGCCATAACACCTTCTTCTTTCCCAAAGTCACTCCGCCGACTCGGTTGAGGTAAGTCGCATCACTTTCATCTTCTTTTTAGTTGAGTGTTATACTTTTTGTACTTTATGTGGAATCGATTGATTCATTGTTATAATCTGAATCGATTTCATGTTTTATGTCGTGGGCAGAGGGTTATGTGTTCGAATTTGGTTTGCGTGAGGACGATATTTGTATTATTGTGCAAAGGACGATATAGTGTCGAGTTACACTCATTCTTGCGGCTTCAAGGACAAGCTAATGATTTCAAAATCCATATAAGTGGTTCGAATATATTTACTTCATAAGGTTTATTTTCGATCTCTGCGTTCATTTTTCATGGGTATTGATTTCCATATTAAGTATTAATATAGTTTCTCGCCAACTATGTCTCAAGATTGATGCTTTTCTCGAGTTGTTAAGAATCTTGACTTCTCATGTCATCCTGTATGTATCTATCTAATCACCGATACCTTTGTTGTTATTAGTCGACCCCTATTCGGAAAGGAAAATGTACCCTCATATTGTGATGCGGTAATTGCTCATTGGTTTATGTTTTACCAATTTAGGTGATAATTATTGTGTTCTTCGCTAACATTGATTTGCTCATTTCGTATAGTTCAAACGATGATGTGGTTCAAAGTGAATTGGCATTAAGCGAAGATCTCTATAATTCTAAATACAAAGACAAGTTAGAGCTGTCTTATAAGGTATTTCTTAAGGTGATTTGTTGATATACAACCCTCTGTTCCTTGAGGGCTGCTTGGGAAAACATGAAACATTATGTTTTTATTTGATTGACCAATGTGGCAATTTGGTAAACTATGGGTCGATGTGATGCAATGCAATACTTGATACTTTTCATTTAAAATTCAATAATCGGGGCTCATCCATGAAGTGTTCACCACAATATTACGTGGTTTGTCTGTGGCAAAGTCACCAAGCACGGAAAGTTTAGGAGTTGTCAAGATGGTTATCTTGTAAAATCATCTCTGAAAGAAGATGGAATTGTATCCCTTGAGAAGAGCTTCTTCTTTCTACCTAAACCTCCCACTCTTATTACTCATGAAGAGGTAAAGTTGAGTTACATTTCTTGATGATAACCAGTTATTAGATATTGGTTGACCGCATATGATATCATCCATTAGAGGTTTTGATTGTTTCATTGTTTCACTAGATTGACTATGTGGAATTTGAGCGACATCTTTGTCGGTGGTTCAAATATGCATTATTTTGACCTTCTTATCGACTTAAATCGAGCAAGAGCATCTCTTCCGTAATATTCAAAGAAATGAGTACCACAATTTGTATGGTTTTATCAGGTAAAGCTTACCTCGTAGCCAAATTTTACTCGGCAACTGCTTGTTTCTCATATAACGATTCATTTCTTACCTAATCATGCAGTTCAAAGGGATTGAAAATTATGAATTTAGGAGATGCCCAACCATCCACTGGTGTAGCTAAGGTTCTTGAGAGTGATTATGATGATGCTGTTGATCCGCATCTTGAGCGCATCAGAAATGAAGGTGAAAATGAAAGTGACGAGTGCCTAATCTATTTTTGATTTAATTTTTACCCTCATCTCTTCATGGAAGCATTTGTTAAATCTACATTCTATTTTAAGCTCACAAGGACAATATTAATTTATATCCAACCACATTGGAAAATATTTGGGCATAGGAGAAATCTAAAAGATGTTGGAAGTCTAGTTACTTCTTTTAGTCATTCTTAAGCTCGAGTTTTTGTTGTTATGCTGCCAGACTTTGTATTGTTTATTATCTATCCTTTTCACTTGTGTTTTCTGTATTGCATAATTTTATGGTTATGTGCATTTTTTCTGGACTTATGTGCACAAGATTATCTTGTATGGGGTGGGGTTCCTTGCACCATGTTTTTATGTAATCTTTTTTGCTTTTGTATATACTAATTAGAGGGAAATGTATGTCTACGGGATGAAGATTTTGTTGCTGAAAAGGATGATGAAGGCTCTCTTCGATGATTCTGGGATGATTCGATGCTAGCCAAAGTGATGATGAGAAAGAGGCAAGTGATTTGTTTTCTTTGCCTTTATCTTGTGATGACTCACCTCTACTCTTTAAATCTTTGGTATTCCTAACACCTTAATAATGATCAATTTTCAGAAGCCTCCCAAAAAAGAGCCTAAGAAGGATCTGACTTCTAGCTCTAAAGCATCTACTTCTAAGAGGAAATCAAGCGATGCCAATGAAGATGGAAAGAAGAGAAAACCAAAGAAGAAAAAGGATCCAAATGCACCCAAGAGGTCATTATGCGGGTTCATGTTCTTTTCTCAAGTGGAAAGAGAGGTCGTTTTATGTTATACATACCAGTAGGGTTTTGGATTTGGGTGTGTGGAAATGATCACTCCCCATCTGCAAAATTGTCTATAACTATAGATAGAAGAAACTTGGATTTGGGTGTGTGGAAATGATCACTCCCCATCTGCAAAATTGTCTATAACTATAGATAGAAGAAACTTCAAACACTGCTTGGTTTTTTTAATGACAGAAGCTTTTAAAGTTGTTTTTGGAAAGGAGTGTCCAGGCAGGGCACGTTGTTTAGGATTTAGTATGTGCTAATAACATGAGTTTTCTTCTCAACTTTGCATTGTGATTACTGATCATGGGTGTTTAATTATGTACCCTAAACTCATTCCTTCGCTCTTTTGTTCGTTCGTTCTCGCTCCATTCAAATTCGCGTTCGTTCTCGCTCCATTCAAATTCACGTTCGTTCAATCCCAAACACCTCATAATCTCGCTCGTCATATCTCTCCGATCACCGCCGTCGTGCCTCACTATCTGATCCGTGCACTATCATTTCTGTACGGTAACAAATTTCCCAACCCTAATTGCACGCATCTTGATTTTTCATACCACACATTCTTATACAATTTTCTCTTTGTGTTGAGTAATTGAAATAGGATTTCAAAATTATTTCTGGTTCAAAATCTTCCTGGTACTTCCTAATCTGCGTTGATTCTGTATGAGCTCCCTTTAGTTGTAATATAAGACTCTAGATGTTCTTCTTTGTAGTAATTTGTTTTGGAATTTATCATCTATGGTGCTCATACTTTTGTATGTTAGGTTTTAGTGTTCTTAAGCCTTTATTTCACAGGACTTATTTATTCTTGGTATCTATCTTTGTAGAAAAATATTAAAGTTCTGCCTCTCAAACATATAATTTCATGATCTTGGTATTTATTTTACTGTTGTATTATCTAATGTGTTTCTATTGTGAATAGTTGTTTTAAGATTTTGAATGGTATAACTTCTGGATACTGGACTAATCTAGTTGGATTTGTATAGACATGGCTGGATTGGTTCCATGGCTATTTTCTAGTTCGTATATTTTTCACATTAATTTTCAAGTTCCAACTCTACTTAAAAGTTGTTATCATAAGACACTTTTACTTTAATTGGGTTTTTACTTCAATCTGCTTATATACCTTCACAACCTAGTCCAACTAACTTTTTTAGAAGAATTATATATCAATATATAGTGCACATTCCTGTGTTGCAGCACAGGTTGGTTGGTTTGGCAAATTAATAAAATGGATTCCTTGGTCCTTGGCTTGGAAAATGAAAGTTCTTATCAGATGTATGAAACCATCTTGATGAATGTGAAATATACGATGTTGAAGGATTGAGAAGAGATGAATCTCTTAAGTTATTTTGTAAGAAGGCGTTTGGAGTGAAAATTCCTAAAGATGGATATGAAGTATAGCAAGCTTAAAAAGCTTTGGAATGGAATTCAGGTACAATATATAGTATATATATATATATATATATATATATATATATATATATATATATATTCTTAATTTTGTTTTGATTATGTTTTAGTTATGATTATGAATTTATTCTATTGAATTTTCAACATTGTGATGTTTCTTTTCTCATACAGAGGCTTGACAATTTAATTATTCTTATTCTTGATTACTCTAAAGACCTGATTGAGATTCCAAACTTATCAAGAGCACCAAATCTTTAACTATTATCTTTGTCATATTGTGAGAGTCTATGTCAACTTCATCCATCAGTTTTCGGCATCCCCAAGCTTAGACAACTATATTTAAGAGCTTGCAAAAAGATAGTAAGCTTGAAAACTAACATTCGGTCAAAATCTCTCCAAATACTGGATCTCACATGTTGTTCTTCTCTTGTGGAATTTTCGGTGACATAGGAGGAAATGACTGAGTTGAAGTTAGGGGGCACTAGTATACATACAGTTTCTTCATCCATATGGTGTAATAAAAAACTCACTTTTCTCAATCTAAGTGAATGTAAGGAGCTTTACATTGTTAAGAAGAAGTTACGTTAGGCATTTTGTGTACTCTATATACTATATCTTGAATTAAAGTTTGAACTCGATTTTATTATATTACAACTTTTATGGATGTATGGTTTAAGTTATATAATCAATATTATTTTTGAAGCCAATTATTATTGACTATATTATTTTGATAATAATTGCAAAATTGTATATTTTATGTGGACACTATAAAACAACAACCTATAAGCTATGGCTACACGTCAAAAACGATCTTCCTGATTCAGGTTTAAGGCAACGATTGTTAATTGTAGCCGAATTTCGCAACGCTTAAAAAACGTTGTCTTAGAGGCCGTAAATAATCGTCCCCTATTCCTTTTCTATAGGCGACGTTTTTCAAAAGCGTGCCCAAAAAACATTAAAAAAACCTCGCCTCAAACAATAGGCAACGCTCGCACAGAAGACGCCTAGAAAACGTCCCCTATTGTTTTAGGCAACGATTTTCAGAGTTCTGGCAACGTTTTTCAATTGTTGCTGGAGAGCCTAAATGTTGTCGTGTTGTTTAAAAACCTAACCATTGTGATATGAGGTACGCATCTTGCCTTTTAATTACGATTTTCAAATCTTGGTAGAAACAATGAACTCACATAGGTAATGGTACCCCTTTTTCAACCGTTGTGAGAGGGGTTTTCCTTAGTAGTGACGGTTAGTACCAAAAATAATTTTTAAAAAGTTTCACATTCTATCACAATTTTTGTAAACAACCGGCATGATAAGTTTGACAAATACATATGCAAATTCGGTTGGCCTCATCAAAAAATAGATGTCCTCCATAACCCAAGTTTTTTACCTAAGATACCATCTCATATCATCTTTAAATGCATCATTGCATCACTGACAAATTTCAAAATAAAATAACTTGTGTGTTTGATTCTTAAGCCAAATTAGGGTTTAGTGTCAAATCTTTCATCAGTACAAGATGTGATAAGGGTTTGAGTCTTCACTCATCTCTAGTGATATATCTTCATAAATCATCAACATTTGATCTTCAAATTCCAATCATTTCCTCCAGATCAATCTTTAATTGACTAAATTAGGATTTTGATCGAGGATGATGCATCATTGACTTTTTGCTCAATGCATGACCTAACTGCTTGGAAAATGATCTCAAGATCACCAATGCAATATGTTGACCTAATTTATTGGTTCAAAACATCTCTAATTCCATTGGTTGATTAACAGTGAAATTCTGAATCATCTGAGAAAAACTCAACTATCCAGATCAGTCATACTTTGAATTTTTTTGGTCAACTTTTGAAATTAAAATTTTTCAATCATCAAAGCATTTCATATTATTGATCATAATCATAAAAAATAAAAAAGGTGTGAAAAAGTCAACAAAAAGAAAAACTTGATTTTTCTAAACAGTTAGAAAAATTGCCAAATGTTTTTATCACTTTTTTTCACCATTTTCATGGCCATTTTTAACCTAGATCCATTTTGATTCAAGAAAAACTTTCAACGTGAAATTTGTAGATGTTGTTCCAAGCTTTCCAAAATGTCAAACAACATGAAAAAATATTTTGTGGAGCTAGGGTTTTGAATTTAGAAATTATAGGTCCAAAAACTTGCATTATAAGTCATTTTCACAAAATTTCCAAGTCATTTTGCAAAGGATCCTATCTATTTCTCTTATAGAAGCCTAGGTGTCCCAAAGATATTTTGAGTTCATGATTGAAGAAGGATAAGAACACTTGATATTTTTAACCATGGTTCATAATTTTAAGCATGTGCATTAAATGATAACATTCCTTTCTTATCCCTTAAGCTCCAAGTTGCAAAAATCTCCAAACTATCTTGCCTGGATTTCCAAACATCTTGGCCTATAAATAGAGGTCCTTGCATAATTTGCAAATCACACCAAAATAACTCCAAGCTTGATTTTTCACTTCTTTTTCAGGAGATCAATCGTGGTGATCCTGATTACGAGCAGGTCTTCTTGGCGACGGGTTGCGGGAGGTGGTCGTTTTAGGTCTCTGAGGTGGAGACGAGGGACAGATCTTTTCCAGAGCCTCGATGCGTTGCCCCTGCTGTAGGAGGTGGTTGTTGTTATGTTTAAGGGCATAAAAAATAACAGCTAATGTTAATCCCGCGTTGGTTTGCAGTGGTGCAGAGGTTGAGGGATGACAAGGTCGTCAACTTGGTTCTTGGATTTTGGGTTATCCAAGAGGGAATCTTGGTCACTAGCATCTTCGGAATCACAGGAGGCGGTCATGCCGTCCCTGTGATCTATGAGGTCCTCGAGATGAGGAGAGGTATCATTCATGTCTGTCTTTCGGACAAGAAGATGTTGAGGAGGGGATGAGGAACCTGCAAGGCACTCTAATGCTAAATGAAGCAAATGTTTAAAGAGAGAATAGTGAATATTAGGGTTTTGAGTGTAAGAAAGTGATACCTGGCCCTTAAGGATATGAGGGTTTATCTAGTGATCTTAGGAGGATTCCCATTGGTTGCTATATTTTGGGCTAGGATATGCGGATCAACGAATATAGCTATCTGAGTTGACTAGCTCAAATCGGGCGATGATGTTCGTAACTAGTTGTTATGTCGACCAGAGGAGACATAAGAGGCATAGTCCTTAGCGAGATAATCAACTGATCTTCTCGATATGTGCAGAGCAGAGGATGTCGCGTGGCTAATGGAACAGGTAGGTGGAACCCCCTAGTGTGTTATTGAAACTCGGGGGATCGTCACACCTCAAGATGGGGTGACATGCCCGAGAAACATTCAGGCAGTCCAGAACACTAACTTTATTAACAGCATCAACATTCTTAATACATGAAGAGCCCATATAACAAAAAATGATTATGATGACAACATCAATGATAAATTATACAAAAAAATTTAAAAACTCGCATTGCTAAATAAAGACTAATCACAACATCATCCAATAATAAAATAAAAATAATAAAAAAATCAAAAAATAATAGTAGCAACAATAAACTTTACATGTTGTCTTTGATGACGCGTCACTTCTCATTCAATAAATAAAAAAAATGAAAATCCATTAAAACAAAATGAAAGATCAACGAAGGCTCATCTAAGAAAAAAAAATAACAAGAAAGAATTAAAATTGCTTACAATTTTAATGACTTCTTTAATCTTTTAAAACTTTATATTATATTTTTTGTACTACGTACTTTTCATTTTTACTTTTCAATTAAATTAAGACTATTTTTTTTGCTAATATTTTTATCTATGTTATATATTTTTTATAATAAATAACATTTGTCGTAAATAAAATTTTATTTTCTTTCGTCAAGTTCTATTATGCGCTTGTCCTATTCTAATTTTATAAAAAAGGTCTTGAAGACACAAACATCATGAAAATTTTGTATGCAAATTTTCATTGTTACATATAAAATGCGGTAACTGTTTACATCATTAATTAATAGACATTTTGTGCAGCTTAGTCATGCCTTCAGAACTAGATATTGTGTTAAAAAGAATGAAATGATAATAAACGGCTTAGCTAGGCTTGAAGAGGGTAGTAAGGTGAGAGATTTAAAAATAAAGTGTTTCTTCGTCCTAAAGTAATGGATCTTTTTCTCCACTGTTTAACTATATGATGGATGATTTTCAGTTATATAATTGAATTTTTTCACATAATATTTTTGTTAAATGAATATTTATATTTTACTTAAGAAATGTGAAGGAAACTAAATGTATTTTTCAATTGTATGGTCGAGTTTTTAATTTTGTTGACATATGCGAGTATTGTGTTATAAAATATATACAAGTTACACATTAAACTTACAAGGTAACTAAGTATTATATTTTTGGGGAAATTATACTCACATCACTCTACTCCCCTAAGATTTATTAATGTTGAAAGAATTCTAGTATATTAAACTAATGTATAGAGGTGCATTTTATTAAAACTTTAGGGTAGATCACCTGTACCACTCTCAAAATAGTGCGGGGATTAATTGGTATTTATTACACTATCTGCATGAGATAGCACGTAAACATAGGAGAACATTAAAATCAATATCAAGATGAATAACATTAAAATCAATATCCAACTGAACCTATTTGTTAAGTTCAATATTTACAATGGATTCGAAAAAATCAATTATCCTCGTCCCAAGCCTCCTGGTTTTGGTTCTTCTTTTCTCCTTTGAGGTGTCTGCTAGAGTCCTCACTGAAACATCCTCCAATATCAAAATTGGTGATCTATTCATAATTTTTTCTTAATTAATACCTAATTTTACTTTTTTCATGACCATTTTATAGGAATTTAATATCATTCGTTTCTAATGAATAACATGTCTATTTTACTTATAAATTATATTTCTAATTATATATTTGCAAAAAATATTGAAAAGCTAAATGGAGGTTACAAAAGCTATCCGGTGAATGGTGGATACAATGTTGTTGTTCGGAGTGTTATGGATGGTCTGCCTGTTGTTGATGGTCTTGTTAATTCTCTGTCTGGTGGTGGTGGTGTGTTTTGGGTGGTGTTTCTAATTCTATTCCTGTTGGTGGTGGTCTTCTTAGCGGGGAAACAAAAATAGACAACAGTCGTGACTAATAGTTATATTATCTCCTATGGCTCACTTTCTTATAATAATAAATTTCATCAATAATAATGTTGTGCGTAGATCAAGAGAGGGTTTGATAGACAATAGTCTTTGTTGTTATTATATCTATCTTGCCGTTTTATAGTATTTATATTTCTCTGGTGAAAATCATGTATAAATACATCATTAGAGCAAGAACAAAGTTGCATGCACTCTTAAAGGCTTTTTTGGGGAGAAGCATAACATAAATTAGATTTTTACTAAGGAAAGAGAAAGAGGAAAGAAGAAAAACATAAGGTCCACCACCATTGTTTCATTTTCGTGTTCTTGGAGCATCTCACACTAAATCAGCCGTAACTTCCAGCTGGTAGCTCTGATTCAGGTAATTCCGGACATTTTGAAAAGCTTACAAAATTCCCTTCGATTTGGTATATCAATTCGTCCTCATAGCTGTTGTATTGAAGGAGAAAAAGCTATTTGAAGTTTGAAGATTCATGCTAGAAAATGGTAAAGGAAGCATTTCGGGATTGTTGATGATGAAGGTGAAATCTTGACCAAGATGGAAGTTGTATGGAAGCAAACATGACATCCAATTCTCTTTTAACCTATGGTGAGTCTCTAGTTAGAGACGTTGAGGAAATTAGGGTTTTTATGAAAACTATTTGGGATTTGGGAATTGAGAGAAATTATTGTTGCATGTTGATTATAATGATGATTACATGTTTATGATGATGAGTGTTATGTTCTACTTCTGTTTTTCGTGCCTAGTTTGGTGGGTTTCAGGTTGGAAATGATAGAATGGAGTTTGAAACTCCATGGCAGTTCTGTTGCAGAATTAGATTATGCAGAAAACCCAGACCGCACTTAGCGTAGGTATTGAGCTTAGTGCGTCCTGAAGCCTTCTGAAAAATAAAATAAATTATTCCCCCAGGTCACGCTTAGCACGACCCAGACCGGGCTAAGCGGGAAATGCTCTGTTCTGAGCCCTTTTTCTTGAATCAAGGGAAGTGCTCTTGGAATTTAATCCCCTTCAATGGTTCCTTTAGCCTAGTAAACCTTTAATAAACATAGGATAAGAGATAATTCGGAATTTTAATAATTATTCGTCTTAGACCGATTTTTGGTGATGACACTTGACTATCCTATAGTGGACGTATATCCCTTGAACAAAGAATGTAAGTGTAATACCAATATTTAGGATCCCTTAACAATGAAAATGTGAATTCATCCAAATTGTCTATGACACGTATGTTTATCGAAATGAGTATTATATTAATCTATGCTCGACTTATGATTCAATGTGTTGATTTGAAATGCATGATGATTGTGAACCTTGATTTCCCGACTTCCTAGTTGAACGTTCGGATGACTTGTTTAATGGCTTGATTGGCCTTGGTGTGTGCCCTTGTGGCTTGTTGTAAACTGTGAATTCGAAATATGCTTGAATTGGAGTAGAACCAGACTGCTAGATGGTAAATACTATTTGATATTTGTTGGCCAGATGTGGCTTGACTGTTTTAGTCTATTTCTACACTTGAGCTCCCAAAAGCGATGTGCATGTGGGGTCTTTTATGGTGTTTCCCACTAGAGTCTCATCAGTATTCTTGGTATTGGTAGGTGTGTGACGCTACGTCATCGGAATTACTTACCATCTAGCGATGCCACATAGGAAATGTCTCTAGGCTTTCGTCCGGTGGCGTGTACGTTAGAGACGGCGTGTTTGCACATGTGTGGTTGGTGCCCATCTCACTAGCGTACATAAGATGAAAGCCCATGCGATGTGCTTGTGGGGGTCCTTTGTAACGCCCCGAATTTAATTAATTGTTTAATTAAATTATATAAGGAATTAATTATTGGAATTTAGTCGAAGTTGGATTTATCAGTAGAATTATAAGGAGTATTAATAAATTTATAAGTTAATTTAGGGTGATTAAGTGAATTATCGGAAGTTGGGATTAATTAATGATGAATTAATTTTAATATAGAATATTATTGGAAATAATATTAGAAATAAGAGTGGATTAATAGAATTATTTAATTAGGGCCTATTTGGTGTTGGGAACATAGAACGGAGGTGTGAAAATTAACCCAATAGAAATATTATTATTATTATTGTTATCATTATTATTACTATTATAAGTTGGATTTAATTATAAGAGATATAAAAGGAGAATTATAAGGGTTTAGTGAATATTTTGGGAAAAAGTTGTACGTGGGAGAAAGAAAAGAGGAACAACGGTTTGGAGGAAACTGCCGCCGGAATAGGAATTGTAGACCAGAAAGCCAAATCGGAATTCGACCGGAAATTATAGAGAGACCGTCAATCCAAGGTAAGGGTAGGGTTCTAACTCTCTAAACGGGTTTATGATGAATGGTATGTGGGATGAAATTATATGGAAATATCTCTGTTTGTGCAAATTGTGTATAGAATAAGTGTCTAATTTGTAATGGTGATTCAATAGAGCATGGTGAATGAGGTGGTTAAGAATTAATGTAGAGGAGGTATACCGATTGAGTCTGGAAGTTAATCGAAATAAGATACGTATTGTATTATTAAGAATCGAGACGGACATCCTATGTGCCAGCAGGAAGAAGAATTATTTTGGAGACGGGGGCCATAAAGGAGGTGGGGCGGGCGCCCCAGGTGGCAAAGGAAAGGGAGACAGACGTCTCCATGGCAAAGGGAAGGGGAGGCGGACGCCTCCTTGTGTTTAAGGGGATGAGACGACCGCCTTGTAGTGGATGGGGGCCACGTGAATTTGTTTTGATGTTTGTTGTTATACATAGTCTAATTCTTTCAGGTTTTAGTACATGACCTTAGGTGCTTGAATAATTAATTAAATTTAGTGAGGCATATATCCGTTTTAATTAGTATGGAAGCTGGTTAAATTAAAGGGTACAAGTAAACTCCTAGCAGGTAACAATAGGGATCAGAATAGTAGTAGCAGCAGGTATGTAATGGTAGTAACCTGTAAGTATTAGAATAATTAAAATACAGTGCTAATACATGTACCTATTGGTTGTAGAATTGGTATGTACTCATTTGGCAGGGGCATATGATATTAGTAAATAACAGGTTTTATCAAATATTGATATAAGTAGCAATAAGGTTGGATTTTAATGACAACATGAAAAGGAAATTAAATGTAGCAGTTTAGTAAATTAATAGAAGCTGTATATAATAATCGGTAGTAATGGCAGTGAACGAAACAGTACCGAATTGACCGGTTTAGTAAAATTATACGGTAAAATTAGTTGTTCGGAATTAACCGGAATTAGTTGGAAATTGTCAGAGAAACTCGTGTATTCGTGTAGTTATTATTGGTTGGTTGAAGAATTGGAGCGGTGTCACGTATGTCGAATATAGAGGGCATCTTATTAATGGAGAATCAAGTAGTTGACTAATTAATTTAGTAGAAGACGTTTAATAAATAAGTAGCGTTAGTGTTAAATAAGACGTTTTAAGCGTAGATTCGTAACAGTTAAATTGTGTAGTATTTGTGGTAGCGTTTGCTTTAATTGTTGTTGTTTTTAACCTGTTGTTGATATGTTAATGAAGTTGTGGGCCTAAGGCCAATGTTGATATAGTTGAACCCTCCCGATTTATGGATATGCTTGAGTTGAAGGTCGTATGGCCAGTGTTGATCTAAGTTGATGTCATTGATGCATATTATAAGTTGTTGCTGATGCGCGTTGTTATTGTTGTTGTGAACTTGTGATTGGATTGTTGTGTAATTGTTGTTGAAATCGAAGTCGGATGGCATACATTGCATGATTAAGTTGGCCTTGATGACACCAAGTTGAAAGTTGAAGGCTTATGCCTTGGCCTTGATGGCACCACGTTGAAAGTTGAAGGCTTATGCCTTGGCCTTGATGGCACCACGTTGAAGGCTCATGCCTTGTTAATGCCTCGATAAACTGACATATGTTTAAGTTGCGAGTTCTGCTCCAAATGGTACCACATGCATTTGCATAATTGAGTCACATATTCAGTCGCATGTTGAAGTTGTTGTTATTATTCGTTGTTTATTGATTGTCGTTGTGTTGTTGTTGATGTAAGTTGTTGTTGCTATAAGTTTTTGTTGTTATAAGTTGGTGTTGTTATTAAGTTGTTGTTGTTATGTTGTGTTGATCTAATTTGTTACGTTGATGATTATATTGTGGTTAACTATGAAGCGAATTATGTTTGTAGTTAACTGTGAAGTGAATTATGTTGTTGCTAACAATGAAGTGTTTTGTGTTGTTGTTAATTAGGAAGTGGTGGTGAGGTGTTAATTGCGATGTGATAATTTTGTATGATTTAATCCTAGCATCATATTTATCATACACTTGTTTATGTTATTGGATATCTCACCCCTTCTGCTAATATTTCCCCTACCATGGGAAATGGGCAGGTACTCAAGCATAGTTGTGGATGTTGGAGTTAATTTTTGAAGTCTGTATGTCGCTTTATGACGATTCAAAGGGTCTTGCTCTAATACGTAGCACTCGGGGGGATGTTTATGTTGTTGTGATTATAAGATGATGAATAGTTGTTATACCTGTTGTGGAAATTGTTCTAATTATTGTCATTATAATAATTCTCGAATAATTATAAATTAAAGTTTTCATTTAGTCGAAAAAAGTTGTATATGACTTATAAGATGTGAAGGCCGAATGATATGTATCTATATTAAATGAAATACAAGAGTTTAATAATATGTTGAAATGTGACACCTGTTTTATGTTCTAAAATTTTGGCACTCTAATTTTATTATAAATGTTGGGTAGAATTTGGGGTGTTACATCTTTTACAGCGTTTCCCCGCATGTTATGTAACACGGGGACTCTTCTCAGATGGAATTCTATTTAGGAATGATCTAGTTTCATCGTGCAGTGTGCATGTGCAAGTCTCTCCACACCATATGTACCAGGGTCTCACCGAGGGTGTTTTGTGGTAGCCTGAGCAGATAGGTATAACTCCTGGATTCCTCACATATGGATGTGGGTCTGCATATTGTGTGTCATGATATTTGTGTTGTCACTCTAATGGTTAGTTATGGAACTTTCATTGGCGGTGTTTCCCTTGTTTGTACTTGTACCGTGACGTGGGGTGTAACCCCGGGTTCTAGGTGAATCTGTTTATTATGCACGTACCCTGTATAACCGAGCAAACCCGTAAGATAGGGACGCTCACTGAGATTTAGTAATCTCACCCCAATTCTCTTATTATTTTTCAGGAACAGGTCTTAAACTGGTAGAATTATTAATTGATCGATTTCGAAGACTGCAGATGTGCAAGGCAGGAAGACCTCATCAGATCTTATCTTTCCGCGTGCGATGATGAAGACAAGATGTATTGGATATGTTCTGGTTGAGAATTGTACTGTATTCAGTTTTAAATTCTTATCTTTCTCATCTACTTGTATGTTTCTTGTACCATAATTAACATTACCGCATATTATTCTAGACATATATGTATGGGGTGTTACATTAACTTTCAATAAATGTGTTGAATCTACTATCATGTGATGTATAGATCGTTGTTGTTGAGCATTTTCTTTCTTTTAATGTTTATATCCGTATGAATCAGATTGTCTATTAAAATACACCAGCCATAAAAGTATACTTCTCATATAAATATTTTCCAGTCATAAAATTATACTTCTCATATGAATATTTTGTACACTACAAAAAAAAGGTCATCCACCACGGCCAGAAAACCGCGATTATATGCAAAATAACTGTGGTTTGCCCACGAATAAGCAACTGTGGGATATGCAGTCGTGGCCTAAAATATACGCCATAGTTTTTGTGTATGGGCCATGTTTTATATAAATCCGTGGCTTGAATAGGCCACGGTTTAGGTATATAGGTTAAGGCCGCGGTTTATCTTGCCCCTCAGTTATTAACACTAGCCGAATCTAGTCACGGTTCTTATTTAATGTATAGGGTTTTAATTTATGACCACTAATTAAAACCTCGGCTACATTTTGCCTATGGTTTTACACCATTTAAGTAGGCCATGGTTTCTTTTGTGCCGCATAGTTGTGACCATGTTCTTCATTCCATGGCATAAAGAACCATTTTAGATCAATATAAAATACCTTCCAACAAGAATATTCATTTTTGTAGATATTGATTAAAAAAAATTAAAATCTAATTATACAAGATAATATTAAACCACAATGTCAAAATATCCATTAAGAAATATAAGTAACACTACATCAAGTGACGCTATCGGCTAATAAGTCACACAAATATAGATAAATTTTGTTTGACTTATTAGTCATTCAAAATTCAAAACAAAAGTTCTAAGAGATAGATAATATAAAAAAAACTTCTATTAATTATACTCATGCATCATAATATTCTTCTTCTTGATCATGTCCTCCTTCTTGTTCTTCTTCCATATCTTGATGACAAGATTCTTCTTCTCACGCATCTAAAAGGACTATAACTTTCAACCTACAACACAAACTTAGCAGCAACTTATTTCCATATCAAAGTATAGTTTTGTTAGATTCAAAAAATATTTTGTTTATAATTTGTCATGTGTCATCAAGAGAGCATAAATTTCAAGTTGTGTAGAACATAAGATATCTCATAATCATTAAAGCATATAATAAAGGACCTGATAGGGAAATTTAAAAAACATATGGCCTAAACAAAGAAACCTCCTACAAAGAACATTTTAGACAAAATAATTAGTACATTTGAGTGGTTTCCAGAATTTTTTTTTTGGAATTACCAATTTTTGAAAAACAAATACAAAAATAACCAACTTTTGAAAAAATTTACGCAAATAACCAACTTTCAGGACAAAAATACAAGCAGGAGCCATCACAGATGGCCCATGCACTGATTTTTAGGAGCAGGAGCCAAGTGAGATGGCGCCTCCCTTCAGTTTATTGCCCTAAAAGCCATCTCAGATGGCTCCTATGTGTAAAACACATGGGAAAAGCCATCTGAGATGGCGCCTCCCTTCAAATTTAAAAAAAAAAAATTTCAATTTAAATTAAAGTGCACGACAATGTTGTGAAATAAATCTTGTATTATAAATTTTGATTACAACAAAAAGCGATTACATAAGTTCATTCATGGCGACCCAGGACTCGTAGATGACCACCGGTTCCACATGCATGTCCTCTCCTAACTCGTCTGATGCGAGGTTCTGGATCCGGCTGTTGTTGGATCGATGGTACCTGATCATGGGTTGATGGCTGCCCGTAGTGAATGAGATCAGGATCCATGAATGCCTCAAGATTTACATTGCTTGTTACACCAGTTTCGTATAAATGTGTCCCCATGTTCTTGTAGCTTGGTCGTTGCGGTTGGGGGTTAGGTTCCATTTGAGGACTATAGCAGTCCTCATCGGTATATGTGGATTGTGAATGTGTGGGGTAAAAAGGAAATTGGGTGTTAGGAGTCTCGTACCCATATGAATGGCGGGGGGTTTGATACGACGATGGTTGGTGGAATATTGGGTTGGTTGGGGAATATTCTTCAGGGAAGCCAGTGTCTGGGGTGAGGTGAGATGTTGATGGACCCATATAGGGGGGTTGGACATATGCCCTTTGTTCGGTGTATTGAAATTGGGTGTGTGGCATATGTGAGTATTGGGTGGGTGGGTGATGAGGTTGTTGTTGGGGTTGGGGTTGGGATTGAGTGGTGGTGGTTCTATGTCGTCGGGTTGATTGGCGGGAAGTTGATGGTTGTTGGTAGTGGTGTTGGGGTGGTTGTTGGTAGTGTTGTTGGGGTGGTTGTTGGTAGTGTTGGGGTGGTTGTTGTTGTTATTGGTAGTGTTGGGGTTGTTGTTGGTATTGTTGTTGAGGTTGTTGTTGGCGGTAACGTTGTCTTCGTTGTTGTGACTCTGGAGGTTGCCCCCACTGGGTGCGAGGGTCGACCAAATAGCGAGGTTGGGAAACATGCATATCTGGGCTGTGGGGTACCAAGCAATGTCTTGACGAGTGACCTCCTTGTTTGCGAGAGAAAAAGTGGAGCGGTGGTACAATCCGGACAAGTGTGGAGTGAAAGCTTCGAAATTTATTAAGGCCGAGTGCCAAAGCTAGCACTCATCTTGTTACAAGATTCGACCGACATAACCATAACTTCATTGTCAAAGAGATAATCGACCACAATGAGGGTTTGCCTAGACAAAGTCTGAGGTTAAACTACCATCTCGGTGGTGCGATGGAAAATTTCAGCCTTTTGAATGCCCGCTCTCATGTCATTCGGCGTGTGCATGTTCATCAAGATACAGAGTACTTCTTTCTCCAATTTACAAGTCTCGGACCTTGCTCAACGTATACAATGCCTTGAACCAAGAGCAAAGCAGATTATTGGCTTGCGTACGAAGGGGAAGTAGTTTGGCATAACAGTCAAATGCGGAGAAATAAAAAGGGTCGTCCCAAGAGCAAATGTATAACAACGGAAATGGACGACGTTGATAAACTAGAAAGAAAGTGTGGTCTATGTCGTCAATCCGGACACAATTGAAAAAATTGTCCCCAGCGTGCTACAACCTCAACATCCTAAAATTTGTATTTCATTTATCTGCACTTTTAATATTGTAACAAATCTTGTTCTTTCCATTAATTCGCATTTATTACAAACACTTATACGGAGACAACAAAATTAAAAACTACACGATTAAAAGAAACAACAACATGAACTATGACGCATCAACAACACAAAAATTTATTTAAGACACTACAACCGTCAAAACAATCTCATCAGAACCATACATCATCGCAATAACGTCGACGTCTGTTTTGACTTCCTCCAACCAAATTCGAGGTTGACCAGTTGCGAAGTTCATGGTTGTTCGCTTCCTCTGAATCCTTCTAATTTCATCACCATCTTCAATTTCTCCCTCCAACCAACGCATCAACTCTTTTTTCAGTTTGGCCATGGTAAATATGTGCCAAAATTTCATTTTTATTGGAGGTTTTGAGGCCAAGAAAACAACATATCCATCTCTGGTATGGATGTATGGAGATGTCATGGTAGAAAAAAAGAGAGAGTAACAGAGAATAAGAGAGAATATAAGAGAGAATATGAGATGAGAAGTTGAAAAAATGTGAAAAATGAAGGAGGGATGAGTGCGTATTAATAAAAAAAAATTGAAATTTTTTTTTTTTTTTAAATTGAAGGGAGGCGCCATCTCAGATGGCTTTTCCCATGTGTTTTACACATAGGAGCCATCTGAGATGACTTTTAGGGCAAAAAGCTGAAGGGAGGCGCCATCTCACTTGGCTCCTGCTCCTAAAAATCAGTGCAGGAGCCATCTGAGATGGCTCCTGCTTGTATTTTTGTCCTGAAAGTTGATTATTTGCGTAAATTTTTTCAAAAGTTGGTTATTTTTGTATTTTTTTTTTTAAAATTGGTTATTCTAAAAAATAATTTCTGGTTTCCACCATAATATCAAAACATCAAACTACATTTGCGAAAAAAACATCAAACTGAATTTGCCAAAAAAAACTAAGAAAGTAAAATACCTTAGCAGGATTGGAGTATGCCACACCATCTGTTTCGCTTCAACATCAAACAAAGTAGAATGATAGGAGCATAAAATAATTTGTGGGATCAAAATACAAAGGCTGCAACTTTATTGTTTATGAGAAGGTTTCATTATTTGATAAAATAATTTTCGACAACAAAATATAATGGATGATTACTTGTTTTCTTCATTTTCTGTTTTCAACTTTTCACTACAAAATTGAGAGTCTCGGTTCACAGTTCACAAGGAACAATTATCCAAAGGAAATAATCATTCATTCTTCCGTTCTTGCCAATGGAAGCCAATTTTCACCTTTGTAGTGAAAAGAAGTTGACCCAAGTCATAGTGAACACAATGAACATTCTTGCAATTGATAAATATAATATAGCTTGGGTCCTTTTTTGTTATCTCCAAGAGACTAATTATCATTATTATCTTGTTCTAGATACTTAGTGAAACCTAAGTGTTATGCTACATGAAAAATCAGAGTACAGAATTATAGATGATTAATATGTCAGAGGCCACCATAGTGAGGATAAAACCTTTCGATTATGATTTGCAAAGACAGAAGTAAAAAGGTTAGAAAGTGAACTAATTCATAGAAAGCAAGCATTTCCATTTATACCCTTATTATATTCTAAGAAAATTTATTCAGGAACTTATGAAGTTGAGATAATACCTTTCCGTCCACCATAGTGAGGAGTTGTATCCCAAAACTCATCGCGCAGTTGTATTAGTTGAGTCCTTGTTATGGGCTGAGGATGCTTCCAAGGCTTAGGCTTTCAGATCTTTTTTACAGTCCCTGTTAAAATCATTTCACATTTCCGTTACCAGCAGCCAAAATTAAACCTTATACTAGAGCTGAAGCACCGGTATCAGAAACAAGCAAGCCACAAAAAATAGCTTCGCCTTAAGAAAACAAAATGAATGAAAAATCTAACCACAAAAATCATAACAACTAAAACAACAACAATAACAGGATCCAATCCATAAAGTTTTCAATAATTTAATAAATTTCAATTGGGAATCAAGAGGAACCAATTTTCATCCTCAATTTAATGAATAGGAGATTCTTTTTTCCAAAAGAAAGCAAAAATGAATGTGAGAACATTGTAGAATTGACATATCTATGAGACCAATCTTGTTGTTATCCAGAGAAATCCATTAGCAGTAATCAAACAAGTTGTTGAAAAAAAAGTGTTTAGCATGTGCCTATGCAATTGAGTTGTTTGTGTTGAAATAAAAAAATTGCAAATTAACATAGGGTTTTCACAATTTGAAACAAGTATATAACAAAATTCAGAAATTCAGAAGGAAACTGAGAGTGAAGAATTATGAATTAACGATGCAAATTACAGAAGGTTTAGGTGAAGGACGAAGAAATTACGATGTGTTTCACTGCAACATGAAACAAAATCTTACCGAAGAGCAATAGTTCCAGGGTGATAACGATGTGGCTTCTTGACATCACTAGTAGTTGATGCAGACGTACGAAACGCCTATAATTTAAACACAAAAACAAAAACATTATAACAAATTATTCAAAAATATTCCCAAAAATAACAATCAATTTAACAAGCATACCGTAGTTGCAAGTTTCTTACTTGGTACCTTTCCACTAGTAGACTTACGAGCAGTTTTCTTTGTACGTGCCATCTAAACAAGCCAAACAATAATTACCAAAAGAAGATCAGAAAATTTCGAACCTAATTAAATTCATGTTTAACCTAAAAACAATAATAAACAATCTCAAATTAACAAAATAGAATCGTAATATCTATATATACCTCTTGACGCTCTATAACTCCATCACCATTCAAGTCATACAGCTTAAATGAAACTGCATCAAAATCCTAAAGTAATAACAACTTCATGTAAATTAACAGTTAACACTATTAACATATATAATACAATTATTAACACTAATATTACAATCAATCTTGGCCTCTATTGTTGTATTAGGGTGGAAGACAAAGAAGACTTTAATGAAGTTAGCCAAATAAATCTTTCCTTTCTGCTTCACATCAAGTAGATTAAAGATATGCATATCGAAAATTTTCGTATTAAAAGGATAGTTCTCAGAATATGAATAACATAAAAGGAGTAATTATATTAAGAAAGAAAAAGTATATAGTACTCTGTTTATTTTTCCTTCACGTTCAACGCCACTGATTGAACTGAAAAATCATAAAACTAATTAACTAAAACTTAATTAACAAGATTATCTAATGCGATTAACTGATATACATACAAGTTGTCTTTGCTGCAAGGGTCACTGGATTCCGCGGCCCAGGTAATCGTTCATATTTAGCCTTAACGTTGACACACCCCATTTCTATGAATTTCCCTGAAAAATTATAACATTATTATTCAATTTTCCGAATTATTCAAAATTAATCAAAGAACATGAAGACCATTACAAATTACAAAATTCTATGGATTTCAATCAAAGAAAATAACAAACAAAAAAGTAAAAGTAATAAAGAAGATACACATTAAGATAACGATGAATCAATTAATTTGTACGCTTACCTTGATTACACTGATTGCAAGATTAAATGAAGAATTATTACAATGCAATATGAGAAATTCCTCCTACAATGAGAACCAAATACTTCAACTAAAAAATTCTTGCAAGAGAATAGCTGCTGAAGAAAAGAACAAGAATGATAATAATTGTTTGAGAAGTAATGGTAAAGAAATTATAAAGAAATAGAAATTCTAAATAAATTATACTCAGAAATTCAATGAGGAATAAACACAATGGCCTCACTCGCACGCTTTCCAGGAAACTTTTCAGAAGGTCACCTATCCCATTACTACTCCAAGTCAACCACGCTTAACTATGGAGTTCTTATGGTTAGGCTACCGAAAAAAAGATGCATCTTGTTGGTATAAGATGCATCTTATTGGTATAGGCGTAACCACCCCCGCCTTCTTTGGCCTTGGGTGTTACATGGCCACCAGCTTCCGCATGATTCGTCCTCGAACCACATCGTAATGGGAGAGGTCTGACTCTGATACCATTTGTAACGCCCCTGACGGCCTTCAGGATCATTGACTGACCCCACAAACCAACACGAGTCTTTTCACCATGCTTTGGCCTCACTCGCACGCTTTCTGGGAAACTTCCCTGAAGGTCACCCATCCCAATACTACTCCAAGTCAAGAACGCTTAACTATGAAGTTCTTATAGAATGAGCTTCCGAAAAGAAGATGCATCTTGTTGGTATAGGTAGTATCCATTAATCCTTATAAGCCTCCTTTGACCATGCAGTCCCATACCTACACAGTCTCAAGATACCTCTCATTCCGATGTGGTGACCACTCTTAGCCCTCTCTGGCCTCGAGTTTTACATGCGGTGTAACCCCCTGACTTCTTTGGCCTCGGGTGTTACATGCCCACCAGCTTCTGCATGGTTCGTCCTCGAACCACATCGTACTAGGATAGGTGGGAGGCGGAAGAAAGAAAAGAATTAGGGTTTGTGCTTTTACAACCCGATTTAGGAAGAAAGAAAGAATGGCCCCGGGTCCGGTTTGACCCAGTTCGGCCCAAACATCCTTTTTTAATCTTTAAAAAATTAGAAAAGAAAATAATTAATGAGAGAAACTAAAAAAAGGAAAATTTTGGCGCGGTATATTTATTTGGGCTTGGACAAATAAATATAATGCCGCGGTTTTTCTTTGTGGCTTTAAGTATCCATATTTTTTTAATCGTGGTTTAAATATAAGTGTGATTTTGTAACTGTGGAAATTAAAGAAAAGACCACAGTTTGACACTCCGGGTTCAATATTTCAAAACATATGTCTACGATTTGAAAACCCAGTCCAAAGCTTATATGTGGCCACAGTTTTTGAGTTGTGGAAAAATTTAGTGCGGCCGTAGGCCAAAAATGTTGTAGTGGTAGAAGCTTTTTACGTATATTTAAAAATATATGATTTAAGAGAAGGAAAATTGTTATTCTATTAATACCACATCAACTGAACATATCACAACTACAGTTTAATTTAAATAACGAATCAAATTATTAGAAAATAAATAAATCAATACACAACCAAACATTAGTTGTGTATTGATATATTTTTGTTAGCAAGATATATTGATAGAAGTACTATGGGTACTCAATTTCAATTACTAAAAAATAAGAGTTACTCCAGATATAAAAAAATTACAATCCAATTAAAACTCAATCTCAGTTACTAAAGAACAAGAGTTACTCGACATATTAAAAAGTTACATTCCAATTAATACTTATGACAAATATTTACAAAGGACAATATCAAAATTCATAAAAATTATATTTGAGATGAGTCATTTCTCCGATAAAGGACCACCTCCACACCATCGACGTAATATTCCAAACTGCGTCGAGCATATTCCAAACTTCATTACGGAAAACAATGTCATTGATTAAAATCCAAGGATTTTAAATCATTGGCAACCAAATATAACCTTCCTTAACATCCTAACTTTTTTAGTTTTGCAAAAAACTGACCAAGTCAAAAATCTAATCTTGAAACTAGAATTCCTTAAATCCAGAAGATCAATTCATTCCGGAGAATTCGAGCAAAAGTCTACAAAAGAATTGAAAATATGTGTAATCTAAAGAAGATTGTTCCTTGGTAACGTGAATCACTAATTCTAATTGAAATTGCCGGAATCCAATTTTCAATGTAAAAGTTGAGAAAGATAAAAATGAAATAAAAAACAAATCCATTCATGGATGGTTCCAAGACGTGTTAATAATATAATGCATAAATTGGCTAGTATACTAGTTCTATTTATTGGACAATATGTCTCTTTATCACCACTTATCATCGTAAAAATTACAATTTTAAAATTACGATGATGAGGCTGATTATCCAATGTCTTGTTGTTATGGAAATTTAACTATAATCGAAGACAATCGTGAATCACAGGATTTAGACCAATAAACCATAATATATATGTAAACGATCATGAAATGCACAAATAGACGCATGGAAAACAAGAAATCCACATATCAAATAATAAACTCTGGGTAATTTCAAGAACGGTTATCTATTGTAACCGTGATCAAAGGTCGTTTATCATATACATAATTTGGAGTTGATGGGTTTCGAACCCAATATTTAAGTCTATATATGACAATGGTTTAAAAACCTAACCATTGTAATATGAGGCACACGTCTTGCCTTTCAATTACGATTTTCAGATCGTGGTAGAAACAACGAACTCACATAGGTAATGGTACCCCTTTTCCAACCATTGTGAAAGGGGTTTTCTTTAGTAGTGACGGTTAGTACCAGAAACCATTTTATAAAAATTTCACATTCTATCACAATTTTTGTAAACAACCGGCATGATAAGTTTGAAAAATACATATCCAAATTTGTATGGCCTCATCACAAAATAGTTTTCAGTCATACCCCAATTTTTACCTAAGATACCATCTCATATCATCTACATATGCATCATTGACAAATTTTCAAAATAAAATAACTTGTGTGTTTGATTTTTCAGCCAAATTAGGGTTTTGAGTCAAATATTTCATCAGTACAAGATGTGATCAATTATGGTTTGAGTCTCCACTCACCTATAGTGATATATTGTTAAGGACCAATTTGTAGTTATTTTGTACATTATTTTGTGGTCCTTAACAATGTCTTTGTATTTAATTTGTATATTTATTATAGTATTTTGCTTTAATTAGGTTTTATCTAGTTTTGTTTAACATATGTATTATTTGACTTTAGTTACTCTTAATTGTAGGAATTTATTAACTAATTCTCCCAAGCTTGGATTCAAGGGTACTTGAAGAGCTTTAGGGATGATTCTTTTGAAGATAATTTTGGAAGAGGAAGCATGCTACAGGTCGCGCTCAGCGCGGTGCCAGCATGACCGCGCTCATCCTGACTTAACCGCGCTCAGCGCGGTCTGCGAAATTCAGAAAAAAGGACAGCCCATGCTTTCACCTTTGGAGCCACCAACCCATCACTTCACCAGACCTTTTTGGCTTGTAAAGGAAGCAAGAAAACATAGACCATCATTATCTTTCATCTTTGTAAATCTAGGGCAAGTAGGAAAAAAAATGATAGCTTTTCTCTTGATTTTTCTCATGTTCATCATCTCTACCAACAATCTTGAGAGCAAGGCAACCATGGAAATGAGTAGCTAAGCTCCTTTTGTGTCAAGATTAGAGGTAGTTGATCTATATAATATGTATTTATTTTGATCCACTTGTGTATGAACATGGTTGATGATTAATATAGTTGAATATCTTTGTTCTTCATCTTTATGCTTTGAGTTTTGCTTGGAAAAGAATCTTTCAAAGTGACCTAGGATATTCATCCTCTCACAAACAAATGCTAGGAATAGATTTGTGTGTTAGAGTTTACAAAATATTGAACTTAATGATTATCATGCTAATAGTTGTAGTGAGGAATCATGCAAGGATTAACATGATAACATTCACAATCTTGGTGGGAAATCTACAAGATTGAGAGGATATGTATTTGTAGAAATCATCTATTATGTTCATCACTTGATTAAAATGAATATGTATGAAACTAGATCAATGAAACTAATCTTGACATGCCTTCTTACTTGAAAACAATCTCAAACTCTCTCTAATCCAAATCATAACTCTTTTGAAAGCATTAATTTAGTTGTTGTTTGAAACTCATGGTTCTAGTAGAGTAGATAACAAACCCTTTGGTTACATCATCTTAAAACATACTTTTCTATTGAAAGACTATAACATGCACCAATCCCTGTGGAATCGATAATCAAAATACTTTGTTCACGGAAAAATCCTACAACAAAATGGCGCCGATTGGCGTTTGATGTTAGTATAGCAATAGTTGTGTGTTTAAGACTTTTCCACTAATCTCTCTTTGTTTCTTTTGTGTGGCTAGACTTTTTCAGGAATTAGTTTATGCGGGGAAGTATTCCGGTCGACCAACTCCTTTTCGATCCCGAAATTGAAAGGACGGCTAGGAGACTTAATAGCAGTGCTAAAAGAAGAAAAAGACAAGCTAGGCAAAGGCAAGAAAGAGGAGAAAGAGGAGAAGCATCTACTTCTTCAACACCACCCGTGTTTGGAGAAGTCACCACTATGGAGGAGAATCAACAACCACCACCACCACCACCGCGGGGGCCGTGTGTCAATAGCCCTCGCCATAATGCTCAATTTGCCCGACAAGCAAATGCAAGGGTTGCGGAAATGAAAACGGGTTTGCTTCAACTTCTCTATGCAAGTCCATTTCATGGCCACGATCATGAAGACCCTTACACTCACCTTACCAAGTTTTATGAGATCGCGGGAGCGGCGGGTGCTCCGGAAGACCAAGAAGAACAATATTTCCAAAGGCTTTTCCCTCATTCTCTAGTGGGGAAGGCAAAAGATTGGTATCTTGATCAATTGCAAGAGACAATGACTAATTGGAACGTTTTGGAGGAAAAGTTTCTTGAACGCTTTTTCCCTCAATCACGTTTCATGGAGGCTAAGACGGCTATCTCGGTATTTTCGCAAGGAGTAAACGAGCCTTTGAATCGGGCATGGGAAAGATATAAGTCTATGCTAAGGAAGTGTCCGAGCCATGGTTTTGATGAGCTTACACAAATTCATATTTTCCGAAATGGTCTCCAACCTCAACACAAATTGTTGTTGGATGCCACGGCGGGAGGTTCTTTGATGGCAAAAACACCGTATGAAGCAATCCAAATAATTGAGAAGATGGGTAGGAATGATCATCAAACTCAACATGATCAAGGAGGTGTACAAGTGAAAACGGAGTTTTAGAAATTGGTTCGAGTCATGAAGCACTTGGCGCAAAATAAATTGTTTGCGAAACAAGTTGAAGAATTGACAAAACAAATGGCTAAACTCCTCAACAAATCATGGAGTTACAAGGAGCATCAAATAAGCAAGCTCACCAAATCGCTTGTTGTGAATTGTGCAAGGGAGATCATAAAACCGGCTTTTGTCCTCCGGAGAATGAGGAAGCTAACTATGTGGCCAACCAAGGCCAAGGGTACCAACAACGAGCTCCTTACCCTTATCAAAATCAAAACCAAGGTTACCAACAAAGGGTAATCAAGGTTATCAAGGAGGGTGGAGGCAAGATAACAATAACCAAGGAAGGCAAAATCCTTATCAAACACAACAACAAAATCAAAGTCAACCACAAAATCAAAGTCAACAACAAAACCAACCTCAAAGTCAAGTGAGATCTTCCAACATTCAAGACACTCTAGCTCAATTTATGCAAGCCTCAATGGCTAATCAAAAGAGCACGGAGGCATCTATCAAGAACTTGGAAACTCAAGTTGGACAACTAGCTAAGCAACTTTCCGAACAAAGTGCTTCGACATCATTTTCCCCAACTACGCAAACAAATCCTAAGGAGCATTGCAAAGCCATAACAACAAGAAGTGGAAGAGTTTGTGATGAGAAAAGGAAGGTAGTTGAAAGAAAGAAGAAAGTAGTGGAAAGGATGAAGAAGTTATAGTGGAGGAAGAGGTAGTTGAAAAAGATGAAGAGGTTGAAGTTGAAAAATATGATAATGTTGATGTGGAGGATGACTTAGTTGAAAATGAGGTGTTAGTTGAAAATGAAAAGGAAAATGGTGTAGTTGAAAAGGAGAAAGTAGAGGAGAAAAAGAATGAAGAAGGAAAAGAGAAGAAGTAACTTATCCGTTGAGAAGTTTGCCATATCCTCACCTTCCTTCTAAAAGGATGATGCAAAGCACTATGCAAGGTTTATGGATATTTTGAAGCAATTGCAAATAAATATTCCATTTACCGAAGCATTAGAGCAAATGCCCAAATATGCAAAATTCATGAAGGATATCTTGACGAAAAAGAAGAGGTACACGGATCAAGAAACCATAATGGTGGATGCTAGTTGTGCAATAATTCAACGCACTATTCCGAAGAAAGAAAGTGATCCGGGTCGTGTAACTTTGCCCGTGACCATTGGAGATGTGTACGTTGGAAAGCGATTAATTGATTTGGGGTCAAGCATCAACTTGATTCCATTATCCATTGTGAAGAGGTTGGGGGAGATTGAATTAAAGTCCACAAAAATGACATTGCAATTAGCGGACAAATCTATTACTCGCCCACACGGCGTAGCATTAGATTTGTTGGTAAAAGTGGACAAATTCTTTTTTCCGGTTGATTTTGTTGTCATAGACATGGAGGAAGATGTGGATGCACCTTTAATTCTTGGAAGACCGTTCATGAAGACGGCAAGGATGATGATTGATATAGATGATGGCCTAATGAAGGTGAGAGTACAAGATGAAGAGATTTGCTTTAATCTTTTTGAAGCAATGAAGCATCCCATGGATAAGAAAGATTGTTTTAAGATTGAAGTTATTGAGGAAGCAACTCAAGAAGTGAATGATGATGATGATAGTCGAGATATTGAGGAGTGTTTGGAAGGAGTGGAGATTTCAAAGGAAATGCACCCTTGGGAGGAAGAAGAAGAAAGTTTGAAGAAAGATCTAAAAGATGACGACCAAAAACTTGAGTTGAAAGAGCTACCGTCTCATTTAAAGTATGTGTTTCTTGAGGAGGGAAGTAAAAAGCCCGTAATCATTAGCAATACATTGTCGGAGAATGAGGAAGAGAGCTTAATTGAAGTTTTGAAATCGAACAAAAATGCGATTGGTTGGGTCTTAGCCGATTTGAAAGGCATAAGCCCGCCTATATGCACAACATTATGATGGAGGATGAGTACAAACCGGTAGCCCAACCTCAACGGCGATTGAATCCGTGATGAAGGAGGTAGTTCGCAAAAGTAGTGAAGATGCTTGAAGGGGATGATTTACCCGATTTCGGATACGTGGGTGAGCCGGTTCATGTGGTTCCTAAGAAAGGAGGATTGACGGTTGTATCTAATGATAAGGATGAGCTAGTGCAAACAAGAAAAGTGACGGGTGGAGAATGTGTATTGATTATCGTAGGCTTAACAAAGCGAAGAAAAGATCATTTTCCTCTTCCGCTCATGGACCAAATGTTAGAAAGGCTTGGGACAACAATACTATTGTTTCTTGGATGGTTATTCGGATATAATCAAATATCGGTGAATCCGAAAGATCATTAGAAAACGCTCACATGTCCATTTGGAATTTTTACGATAGGCGATGCCTTTCGCTGCAATGCAACATTCCAACGGTGCATGCAAGCTATATTCACGATTTGATTGAAAAGACAATTGAAGTTTTATGGATGACTTTTCCGTTTTGGAGCTTCATTTGATTTATGTTTGAAAATTTGGACACCGTCTTGAAGAGGTGTGTGCAAACCAACTTGGTTTTGAATTGGGAGAAATGCAACTTTATGGTGACCGAGGGAATTGTCCTTGGCCACAAGATATCTTCAAGAGGAATCGAGGTTGACAAAGCAAAAATTGATGTTATCAAGACGCTTCCCCCGCCTACCAATGTCAAAGGCATTCGAGCTTTTGGGTCATGCGGATTCTATCAAGATTCATCAAGGACTTCTAAAATAGCCAAACCTTTGAGCAACTTGCTCAACAAAGATAAGTCTTTCTTGTTTGATAATGATTGTTTGTTAGCTTTTGAAAAATTAAAGGAGAATTTGATAAATGCACCCATAATCACTGCACCTAATTGGAAACTTGATTTTGAACTAATGTGTGATGCTAGTGATTATGCGGTGGGAGCCGTATTAGGCCAAAGGAAGAACAAAATCTTCCATGCTATACATTATGCAAGCAAAGTTTTGAATGATGCTCAAATAAACTATGCAACAACGAAAAGAGTTGCTCGCAATTGTATATGCATTGGAAAAGTTTCGTCCTTACCTAATTGGTTCCAAGGTTGTAGTTTTCACGGATCATTCGCGATAAAATATCGCTTACCAAATCGGACTCTAAACAAAGGCTAATCCGATGGATTCTTCTTTGCAAGAATTGATTTAGAGGTCCGTGATAAAAAGGTTCGGAAAATGGTAGCGGATCATTTGTCTCGCTTAGTGAACGTAAAATTACGGACAAGGAAAAAGAGGTGAGGAGGAATTCCGGATGAGAAGTTATTTGCAATCCAAGAGCGACCGTGGTTTGCCGACATGGCAAATTACAAGGCATGGATTAATGCCTAAGATTTGACTTGGAATGAGAAGAGAAAATTTTAGCCGATACAAGTATTATGTGTGGGATGAACCTTACATTTTAGGTTGAGTAGTGATGGATTGCTAAGAAGGTGTGTGAGATGAAGAGGCCAAAACATTCTTTGGCATTGTCACAATTCCCTTGTGGGGACACTATAATGGAATGCGGACGCCACCAAAGTCCTACAATCGGGTTTTATTGGCCTTGCTATTCAAAGATGCGTGTGCTCACGCTAAATCATGTGACAAATGTCAAAGAAGTGGTGGGATAGGAAAAGAGATGAAATGCCATTGACAAATATGTTGGAAGTGGAGGTATTTGATTGTTGGGGATTGATTTTGTCGGTCCTTTCCCATCTTCATTTTCAAATGAATATATTCTTGTTCTGTGGATTACGTGTCAAAGTGGGTAGAGGCCATTGCTTCGCCTAAGGCCGACAAAACTGTTATCAAATTTTTGAAAAGAAACATTTTTCTCGTTTGGTGTGCCTAGGGTGCTCATTAGTGATGGTGGGTCGCACTTTTGCAACGCGTTGTTACAAAAACTTTTGAAACAATTTGGTGTCAAGCATAAAGTGACGACCCCCTATCACCCTCAAGCAAATGGCCAAGCAGAAGTGTCTAATAGGGAAATCAAAAAGATTTTGGAAAAAACTGTTTCGGGTTCTAGAAAAGATTGGTCACAAAAATTAGATGAAGCTTTGTGGGCGTATCGAACCGCCTATAAAGCTCCTATTGGACTAACCCCGTTTCAGGTTGTGTATGGCAAAACTTGTCACCTCCCGGTAGAGATGGAGCACAAAGCATTATGGGCCCTCCGATTCTTGAATTTCGATCCATCCTTGGCGGGAGAAAAACGAAAAATACAACTTGTTCATTTGGACGAAATGCGTGACGAGGCTTATCATTCAAACCGGAGGTATAAAGCAAAGGTTAAGGTTTCTCATGATAAGAAGATAAAGATCAAGGAATTTAGGCCGGGACAAAAGGTTCTCTTGTTCAACTCCCGGATGAGGCTTTTTCCGGGAAAACTCAAAACAAAGTGGTCCGGTCCGTTTTTAATCAAAGAAGTCAAGGAATATGGTGCAATTGTCTTGCAAGATCTTGCACGAACAAAAGAATGGACGGTGAATGGGCAGCGGTTGAAACAGTGCGTTGGAGAAGTGAGCAAACATAGCCGAATCCTTCTTTGATGATCAATGATCATCATGAACCGCCGAGCTCTACCGACGTTAAACAAAGCGCTTGTTGGGAGGCACCAACATTGTAAGTATTCTTCCTTGAACTCATTTACACTTGCCCGCATTAATTTTGCTTTTTCGAAAATTCAAAATTGAGCAGCTCAGCTCGAGCCAGCTCGGTAGCGCCCCACTTGACCCATCTGGCGAACTTTCGCTTTAGCGATAGGGACCAAGTGGATCGGATTTTAAAAAATAATTTGAAAAATTACATTTTTGGAGGCCCATTCGTGGCCTGAGTGTTTAAAACAGGGTTAGGGGTCTTTTAAACCCTTTTTCACTATTTTCTTCACCATTCCTCATCCTCTCAAAATCTCAAAAATCCCCAACCAAAAATCTCGAATTTTGCAAATTTCTTTGTCAAATCAATCATTCAAGGCATCCTAGTAAGTATTCTATGTCTTTCCTTTCTCAATTTTGTGTACATTGCATGTTTAGGTTAGATTTTGAAAACCTAGGGTTAGGAATTTTCGAATTTTCTCTTAAGATTAGGATGTTTTGTGTTAGAAAGTACTAGGATGTTATTTTGCTGCCCTAGGAAGTAGTTGTGTGGAGAAAAATTACTTTTTGCGAAGAATTTTTCTCGAGCAGCTCGGTAGCAGTCGCCCTTTCGCCGGTATCTGCGAATTTTGAAAAATTCTTCTGTGTATTTAGTGTTTTCAATTAGTTGTAATGCCTTGGTTGGTTGCTTTGCTTTCTTTGTTTGCATGATTCTTTGCTAATGGACACCTCGGTGTCACTTTTCCGCTTGATTTTGTGTTGAAAATTTCAAATGGCACCTAAGCGTCAACGCGTTTCCTCTCTGGAGGCCCTCTCGGCTGCTGCGTTCGATCTGTCGCGATTCTTGGGGCTGCTCGGGGCTCGCTACAAAGAGCTCGAGGAGCGAAACATATGGACTGAGCGCACCATCAGCCTCCGTGAGCAAGGGCACTACCACACGCCTCATGTCATCCTCGATAATTACGGGTTGGAAGTTCTTTGCAACCCTCAGACAAAGGTGAACGTGGAGCTTGTTCGAGAGTTCTATGCTAATGCTATCCCGGCCGAGGGATGTGAGTTTCGATTTGCTTCCGTTGTTCGCGGCAAATCTGTTTCTTTTTCTCGCACAGCTATCAACAGTTTTCTGGGCCTCAACTGGACAGCCCCAGAGGACCAATTGGATGTCTACCATGAGCACCTGGCTCGTGGTAATTGGGATCATAACATGCTGAGGACTAAGCTCTGTTTGTCGGGGCACTCTTATGAGTTGAATCGGGCTGGTCAACCTTTGAAATTCAACAGGCGGTCGAAAACTAGTGCAGTTATGATGTGTGGCTCGCATCCGAAACCTAGGAGCCACACATCTTCGATAACCATTGAGACGGCGGGTTTGATTGCTTACATGCTCGATGAGGAGCAAATTGATTTTGGCCGTCTGATCGCAAATGAGCTGAAGCGGGTTACACTTAGCTATACCTCCAGGGGGGAGCGTATAAAGTGTGCTCTCACTTATCCAGGGTTGATCATGGGTTTCTTTGAAGAGAAGGTAGCCTTTCTGCAGAGGGACACCTCACCATTGATGGAGTTGTTGATGATCACTCGTGATCGCTTTTGTAGGGTCCTTGATAATCTGCTGCCCTGCATTCTGACACTTCCTCAAGCTAGTCCATCGAAGAATGGAGCAGACGGATGCATCTCGCTCATCGAGAGCATTTATGTTTATGCATGAGAGCATGGAGCACCTTGCTCTACAGATTAGAGAGCCGGAGTGAACCATTTCACTCGGGTGACTCGAAACATATCTTTGGTTGGCCGGGTCGGGCCAAATCTCGAGGAGGAGGTGGGAGATGAGGATGATGGTGAAGAGTTAGTTCGTTCGGTTCGACTGGGTCGATTGGAGATTCGATTCTCGAGACCTCTGATTGATTTTCTCCTATTTCCCTGCTTTTATTTTACTTTCAGCATTCTAGTCTAGATTTTACTTTTGCAATTTAGTTTTAAACTTTGGATTTTGTTGGTTGCCATCCAATTTTAGGGATTGGCTTGTAATTCCAATTAAATTTTTTGTAGGCATGAAGCCTAAATACTTCTTTTTAAGTTTTAAACACCATTTTGGGGTGTCTTTTTATTTTAAATTTAGTTTCTTTTATTTTGTTCTATTTTATTTTTAGATTATAGTATTTAGTTTGAATTTACTTCTTGTGGTTTGTCCGGATTGTTCAAATGGTTCTTCAAAGCTAGTAAGCGTGTTTCACCAAAGTGATGGTGATGATAAAATTCTTGATTCATTCCACAAAGAAGGTACACATTTTATCGTTTATAGAAACATAATATGTCTATGAAATTTGTTCTTTATGCAAGATATTTCGCATGTACAAAAATTTTGTGTTCACATTCGAATCATTAGGACATAAACCATATATGTGAGAAGCTTCCACTTTTTACCAAATATTGAGTGTCTAATAGTTGTGTTAACTCGTGTGATTCATGCTTAATCTTTACTTGTTTGTGATAACTTGGAAGCTAAGAAATGATCAAGGCAATTTTTGTGCATTATGAGAAAAACCACCAATTCTAAAAAGGGCTCCAATTACCCGTGAGAGAGTGAATCCTTGTGAACCCTTTTGAGCTTAAATAGTATTTGTAGGATGAATGTATCAAATCGACTAATTGTTAAGTAGGCCACTTAATAGTTGTTGATAATCTTTGAAAAATTCAATGATAATTCATTCTATAAATTTTCTTGTTTGTAAATACCAACCCTTTTGTTAATCAACCCTTGAAGAGCATGATTTTGAATAAAAAAAGGATTGATATAAATGAAGTTGGGGAGGTGGATCAAAAAGAACCTAGAATTGATGGCACAATGATCCTAAGAAAGAAAAAGAATAGAGAAAAGAAAAATACAAAAGAAGAAAGAAATTTGTTTATGAAAAGATACAAAAAGAAAAAGAAAAGAAAGACAGGATCATTGTGTAGAAAAAGAAAAGAGGTTGCGAAAAATAAGATGAGAATTAGTTGTGAAATGCTCTTCATATCCTTTTACCCGATTCGTTTCAATGGCTTTGTACTTAAACATCCCTTGTTTCTAACCTAAGCCAAGTTACAACCTTGAAAGTCCTTAGTGATCTTTGTTTCCATTTTATCATTTAACTTGTTTCGATGAACACATGAATTATTCTGGATGTGCATAATTATTAGTGAGAGTGTTTAGTCCTTTGTGAATATGCATTTTGTTCTTCATGAACTTTGAAGAAATGATTAGGTGATTCAAGTGTGAACATATCTTTTATTTTGTTATATGTTTTGATATGTTGTGTTTAGAACTTAATTCATGGCCATGTTGTGTTTAGAAGAAGCGATTGATGTGTGCTTTTGCTGGTATGTCGAGTTTGAACCATTACTCTTGTGTGAGTTTGCATGCTTGCATTTTGTTCCTTCTAGCTTTGTAAGATTATTGACTTTTGTTTGAGGACAAACAAAGAAGTAAGTTAGGAGAGTTGTTAAGGACCAATTTGTAGTTATTTTGTACATTATTTTGTGGTCCTTAACAATGTCTTTGTATTTAATTTGTATATTTATTCTAGTATTTTGCTTTAATTAGGTTTTATCTAGTTTTGTTTAATATATGTATTATTTGACTTTAGTTACTCTTAATTGTAGGAATTTATTAACTAATTCTCCCAAGCTTGGATTCAAGGGTACTTGAAGAGCTTTAGGGATGATTCTTTTGAAGATAATTTTGGAAGAGGAAGCATGCTGGTATGCCAACATGACCCACTGACTTAACAGCATGAAATCGAAAAAGGACAGCCCATGCTTTCACCTTTGGAGCCACCAACCCATCACTTCACCAGACCTTTTTGGCTTGTAAAGGAAGCAAGAAAACATAGACCATCATTATCTTTCATCTTTGTAAATCTAGGGCAAGTAGGAAAAAAAATGATAGCTTTTCTCTTGATTTTTCTCATGTTCATCATCTCTACCAACAATCTTGAGAGCAAGGCAACCATGGAAATGAGTAGCTAAGCTCCTTTTGTGTCAAGATTAGAGGTAGTTGATCTATATAATATGTATTTATTTTGATCCATTTGTGTATGAACATGGTTGATGATTAATATAGTTGAATATCTTTGTTCTTCATCTTTATGCTTTGAGTTTTGCTTGGAAAAGAATCTTTCAAAGTGACCTAGGATATTCATCCTCTCACAAACAAATGCTAGGAATAGATTTGTGTGTTAGAGTTTACAAAATATTGAACTTAATGATTATCATGCTAATAGTTGTAGTGAGGAATCATGCAAGGATTAACATGATAACATTCACAATCTTGGTGGGAAATCTACAAGATTGAGAGGATATGTATTTGTAGAAATCATCTATTATGTTCATCACTTGATTAAAATGAATATGTATGAAACTAGATCAATGAAACTAATCTTGACATGCCTTCTTACTTGAAAACAATCTCAAACTCTCTCTAATCCAAATCATAACTCTTTTGAAAGCATTAATTTAGTTGTTGTTTGGAAACTCATGGTTCTAGTAGAGTAGATAACAAACCCTTTGGTTACATCATCTTAAAACATACTTTTCTATTGAAAGACTATAACATGCACCAATCCCTGTGGAATCGATAATCAAAATACTTTGTTCACGGAAAAATCCTACAACATATATCTTCATCAATCATCAACATTTGATCTTTAAATTACAATCATTTCTTCCAGATCAATCTTGAATTGACCAAATTAGGGTTTTGATCAAGGATGATGCATCGTTGGCTTTTTGCTCAATGCCTGGCCTAATTGATTGAAGAATGATCTCAAGATCACCAATGCAATATCTTGACCTAATTTGTTGGTTCAAAATATCTCCAATGCCATTTGTTGATTAATAGTGAAATCCTGAATCATCTGACAAAAAGTCAACTGTCCAGATCAGTTAAACTTTGACTTTTTTTGGTCAACTTTTGAAATTCAAATTTTTCAATCATCAAAGCATTTCATATCATTGATCATAATCATAAAAAATAAAAAAAAAGGTGTCACATAGTTAACAAAAAGTCAAAACTTGATATTTCTAAACAATTAGAAAACTTTTCACGTGTTTTTATCGCTTTTTTCACCATTTTCATGGTCATTTTTCACCTAGATCCATTTTGATTCAACATGAAAGTTGTCGATGTTTCTCCAAGGTTTCCAAAATTTCAAAGTAAATGAAAAAATATTTTGTGGAGCTAGGGTTTTTAATTTAGACATTATAGGACCAAAAACATGCATTTTAAGTCATTTTCACAAAATTTTCAGGTCAATTTGCAAAGGATCCTATCTTTTTCTCTTATAGAAGCCTAGGTGTCCAGAAGATATTTTGAGTTCATGATTGAAGAAGGATAAGAACACTTGATATTTTTAACCATGGTTCATAATTTTAACCATGTGCATCGAATGATAAGATTCCTTTCTTATCCCTTAAGCTCCAAGTTGCAAAAATTTCCAAACTATCTTGCCTGGCTTTCTGAATTTCTTGGCCTATAAATAGAGGTCCTTGAATAATTTTCAAATCACACAAAAACAACTCCAAGCTTGTTTTCTCACTTCTTTCTTAAGTTACAAGTTTCAAAGTTTCAAAAATGTGAGAATTGTAACTTTCAATCCTTGCAAGTTCTACCCAAGTCATACCTTCAAAAACTCTCTAAACATCATTCGGAAGTTGTTAGAACCTTCAATCAATGACAAAAACAACCAAAAGTATGTTTCCTCAAGAAAACTCCATAAGTTTGCATTTTGAGCCTTAACCATCAAACTCTTAATCGACTTGTGCACTTTCTAAATTTTCACTTCAAACATCATCCATACACTCCATAGAGATGATCCAAACCCTTAGAGAATCTCTGTAACCTCAGAATCATCATCATCATCTTCAAATTTCTCGAGCTGCAGTCAGAGTTGGGCAGAGACTTCCAGGCCATCTCAAGACAAGCTAAGCACTTCTACACGATCCTTGAATTCAAGTGAAGCTATACAAATAATCAAACAACTTCTGAAAACACTCTAACTAAGAATTTGATTTCTTCTCATAGAGGTAAGTAACTCAAACTTAGAATTCTATGATTTCTGTATTACAGTTCAAAAGTTTCTGTGCTATCATGTTTCTGCACATATGAGGATTATTAACCCTCAATCAATTGCCATGAATCATGCACCTACAAGATTTAATTTGAGTTTTGGTCAAATTAGGGTTCATCTGATTTTTACGAATTCAGTCATCATATGCTTAAAATAAATAAAATTAAAGATCACCATCATTTTCCTTGATAAAACACGAGCAAGTTTAACTTTTACATCTTTTGATTTCATCAAGAAACAAGGAAGATATGAATCAAGCTTGAGATCGAAGATGAACATGGCGACATTTTTTCAGAAAATTTAAACATTCGTTTTCAAATATAATTAAAATAAGTTAGTTTTATAAACAGATGTATAGCCACCCCGGTGGTAGAACACGTCTCTCTCATGTCTTGCCATGACTCAGGTCTAGGGTTTGAATCCCCCTTGCCCCAGACCTTTATAACTTCCTTTTCACTCTTTTCCATTTTTCAAACTATTTTCAAACCATTTTCACAACTGGATTTCAAATATAATTTTTTTAATTCCTTTTTCTAACAATCCACGCATTTGGCCCAGTGGTATATCTTTTCACCTTTCAGCCTAAGGTCCCGAGTTAAAACCCCTTTGGCCACAAAATCAGTTTTTTATCACTTGTTTTCTAAAGTGTTTAAACAAAATTCAACATTTCAAAAACCAATCAAAACTACTCATTATGATATGATTTTTTGCACACGTGTCATTGAATATACCTAGTTTATGATTATGTCAAAAAATTCCAAAAAATATTTTATTTTGATATATTTTTATTAGGTTGAAAATAGACGTTTTTAAGTGTTTTTAAAAACTTTCAAAATGTTTTCTTCTTGATTTTTCCACCTAATCTCTTTCAAAACACTCTTGTGAATCAACTTTCACTTTTCAAATCTTTTCAAAGTATTCAAAATATTTTAATTAACTTACACACCTCTTTTCTATGATTGATTCGATTAATCTTTGAAAATACAAACCGAACTAGGTGTTTTCATTGAAAATATTTCAAACTCAAAATCAAATTAATCATGAGCCTCCCTTACGATGTAAGTCCTAACCCTATTTGTACATATTTAATTACTTGTACATATCAACCCTTTTTACGCATATATTTATTCCTTTTAGATATTAACACTTTTATGTACATATTTAATTCCTTGTACATATTCAACCATCTTTGTAAATATTCGAGTATAAATAGCTTCATTCGCTAGTTTTATCTACTTGTTTATACACCAATTCCACTAGTATTAAGAGGAGCATTATTTTCGGTGAATTCTAGTGGGTCTCCCTTAAGGTGTAAGTCTCACTCCTTTGTATATATATCCAAGTACACTAGCTTCATTCGTTTGTTTTATACACTTGGTTTCCCGGTGAAATCACTCTTGAAACCAAGCCAGCCATACCCTGTAGCCTGCCCTTGGGCTCCCAATACAAGGATCCTCGATGTCCCTCGGAAAGCCTCCTCTTGGACTCACAATACAAGGACCCTTGATGTCCCTCGAATAACCTCCTCTTGGGCTTATAATACAAGGGCCCACATGCTTCTTAAAAGCATCCCCCAAAGAGTAACAAAACATTTCTCCTCAGAGATGAGACATGAATCATATCTATGGAAGAATTATCTCATCTATAGCATAACATTCAAATCAATCATTTTTTAAATAAAAAATTTTCAAAAACAAAACATATTTCTTAACTGTAAGTTTCAACGCTTGTAAACTAAAGCAAAACGCCCAATGCTTTTAATGAAAGATTCAACATTTTCAAAACATCTTCTCATTCTAAGAACTATAAGAGGTATACTTGTACACTCAAGCTACACACCCGTATCTTACAATGAAAGATTCAAACAATCAATTTTCAAAAATACATGTGATGAAATAGATTAGATAGATTTTTCATTAAGATGACACTTGTCGTTGTCTCTTAAATTTTTTCCACTACCATATAAGTGAGAACAACGATTGCTCTTACTTTCTCAACCTCTTTTTGAGAATACGTAGGCACATGGTCTCACCCGTGGTGAGCATACTTCTTTCTCTCTCAAACCACTCAAACCATAGTTAACCTTAGATCATGTGCTACAATTTCTCTGATTTCCTGTAGGGGATATGTATGCAGAAGATTGCAATGATCTTTGCGAGCATAATCATAATAAACAAACATAGTTTCCTACATAGAAAACCTTCTTAAATCCCAAAGGAGAAACTTTCCCAAAATAGCTTAGCAAATAAAACACAAATGCACAAAAGAGCCTATAGAGTACTATAGGTATATCTGTTGTTAATACCTTCCCTATGTATAATCTAACCTTCTTACCCAGGAATTTCCCCCATGCTTTGCGTTTAGTTTCACACTAATCGCATTGCATATCTTTTTTAGAGTATTTCAACTTTCCCCTTTTCCTTTCTTTTTTTGGAAACAATAAATCTTGATGCTCGCGACATCTTTTAAAAATAAAATTAAAGTTAAATTCTTTTTGAGTCGGAGAGCCAAATTCTGATTTGGTTCCCTCGTTCTTCAGTTTTTACCACGAACAGAAAAATGGAGACTCTGCTAGGGAGTACCAACCTTTTCTTTGTTTCCAAAAAAAGAAAAAATGGTTAAGTCTCATTTGTGCATTTGTTTGTTTTATTTTTATGTGTTTTGTTCTGTTACTCGCGATTTTATATGATGGAAAAAAGACCTAACCCGAATTTAAGAAACATTTAAGAATTAGGTGAGGGTATAGTCATGTTATCTTACGAAGAGTCTCAGTCCTTAATAAGTTAACTTGAGATCCCTCGCTCAATGGAGGTTCCCTTGGGGAAAATTGTGTTTAGCAAGTTTGTTGAAAAGACATTTTTGCTTTCAAGCAAGCTAACGAAGCTGAGTTGGTTATACAACCCATAACCCATCCTGGCCTTTTAGGATGTAGTGCAGAAACTATTCAGGTATAGACTTGGATTAGTTATTGAAACGCCCCGTTTTAATTAATATTATATTATATTAATATTTTCGAGTTACCGATCGATATTTAATTTGCGACGAAAATATTTATATTAATCGATATATCTATTAATATATTTGGCGATGTTTCGTTCGATCCGGTTTTTATTCCGTTCGGTCCGGTAAAATATTATTCGGACCGATATTTAATTCCCCGGAATTGTTTTAATTAATTGAGTAAATAATATTATTGGATATTATTAGTGTGTTAATTTATAAGAATAGATAGGGGTGTGAGGATTAATTTGTTAGAATTGGGTTTACACCCTTTCTCCTCATTTTCTTTCCATTCAAAAACACAAAGCCAAACTTAGAAACTTGAGAGAAAAAGAAAGGGTTTTGGGAGAAGAAGAGCAAGGGAAGAAGAAGAGGAAGAGCATGAGCAAGCTTGAGGATTGGGTTTTGTAGAATCATCAAGGATCCTCCAATCACTAGAGGTAAGGGGTTTTATTTCTTCATCTCATATAGTTAGGATTTTGGTTGATATATTTTGGGATTTAGGAAAAATGGATGGTTGTTTCATGAGTTTTGGATATTGGTTGGAATTGCACTTATTAATCTATACCCTTTATAATTCCGAAACTATATATATATATATATATATATATATATATATATATTATATCATGCCTTTTAATTATATGTTTTGGATTATCTCACCCTGGTAATGTTTATGAAGACGGAGTTTATAGCTGCTATTAGTCGAGTCGGTGTTGCTCTGATACGTAGCACTCGGGGGGGAAATATTTATGTTGTCTTGTTGTTGTTCTTTTATTATTATTCCTTTTGTGAATAAGAATCATACTTTATTAAAACATGATTTGAGGAGGAAGTTTAATAAAGAAGATGTTTTGATTTTTAAGAATCAATTTATGATTTCCAACGATTGCTATGTATCCGAGATTTATACTTTAAAGCAAACTGTTTAAAGTGACTTGGTTTTGAAGGTGTGACACCTCTGTATTGAATTTATGAAATTTTAAATTACTCTGATTTTACATATAAAACCTTGGGTAATATTGGGTGTTACATTAGTGGTATCAGAGCAGGTCGGTCTGTCGGCCAGGTTATTAATGTGTTTAACCTTGTGGTATGTGACGTGTGTGTGAAACACTGTCAGTAGTTGCTTGTTTCTATTTGTTTGTCTGAAGAGATGGGTTTGAAACAAGTGGGGGAGAAGTTTTACTTCTTGGTGGCGCTTGTGGCTTAGAGATGGAGCCTCAAGCAGGGTTACGCTTTGGTAACTTGAAGTGTAAGTTAAAGACGCTTTTGTAGTTTGGTAAAGATGGTTTATGTCACCATCATGATTGTCGACTGCCTATTGACAAATTGAGGAACTGATCACCCTTAATATCTTGTTGATAGTAGTCGGGATTTGTGTTGGTTGGGATGGACTTGTCTTTCCAGCTTAATAGTGTATGAAGCAGATGAGTTTGCACAAGGTAGTGCATGGTTACTTGAGTTGTAGGCGAATTTGGATTTTGGTGAGGAACAAGATTTTGGCAAGCAAACTTCTTGTTGTAATTCTTTCGAAGCATATTGTGAAGATGTGAGTGAATTACCGCCGTAGTGCGAATGAAGTTTTGATGGATTTAGTTTTTGGAACTAGTTGTGATTCGAAGTATCCTTAAGGGATGTTTGTTTATGAATTAGAGTTGAAGAGTCAACTTGAGGTTTGGTTTGAGCAGGGTTTGTTTGTTTGTTTGAGTGGATCGCTGTGGAGTGCGCCGGTTGTGTTGAACAATGGTCGCTTAACTTGGTGTGTCGTTTTCAGACAAAGGAACGAAGTGGATGTTGAGGAAAAGTATCTACTTCCAAGGACTGAGGTTGGATAAATCAGTCATTTTGAGCTTTTGTGTTTAGTGAGATCGATGTGAAGTCTGGATGTCTACGGGTTAGTGTGTGAGCTGAAGATGTTTAGACAATGCTTTTCAAGATAGTGTATGGTCCTAGCGAGTATTTGTTGATGTCATTAGTGTGACTAATGCGTCAGGTATGATTTTGGAATGTTCAGACATTACTCTCATGAGTAGCTGTAAGAATTATTTCGTGTTCTTGGATATTATTTGGTTCACATCAAGTTAAGGAAATTGTAGCAAGCATCCGAGCTTTGCGTTATCAGTAGTGAAGTTAGACCGGTGCATGTCGAGTATTCTAAAGAAAGAGTTTTGAACTGTTGGACGAGAGTGCCTTAAATAAGCGACTTAGACGGTGATATTTTGGGCAAATCCGCGAAGATTTATTCTGTATCTTGTAGAAGACTTTAAGAGGTATTTCAAAGCTTAGAAGTTCTTTTGTTCTGGATGGTTAGCTTTGTGAGTTTGATAGAAGATCTTTTTATAAGTTGGTATTGATCGTGGGTACTTTGACTTGAGATGGTTGAGTCGCTATTTGGACTTCGCAATGGGAAGCGAATTTGTTTGAACCGGTGGAAAGTTTAGCGAATGCTTCGATTTTGGTCTTGTTTAAGTACTTAAGAACCTTGTGCGGTGTAATGTGATATTTCATTTTGGACTTAAGATGTATTTCGACATAGAGTTGGAAAAGTGTATTGCTACCTTGGAACGATTTGATTTTCATATGGAAAAATTGTCGGACGCGTGAGTTAGAGTTTAATGCGGTTGTGCTCATTTGAAATTTTAAAGGTGCAGATGTTAACGACGAGGAGATTGGAATTGTTGAAGACAATTCAAAGTTTGAGTATGATCTATAAAGAGACTTTGTCTGGTGTTGAGTTTAGTAAGTTGATACCACGGATAACCCAAGAATATCTGATTTGGGATTTCTTATTTCGAAGAATGTTGCATGTTTATTTTGAGACACTTGTTGAGATTAAGCTCAGAAGGTTATTAGGGATTTGTTCACTACTGACATATGGATTTCCTCGGATACTAATGGTCGCGGTGGATTATTAGATTAGTACTAAGATAAGTCTTGACGATAAAGAATTTTGTGACGTTTTTGTAGCCACAGGTACCTTAAGACGATTGATGTTTTATAAAGGAAAATATTCTAATGTGACTGAAGTCGGTCGCAACGGTGTTAGTGTTGGATTGCATAAAGTTTATGTTATGGTTCTAAGTCAAACCTGTTTTGTAATTACAGTAGTATGAGACGACGTTGATGGGTAGAGTTCTTGAGAGAGTGTTTTGGTTTGAATTACCACTTTGGGAGATTGAAAGTTATGAAAGGTGTTTCGAATAAGAATCTTGTGTATTGATCGTTGCGACAGTGCGAGGATGATGATTACTTAATACAATTTTGGGAATTGAATTGTTATAAGGGGGAGACTAAGTTGAAGTCAAGTGTATACGTCGAAGTTTCACAAGTGAATATTTGGACAATATTTGAAAAGGTTAAACTATGTCGTGTATTTTAGAGGATCAATGGACGTCGAACAATCGAGAATGAAAGAGTGATTTTTTTCGAGTTGACAAGACTGATGTTACGAGGTATCCGATGGGTGTACGCTTTGAACGTATCGATTCTGAGTAATTATGAAATTGAGGATTAACCAAGTTGTTTTACGGTTGGCATCATTTGTGTAAAAAGTGACGCAACATGGTTTAGATATCGAGCATTGAATTGTTAGCAAGTATGCGAGATTGTTGGATTTGGACTAGTGAGTTATAGTCGCAAGTCGTCTATATACGCCCTAGAATGAGTGGTGTACCGCAGTTCGGTTATGTTTGAGTAACTTGTTATTGTTCGAGGGTTGTACGTTGGTAATCTACAAGGATGATGTGACCTTGTGATTTTCTGGAATGAAAGCGATAACTGCAAGTGTAATTCTCGAGTTCGTACTTATGCGTGAATGAAGGCATCTTTTTCGTGGTTGCGTAGCACACGTGGTACTATCCTATTCTGATTGTTTCATTTTTGGTTTGTATAATCATTTTGTTGTGTTTGTTTTAGCGATAGTGTCGGTGTTGTGTCGTAGCACTTTATGTTCCTATCTTTGGTGACTCGTTTCCGAGGTGTCGGTTCGAGTGTGTGACTAATTCTATGGTTGAGACGTTAGGATGATATCTATCTTGTTTGTTTAGTTCTCGAGTGAACCGGTGTGTCTGCGAGTTGTTTGGTTGTTGGGTGATTAGTTGGTTCTCGAGTGCATTGTATGGGCTTTGGATCTCGGCATGGTTGTTCTTGACTGGACATTGTGGTTAGGGAGATGCCCTTATTTTTGGTGTATTTTGTATGTTGTTTAATTGACGCGAGGATTGAGTGGACGAATGCGTAGGCATGTCCCGAATTGTTCATTTTGGTCGAATTTCGAGGACGAAAGTTTATAAGTGGGGGAGAGTTGTAACGCCCCGTTTTAATTAATATTATATTATATTAATATTTTCGAGTTACCGATCGATATTTATTTTGCGATGAAAATATTTATATTAATCGATATATCTATTAATATATTTGGCGATGTTTCGTTCGGTCCGGTTTTTATTCCGTTCGGTCCGGTAAAATATTATTCTGACCGATATTTAATTCCCCGGAATTGTTTTAATTAATTGAGTAAATAATATTATTGGATATTATTAGTGTGTTAATTTATAAGAATAGATGGGGTGTGAGGGTTAATTTGTTAGAATTGGGTTTACATCCTTGGTTGCTAGTAAGAAAACAACATATAAACCATTTCTCCTCAAGGGAAGAAGAAGAGGAAGAGCATGAGAAAGCTTGAGGATTGGGTTTTGTAGAATTATCAAGGATCCTCCAATCACTAGAGGTAAGGGGTTTAATTTCTTCATCTCATATAGTTAGGGTCTTGGTTGATATATTTTGGGATTTAGGAAAAATAGATGGTTGTTTCATGAGTTTTGGATATGGGTTGGAGTTGCACTTATTAATCTATACCCTTTATAATTCCGAAACTATATATATATATATATATATATATATATATATATATATATATATATATATATCCTTTTAATTATATGTTTTGGATTATCTCACCCTTTACTTGTTTCGTTACCTTTATATTGGTAACGCAGTTATGAAGACGGAGTTTATAGTCTTTGTTAGTCTTGTCGGTGTCGCTCTGATACGTAGCACTCGGGGGGAAATATTTATGTTGTCTTGTTGTTGTTCTTTTATTATTATTCCTTTTGTGAATAAGAATCATACTTTATTAAAACATGATTTGAGGAGGAAGTTTAATAAAGAAGATGTTTTGATTTTTAAGAATCAATTTAGGATTTCCGACGATTGCTATGTATCCGAGATTTATACTTTAAAGAAAACTTTTTAAAGTGACTTGATTTTGAAGGTGTGACACCTCAGTATTGAATTTATGAAATTTTAAATTACTCTGATTTTACATATAAAACCTTGGGTAATATTGGGTGTTACAATTATCATGCGAGACTACGATCAGGCGAGTTTTTCTTGAAAAATATTATTGCACTACCAGTTAGCTCTTTAATTTGATAATATTTAAAAGAGAAGAGTAGACCATGTATTATAAGTAGAGCATGTTTTACATGTGATTACACCCATAGTACTTACCCAAGTTTGGTTCTTATCATTGACCTCTTGCTCGTGACCTTGAAAGTTTAAACCTATTTTGTGTGTAACCATGTTTGTATCTTTGTGGCATTCATGAATTCTTAATTTTTTCCATTTTTATTTTCATTCCATAAAATTTCCAAAGAATTTAGAGATTTTTTCTTTGTAAACATTCTTGGTTAGAGTGATGGATTTAAGAAGAAGAAACACCAAGATATATGGATTTAGAAAACACTATGGAACGCTTTTAACTATCTTGAACACTAACGTTGATGAATGAATTCTTAAAACCTTGGTTCAGTTTTACGATTCTGTCTATTGTTGTTTCACCTTCCCTGATTATCAATTGATGCCTACCTTGGAAGAGTACGAAAATCTTTTAGGTAACCTAGTGTTTGACAAAGTGTCTTTCAATGGTTTGGAAGCCATTCTGAAGCCGCAAGTCATTACAGCAATTACTCACTTAAGGAAATCTGAGATAGACAAAAACTTAACTACTAAAGAAAATCTCTTAGGATTGACTTCAAAGTTTCTAATGGAGAAAGCTTTTAGTTTTGCTGAATCGGGTAGTATGGTAGCTTTTGAGGCTATTTTAGCTTTACTCATTTATGGACTGGCTTTGTTTCCTAACGTCAAAGACTTCGTTGACATAAACGCCAAACGAATATTTTTGATTGGAAATCTTGTACCTATTTTTCTTGGTGATAAGTATTTCTTTATTCATCATAGGAATCATCAAGGAGATGGAATTATTGTGTGTTGTGTGCCTTTGTTGTTCAAACAGATTGTTTCACACTTGCCTAAGTCTCATATCTTCAAAGAAAACAAAGCTGGTTGGCATTGGCCTCGAAGACTCATGTCTCGTACCAATGAAGATATTCATTGTTATACTTTGGCCGATAATGATATGGAAATCATTGACAGTTGTGGAGAGTTTCCTGACGTACCTCTCATTGGTACACAAGGAGGAATTAACTAAAACACATTCTTGGCAAGACGTCAACTTGGATATGAAAACTCGAGTAAACCCATTGGTCTTACAGTAGAGGTTTACTTTTATCATGAAGGAGAAGATTCCTAGGGTTTGAAATTCATAATGATAAGAGCTTGGCACCATATTCGAAGGAAAGAAAAAGGTGAGTTAAGAAATTGTGTAGCCCTGGAAATCTACACTTGTTGGGTAAAGAAAAGAGAGAAAGAATTCTGAATGCCTTATGTTTTTGAAAACCCCATGTTACATGTGGTGTCTAAATCGACCACCATTCCAATTGAGAATATGGGAGAATACCAAGAAGTTATGGCTAAGATGAGGCTGGAGAAAGATGTTTGGGAAGACACATTTCTCATGGCTGACTTTGAGAATGTAAAGCTTAAGAAACAGGTCAAACATCATGAAAAAATGCTCTACTTTCAAGATGGATGGCTCATGCAGAAAGATGAGAAAATTTGTAGAAAGGATGATGCGATCAAGAAATAAAACAAAGAAGGAAAAAGAAAGCTTGTATAAATGACAAATAGCACTCCTGCTCCCGACAAGTGGAAGAATGTTGTTAACAAGCTAAAAGCCAAGAAAGCTTAATTGAAAGCTTATTATGGGAAAGAGATCCTAAAGATGAAGTTGCATCAAGCATTTGGTTCTTCGTCCAATGAAGATGTTTGATTAGGATAATTTATATTTTATTTTTCATTTGCTTTGTTGTTGTAAGAGATATGCTCCAAAAATATTTGTTGTAATCTTTCCTTAATATGTTAATAAAATAAGAGTTTTGTGTTCCAATGTTTGCAAGAAATTTCTCTTTTAAAAATTCTTTGGAAAAATCATTTCTTCTCTTTTGCATCCATAATCATGCATCATCTTGCATTTTGAGTTTGTTATCTAGAATCTTATCTTTTGGAATTTTCTCCATAGATCGTCAAGTTGTCGCATCTTAGAGTTTCCCGATTGTGTTCACAGTCAGCTCGCAGATATAATACTCGTGCAAATAGAAAGAAATCAATGGAAGATTTCGAACAAGAGAATATTGAGCTTCATGGTACAGTAACCACACTTCAAGAGTAAGTGGAAAGACTCAGCGCTTTTGTGAGCTCGTTGGTATCTGCGCAGAATCAGCAACCACCATTTAACATTCAAGTGCAAGCAATAGTGATTTCTGAAATCACTACTACTCCAGCTTCTGTCGTCGTAGTTAGAAATCCACTTTTCACCGTGCTAGAGGGTTACCCTTGGGGTATGCCTTTAAACTTCGATATAGGGTTTCATCAAAATACTTCTGAAGTACTGGAAATCACAACTGAGGTTCCTACTTTACAGAATTCAGCGTTCACTTTGCAACCCAGAGTAACTTTTCCTTAAGTCACTATGATGGTTTCTCAACCTATTATGACAAATTCAGATCTCGTGGTTCACACTATTCCTTATGCGAACAACGAAGTTTATCATGATCTTGGTGACAACAGGGATCCTCGTGTCCGTATGGAAGATCTCTAAGAGCAGTTCAATAAAATGCAGTTAGAGATCAAGACAATCTGTGGAAAGGATTTGTTTGGGAAAAATGCGCACGATTTGTGTCTGGTTCCCAGTGTAAGAATACCAACCAAGTTCAAAGTCTCCGAGTTTGAGAAGTACAGAGGCAACTCTTTCCCACAAATCCATCTTGTGTTGTATGCTAGAAAGATGTCTACTCACTAATTTCAAGACATCCTTACTGGCGTCGCTCTAAAGTGGTACATGGGATTGGATAGTACCAATATTCCAACTTTCAACGACCTAGGCGAGGCCTTTGTTCGATAATATAAGTACAACTTGGATATGGCTCTACACCAAGACCAAATCAGTGAAATGTCTCAAAGAGACAAAGAAACTTTCAAAGTGTATGCCCAACGATGGATGGAAATTGATGCCCAAATTAATCCACCATTGGAAGAGAAAGAGATGACCAAGATTTTCTTGAATACTCTTGGCCCTTTCTACTACGAGCACATGATCTCCAGTGCTCCAAATGATTTCACCGAAATGGTAAACATGGGGATGCATTTGGAAGAAGGAGTCCGAGCAGCAAGTTTGACCAAAGAAGTTGGATCTTCAAGCGGAACCAAGAAATTTTGAAGCAATTTCCCAAAGAAGAAGGAACAAGATATTTGAATGGTATCCCAAGGGAGACCAAGAATAAACATTAATCACCGACAACAGGTAGCCGTTGTCGCAACAGTTTTTAGTTTAACTTCAAATGTGAGATTCACCCCACAATTTCAGCAACATAATCAGAATCCTAGACAACACGATAAGCTATTCAACAATAATCAACAATTTTGATGTCTTACGCAAAATTATATCATGCTTTAATTGAGAGGAATCTCGTCCAAACTTGAGCACCACCGCCAGTGCCTGCTAAGGTACCTTGGTGGTACCTAGCCATAATCTCGAACATTGCATAGCTTTGAAGGCTGAAGTTCAATGATTATTTAGAGCTAACCTTCTTTCTTTTATAGATTTGATTTCGAACATACAAGCGAATCCGCTGCCTAATCATGGAGGGCACCCTGTCAACATGGTGTATGTATGTCCTGGCCAATATCATGTCTTCAACATAAACTTGGTAAGATCCGATTTAGTGCAGATGCATGCTACTTTCTGCGTAATGGGTGGTTTTCCTCAACACAACTACGGATCTTCTAGGATTTATGCTAGAGATTCTCGTGGATGTTCTACTGTGAAAGCAGATCTTCAACGACTAATGGATAATGGAGATATTCGAATCCTCAGAAATAAGAATGATAATGAAGTAAATATGATAGGATGTTATTCGCATGAGCTTTTAGTCTCAGATATCAACTCGGTAACTCTTGAAGTTAACGTTATCATTCCTCATTTCAATATGCATGAGCGCGTCGAGATCACATACAATAATCCAAGGGTTCCTGTTTTTCCTTTGATCATTTGTCTACTTGGACCTGTTTCTTTTGACCCTGAAAAAGAAGTCCCCTACTGTTATACCCCAAAATTTTCCCTCCCACTTCTCATGGCATTTCACATGTCCATACTCAAGGATTTCACAAGGGTTGACCAGATAAACCCTCTCCTAAGCAATCAATCCAAACTAGAGTTTTGCCATTCTCAAGTCAAGATAGACATCCAACATTTCAAGTGATCATAATGCCTCATTATATGTTTCAAATAATCTCCATGTCAAGTTTCAAGCCTAACAAGTCAAGTTTGCTCAGACAATTGCTCAGATTGATGAAAATCAGTTGTATTGGACAAAAAGTCAATTGTGGTCAACATACAGTCAAACTTCACAATTTTTGGTCAACATCAATATTTTGAAGTAATATTCATCATTTGATCAAGGGTTGATCATGATTCATCAAGAAAAGTCAAGAATTGATCAAAAGTCAAAGTTTCTAAATTTGGCTTTCTTAGACAAAACTCAATAGAACTTTGATCAGGTATAACTTTCACATTACAGGTCCTTTTAAAAGTCAACAAAAAGTCAACTTTTTGCAAAGAAGTGTTCATGAGTATGGAAACTTCAATGAAGATGAAACCAAAAGGGCTGTTTATAGGACATCTTGAGCTTTCCAAAAAGTCCAAGAACACCCAAAAATGTTAAAAATTGAACAAGATACACCTTGTGCAAGTTGAGCATTTTTTAGGAGGTGCACAAAGAGAAATACTTGAGAAAATCAAAAAAATTTCAAATGGGCCTAACTTTTCTTGATTCAAACATGTTCCTTATCTGAATTGGAACCTCCAAGCCCAAGGCCACGAATTTATCTTTTATTTTTTATTTATTTTGGATTTTTAATCATTTAAAACCAATTTAATTATAATAAAAGATATAAAATCAAAAATTAAGTGCAAGATGGATTTTCTCTCATCCTTGAGGTCCAAGCAAGCCATTTAATCTGATTATTTCGAAATAATCATGATTGGCAAGTGATTTGATTGAAATTGGCTCAAAAAAAGAAATATTTGGTTTGATTCCAAATCAAATCTTTTTTCATTGAATGACATGGTATTTTCTTACAATTCTTGACCTAATTCATTACAATATAAATAGACAATGATTCTACATGACAAGGGGATGAATTTCTGGCTTCCAAGAACCCTAAAAAAGCTTCAAAAACCGTGTTACACAAGCAACTAACATCCATAGTTGTAGATCAATTCAAGTCATTCTAAGCCTTCCAATCGATTCCTTGGTGTTTTCTGAAGCTAACCAGATCATTACCACGCATCAAAACATCCAGAAACACGAAATCACCATAATTGTTTGCACACTTGTTTTTCAAAATCGATTTCGATCATACATGCATATTTAATCTGTTTTGATTGTTTGTTTAAGTTTAGAACAAAATTGCAAAGCTATCTGGGTTGTGTAATTGAAGTTTAGATGCAGGAATCGTGACATGCCATGGTTAGGGTTTCTGACCTTTGAATTAGGGCTTTTCGTTCAAGGAAAAATTGGACCAAACGAGTGGTACCATTGAACTCAAGAGCCAATTTACAATCGAACCATGGTTTCCTTATGAATTTATATTGCATATTATGGATTTTGGAAATTTGCAGGTCCTATAGCTATAGACGATCCGTAGCTAAAAGCTCTGGCTACAGACAAAAAACCGTAGCTAAAGATTCAAAAATTCAAACGAAGAAGAAGATGCTCATGGCGCGTGTTTTGATTGGTTCTCAAGAACTAATTGCCCTTATAACGTTTTTGTTTCATTATGTTAACAACTAATCCACCCAGCTCAGCTGACATGGCAGCGCGCGTGTTCACCCAGAGGTCCCTGGTTCGAAACCCACCAGCGTCACATATTTTTTATCACCTTGCAAAACTAACATTTTTTCTATTTCTTTTCATATTTTCTTTTCCAATTTAGTTTCTTTTCAAATATTTTTCTAATGCATTAAAAAATCACAAAAAATATTTTCATTTTGCATTTAGGTCAGAAAAATACTTATTTAATTTTTGACATAAAAAAATTATATTTGGCATGCATATTTTAATTAATTGTTAATTAACCGAAAAATTGACTTTTAATTGTTTTTCCTTGCTAAAATCAATCCAGAAAATTCCCAAAAAATTATTTTCTCATCTAATTAGGTTTACTAATCCTAAAAACTTTTCCTAACTCAAAAATATTTTTTCACTAACATTATTTTCTTTTATGCGGAATTCTTTTCTTTTTTCCGATTATTGTATCTGCTTCCAGGATGTAATAGTTAGGATTATTTTTTCGCCTTTTTTTTTAATATTATGTAACTGCTCATGGGATGTAATAGCTTAATTAGGATTTACTTTCCGCACTCCTCAATTATGTAACTGCCCCAAAGCCATGTAATAGCGTAGGATTTACTTTCCGCACATTTACTTTCCGCAATTTACTTTTCGCACCCATATAAACTGCTAGTAACTAGGCGTGTATGGCAAGATAAAAACAACATAGATCACTTCTAAATACAAGATAAATTATCTGAGTTCAACACACTCTCTTCACACATGCACCCCCTAGGGTATTCTCTCTCGTTGCCTTTCGAATAAACGATCAAGTCCCTCGAACGTAGAGGTATCCTAGCACCGTTGCCTACAAACAAAGATCATAGTCCCTCGATGACCCTTGATGTTGCCTACGAATACATGATCTAGTCCCTCGATTGTTGCCTACGAAAAGTGATGATCGTCCCTGCGAATGTGCTAGGATACTCCTACAAGTTGCCTTCTATGACCGTCCGATGTCCCTTTCGAATGTCCCTTTACATCCAACGAATAGGGTTACCTACCAACTAATGGTATGGATAGCGCTATTCTAAAGGAAAGTAAAATAACATGGAAACGACCGTTCTGAGTAGGTAATAGACTTTTAGTTGCTTGATCTATCAAAACGTTTTTCACACCTCACACTTTCTTTCAAATCATTTTCAAACACTTTGTATACATTCCAGTATGAATCATTACAAAGTTCTTTTCCAAAACGAAACATTTCCGAACACTTCCTATACATTCCAGTGTGAATCATTACGAAGTCAAAGCGAAATTCCTTTTCAAAAACATTTTCAAACACACACACAGAAAGCAAATTTTAAAGTGAGCTAAAGCAGCTAAGAGTCCGTAGATAACTACGGATGGAAAGGGTGCTAATACCTTCCCTTTTCATAACCTTCTCCGTTACTCAGAATCTAACGAAGGTCTTTTCCTGTTCTTTTCACCTTCCCTTAATTGGATAAAAGAAAAGTCGATGGCGACTCTTGCTATCCGTAACATTTGCGATAAAACGCCAAACAATCCAAAGTCAGTTCTCCCACCGTGTTACACCTACCAATACAATGCAACAATGATGGAAAATGGTAAAGAAGTCCCCATACCTACTCTTTCATTCGTAGTTAACATTGCCGAAGTCGAATAACTAGGAGTGGGCGTGTGCATACCTCGTTGCCACCAAAGCAGCTTATCGCTCCTGTGAATATGCAAACTCATGTCGATATACCTATTGTGAATCCTGTAGAAATTCCTGTTGGTAATGCAGACTTAAACATTGGTCCATCTGATGGAACCAATATCAATCTTGACTTTGATGAAATTCTAAAGCTAATCAAGAAGAGTAAGTACAAGGTTGTGGATCAACTGATGCAAACTTCTTCTAAAATATCAATACTCTCTTTTCTCTTAAACTCTGAAGCCCGTAAAGAGGCACTGATGAGAGTCTTGGATCAAACCTTCATATATCACGATGTGAATACCGGTCAATTTGGTGGAATAATAGCCAACATAATGGCTTGCAACAAACTAAGCTTTTGTGATGGAGAACTCTCTCAAGAGGGTAAGGATCACATTTTTCGCTGCATATCTCTATGAACTGCCAATCTAACTCTTTGTCCAATGTGGTAGTGGACACTCACTCTTCCTTAAACGTCATGCCAAAAACGACTCTTGCTCGTTTGCCTTATATGGAGAGTATACACACCTGAGCTACCATTGCGATATGGTGGAAGGGGTCTGACAGAGCGTTTCCCCACACAGGTTACACATTGTCGTGCTTGATATGGTGAACGGATGTGATGCGACGTAGGAAATACCACTTCTGACTCTAGTCTAATGGTGCCACGTAGGCAATCCCATTGGGCTTTTGCCCTGTGGGCTTGTGCTATTAAAAAGACATGTTTTTTCACTAAGGTACTCACATGCATAGTGATGATGGATACTATTGTGATGTGCAGGAAGGGGTATTACAGGGGCATTTCCCCACCCAGGTTACATATTGACGTGCTAGGTATGATTAGGTTGTGGCGTCACATAGATAATGTCACTTTTTTAACTCGTCACAGATGATATTCCACACATGATACATCTAGTTCATCGTGCGGTGTGCATGCGCAAGTCTCTTGACATGATGCACTTGGTTACTCATCAAGGGCGTGAGGTGTAGTCTATGTAGAAGGCAGTGAACTTACTTCTAGATTCCTCGTACACGGATACGGGTATGCATATGATTTGTGGCCTTGTGTGTAATTGGTGCGATGTCACCTCATTAGTTGTTATAGGACTCCTAATGGTGATGTTACCCTTGTTTGTACTTGCACCTAGCCGTGAGGAAACCCGGATTCGTGGTGAACCTGTTTTGATTCACCTACCTTGTAGAACACAGTGAACCTATAAAATATGGGGACTCACTCAGATTTAGTAATCTTACTCCAATCCTCTCATTATTTTTCCGGAACAGGTTATAGGTAGAAGAATTGCTAGATAGTCAGTTTCGAAGATTGCGTGTGAGCATATGACAGAAAGACCTTATCAGATCTTATATTTTCCGCTGTGCATTGTTGAAGACAAGTTAATTGTATACATTTTGCTATTAGAGTTGTGTTGTATAGGATTTTAATTTCTTGTCTTTTCAAGCTTTTGTATATTTCTATGTACCATTTATAGCATCACTACATATTATTCTTGATGTATATGTACGGGGTGTTACACTTGGTATCAAAGTAGGTCGATTCTTGTCCCTGCTATGAAACATCACTAGCAATTATTTTCTCCCTCAATGTGTTTGTTGCTAGCCTGATTTCTATTGCCGTAGTATTTATACGTTGAGACTGGCCATCTCACTCAATGCATATGCGATGTATAAAATCATGGTGAAGCCACCATAAGGATGCGTTAGATCCAAAGCGACTGGAGTTAAAGCGGTGGAAACTTGTTGAAATGGGAAAGTGTTGGGATTGTTGAGCATAGACGGAGAGTTTGACGCAGAATAGATGCTAGTTCAAATGTCTTGATAAGGTTTAAAACTACCGGAGTTCCCAAGATTTGATTGGACGACGTAAAACTTCTTCTAGATCTCGGTAGCAACGGAAGAAACTCACAAAGCACTGGAGTAGGTTTATCATAATGGAATTCGGAGATGGAACGATATTTTAAACTATTAGAAATTAAATGCTCAATCTTGGTGTCGGTGGCTAATATGACTAGTGAACCTATTTAATGAAAGACTTTGGGAAGTTTGGACGAAGAAGTCAGATTTTCTGTTTACCCTGGTATGGGTAGTACTCAGATGAGCAAGGTGTTACACTCCGACTCATTAAGTGTGTCCTAAGCTGTGTTTGGATTACACAGTAAATGATCGATAGAAGGATTAGAAGTGGTGATCTCTAATTGGGAATATAATTAGATACCCGATTAGAGAAGGTACTATTGCATCTCTATTGTTGTCAATCTATGATTAAGTCATAAAACTATGTTAGGCGACAACTGAAGCAAACGAAAGCTAGAAATATTGTAGCCTAAATTTCTCTTCCTACCATTTGAAATAAGTTGTATTAGACATCCTTTGGTTCATTATGAAAAAATAATGAGCTCAAGAAAGCAAGGGATGACCAAGTTATGATCCTTTGAAGTCATACAAGATAGATGAAGTATCAATCTTGAGACTTTATAATCTTAAAACTCCAAAAAAATATTATCATCAATTAAAATACTTGGTACAAAGAATATTCATATTACAAGTCCTTTTAAGAGTCAAATGACATTGAAATCATCCACAAACATCACACAAACACCATGATATGGTCCGCAGAAGCCCAAACCCCTAATTTCAAGATAGATGGCCATGGCATAGAGAATTATTCAATTTTGATGATCTTCTTCACACATGAAGCACATACTTAGTATGAGAGACCATAGTAGATGACAAGAGAAATCTTCAATGAGAAGCAACATTTTTAAACACTGATAATTGAGGAGACAAGGCATGGAAATAAACACATGAACCTATTGACTTCTTGGATAAGAAACTTGTGAACCATTCACCTACAACATTTAGAGAGAAAAGGATACACATATCATGATTAGCAAAGCATTAATCATCACACACATTCAAAGGTGCTTAGTGATCTCCCAAGGGCAAACCCAAAGATAGGAGAGAGAGAGAGAGAGAGAGAGAGAGAGAGAGAGAGAGAGAGAGATCCACTTTGTGATCTTTGTGCAATGAAATGGTATGGGATATAAGATAATCTTAGGGGGGGAAATTGGCATACAACAACTTCCCTTATTTAAGTATATTTTGTCCAGCAATAAGAAGGAAATATTCGCCTTGACGGGATAGCAGATACTTAAATATAACACAAGCCCCACTTTTGGCCCTAAGATGCCATGTGATGCTCATGATTGTGAAAGTAAAAGACTAAACTCCACATGCGAGACAAGACAACCCTGGGGAAGCAAAAAGAATAATAAAGACACGCTAAGAGACAAATATTATAAGGAAAAGAACTACTGGGTGAAGAAATTCGATCTCCTGGGAAGACAAACCGACTCCATAGGGGAACGGGAAAGCAACTTCTTTCTTGACCAAGATATTTCACCTAGAAAGGGTAACAAACTGATCTTTCAAAAATGATTTAAAAATTCATCCATTGGATCATTCAACAAATCAACGATGAACTATCTCCCATAATGACAAGACTACCATTCATCGGAAAATCAAAACATCGACAAACTACCTCCCACAATGACGAGGCTACCATTCAACGTTAAAGAAAATCGTCGACATACTACCTCCCATAATAACGAGGCTACCATTCATCAGAAAATCAAAACATCAACAAACTACCTCCCATAATGACGAGGCTACCATTCATCGGTAAAGCAAATGTTGTTGCAAACAACTGTAGGAATCAATCAGCTATGAGCTTGTAAATCACCCAAACAGACTTTGAAGAGAAACATTAAACAGTGAGCTTGTAAATCGCCCATTGGAAATAAACAACTAATCGGCAATGAGTTTGTAAATCACTCAAGGGAATACCGCAAAGAAACGTTCATCAATAAGCTTGAAAATCGCCCAAACAGATGTTCATCAATAAGCATCTAAATCACCCATTGGAGACAAACTTCTATCCAAAAATGAGCTTGTAAATCACTCAAAGGAATACCGAAGTAAAACATACAGTAGTGAGATTGTAAATCGTCCAAAGGAACTTCCAATGACGAGCTTGTAAATCACACATCAAAGATAAACAGTTAATTAGTAATGAGCTGGTAAATCACTCAAAGGAATACCGAGGATAAATGTTCAACAATGAGCTTGTAAATCACCCAAAGAGACTTCCAATGACAAGCTTGTAAATCACCCATCAGAGATAAACGGTTAATCAGAAATGATATTGTAAATCACTCAAAGTAATACCAAAGAGAAACGTTCAGCAGTGAGCTTGTAAATCACGCAAAGGAACTTCCAATGACGAGCTTGTAAATCACCCATCTAAGATAAACGATTAATGAACTATGAGCTTGTAAATCACCCATTAGAATACCAAAAAGAAACAATCAACAGTGAGCTTGTAAATCACCCAAATGAACTTCCAACGTCGGGCTTGTAAATCACCCATCGGAGATAAATGGTTAATCAGGAATAAGCTTGTAAATCAACCCATTGGAATACCCAAAAATATGTTCATCAATGAGCTTGTAAATCTCCCAAAGGAACTTCCAACGACGAGCTTGTAAATCACCTATCAGAGATAAACAACTACCCAATAATGAGCTTGTAAATCACTCAAAGGATTACCGCAAAAGGATGTTCAACAATGAGCTTGTAAATCTCCCGAAGGAACTTCTAATGACGGGCTGGTAAATCACCCAATAGAGGTAAATGGTTTGAGCTTATAAATCACTCAAAAGAATACCACAAGAAACCTTCATCAATGAGCTTGTAAATCACCCAAAGGAACTTCCAACGACGAGCTTGTAAATCATACATCAGAGATAAACAGTTAATCAACAATGAGCTTGTAAATCACTCAAAGGAATACCGAGGATAAATGTTCAACAATGAGCTTGTAAATCACCTAAAGAGACTTCCAACGATGAGCTTATAAATCACCCATCGGAAATAAATGGTTAATCAGCAATGATCTTGTAAATCACTCAATGGAATACTGAAGAGAAACGTTCAGCAGTGAGCTTGTAAATCGCGCAAAGGAACTTCCAACGACGAGCTTGTAAATCACCCATCGAAGATAAATGATTAATCAGCAATGAGCTTGTAAATCACCCATTAGAATATCGAAAAGAAACAACCAACAGTGAGCTTATAAATAACCCAAGCGAACTTCCAACAGCAGGCTTGTAAATCACCCATCAGAGATAAATGGTTAATCAGCAATGAGCTTGTAAATCAACCCATCGGAATACCGAAAAGAAACGTTCATCAATGAGCTTGTAAATCTCCCAAAGGAACTTCCAACGACGAGCTTGTAAATCACCCATCTAAGATAAATGACTATCCAATAATGAGCTTGTAAATCACTCAAAGGAATATCACAAAGAGATGTTTAACAATGAGCTTGTTAATCTCCTAAAGGAACTTCCAATGAAGAGCTTGTAAATCACCCATCGGAGATAAATGGTTAATCAGTAATGAGCTTGTAAATCACTCAAACGAATACCACAAAGAAACGCTCATCAATGAGCTTGTAAATCGCCCAATGGAACTTCTAAGAACGATATTGTAAATCACCCATCGGAGATATATAGTTAATCAACAATGAGCTTGTAAATCAGCCATTGGAATACCGAAGAGAAACATTCATCAATGAGCTTGTAAACCTCCTAAAGAAACTTCCAACATCGAGCTTGTAAATCACCCATCGGATATAAATGGCTATCCAATAATGAGCTTATAAATCACTCAAAGGAATACTGATGAGAAACATTCAGCAATGAGCTTGTAAAATGCCCAAAGGAACTTCGAATGACGAGCTTGTAAATTACCCATCGGAGATAAACAGTTAATCAACAATGAGCTTGTAAAAAACTCAAAGGAATACTGGAAAGAAATATTCATCAATGAGCTTGTAAATCACCCAAAGGAACTTCCAACGATTAGCTTATAAATCAACCATCAGAGACTTCAACAACAAGTACTTAACCTGGTGGAGAGATTAGGTAAATCTACAACGAGAGATTTCTCATAGCATTACCGAAAAGAAATCAAATTGGAATTAACAAACTTGCTGGAGAAAATAGGCTGCTTCAAATAAATAGACTGCATCCTACTGTTAAGAAAAAATGAGGTTGTAATAATTGTGCTGGAGAATGAGATCAGACTCCCATGGGGAACACCAAATTCACATTTTGTTGAAGGGATGAAAGTCTTCTTGTGCAAAATAAATGCACTCTGAAATTCTGGTGTTGGGCCAGACTAAGGATGTCATCACATCTAATCTGACATTATAAAATAAAAAAGGTAGAATTAAAATAACAGTGCAGGAAACAAAAGAACACAATGAGTTGTTAACCCAGTTCAGTTCTAACCAACCTACGTCTGGGGGCTTTCAAGTCAGGGATGGAGTTCACTATCAGCAGTATTAATTTGGAGCTAAACCTTCCCACTTAATCAAACTACCAAACGACCCTTCTACCTAACATACCACACTTAGATATGAGAACCTCCGTTCACACCCTCAGTACCACAAACCCCAACACTAAACAAAACTAAAAATAGTTTGAAGATAACACACTTCAAACACAATACAAAAACAATCAACTTGTGACACAAACTAACTAAGACTTAAAGCAATATGCTTCTAATTTAGGATGCAGCTTGGAGTTACTTTACATTTTCCTCCAAGAACATAACACCCTCTTACCTATAAACTTCGAGGTGTACATATGGTGACCTTCCCCTAATCCGGGAGGTTCACTCTACAGACTCAGCCCTAAAAACTACATTATATTTAACAACGTCTGGTGCCAAACTTAGGTTATAAGGCTTCTACTTATAAACTATTACTCAACTGGATTTGATCCTTCAAAACATAACAAACTGACATAACAAACTGCTTCTAAAAATGCTCCACAATATTCTCCAAAACATCTTGCTAAAACTGCTCCAAGATATTCTCCACAAGTATCTCCATGTTGTTATAACCACAAATATAGAATCAACAAATCTGCAACAAATTCTCGTATAAAGTTTGTTTCCATAATTTGGGCTCCAAGTAATAACAAGTAAGTTGTTACAATTCTGCAAAAGATTCTCCTTAGGAATATTACTTCATATGAGAACCTCACAAACACAATGTCGTGACATCTTCTTCGACATGTTGTTCCAGATATTGAAACATTTCAACACAACATGTTTTCTTCATTAAATAGAAATTCAACATGTTTTCTCCTTACAAGTTATAAATCATATTTAACCTATTGCTGCTAAATTAGTTTTACCAAACACAAAGCCAATCCTAAAAATAGAGAATCAACAATCTCCCCCTTTGGCTTATTTTGGCTAAAACTAATTGACATCACCTTTGTATTACAGAAGCATAAGAAAATATACAAGGGTTTAATCAATTTAATCCAGCAGGAGCAATTTAGAAGTCCTCAGTTGTCACCGTTTATGATGTTCCAAACTCTACGTGTGACAGTCTTCAGTCTTCTTTTATGATGTCGAAACATCACACTAAGACATCTTTTTGGCAAGTCCAAATCCAATGTTCTCTCTTTCTTTTAAGGATCCCACAGATCACACAAATTTTCTCTCCCGTAAAAATTTTCTCTTCAGAGATAGCATAACATAACCACTTCTCCCCCTTTTTAGCCATAATAAGATAAAGGCTTGTTAAAGGATAACTCACTATAACACAGGAAACATAACATCATACGCACCATCTTCACAAAGAAGGAGAAATATTGAGTCCATGATGCACACGAGGAATAAGATACTAAATACTCCCCCTCAAACTGAGAACTATGCTACGACACAGATTGATACAATCACCCTCTTTTGGAGCACAAGAGGAAACTCACTAACAAAAAAAACACTTGAACTATCCATTTACATACATAGAGAACCAAACCTCTATATTGGATAACTCATAACACAAGATACAATTTGTGTTCCTAACTCAAAAACAAGACACGAAATAAAAGCTTACACAAATTGCAAGAATAAATAGACTCAGAATAGGACATCCTATTCAACAGCTTTGCAAAAATAGCTGCAAAGAGTGACTCAAACTTAACAACGTCCGAACACTACCCTTTCCCTATGTTTTCCACAAGTTGACAAGCATAACATTCACAAACTCTAAACTTACCCATATCCGAATGAAGGACATCAGAGTAAAACAAACAAAGACACAACATGAATTGAAGAAAATAAAAAGAAACAAAAAGAGACTCTAAATACCTGAGTGTTGCACCCCAAATTTTACCCTGCTATTTTTCTACTTGCATTGTATTTTATATTTTAAAAAATTAGTCATTTACTCATCATATGCATCATTCATCTCTTAATTTTCAATGTTGCATTTAAATAAATTTGCACTTTTATTAATAATTGAATTTATAGTTAATTGAATTCTATATTCTTTTAATAAATGAATTGGTTATTATTAAAATTGACATTTTCATTACGTTTTTATTTTTAATTCAAATTATAAATTAGGTTATGGGATTAAGTCCTTTTAAATATATATATATATATATATATATATATATATATATATATATATATATATATATATATATATATATATATATATATATATATATATATATATATATATATATATATATATATATATATATATATATATATATATATATATATATTTAATTAGTAAATTTTCATTCATTAATTCATCGATATTTTTGACTGATAATATTTAATTTGCATCATTTGTATTTAAGGTTGATCGTTGCTAATTTGTTTTCATGTTATTATTCCATAATATTTTTTATTTTATTATTATTTTATTCTTTTTTGCATATTTTGCGTTTTTTAATCTTTTAATCAAATTTTAAGTTGTATTTTTATTATAATTACATCTTGTACTAATAGTTAAAAAAAATTTATTTTATTTTGAAGCTTGTTTAATATTCAATTATGATTGCTTAATTTTTTTCTAATAATGTTAGATAGATTGGAAATAGAAACAAAAATGACAAAAAAAATATATTTTTATTGATTCATAAGTATATATTACATCTCTTTGATTTACTAGGTACAAAATGTTTTTTTTTATTTTAATAAGTGGCAAGAAAATTGGCCCATCTGCAATTTGGTCTTTAATATCTAATTATAAGTCTATTACTAGTTAAATATGATTTTTATTAATAATTAAATTTGGTTAATTTGATTGTTGATTAAATTTTATCACTTAATTATTATTGTTTTTTAGATATTAGTGTAGAAACAAATAATATTTTTTCTTTTTAACATTTAAATTATAATTATTCTTGTTTATGTACAAATCCAAAGAAAATAATGGTATCATTGTTACTGCTTGTTCCTTTTCAAGTTATACCATCATCCCACTACCTCCTGCAATTTCAAAAATCAGTACAATGTAACAACCAATTTCACTCTTCTACCACTACTCAATTTCCACTACTGTATTTGTCCTTGTTCTTCTTCATGCTACTGCCACCACCATGTACCAACACCTACAAAATTCAAAAAAAATACAACAATATCAGTACACATACAACTTATAGATTGTACTACCTTTCCACTACTCTCCAATTCTTTCCACTCTTCCACTCACAATTACACCTCTTGTACAATTTACAATTCCACTACTTGTCCTATAAAATTCACAGCTCACAACTTGTCCTTGATCCTTATCCAAAATTCTCACTAATCTCTATTATACCCTCACTGTCTCCATGCTATTTAGCAGACCCTTCATCTCTTCATTTGGAAAAAAAGAAAAAAACAGAAAACCTCACCTTCATTCTCACCGTAACCCTCATCGCTACTCCCTGTTCTGCTCACACTCCTTCCGTTTCCTTCAATCCCTTCACCACCAAATCAACCAAAAAAAACATAAACCACCTTCTGTTACCTTCAATCTCACCGTGACACACTCCCTGCCGTCGCCATTTCATTTTCTCCAAACTAATTATGTCCGTCGTTAACTTCCACCTCCTTGCCGTCTCACTCTGTTCCTCACTGTTTCAGAACCAGCAACCCCTCTGTCGTTGCTCACCCTCCTCCCACTGCCGATCTGCAACCTCTTCTCACAAGCTCACCAACAACAACTCGGTGCAAGAAGAAATGGATCAAAAAATCTGAAGCTCAGGAAAACGAAAACTCACTCAAAAGCAGAAGAACACAACAAAGCCCAAATCGAAAGCAGATCTCAAACGAAGCTGAAACAAGGAAGAAGAAGGTACCTGAACCGGGTTTGAACGTTGGTATCCTCTTTCTCTATGTATTTTTAGAAATAGATATTGCTTTTATTGATTGATACTAGAAATAATATATTTTAGATCTTCAAAATAATTTTCAAAGATACAAAAAAATATAGATTTAGTTTTATTTTATTTACTCAAAACTTTTTCTTAAAATAAAATAAAAAAAGAACATAAGATCTTAGATTTAGAATTTATCTTATTAAATTTATTTTCTTATAAAAAATTCATTTGTTTATTTTTATTTTTATCCTCAAAAATGTTTTCTTTTAGATTTATTTTGTCAATTGTTGAATTGTTGCTATTCTTACTTGTAAATTTTACATGGACTTGTAATTTATTTCTGTCATCCCCATTTGTAAATTTGTACCCCCATTCCTCACATGATGTAATAATTAGTAAATATTTTTATCGCTTTATTTTAATTATTCATTCACAAAGCACAAAACCATTTTCAAAAGAACTAATACTCGTGGGAGCCATTTTTAACTTTGAGTTGACAAAGCTTTGAAGCATCACAACGGCCACATATTTGTGCACACACCACACTTACTCTTGGGTTTACAATGAGACCTTAATTGATTAGTTAAACATTATTTAATTATCTAATTAGGTTATTTAAAATTGATTAGTCCATCTAATTAATTTTATTAAACTAATTACTCGATTAAATTTTGTTTAATTAGTTGATTAAATTTATTTCGTGCATGCACCTACACAATGTAAATCGCTTTATCGTTTGTGTCAGCCACCTTGTATGGGCTTTATCGATTTTATTTGTTATTTATAATTTTTTGATCCTCTTCTCATCTCCATAAAGGTTCAATAGTAGGGAATAGGCTTGGCTATTCTCTCAAGATTGATCAAGTCTTTTGACTTGATTGATCATAACCTATTCTTTCTCCATTCACCAAGCATTTAAAACACTTTCAATAAATCCAACGTCGAGTCTTCTTCTCAAACCTCGATCCAACGTCGAGATATTTTTAAATTTTTTTTTTATAATAAACTTGGATGAAATTTGTTTAAATCGTTAGATGGTAGCCTAATGTTTTAAACAAATTTGAAGTCTTTAGATTGTTGGATGGTAGCCCAATAAGATAAAACTTCTTATCCATGTCAAAAATGCTAGAGTGGTATTCGTTTAAATTGTCGACTGATAGCTCGGCGATTTAATTGAATTGGAAGTCTTTAGGTTGTTGGATGATAGCCCAATAGACTAAATACTTCTATCCGCATTAAAATAATAAAGTGACACTCGTTTAAATTGTTGGATGATAGCCCGTCGATTTAATCGAATTTAAAGTCTTTGGATTGTTGGATGATAGCCCAATAATTTAAATATTTTATCTCACTCGAAATACTTATTTCATAATAAATTTTTGGGATGAGAGATGATTGGTTGAGCTCACTCGCCAATTTCTAGTATTCAAATCGTTAGATGATAGCCTAATATTTTGGTACTTGTCATACACAATTTAAAATCAATCCCAACTCATTCAAATTTCTTTTGTGCGTCCAAGCACCTTTTACATTTAAACTCTTTTCAAGATTAGACATGATTCATTTATAATTGAGATGTTTCTTCCTCTATTCCCAAGGTTTTCGACTTCTCCACTTGAGTACTATAGGTGTTCTCAAACCCTCCCTCATGTTGGTGCGTAGTCCTTTATTCTTTATCACACCTTGTGGACGTTAGACGAGTCTTCTCCTTTAAAAAATGATGACTTGTCTTTTTATTTAAAATCAATCAACAAACAATTGTTTTCTAGCCGAACTATGGTGCTCTGACTTTCCCATTGCACGAGGGAGTACGTAGGCACTCAGTCTTACGACCAAAGGCGAGCAAAAATAATAAAAACATTTCTTCTCTCTTTCTTTCTCCTTTCAAAACTTAGAAGATCGTAAAATTCCAACACTAACACACGACCACACTTTGAACTAAATGGGTACCATCGAGTACGATGGATGTAAGGGGTGCTAATACCTTCCCCTTGCATAACCAACTCCCGAACCTATATCTCTTTAATCTCGTAGACCGTCTTATTCTTTTATTCATGGGTTTTATCTATATTTTCCTGTTCTTCTTTTAGAACAAATAAAATTAGGTGGCGATTTCATTGTTTTAAAAAAAATTAAATGATTTTTTTGAAAAAATTAGTTGCTTCACTGAGCAACTAAAATAACATACCTAGACTATAACAATTGTCTTGGTCAAGAAACGCTACTTCAATAAGAATCTCTTCAAGTGAATTTATGCACTGGCTAAAGGTAATGAATGCCTTTAATAAAACCTGTTTATTTTGGAACAGACAATTTCCAAAATATACACCAAGTAAGAACACGTATTTAAGGATAAAATATGTCTTGAGATATGTCATGACTTCTTGTTCGACGTTGTTCTTTTGGCTTGAAACGATTAGTCTTAAAACGACTTTCCATATGATTAGAAGCATAATTATATTGTCTTTGATGATCTCAATACACTTTACTCCACCTGAGATACACAAAATAAGGACATCTCTGATGCTGGTCTTATAATACTTGAAGTATTCTTCATTTGGAGTTTTCCATAGTTTCCAAATTAGGAATCCTTAGTTTACTTGCCACACACGATTTAGATTGCCACACTCTGTAACTTATAATAGAAGAAATCCCTTAGTTAATCATGTGTATAACTAATTATATGTCTTCAAAAGATAAGTCGGAACCTTATCTCCTTCTTCAATCTCTGGTGTCTTCAATAGTTGTGATGTTACATCTTTATGTAGAACATTACTCATTATTCATCACAGTCTTCTTCTCTTTCTTGATTTAGATTTCCATACAGTTATCACAAATATCCAGCTTCCATCAATATATTTGACAGTATCTGTATGCATCTCTTTAGGTTGAATCAACTCTTCAAATAATCACCAGATAACATTTCCACACATCCAAAACTTGTGAAGATAACAGTGAACTTTGATATTGACATCATGCCATGACTTCATCATATATACACTCAGCTCCCGACAGAGTATAAGAATTTTTCATTCGGGCTGCACATCTAATAAGTACTTAGTCTCCCGTCAAAGTACATATTAGTTTGTCAGTTAGAATTAACTACTCACACTAGATCATTCAGAATGATTACATCTTCACACATATATTTTCTTCTTGGCAATAATATAATTTTCAATAACTGAAGACTTTAGGATGATGTTTTGACATCTTATACAACATCATCCATTATGGTTTTGGGGGTAGCATCCAGAATACCTTATTCATAACACTTGAGGGGAATCACATAAGAGTCACAATAACTACCAACTTTACATCCATATAATTTACACATCAAGGAATAATATGAGCCACATCTCAATAAGCTTTTCTTCATACTTTCACTATGATTTTGAGATGATGGATGCTATAGTCTGTACCTATAGAGGAGATTCCCTCAGCTAGGTGTCTGGAACAGACTTAATTATGACACAGAATAATTTAGATAGCAATCGGAATTCTTTGATTCTAATTGACAATACCCTTCTAGGACAATATTTAGGGTAGTCAACATTTATGAACATAATTCATTATGGTTGAGACACAGTATTCAACTCCAAACAAAATATGTTATATGGTCATAAACAAATTCCACATATTTGGTTCCTTTGATCAGAAGAATGTGCCAGATATAAGCTCAACTTGATTTTACATAAAGGGACTGAATAATATACCTTTATGAATCTTCTTAATTGCATTGAGCTTTACTTCAATACTCGCATAAGCTTAGGTCAGAAATAACCTGACATCTGAAGTATAATAGTCTGTTGATCATGTCCTGGTCAACGAATAAGCAGATGTCTCCTCTTCCAGATTAGGAGCAGGTTCAAAACATATGTACTCATACTACATTTGTTTAGCACCCAGAACATCTTTTCTTAAACTGGTAGTTGCATACCAGTAATAATTTTCTAACATCCTATAAAACATTTGTTCCATCTCCTTGGAACACATCATCTTTTATAGTCTTTAAGGTCTTCAAATAATTTGCAGATGCATATGAGAATCATTGATCAATTGATACTCATCAACTCTATTAATACATGCCTTTATGAGTGGACTTGATGAATATCTCAGGTATCTTTGACACTTTTAATATAGTTGTAATAATCTGCCAAAATATTTTGTTGATAAGAATAACCCTAGGATCATTCTTTCATCAAAGGTTATGCAGCGGAAAATAGCCATATTTCAACAGAAATTACGCAATGCTTACTCCACACTTTAAGTGTAAGCATGACACATAAGGATTGAGAATGAATCAACCCTACAATATGCTTAGTTCTTCTTCAAGCAATAAAGTAGACCCAACCAATATCCCGACCATATGGAAACACATAAGCAGAAGAGTTACCTTATCAATGTCTTCACTCCCGCATGAAGATTTTGACAATTCACATCTCTGTGCTGAATAGAGGCTGAAAAATTCAATCCAAAACCTTCACTCCCGCATGAAGTCTTTGAATTTATCTTTCGTGTTCCAACATCTTTATCTTCTTTCTTCAAGAAGGTATAAGCTCTGGTCAGGTTGGCTAGTCCTCCACAAATAGGTCCACCATCCATTTCTAGGGACCATGCATTATTATCACTCCTTGTTCAAAATATATTCTACCTTGTACACAACCAGATCCCTCATGGATCTCATCCAGAAACAGACAGGATGCCTGCTCTAATACCAATTGAAATTCTTGTGTTGGGCCAGACTCAGGCTGTCATAACATCTGATCCGACATTATAAAACAGACAACATAGAATAAAAATAACAGTGCAGGAAACTAAAGAACACAAGGAATTTTTAACCTAATTCAGTTCTAACCAACCTATGTTTAGGGGCTTCCAAGCCAGGGATGAAGTTCACTATCAACAGTATTTATTCGGAGCTAAACCTTCCCTGTTTACACCTCCTAACTTAATTAAACTACCCAATGACCCTTTGTAATACGGTGAACTGACTTTGTAGGATTTTTGTATCCAAATGTGCGGATAGCAAGAGTCGCCACCGACTTTTATTTTTATCCAATTAAGGGAAGGTAAAAGTAACAGAAAAAGACCTTCGTTAGATTCTGAGTTCGGGAGAATGGTTATGAAAAGGGAAGGTATTAGCACCCCTTTCCATCCGTAGTTATCTACGGGCTCTTAGTTGCTCTAGATCACTTTTTTAAAATTGCTTTTTGTGTGTTTGACAAAAAATGTTTTGAAAAGGGGCATTTCGCTTTGACTTTGTAATGACTCATGTAGGAGTGTATACAAAGTGTCCGGAAATGTTTCATTTTGAAAAGAATTTGAACTTTGAAAAAGAGTGTGTGGTGTGAAAAGCATTTGATAGAGCAAGCAACTAAAAGACTTATTTACCCACTCAGAATTGGTCGTTTTATTGTACTTCTACATTCCTTTAGAATAGCGCTAGCCATACCATTAGTTAGTAGGTAGCTCCATTCGTTGGATGTAAGCGGGACATTCGAAGGGACATCGGATGGTCATAGAAAGCAACTTGTAGGAAGTATCCTAGCACATTCGAAGGGACTATCATCATTTTCGTGGCGACAATCGAGGTCAAGATCATGTATTCGGAGGCGACATCGTGGGTCTTATGATCTTTGTATCGAAGGGACTATGATGATTTGTTTTGAAGGCAACGGTGCTAGAATACCTCTACGTTCGAGGGACATTACCATGTTGAATCGAAAGGCATCGAGAGAGAATTACCCTAAGGGGTGCGTGTGTGAAAGAAGTGTGTTGATTTGGATATTTTATCTTGAAAATTAGTGGGCTATGTTCATTATTATCTTGCCATACACGCCTAGTTACTAGCAATTGATAGGGTGCAGAATTTAAAATGCGGAATGTAAAGTGCGGAAAGGTAAATGTCCTACGCTATTACAAGGCTTTGGGGCAGATACATAATTTAAAATGCGGAAAATAAAATCCTAAATTAAAATATTACATCCCATATACAGTTACATTATTTTGAAAAAAAATAAAATGAAAACGGAAGAATCGTCTGAATCGGATTAACCTGTGAAACGAACAAGAAATCGGAAAATATGATGAAATCGAAATAAGAGAAAATGTTAGAAAAAATGCAAATTTTAAATTGGAAAAAATATGACATGCTGGAAATAATGTAAACATACTAAGATATTTTTTTGGGATTTTTTAGATGCATTTTAGTAATTAAAAATGAATTTACAATGATTTAAATGCAAAATTACAAATAAAAATAAATATGCATGCAAAATTATATTTTTTAATTTTAGAAATTAAATAAGTATTTTATGAAAATAATGTAAAAAGAATAAATATTTTTGATGATTTTTTTAATGCAGAATAAAATTGTGAAAGGAAATTAAAATAATGCAAAAATATTAGAAATTAGAAAATATGAAAATACTGGAAAAATATGCAAAGTTGAGAAAAGAAGCAAAACTGGTGCCCATAGGGATCGAACTCAGGACACTTTGGAGCATCTGGAAACAGTCCACGCCTTTACCACTACGCCATGTGTGCGTTTGTGTTTTGAAACGGAACGAATGGATTTTCACACGCGTCGCTTTCCCATTGCCACGATCTCGCGCCATCCAGTCATCTTCTTCGTTTTGAATTTTCAAAATTTAGCGTCGGTCTTCCTTCGACGCTACAAGCCCTGGCAAAATCAAAAACGCAGCATACATAATATAAATGAATTCTAAAGGCATGGTTCGATTCCTTGAAGCATTCCGAACACACTGGTATGGGTCTTATGGTCCAATTTTTCCATTTAAGCAAAGCCCTAAATCGAGCTCAGAAACCCTAGCTATGGTATATCACGATTCAGGCCATGGAAACACGATTGGCTTACCCAGATCGCTTGAAAACTTGATTCTAAACATGAACAAACAATTAAAACAGATTAATAATGCATGAATGATGAAAATCGATTTTGAAAGAAACTTGACAAACCGAAATCGTATTTGCTGGATTCTTGATGGTTTTGAGTGATATAAGAGCCTGGATCGACTCTAAAGACCTCAAGGAAGGCAATGGACACCTCCAAATCGGCTGTGGATGGCTAGAACTAGGATTGCTAGTTGCTTGAAGAACACGATTTTTTCAGTTTGAGAATAGGGTTTCCAAGGCAATTTTTTCGTCCTCTTGTGATTGGTATGCATCAGGTATATATGCTGGATGGATTTGGGATCATAATTGGCAAGAATCAATCACCAATCAATGATAATCAAATTTGATTTTTCATGAAAATCAAATTTTCAAAATTTGCTTAATTTCAATCCAATCTTGCCTTTTTTGATCCAATTTCGAAATTGCTGGCTTTTAATGGATTGCTTGGGTCTTAAGAAGAGAATAAAATCAATCTTTCAATTAATTTTGATTTTATAATTTATTTGTAAATTTAATTAGCATTTAAATGAATAAATTACAAATTAAATAGAAAAATAAATCAAAAATTCGTGGCATTGGGCTTGGATATTCCTAATTGCATGAGGAATAAGTTAGGATGAAGAAAAAGTAGGCCCATTTGCAAAAGTTTTGATTTTTTGAAGTATCTCTCTTTGTGCATTCTTTCAAAATTGCCCAACTTGTGAATGGTGTATCTTGCTCAATTTTCCACATTTTTGAGAGTTCTTGGACTTTTTAGAAAGCTCTAAGAGTCCTCTAACCAACCTTTTTGGTCTCATCTCAATTGGAGTTACCATGCTCAATATATCTTCAAAGCAAAAAGTTGACATTTTTGTTGACTTTGAAAATGACACTAATGTTTTGAGCTATACCTCTCAAATGAAGCATTTTTGGACATTCTTGTGAGACATGAAGTTGTAGAGAATTGAATTTCCTTCAAAATGAGCTTTGGTGGGGAAATTTACGAGAAAGTATGAGAAAGTTATGATCACAAAGTTCGGTTGACTTTTCACCTAGAAACCCTAATTTAGAAAGTTTGACTTTTGAGCAAATCTTGAGTTTTCTTGATGAATCATGATCAACCCTTGATCAAATGATGAATATAACTTCAAAATGAGGATGTTGACCAAAATTATGAAGTTTGGTATGTTGACCACAGTTGACTTTTGTCCAATACAATGATTTTCAACCATCGAGCAATTGTGCGAAACTTGACTTGAGAGATACCAAACCCTAGTTTGGGTTGATTGTCTAAGAGAGTTTGTCGATCAACTCTTGAGGAATCCTTGAGCATAGATGTATGAAATCTCTTGAGTAGATGGAGGGCAAATTTTGGGGTATGACACTACCCTGTTCAATCTTCTTGTCTTGGAGGGTTAGATTGACACGTTTGTCTTTCGTGACACGGAGGTAGAAGATGATTGAACACTCAATACACAATTTGCACTCATTGTTGGTGGATGCGGGAATGGGCTTACGGATGCCATTTGGATACTTATTGAAGGATGAGTCGTACGCTAGACTCGAGAATGTTGATGGGAGAATTGACGGAGATGGGCTTAAGATGCCATCTGGAAAGATCGATGCTGGGGAGTGAGCCGTACGCTAGGCTCTGTAGACGTTTCTGGAAGGAGCATGGAGATGGGCTTAAGATGCCATCTAGAGGGAGCCATACGTTAGACTTCGTGCTCATTTTTGAATGAAGTTATTGGTTTGTATTGATTTTTAACCATATATGCAACATTCTAAAAGTGGAGAAATGTTGACAAGTAGTCGGAGATGGGCTTAAGATGCCATCCAAGGCAAGCAGTCGTCAGCTAGACTCTATAGTTCTTTATTGATAATAGGAAGGGTCGAATAAATCTTCGTGCCGATTACTCGGGGAGATAGTAGTTGGCAAAATGTGGATAGCTTCCCTGTTGTGCATCGGGTGTTGATCCATTGCCTGTTATCGGAGGATAAATAGAGGTGGTCTTTCGGATAGTTTTCCCGTCGGTTCGGGGCTTAATCCTGGACCAGTCGTCGGAGGACAACCAAGGGCGGTCTTTCAGATAGTTTTCCCGTCGATTCGGGGCTTAATCCTGGACCAGTCGTCGGAGGACAACCAAGGGCGGTCTTTCGGATAGTTTTCCGTCGATTCGGGGCTTAATCTGGACTGTTTGCGTCGAGTAGGTATTACTGTTTTGGAGAAAACAAGAGGAACTTTGACAGAATATTGGTTAGTTTTATGCAAAGTATGATGCATGACAGTGTATAGGAATGACATATGCATGAATTATGACTTTATGAGTAATGTATGAATGATAGATGTTGTGGTATTTCAAAACATATCCATCTTGAAGAAGATGTGGATATTCTGTTTGAGGATTTCCGACTCCTGCTTGGGGAAATCTGGGAGGCGATCCGTTGGGGACCTTGTATGTAGATCCTGCTGAGGAAATTTAGGAGGCGCTCTACTGGGGACCTGAGTGTTGATCTCGCTGGAGAGCATTCGATAGTTGTCGGGAAACCTGGTTAGAAGAGTCAGGAATCTGTTGTAATCCCAGGCTGGGGAATGAAGATGTAGCTTCCTTCGATGCACTATCTGACCAAGTCTCGAGTGCGGATCTCTATTGGGGGAAAGGGAGGGGAGAGGTATCCATTTGGGATAAATACTTTGGTGGGTGAAGTGTTCGCTTGGAGACCGATTTAACATTACTTAGTCGAGTGGAATTGCTGCTCGTGGATTCCCTTTTGCTCTGCCGGGGAAATTGTGTTGTGAGTGACACCTTTGCAGGGATCATGCTCTGTGGGGGAATGCTTTGGTGACTTTCGTCGTCGTCCCAATTCCTGGAGCCTGTAGTAAGTACTTTTGTATGTTCACTTTTCGTATGTTTGTGATTAGATTCTTATTGTCAAATGCGTATAGTCATTCAAAACAAACGTTGGACTTATTGCAAATAACAACAACAGAAATTGTAAAGAGAAAGAAGTTGCATTCATTTGAAAGGTGGCGTATGGCCAAGTAGTTTGTACACAAGAAAGGTAAAAAGCTATGCGGAAACAATCTTGTTAAGTTCCAACTATGCTAGTACTCATATATTTCGACTATCTCATCCCTTCTTGTCGGTGAAAGTGAGTAGGCGATCTTCGCCATTTGAATCTTGAATCTTGTAGTAGGAAGCGGTGATCTGGAAGAGACATAGTCGTGCGCTTAAATCTAACTTTTGCCTAGACCGCCTTCGGGTTTCATCTAGGATACCCTTTTTGCCCAAGCCCTTTTCGGTTTTCGACTTGCGGGTGTACATGTTTTGTATATATCCTTAACTTTTCCCGAACCTTTTGGTTCTCGGGATGCCCTTATTTTTGCCTAGGTTCGTCGACCTAGCGGGTCTCTTTATCGTAGTATTTTTGACTATGTCTGCGTTCACGGGGTGTGGGAAGTCTTCACCATCCATGGTGCTAAGTATCATAGCTCCGCGGAAAATCTTGTCTTGACTACAAATGGTCCTTCGTGGGTGGGAGTCCATTTGCCCTGGATCACCTTGTGGAAGAATGATGCGCTTGACTACTAGATCACCGACTTGGTAGACTCGGTGCTTGACCTTCTTGTTAAATGCTCTGATCATTCGCTTCCGATAAATCTGTCCATGGCAGATGGATGCGAGTCGTTTCTCATCGATCAAGTTAATCTGGTCAAGCCGTGTCTGAACCCAATCATCTTCACCTAGCCCTGCGTCCTGGAGGACTCTAGTTGAGGGTATCTAAACCTCGATGGGTAAGACGGCTTCCATACCGTATCGAGAGAAGGGGTTGCCCTGTTGATGTTCGTCTTTGTAGTGCGATAACCATGAAGAGCAAATGGTAACATTTCATGCCAATCTTTGTAAGTCACTGTCATCTTCTGTATAATATTCTTAATGTTCTTGTTGGCGGCTTCCACTGCGCCATTCATTTTAGGCCGATATGGAGAAGAATTATGATGCTTGATCTTGAACTGCGTGCGAGTTCGGTGATCATCTTGTTGTTGAGATTGGAGCCGTTATCGTGATAATCCTTTCGGTGCCATACCGAGGATAAGATTATGCTTGATGAATCGAGCCAACATTCTTGGTAACGAGATGCATACGAGGCTTCTTCCCACTTGGTGAAATAATCTATTGCCACAAGGATGAAGCGATGTCCATTGGGCGTGGGCTTAATTTCTCCAATCATGTCAATGCCCCACATTGCAAAAGGCCAAGGAGAAGTGAAAACATTCAGAGGTACTAGAGGTACATGCACTTTGTCGGCATAAATCTGGCATTTGTGACAAGATCGAGCGTAGCGGTGACAATCAGCTTCCATGGTGGACCAATAGTAACCTGTTCTCAAAATCTTCTTAGCCATGGTGTGTCCACGTGGGTACCAAATTAAGCCTTAACTCTTCCATGATCGCATTGCGGTTTTCTGGTCTACACAGCGGAGTAAGCACAAGTCGTGGTTGCGCTTGTATAAGATGTCGTTGTTGAGGAAGAATTTAGAAGCGAATCTCCTCATGAACTTCTTATCGTTGACAGATGCCCCTGCGGGATATTCCTAAGTCTCAAGATACCTCTTCACGTCATAGTACCAAGGTTTCTCTTCTGTATCAAGCTCATAACAATATGCTGGTTCGTCAAACCTTTCGATGATGATCTGGGGAGCCTCATTGTCCCATCTAACCTTGAACATAGATGACATAGTAGCCAATGCGTCCGCCACCTGATTCTCTTCTCGTGGAATATGATCAAAAGTAATCTCTTCGGAGTAGGGAATCAAACTCGAACATGTTCTCGATCTGAATGAGATTCGGATGCTTCGTATCCCTCGCCTTAATCGGTGATCACTAAAGTGAGTCTCCATACACTTGTAAGAACTTGATTCTTAAGTCAATAGCGACTTTAAGACCCATGATGCACCGTACTCGGCCATGTTGTTGGTGCAAGAAACACAATCTGGCGGTGAAAGTATGTCCGCTGAGGGGATGTAATGATGGCGCCAATGCCATTACCAAGTGCGTTTGAGGCTCCATCAAAGACCATAGTCCATCGGGATCCTTGTTCGGGTCCTTCGTCGGGCACAGTTCTTCCAATCGGTGACTAGTAAAACATCTTCGTGCGGAAATTCAAACGCATAGGTGATAATCATCTACGGCTTGATGAGCCAAATGATCGGCTACTACACTTCCTTTGATCGCTTTACGAGAAGTGTCTTTGGATGTCATATTCGGTCAAGATCATTTGCCATCTTGCTATTCTTCGGAGAGATGGTTTCTCAAAGATGTATTTTATCGGATCCATCTTGGAAATCAACAAGGTAGTGTGAGTCAACATATCTTGTCTTAGTCGTGAGTGAAAGCGTTGCAAGTTTTCTCGGTGAGTATCTTGTTTCACGGTCGGTAAACTTTTGCTAAGGTAGTATATTGCATGCTCTTTTCGACCGACTCGTCATGTTGCCCCAACACACACCCATTGAGTTCTCTAACTCAAGTACATGATGAGAGGTCTTCCTTGGTGCGGCATCGGAATAGGAGGATTACATAGGTACTCCTTGATTTTGTCAAAAGCGATCGGCAATCGTCATTCCATTCCACTACTTGATCTTTCTTTAGTAACTTGAAGATTGGCTCACAAGTAGCGATTAGGTGTGCAATGAATCGGCAATGTAATTCAATCGGCCCAAAAACCTCGACTTCCTTCTCGGTGCGGGGCTGGCATTTCTTGAATAGCTTTAACCTTGGCGGGTCGACTTCAATGCCTTTACCGCGACAACAAACCCTAAGAGTTTTCGGATCGACTCAAAGGTGCACTTGTTAGGATTGAGTCTCGATCTATACTTCTTCAACTGTCAAATAGTTTCGCAGATGATCAAGATGTTCTTCTTGATGCGTGATCGAGCTATCATGTCGTTGGCGTAGACCTCTATCTCGTGATGAATCATGTCATGAAATAATGTCACCATAACCGCGATAAGTGGCACCGCGTTCTTGATCGAGCGGCATAACCTTGTAGCGAAAGTGCCCCATGTAACAAAAGTAGTCTTCTCCATGTCTTGAGGAGCCATTTTGATCGATTATAAGGAGAAACCATCCATGAAGGAGAAAACCTTGTCTTTGGCGGTGTTGTCAACTAGAACATCAATATGAGGAAGTGGGAAATCGTCTTTCGGACTTGCTTTGTTCGGATCTCGTAATCCACACATTCGTACTTTACCATCTTTCTTAGGCACGGGTACCACATTAGCAACCCAGGGGATAAGTATGACTAAGAAACCGCATTGAGCGCTTCATAACTTGACTTTGATTTTCTCGACATCTCGGGGCGTCACGACAGACTTTCTTTCAGGAGAAAACCTTCTTTTTCGGCAATCGGTGTACCACGATATCAATGTCCAACCGGCATGTCTTCGTATGACCAAGCAAAACCTCAATATAGTCTCGTAGCATCGAACAACATTTCTTTAACACTTTTCTCAAGACCGCTCCTATCTTGATCTCTTTACGTCTTCGTCGTACCCAAATTCACAACCTCAACTTGCTCTTCGTGTGGTGTATAACTCGCTCTTCTTCTTGGCAGATCGGCAAGTTCTCCACAGCACTTCACAATCTTCCTCACTTTCGTCTTGGCTTGGTAGATCGGATTATCAAGTCATATTTAGCACTAGCATATTAACGAGATTCGGAGTGATTCTGCGATGTATCACGTGGGTGTGTGTAAGAAACACATAGCTTTTGAAGGGGTGATAAAGTAAAGAGAAAACAAACAATTGAATGCAAAAGTCCAACGAATTTATTGAATGAAAATCATAAGCGACGGATAATAACCCTCGGAAGCGAGCCATGATGCCCAGGCAAGGCACTAGGCTTTCAAAGTTTATTGTTCAAAACATAAAGAAATACGAAAAGCAAAACAAAACAAGAGCAATTACTCCGCTAAAGGAGATTGGTATGCGTCTTGATCTTCCAATTGCGAGCCCACGATCCGAGTTGGGAAGATCCACTTGCGATGTCGAAGTCGTTGTCGTCTTCTATAGCATGGATTCCACTGGCGATGCGGAAGGAAGTTGGCGGCGCGTTCACGGCGTATCATCTTGACCCTTGATGGTGAAGCCTAAACGTCTTGTCGATTTGAAGGGAAGATCGGGAGCTGTCCCCAAATAGCACTACCTCCTTGTTCAACATGGCTTGAGCATCTTTCGGTGAGGCCATCCTAGGCGGAGCTTGTGTAATCTCAGGAGTGCAGAGAGTCAGCAGGCATGACTCGGGTATTGATTCAAAAGCTTGCAGGAGTCTCGAAGAATTCACCTTCCATCTCAAGGTATCGGAATGATGAGATGTGACCATATACTCTTCTTCACCACATCTTGTAACCTTCCCTTTCACCGGGTACTTGGTTTCGATGCAAGGTAGAGGTAACGGCCTGCCCATGTATCCAAGGGCATCCAAGTAGGCAAGAGTAAATTTGGACGGATGTCCATGACAAAGTAGAATCAAAAGTCGGAACCGACTTTAAATGATGAGCTCTCCAATCTGTTCGCTTAGAACCATCAAAAGCTCTCACAATAATGTCACTGGGTCTCAGAACCAACCCTTCGACATCAAGCCGATCAAAAGCAGTCTTTGGTAGGATGTTCAGAGCAGAACCGGTATCCACCAAGACATGAGACAATGTAGTGCCCTTGCATTCAACAGAGATGTGCAAGGCTTTGTTGTGTTTCTTTCAGGAGTCAAATCAGCATCAGAGAAGCCTAGGCCGTTGTTGGCAGCCAAGCTAGCAATACAAACTTGAACTGTCGGTGGTAGTGTCTTGCGGCACATGAGCATTCTTGAAAACACCAAGGCATTAGCATGAGCCTCAGAGCACAAGAGCAGAGCAAGCATGGATATCTTGGACGGAGTTTGTCCCAACTGTTCCACAACATTGTAATCATTCTTCTTGATGATCTTCAGAATTTCCTCCATTTCTTGTTTGGAGGTGTCTTCAGTAACTTCCTTTGGTACTTGGTTGAGCGGGATGAGCCAGATTCTTTCCCTCTAGCGGGGATATTGGTGGAGTAGGCGGAATGCAGTTGGAGTCATGATGTCTTTTGGAGGAGAGATCTCGGAGAGAATACCCTTCGGTTGGTCACCTTACTGGATCCGGTGATGTTGTCGATGTCAGGAATAGAAGCTCCAATGGTAAGATCTTCAATTGTCAGAGGATCTTGCTTGACACCATGATAGTAAACATCAGCTCCATAATTCCAAGGGATAGCCTTGTCAGAGGAATATGGCACTGGTCTTGGAGAAGTAATAATGAGAGGTGCCACTCAAGGCACAGGATCAGCAGAGGAAATCCTTATTGTGTTAACATCAGCATAGTCTTCTGGGAAATCGTCACCCCATCCGGTTGCTTTAACATCTTCAATAGGAATTTTGTAGCTCTCAGGAACAGTGTAGTTCACCATGTAATCATATTTTCCACTTGGCTGCCCCAAGGTATCCCACACAGATGGTACAGTTTCGTTCGCATTGTCAATCTTCAACTTAGACATTTCTTCACATAGCTTCTGCACAGGTGGTTTCAGAAATAGTATCTCACGGTTATCCATCATGCACTGGACACGTCTTCTCAACCAAGCACAACCATCAGGCGCGGATGGGCACCAACGACAGTTCTCTGGGCATCTTGGATTGACACCGGCTTGCAACAAATTCTTCTTAACAGTCATCGGAGGAATGGTCAAGTCATCTATGTTGAAAACATAAGTATCGTCACCAACATTGGAACTCTTGTCATGGTTAGGCATAGGCGTTGATCACATTGAGTCTCCACGGGAGGATCAAACTCAATCTGCTTAGCTTCAATCATATCTTGAATCTTGTTCTTGAGCCCAACAATTGTTAGTGTCGTGCCCAGGCATTGGAATGGTAAGCACACTTAGCATTAGGATTGTACGGAGGAAGTGTTGACATTCGAGGAGGATCCTCAAGGTTATCACTGCGTTCAACATGTGTTGCAAGGCTTGCGACAATGGCATGTTGATCTTAAAACTGTCTTCGTGGCGCGTTACGCTACGCGTTGTCTCGAGGTTGTCTTGATGTAGGATTGGAGATCACAACCCCCAGATTGAGCGGTCGGTCTTGGCTCGGCTTTTCGACCATACAGCATTGGCTTCTTTCTTACCACCAAAAGATCTCTTTGTAGCGTTTGAAGATGTCTCTATTTGAATCTTTTCACTCTTGATACCGCTTGATCGCTCTCGTCAATATCACTCGGTGAATCCGAATGAAGAATTTCAATCGGATGATTGAAGAATGGGCTGTCGGTGTTCCCATGAACATATCAACCAACTCCTATTGGACAAGGGTGGTTGAACTGCACTAAATCTCTCCACTGAGCATACTCCTTGAACTTCTCATCGCGACCCATAGACATGCTTTGTAGTTGCATGCGAGTGGGTGTCAATTCACATTGTACTCATCTGTCATAGAAAGCATCGGCCAAGTCACTCAAGTACGGATATGGTCATTCTCTGGTGATAGTACCATTCCAAGCGGGTTCGGACAAACTCTCTTGAAAATAGTGCATCCTGACTTTCATCATCGGTGTGGGATTGATCTTACGGACATAGGACTTCAAATGCGACTTTGGGCAAGACATGCCATCATACTTAGCAAAAGTAGGAACTTTGAACTTGGGAGGAATCACAACACCGAGCAAGACTCGGATCATCAAAATTCAGCCGGACATCTTCAAGTTTTCCACGACATTTAGGCGATCTTCAAGTTGCTTTTACTTGTCATCTTCATTAGAGTACTGGCCATTATCATAGTCTTTTTCAGGCTCATGCTGGCTGCCTTCGTCATCACCCTTGTTACTTTGCTCGTCTTCCTTCTTGAAACTTCCTTAGAGAGCTCGTCGGTGACCACCTTAGGACCACCTTTGTAGCGTCGCCCATGTTGAGGAGACCAACAACCTTCTTCTTCTTGTTGATGAGCTTCTTCAAATCTTCTTGGCCTTGGACCAAGCTAGTGAACATCTCTTTGGCCGAGCATTACGAGCACAGAGATCTTTGATAGTCTTCAAGAGCCATTTACGCTAAAATAAATAGCGAGCAAATGAGAAAACCAATCTCAATGTACGTGATGCAATGTTATGCTATGCTATGCGATGTTTATGCGAATGCAATGCAATGTTTTCAAGGACCTTAGAGATTTAAATTTGTTAAACAAGCAATGAACAAACATTTATTAGTACTTTTTCATTATTCTTTTTCTTTTTAAGTACAAGAGATAGTTCAAAACAATAAAAGAAACATAAACATCCTAAAGCTCTAAGTCTCCCATGGGCGTTTCCTCTTGGTGCCGATGTAAGCGTTGATGTTTCGCTCCTCGTGAAGTAGCTTGGTCAACTCTAACACTTTCTTCTCGCTTGCATAGGCGAGCTTCAAAGGTATCCCTCTCTTCTTTAAAATGAATCCAGGATCTCTTCAAGTCTTCAAAATCGGTAGGCATGTCGGGATGGAGAACGACATAGGTACGTCACCTATAGCAGGTTCCATAATTCTTGGTAAGCAGTGAATGGCATCATGAGGTTTTGAGCTCGAGCTCGCACCCATTTGAGGTAAGGTTCCCAAGGAATGGAGTTCGGTGCCCCAAAGTCTTGGTATCGGTCTTCTTTACCATGCCCCAAGCATGTATAAACCTTAAATCGATTGGAGATCGTGATTGTAGTCGAACACAACATCTTGGAGAAGCATATCATGTGGACCATCTCTTGAGCAAAACCAAACACGTAGAGCTAAAGAAGGGTTGTGATACCCCCTTATACCAAGTAGCGGTACATTAGGAATTCTCCACAACGCTCAATGAATGTGAAGTCCTTTTGAGAGAAAAGATTCCAACGGATGTCGGAATGAGAGAGTGACATTAACCTTTGAGACCATCTCAACCTTTGTTCCTTCTTCAAAACTGATGGAGGAAGGTGCAAAATAAACCACCTTGAAAGTAACGGGACACAACACATGAGAGTTCCTTGTCTCTTGGTAGTACGAGTGTGGAGAGAATGTAGGATGTCTCCAAGTAAGGTAGGCACTGGATTGCGGGTAAGAAACAACTTGATGGCATTGACATCTATGAATTGATCCGAGTTAGGAAATAGAACCAAACCATAAATTAGCAAGGCCACAATGTCTTCGAATGCATGGAAACTCATAACTTTGAGGAATTCTTGGGCTTTCTTAATTAGGAACTTGGCAAGTAAACCCTTAACTCCACTTCTAGTTTCCCAATTGGCTTCGATATCTGAGCGCTTAAGATGTAAGGCGGATGCGATGTCTTCGTACCTAGGAACCTTTTCTAAACCGGTGAATGGCATTTGGTCAAGAATAGGTACCCCAAGTAGCTTAGAGAACTCTTCTAAAGTAGGAACCAACTGATAATCTGGAAATGTAAAGCAATGGTGCTTCGGATCAAAGAACTGGAATAGGACATGCATCATATCTTCTTCAAAACCGGAGATAACCAAATCAAGTAGATAACCATGTCTTTTGATGAGGAGCATGGTGGGAATTTCAAACCAATTCTTTGAGTTGAGAAGGCATACCCATGAAGTTGATTCGGATAGTCTTTCTAGAAGCCATAATCCCTACAAAAAGCAAAGATAAATCCTAGGTCCTTGAAATAGTTAGAAATGATATGCAATGCGAATGATGTCATGATGTCATGTTTAGCACACACAACAATTCACACAATGAGCCTAGGGTTAAGGCTTGCATGAGGTATAGGTGATTACCCTACCAAAAGTTTGAGTTGGTTCATCTGTCCTATAATAGTAACCGGTTCTAGGAATCTCACATCACGATCTTTCTCGTAGGCACTTATTTCAATCGACGGCCAAGTGGTCGATCGAAAATGTCCCAAAGTCTAATCTCAATGAGCGTAGCATCGGTATCAACCAACCTCGGTCTACACCAAAGCCGACCATCTCACTACCTTCTAATGGCCAAGATGGGTCAATTAAGGTTCTAAAAGTTTAGTTAGCGCTTGATGACACCATCGAAGCCAAATACTATCTTCAACTTGGGAATGAAGAGTATCGGGACAACCAAAGTGTCACGCTAACGTAGCCATCATGTTGACCGTTTAGTTATCGTCTAGCGGTCGCGATGATCTAATGCTACTTACCTAAAAGAAACCGGATCCGGTGTAGGATCCCCAACAATATAATACCCAAGCAACCCTTAAAGATAAAGCATACAAGTCAAACAAAAGCATTAAAATGATCTAGAAATCCCTAAGGCAATTCTCTCTAAGGACACTTCCCATCGCATGTTACACGTGAAGCCGACTTTGTAGGATTTTGTATCCAAATGTGCGGATAGCAAGAGTTGCCACCGACTTTTATTTTTATCCAATTAAGGGAAGGTAAAAGTATGAGAAAAAGACCTTCGTTAGATTACGAGTTCGGGAGAATGGTTATGAAAAGGGAAGGTATTAGCACCCCTTTCCATCCGTAGTTATCTACGGGCTCTTAGTTGCTCTAGATCACTTTTTTAAAATTGATTTTTGTGTGTTTGACAAAAAATGTTTTGAAAAGGGGAATTTCGCTTTGACTTTGTAATGACTCATGTAGGAGTGTATACAAAGTGTCCGGAAATGTTTCGTTTTGAAAAGAATTTGAACTTTGAAAAAGAGTGTGTGGTGTGAAAAGCATTTGATAGAGCAAGCAACTAAAAGACTTATTTACCCACTCAGAATTGGTCGTTTTATTGTACTTCTACATTCCTTTAGAATAGCGCTAGCCATACCATTAGTTAGTAGGTAGCTCCATTCGTTGGATGTAAGCGGGACATTCGAAGGGACATCGGATGGTCATAGAAAGCAACTTGTAGGAAGTATCCTAGCACATTCGAAGGGACTATCATCATTTTTCGTAGGTGACAATCGAGGGTCAAGATCATGTATTTGGAGGCGACATCGTGGGTCTTATGATCTTTGTACCCGAAGGGACTATGATGATTTGTTTTGAAGGCAACGGTGCTAGAATACCTCTACGTTCGAGGGACATTACCATGTTGAATCGAAAGGCATCGAGAGAGAATTACCCTAAGGGGTGCGTGTGTGAAAGAAGTGTGTTGATTTCAGATATTTTATCTTGAAAATTAGTGGGCTATGTTCATTATTATCTTGCCATACACGCCTAGTTACTAGCAATTGATAGGGTGCAGAATTTAAAATGCGGAATGTAAAGTGCGGAAAAGGTAAATGTCCTACGCTATTACAAGGCTTTGGGGAAGATACATAATTTAAAATGCGGAAAATAAAATCCTAAATTAAACTATTACATCCCATATACAGTTACATTATTTTGAAAAAAAAATAAAATGAAAACGGAAGAATCGTCTGAATCGGATTAACCTGTGAAACGAACAAGAAATCGGAAAATATGATGAAATCGAAATAAGAGAAAATGTTAGAAAAAATGCAAATTTTAAATTGGAAAAAATATGACATGCTGGAAATAATGTAAACATACTAAGATATTTTTTTGGGATTTTTTAGATGCATTTTAGTAATTAAAAATGAATTTACAATGATTTAAATGCAAAATTACAAATAAAAATAAATATGCATGCAAAATTATATTTTTTAATTTTAGAAATTAAATAAGTATTTTATGAAAATAATGTAAAAAGAATAAATATTTTTGATGATTTTTTTAATGCAGAATAAAATTGTGAAAGGAAATTAAAATAATGCAAAAATATTAGAAATTAGAAAATATGAAAATACTGGAAAAATATGCAAAGTTGAGAAAAGAAGCAAAACTGGTGCCCATAGGGATCGAACTCAGGACACTTTGGAGCATCTAGAAACAGTCCACGCCTTTACCACTACGCCATGTGTGCGTTTGTGTTTTGAAACGGAACGAATGGATTTTCACACGCGTCGCTTTCCCATTGCCACGATCTCGCGCCATCCAGTCATCTTCTTCGTTTTGAATTTTCAAAATTTAGCGTCGGTCTTCCTTCGACGCTACAAGCCCTGGCAAAATCAAAAACGCAGCATACATAATATAAATGAATTCTAAAGGCATGGTTCGATTCCTTGAAGCATTCCGAACACACTGGTATGGGTCTTATGGTCCAATTTTTCCATTTAAGCAAAGCCCTAAATCGAGCTCAGAAACCCTAGCTATGGTATATCACGATTCAGGCCATGGAAACACGATTGGCTTACCCAGATCGCTTGAAAACTTGATTCTAAACATGAACAAACAATTAAAACAGATTAATAATGCATGAATGATGAAAATCGATTTTGAAAGAAACTTGACAAACCGAAATCGTATTTGCTGGATTCTTGATGGTTTTGAGTGATATAAGAGCCTGGATCGACTCTAAAGACCTCAAGGAAGGCAATGGACACCTCCAAATCGGCTGTGGATGGCTGGAACTAGGATTGCTAGTTGCTTGAAGAACACGATTTTTTCAGTTTGAGAATAGGGTTTCCAAGGCAATTTTTTCGTCCTCTTGTGATTGGTATGCATCAGGTATATATGCTGGATGGATTTGGGATCATAATTGGCAAGAATCAATCACCAATCAATGATAATCAAATTTGATTTTTCATGAAAATCAAATTTTCAAAATTTGCTTAATTTCAATCCAATCTTGCCTTTTTTGATCCAATTTCGAAATTGCTGGCTTTTAATGGATTGCTTGGGTCTTAAGAAGAGAATAAAATCAATCTTTCAATTAATTTTGATTTTATAATTTATTTGTAAATTTAATTAGCATTTAAATGAATAAATTACAAATTAAATAGAAAAATAAATCAAAAATTCGTGGCATTGGGCTTGGATATTCCTAATTGCATGAGGAATAAGTTAGGATGAAGAAAAAGTAGGCCCATTTGCAAAAGTTTTGATTTTTTGAAGTATCTCTCTTTGTGCATTCTTTCAAAATTGCCCAACTTGTGAATGGTGTATCTTGCTCAATTTTCCACATTTTTGAGAGTTCTTGGACTTTTTAGAAAGCTCTAAGAGTCCTCTAACCAACCTTTTTGGTCTCATCGCAATTGGAGTTACCATGCTCAATATATCTTCAAAGCAAAAAGTTGACATTTTTGTTGACTTTGAAAATGACCTGTAATGTTTTGAGCTATACCTCTCAAATGAAGCATTTTTTGGACATTCTTGTGAGACATGAAGTTGTAGAGAATTGAATTTCCTTCAAAATGAGCTTTGGTGGGGAAATTTCTGAGAAAGTATGAGAAAGTTATGATCAGTCAAAGTTCAGTTGACTTTTCACCTAGAAACCCTAATTTAGAAAGTTTGACTTTTGAGCAAATCTTGAGTTTTCTTGATGAATCATGATCAACCCTTGATCAAATGATGAATATAACTTCAAAATGAGGATGTTGACCAAAAATTATGAAGTTTGACTGTATGTTGACCACAGTTGATTTTTTGTCCAATACAACTGATTTTCAACCATCTGAGCAATTGTCTGAGGAAACTTGACTTGAGAGATACCAAACCCTAGTTTGGGTTGATTGTCTAAGAGAGAGTTTGTCTGATCAACTCTTGAGGAATCCTTGAGCATAGATGTATGAAATCTCTTGAGTAGATGGAGGGCAAATTTTGGGGTATGACACCCTTCTACCTAAGATACAACATTTAGATATGAGAACCTCCGCTCACTGCCTTAGTATCACAAACCGTGACACTAAACAAAACTAAAAAAGTTTGAAGATACCACACTTCAAACACAATACAAAAACAATCAACTTGTGACACAAACTAATTAATATTAAAAGAAATATGCTTCTAACTTAGGACACACCTTGGAGTTACTTTACAGTTTCCTCCAAGAACATAACACCCTCTTACTTATAGGCTTCGAGGTGTTCATATGGTGACCTTCCAACAATCTGGGAGGTTCACTCTACAAACTCAACCCTAAAAACTACATTATATTTAATCACTGCTGGTGTAAAACTTAGGTTATAAAGATTCTATTATAACCTATTATTCAACTGGATTTGAGCCTTCAAAACATAACAAACTGACATAACAAACTGCTGCTAAAACTGCTCCACAATATTCTGTAAAACAGCGTGCTAAAATTGCTCCAAGATATTATCCACAAGTAGATCCATGTTGTTATAACATCAAATCTACAACAGATTCTCCTATAAAGTCTCCCAAATATATTTCCATAATTTGGACTCCAAGTAACAATAAGTAAGTTGTTAAAATTCTACAAAAGATTCTCCTTAAAAATATTCTGCTTCATAATATAATCCAATCTGTCAGCTGAAACACGATGTCGTGACATCTTCATCGACATGTTATTCTAGATGTTGAAACATTTCAACACAACATGTTTCTTCATTAAATAGAACTTCAACCTATTTTCTTCTTAAAATTATAAATCCTATTTAACGTATTGCTGCTAAATTAGTTTTACCAAACATAATGTCAATCCTAAAAATAGAGAATCAACACACTCTCCATCTAGAACTCACAATCTAGAGAGACCAAAATAATAACACTGCTTGGAGATCAGAATTCAAACAATGTACATATTGGAGGAAGGTAAGTTTGAACGATCACAGAGACCAGTAAAAAGGGTCGAGACTCTATTCTTCCTCGAGATGTAACCTAGTGGGGCAGATGAAAAGGTAAACACTTTCCGCTTAAGGTTGACATTCTAATGGAGAGAGGATACACCACAAACATCCATGAATGCAAATAATCATAGTATTGTAATTCTACTATGCATGATGTATATATGAATTTATGAGTGAGTGTGTGCATGCATGCATACTGGAAAAACGGGCACACTGCATTGAGGATAATCATGGAAGGCTGACTGGGTAAGGACAACACTCGGCCATAGCACTCCCATCACGAATATTTATAACAAACCAATAACTGAAGGACAACGTCCTATCTCAAGGTTCACTCAAACTTCAATGACGTAGCTTCAAATCTCAAGATCAGTAAGCAAGCTGCAAACCTTTGCAGACTCCACTAAGGATGAAAATATCACATGTGACACCAATATGCCTCACAGAGCAGTCGTCATACACATTTTTATGGGGAAGAAACCAAAACACTTCATGGGAATGCTCTGCTTTATATTAACATCCCATGCTCAAAAAGGGAATTGCTGCAGGGGTCTTATCAGGACCATCTTCAAACATCATCAATCTTGTTTGGGAATAGGATGTGTTATTTAATCCCTTTACTTCACATTCAAAGTAAATACACGTAAATTGAAAAAAAATTCATAAGTATGTTTTATCGAATTTGTTTTTTTTGAAATATATTTTCATTAATAAAAGAATATTTTTATAAGCTGGATAATACGAGATTGCAAAGAAGTGGGATAAAAGCTCAAATTTTATTAATAGAATGGTAGCCTGCCAATATCATGACTCCATATATGATGACAATGTTTTGAAAAATGATAAATTCATGGAAAAGGTACATCAAAGAACAATGACCACTATCCTCCCTAACAACTTCGAACTCATGTATTGTGGTCTTTAGTTGAGGTATGAAGATGATCCACGCAGATTGTTGCTTCTATGATCAAGTCCTTTCTGATGTAGTCAATTTCCATAAAGGTCCCTGTTTGCGTTAAAAGGTGGCGTGCTAGAGGATTCGAACGTTAATTCAAATTCTCTGGCTCGAAACGATTTACTCTTTTGATTTGTTTATAAAGATGCCGCGAGCATCAAGCTTTATTATTTTCAGCACAAGAAAGATGATTTAATGATTATGAAAAAAAAAATACCCTCAATTGATATTGATATGCGTAACGACTAAACTAGACATAACGCATTGGGGAGATTAAAGGGGATTGTTATATAAAGGGAATAGATGGAGCACCCTATATATATATATAGTTATCTATAGCTTTATATATGAATATGTTTGATATGTTTGTGTGTTTTAATTGCTATTTCTATAAAAGTTTCTCCTTTGGGATTTTAAGAAGGATTATGTGGGATCCTAGTGTTTGTTATTATTGTGCTCATAAAGATCGTGGATCTTACGCATACATATCCCTTAGTGGGAATCGAGCATTTGTAGCTCGGATCTAGGGATCTATGGTTTGTTTGATGCGAGAGAAAGAAATTTGCTCGGTAAGGATGAGACCTTGTGCCTACGTATTCTCAAAGGGATGTTGAGAAAGTCAGAGCAATCATAGTTCCCACTTATGCTAGTGGAAAGCAACGGGATGTTAGTAAGAGACAGACAAATGTCATCTTAATGAAAAATGTATCTAATCTATTTCATCACATACATTTTGAAAAGTTTGTTCTGATTAAAATCTTTCATCGTAAGTTATAGGTGATTTTCTTGAGTGTACAAGCGTTACCACTTACATGTTTAAGAAGGATGTTTGAAAAAAAAGATGATTGAATCTTTTAACTGTAAGTATTGGGTGTTTTTCTTGAGTGTACAAGCGTTACCACTTACTGTTAAGAGATGTTTCTTTGTTTGAAAACAGTTTGAAAAGAGTTTGACAAGTTTTTGACTGTATGTGATGTGATAGATGAGATACTTCTTCCATAGAGATGATAGATGTCTAAATCTCGAGGAGAAATTGATTGGATTAAAGGGATGCTTTTAAGAAGCCCATGGGTCCTTGTATTGTTAGCCCAAGAGGAGGCATTTCGAGGGTCATCGAGGGTCCTTGTATGAAGCTCAAGAGGAAGCTATAGGGTATGGCTGGCTTTGTGTTAAAAGGATTTCAGAGAAACCATCCTTTTGGAATTAAGAGCAATTTCACCGGAAATTTTACTCTCGGGGATTTTGAAAGTGATTTCACGGAAACCATCCTTCGAGGTTTATCTTAGCGCGGGTGATTCTTTGTATTGGAAGCCCAATAGGAGGCTGTTAAGAGATTTCTGTCTCTTTCATTGTATGATGCCCAAGAGAAGGCTAAACTCAATGAGGAGTTCTTTTGAGCGAAGCCCAAGGAGGTGACTCAGCAGAGTGTTGTCTTATATGAAGCCTAAGCGGAGGCTAAACTCGAGATGAATGAGTTTTCTTATATGAAGCCTAAGAGGAGGCTGAACTACGTGGGAGAGTTATCTTGTATAAAGCCCAGCGGAGGCTAAATTCATCTTGGAGATGAATTATCTTGTATAAAGCCCAGCGGAGGCTACAATGGGAACCTATTGGTTAGACTAATTGTTATGTTATAACTAGGCAGTTGTATAAACAAGTGTGTGTGTGTGATATGTATTCACAGGAGTTTATGAAGGAAATATAAACAATGCATGATGTTTATTTACAAAGGTTATGAAATATAAGCAGTGTACGTAAACGAGCGTTTAAAAGCGAGCATAACTTGGTTATTTACAAGTTTGAGCTGTACAAGGAAGTGAATATGTACACGAGCAGTATTTATGTACAGAGAAAGATGGATGTACATAGGGGGGTTGGGACTTACACCATAAGGGTGGCCCATTGATTTGAAAGCAGTTTCACGGGGAATAATGCTCCTTTCAATACCAATGGTTTCGATGTATATGTCTGACGAAGCGAAGCAGTGATCAAAGTTTATCGTAAAAGGTATACATGTATGTACAGATAAAAATTTGTATGTGTTTGGAAATGATTTGATATGTACAAAGAAATATTATGTACACAAAAGAATGTTATGGGACTTACACCGTGAGGGAGGCCCATTGGTTTGAAAGCAGTTTCACGGGGAATAATGCTCCTTTCAATACCAATGGTTTTCGGCGTATAAACAAACGAATGAAAACAAACAAAAGAAATTTGTTTATGTTTGAATATTAACAATGATGATTTGAGTATGTACAAGAAAAATTGAATATGTACATAAAAGGATTGGGACTTACACCGTAAGGGAGGCCCATGATCGATTGAGAAATTCGAGAGAAAACGAATTCGGTTTTATCGTTTAAATTGGATCGATCATGGTAAAAGATGTAAGTTTGATGAAAAATTTTTGAAAAATGATTTTGAAAATGTTTTGAAATGTGAGGTTCAGTTATGAAAAGTTTTGAAAAGAATCGGAAGTCGAAAACTTGAAAATTTCACCTTTAAAAGGTGTTTTGAAAAGTGCTCAGAACATCGTTTTCGGCTCGATTAAAATATAATCAGATGAAAGTTTTTTCTGAAAAATTTTGCACTATCATAAAATAAATACATTTATTGACAAGTGTTCAAAAAATCACCTCAAAATGAGGAGTTTTGATTGGTTAAAAAAATGTGAAAGTTTTGTAAAAAAACATGAAAAAATGGAAAAGTTTGAAAAAGAATGGTCTTGAGAAGGATTGAACTCATGACCATTGGGTGGCTACGTGGCAGAAACCCTTAAGGGCAAGCTAGCTACCACTGAGACAAATGCGTTTTAGGGTTAATGGATCCAGAGCACGTGTTGATAAAACATTGGAGAATTTAAATTTGAAAAAATTCAAGAACACGCGCGCATCCATGTTCTTCATGTTTGATCTTCAGATTCAACAATTCAAGCTAAAATCTTCATTTCTCAATGAAATTGAATGAAGTAAAAATCAAATTGCTCGGTTTTTCATCACGAACACGAAGGTGGATGTTAATTGTATTTATTTTTAGCCTAACACAACCAAATTTCCAGAAATCGTGATGAACCCTAAAACTGAATTTTTCAAATTAAATGATATGTAGTTAATGATTCTTTGATTTTCTTGAGGGCTTATGATCGTGATGAGTGCAAAAAAAGATTGGCCAAGACTTTTTGCATTTAAATTCAAAGAATATTGATATCCCAGTTCGTGTTCATACCTGTGCAAGTGGGGATCGAATTCGGTGAAGTGTTTCGAACTTGTTTCTTGATTGCTCTGACATCATCGGCTCATATGGAAGCTATGTGGAAGGTGCTTGCCTCGAGCTTGCTTCATCCTTCCACTCAAGTCAACTGCATCGACAACATGAAACTCGAAATCGGGGTTAATGGAGTTCTGATTGTTAATGATTGATCTGGATCATGTATATGAGGTACATGGAAGGTGTTAGAGTGATCACAACACAAATTAATCCAGCCTAGCTTCAATTTCGAATGCTATGGCAGTTTTGGAAATTTGAAAAAATGAAAATGCAATTCTGATTTTTTCTTGTTTTCAGTTTGATTTTAAGTTGTGAACAAGTTTGATAGTGATTATGGAATGTGTTTGACACCAAATATCTTATGTTTATTCACAATTTTTCAAAAATGCAAAGTTTCTCCAACATCACTATGTTTCTTGATTTTCAAGTAAGAAGAGAGAAAGCATGGATTTGCATTGCTTTGGTGTAGTTTTGAACTTGAAATCATGATCTATTTATAGGCCAATGTCTCTGAAATTGTTAGGCAAGAGTACATGGCAATTGGAAAATCAAAGATGCCTTAAGGGGTAAGAATGACTTTTTCAAAAGAAAAAGGAAGTTTCCTCTTTTTACCATGTGTGAAAAATCTTCAATTTGATCCTATCTCATCTCAATCATATCTAGCTGATATTTATCAGTTCAATGATCCATTTGGCAAGGTTGTATTGCTTCTAGATGAAGAAATCTCAAAATGACCTATAATTTGATGTTTTGAATTTTGAAAAATCAAGTTCATGGAGCCTTATGTTTCAATTTAAAAAGTATAGCTAGACTCCATGGATTTGTGAGTTCTTGGACATTTTGGAAATTTTGTTTCACAAGCTACAACTTTCATGTTTTGAGTTTTTTCCAATTCAAATTGGAACTAGGTGAAAAAATGGCATGAAGTTTGGAAAAAATAAGAAATTTCAACACTTAGAAAATTTTCTAGGTATAGAAACTTTTGACTTTTTGTTGACTTTTTCAAATTCTTTGATTTTTTATGATCATGATGGATCATTTGAAGTATTTTGATGATTGAAAAAGTTTTGTTTTGAAAAATTTGAACAAAAGTCAAAGTTTGCTTTTCTGTGCAGATGAAAATTCATCAGATGTTTCTGAAATTTACTGATGAAGTCTATGAACTTTTGTGATGTTTTGAATCCAGAAATTAGGTCAAGATGTTGTATCTAAGATATAATGACCAATCTCTATCCAAAAAAGTCATTTCTTGCTCAAAAATTCAGAGAAAACTCATGCCCGATCAAAACCCTAATTGGTCGATCCTCGATTGATCTATGAGAGGAATGGATATCTGATGATCAGAGGTTGATGATTTGATCAAGATAGATCAAATGAGGTGAGAAAAACTCAAACCCTAATTGGTTGCCTCTTGAATCAGATGAAAATCTGATGAAACCCTAATTTTGACCTGTGAATGCTACACCGATTAATCTTTATCGAGCGTTAGTGATGCAATGATGCAAATGTAAGGTGGTATATTAGGTCAAAAATTGGGGTATGACAGTCCCTAACTTTTGCCTAGACTTCCCTTTCGAGTTTTCAGCCTACCGGTAATTTATTCTGTTTATGTCTCTAACTTTTTCCTAGACCGCCCTTTTGGGTTTTCAGTCTACCGAGACGCACTTTTTTGCCTAAGCCACCTTTTGGGCTTTTCAAGTTAGCAAGTTGTTCTTTTATTTATTTAGGAAAAGTATTTATTGACTACATCAACATTCAAAGGACGTGGGAAGTCCTCGGCATCCATAGTTTCAAGAATTAATGCACCACCTGTTGCACCCCAAATTTTACCCTGATATTTTTCTACTCGCATTTTGTTTATAAAAAAACAGTCATTCACTCATTGAATTTACATCATTACGTAGTATTTAAATTGACCAAAAGTCAGTTTAAATCAATATTTCGTTTTATAATTGTAAAATACCTGTTATTTTACTTCATTTATTTTTACCTCACAGCCTGTTTATTGCATCGTTTTAAATTATTTATATGTCGATGATATCGATATTTTGGTTTTATAAACAGACTGTTAAAAGCGATTCGACACTGTGTGAAAATTAACGGGAAATATATTTCAATTTTTCATCTTTTACTCATTGTTTTATAAATTTACGTGTTGCGTAAATCATAAAAATGTGCTCTCCCTAATTTTTCGATACAGTTTGAAGACTCGTTTTTAATTGTAAGTATTTTACAACCGAGTATTCTTTATTATCATTTTATTTCGATTTTAATTATTTTGATAATTTTTCTTCAATATTTGATACCCGTTGTTTATTTTAATACACTCATTTTATTTTTCAGATAATTTAGTGTTCGAATTTATATCGTTTTTGATCATTTTAGGTGTCCAATTTTTATCTCCAAAAATAAAAATAAAAATACTATTGGGCTTGTTATTTTTTACCCGACCCATTTTTGTGGCCCATTTTATGAAAACGGCATTTTTGGCATTTGAAAAAAAATATGAAAACCATATTTTCTTTTTGTATATATATGTGTTTACTGTTGAGAAGTAAGGGAGGACGATAAGAAAATAAAAAAACGTGGAGGCGGAGGCAGATCCATAATATTCCCTTCATCTCTATCCACCGTGTCAAACCCTTCTTCTACCTTCGTTCCAACAACCTCTCTCCACCTTCATTCCGAAACCCATTCATTCCCTTCGCCGAAAACAAACTCTCGCCGAACCCGTCCCTCCATCCTCCGCGACCGTTCCCTCCGCCTACTCTCACCACCATCTTCACCTTCTTACGCTGCTACTCCCTCTCCACTGCTTTCTACCTTCACCTTCCTTCCATTCAACCGCCTACTCTCACCATAACATGTTTACCTCACTCCGTCTCATACCTCCACCCCCTGTCTCTCCCTCGCGTCTCACAGCTACCTCCCTTCTCCACCTCCATCATTCTCCTCCGTCTCAATCATCATCTCTGTTCAAACCATCAACTGTAACCCCTCCATTTCTCCAGTCATTGTGCCTTCACAGTCCCTCTGTTCAACCCGTTGCTACCAGCATCTCCTCCGTCTCCATTCGAACATAGCCATCCTCACATCCCAGCAACCGAACCCAACACCACCGCCCTGCTACTTCCGGCCTTGCTACATTAGGTAATTTTTGGATTCTTCCCTCAGCTGGTAAAAATTGTGCTATTGTATTTAGTTTTTATCTAGATTGATAATCTCCATTAAACTATTATGATGATAGTAGAATGTTTGTTTGAATCTGGATATTGATGTCACACTGGTATTGTCTGTGGTGAATCATATTGAAGTTTTATTTGGGGTTTTTGCATTTTTCCCTTTAAGATGATAGTAGAATATTTGTCTGAATCTGGATATTGATGTCACACTGGTATTGTCTGTGGTGAATCATATTGAAGTTTTGTTGGGGTTTTTGCATTGTCACCAAACAGCTCTTTCCTTTTAAGGGTTTTCAGCTCTTTCTGCATCTTGTCAAACTGATATTGGAAACCATCCATCCAATCATAGAATTCTAAGCTTTCACTTGGAGGAGGAAGAGGATTATTGAATTCGTTGTTGAAAATAGGAGTAGAATGCACCACAGGAGGCGCGAAAGAAAAACATGCATCATAGGAGGCACATAAACAATAGTAGGTTGGGCCAAAGTGGTCACTTTAGCAGTTGGGTTGTAACCTTCGGGTATGAAATTCTCTGGCATTCCCCAAGGATAACCAGGAGGCATACGGTGTTGGACGGTAGAAACCACTAGAACTGCAAAAACATGAGCATCTTGAATTTCAAAAATAAAACTTGTTTGTTGAGGTTGAATGATACAAGGAGAAAGCGGAGGAGGAGGTGATGGATGATTATGAGCAGCCACCAACTGTTTCACCATAGCAGTCAAGTTGGCCATACCGGTCCCCAAGGAAGTAACCTCTTCGCGTAGCTCGCGGTTATCTTTCTCTAGATTTTACATCTTCTTCTTGGAGTTAGCTCGAGTGTTATACCGATTAAACAACTTGAAGACTGAACAAAGCAGAGAAATGGATAAGACACCTGGGAGAGTACCAAAAATGCAAGAACCTGTGTGTCATGATGCATGACATGCAATGCATATGATCTGTTTTATTTTTTCTTTTTATTACTCAAGGAACTTAATAATGACAATTTAATTTGAAAATATCAAAGTATCACACATTTGAAATACTAAAATAAACTCATATCATTAATAAAATATTTGAGGATTACAACTCTTCAATACAAGTTTTAGTAATCCTAAGTACAAGAGAGAGTATAATACAGAAACTATGAGTCCAGATCTACAAAGACCCTTCTTCAGATGAACGCTTCCTAATCTCTTCCTTCCGCTGCTCGTTCTCCAACACATACCTGTCAACAAAACCTTTCCAAGCACCAGAATCGGGAGGAGTGTGAGAATAAACTGGAGTTCTAAGAACTGGGTGAACACTAGAGGCAAATAAATCCTCTTGCTTCTCTATTATCTCTATAGAATGAATCTCAATAATCTCAATCAGATCATCCTTTTCCTTCAAATCTGTTGGATGAGACATCTTCAAGGTATGGTACTTGTTCTTCCAAGCTTCCTTCTCTTGTTGCATCCTGACCAAAGCAAGTTGAAGCTCCTCATTATCACTTTTATCGTGAGTAGTAGTCAAGTACAGATTAGTGAAAGGCTCTCCGTGAGAATACGACATCTTTAACTAAATAGCTCTTGCTTGAACCCATAGAAGATAAAGCTCCAATTGAACATCTCTTCTCTGCCCTATATTATCTCACCCTTTCCTATGAATATGATGCCAAGATTTCTCTATATCTTTCCTAGATGCTTTGTCGTCTTCACCCTCTTTAAGAAAGAAGCCACTCACATGAATGCCCTTAGGTTTATCCTTCATCGGAAAACCAAGCTGACGATGCGCAAGAATATAATTGTAGCTAATACATCCCTTTGTACCAAGAAGAGGCACATTGGGAAAACTACCATAATTATCAATAATCTCTACATCATAATATCAGAATGAGTAAGAGCCATAATCCTCGGGTGCCCAACGAGGTTTCCTCCTAGGATTCCAAGCAACATCAGATTGAGGCAAGTGAGAAACAAACCAATGGTATGGCAATGGTACACAACTGATGATCTCTCCCTTTCGACAAAAGTTTAGGAGATAAATAGAATAATAAGTCTCAGGAAGAAGTCTGGGAAATGGATTCCAAATCATGAGGATCCTGATAGCATTAACGTCAACAAAGTTGTTAACATTGGGAAACAAGAACAACCCATAGGCAAGTAAGGCAAAGATGTTTTCAAAAGCCTCCATACTCTTCATATCAGCAAAGTAACGAGCTTTCTTCAACATAAATTCAGCTGGTAATCCTCTGATACACCCCTTGGTAGTCATATTGGCTTCAATCTCATACCTCCTCAGATGGGTAATAGTAGCAATCTCATGAGACTTATGCTCCTCCTCCAAACCGGTGAAAGGAACAACACTAGTAATAGGTCGACCAAACAGATAAGAATACTCCACCAAGGTAGGAACTAACTAGTAGTCAGGAATAGTGAAGCAATGGTAAAACGAATCATAGAACTGGACCAAGGTGTAAAGAAGACCATCCTTCATCTTAAGCTTCATCAAAGATATAATAGTCCCATAATTCTTCCAGAAATCCTCTGTAATCTCAATCTCATCAATCATGCTCATCAACCCCTCAATCTTAGGATCCTTGAAACTTGATTTTTGAGTCCTCCTCTGTCCAAAGTTCATGGTCAAAGTATACCTGAGATAATGGTCAGTCTTAATGTTCCTTGAACAACTGTTTTGAAAAATATGCATGGGTGCATGAATGCATGATTTGATAATCACACAAACATGGCGGTCCATAGGTTCGACGTCACGACCATGAATTCAGAGGGTACTACCCATAAGGTATTCTAAGCTTTATCACCTGTAGATCAAGGTTCTAAGAGGAATCCCCAGAGTTTTCATTCCTCCATCAAATACTACTAACTTCCTGATGTACTTAGTAACTAGCAATACCGTCATGTGAAACTCGTCTGAGTGCAGTATTGTGTATCAAATACTTCCAGATAACTACGTAATAGTCTCCGCACTACCCCTAAAAAGGCCATGATGTGTTAAGGGTTCTACGGGCGCTCAGCTTCGCGGAATCTCAGGTCGAAAGCAGTCATGTCCTTTTGATTGCTCAGTTAAATAAGATAACACAGTCAAGGAGGTCTCTATTGGGTGGGGGATCTCATGTCTCCTTATTCGGGATTACTCCCTAGAAGTTAACATGACTATACCGCTCGTCCTATCTTATGTTTTCCCGAGTCTAGCTTGAGGACTAAAAAAGGAGATCACCAAGCACCCCTTAAAACCAGAAAAATCCAGAAAAACATATATAAAACATATAAAACAAATATAACACATATATAAATAAACAAAAATAGGGTAAACCCACTTAGAGATGATCTAACAATAGGTCAAACATCCCTAATAGAGTCGCCACTTTTCGGTGGCGGCAAAAAACACTACGAGTGTAAGCCATGGAATTGAATCAACTCAAAAACAATAAACAGAGTCGCCGTCGCTCTTTTATTTTATACAAATGACTAGGAAAAAGATTGAATAAAATCCTAAAAAAAAGATCAGAGATCTGGTACAGGGGGTTAGTTATGCAAAGGGAAGGTGTTAGGCACCCAAAGATCCTACGGTACTCCGTAGGAACCTTTTTCGAAAATCTGTATATGTGTGCTAAAAAAAGGTATATGTACAAAATGGATGGTGGAGGGAGAAAAGAAGTATTTTTTATAATTTTTTATTTGATGGATCTTCCAATGAGTTCCAGGCCTAAATACAAACAATGTGCAATGTTGAAATCAAAACCCAATGTAGTTTGGGTAAAAAAGACTAAAGTGGTGTGTTGGTTGATTTTAAGAAAATGGTTTTTTTAATAAAAGCCACAAAGGGCTCAAAAAGTTTGAATGAGGTTTGGTGTGTTTTTAGTCTTGACAAAAAAAAGTCAAAGTATTATTAAATGAATTGAAAGTTTATTAAGAAAAGAAGTATAAAATTTCATAGACCTAAGTCCAAGTTTTTTATGAAAGCGGTTCGAGTTTTGAAAACAAGAATCCATTGAAATAAATGGAAGATTTTGTAAATTAAAGAATATGGGAGGAGATGAAGAGGCTAGCCTCAGTGCATAAAGTAAAAGGTAAGGGTAAAGAAAGATCTAACCGGGTGAAAAAACTAGTACTTGACATCAAGATCCAATATCATATCCCATCCTTTGGATTACCACATAAGCAACAAATGACCAGACAAAAAAAAAGCTTCAGATCATTCAATACCTCAGAAGAATTCATGTCTCAAGAAAAACAGGCAAAGTAACGGTTGTATTTTGAGGAAATCCACTCTTAATCGAGAATAAACGAAATAACTCACATGCAAAGATAATAACCAAGCAAGACAGAATAACACCAAGATCACATAAATCTCTGAGCTGTGGTAGAGGTCCTAATCCTAAGTCCAAAGGTCAAACTCCAAGAATAAGGATGATAACCAAGTCCGATTAAAAAATTTTAATGTTAAGGTTGAATTATTAAGTATTTTGGAAAATAAAAATAAAGCTCAAGCGGGAAAATTCATAATCACAAGAAAATAAAGTGCTCAAGTGAGCAAAGAGAAAAATGATATGAAATGTAAATGCTAAAAGTAAAGTGTATAAAGTAAAAGTGTAAAGGCATAAAATAAAAGTGTAAAGTAAAGTCAATTGTTAGTAATTAGTCGTTAGCAAGGTGATCATTGTAACACCCCAATTCTACACCAAGTAATTAATCAATAAAATCAGAGTATAAAATTTTCCAACATAATTAGGATGTCACACTCTTCAACTTAAATACATACACAATTCAATTTTTATTCAAAACAGATACATAAAACTTTAAAGAGGCAAAACTAGCACAACACGTAACTTTTAGTCTTCAAACATAAACGACTTCATTAATCACGCAGCGGAATCATAATAGTTTTTCACATAAGACATAACATCTTTTGAGTCTTAAACAACATCAATATAATAAACTCCTCAATCAATGACATAAAATTCAATATTTAAAACAACAAAATAAGACAAGTGTTCATTTTCCCCCTAGTGCTACGTCTCAGAGTAATGACATTGAACTTAAACTAAAAATGGTAACAGCTACTCCTCCTTGTTACCTGCACATTACCAATATAAAGGCAAGAACGAAACAAATGAAAGGGTGAGATATCAAACTATATAGTTGAGATCATGATAAACAATATATAATTAGAGTTATATAAAAATCACTATCATGCCATCTCACAACCAATCAACTACAAACATAACTTAACCACACGACAACATCATTATGCACTATAGTATGCAACTTGGACAAATGCAGATGCATGTGGTACCATCGGAATAAAACTCCCAATTTAGAAATATGCCAGTTTACCGAGGCATCAATAAGGCATAAGCCTTCAACTTTCAACATTTTTCCAATCTAGGCCAACAAGGGCGAGCATAGCTCCAACTTAATAAAATGCAATGTATGCGACTATCATGTATGGCATACAACAACAACAACATACACAACGAGACAACTTAGAACAACAAACAACTTAGAACAACAAACAACTTTCAACAACAACAACTTTCAACATTGGCTTTTAAGCCTCCAACAAAATTCATCAATATTTAGGATAACAATCAACTTTATACTTGCAACTCATTACATTCAACATAAGTTCAGCAAAACAAACACGCTACGATAGCTTACTAGTGTATACGAGTCATTCTTTCAATTCCTCCAAATTCCAGTTAATCTGCTATACCGCTTACAATTACCAACATACTAATTCAGAACTATTTTTAATCAATTCATCGATTATTCCTTATTAAATATTAGCATTATTTTACTCATAAAAGCCTACTCAAAGCTTTCTAGTTCAAGTGCTTAAATTGGGCAGAATTCAAAAATCTTAAAATATATCCAAAACTACACAGTACGCATCGCGAGCCCTACTTCGCGCCGCGACTTTAGCAGGGACTCAGTTTGCGCCGCATCAACCCGTTGGCGACACGAACTGAACGTGATAGATTGGATTTTTTCAGCGCTGCCAACATCTTCCTCATGCCATTTTTCCAAACTTTTGGCATCCAACACACCCACAAACCAAAACGAAATAGCCTAAGGTACTTGCAACTTGGGGAATCAAACAAAGACAACATTTATCAGTTCATTCAACAAATTTCATGGTTTATCAAGCATCAATTTTGGAATTCCTCCAACAACAACAAGACACAAAACTAGCAAGATTATAAACCCCAACTACCTATAATTCATCATGTTCCCAATTAGAAAGCAAGAACCTCACCCTTAACTTGTGAATCGGAGGTTGATTTGCTTAGAGATGGAGATTTGACCTAGCCTCAAGCTTGCAACTTCTACTCTTCTCGTCTTTTTCCCTAAACCCTTTCTCCTCTACTCATAAACCAACACTTTCTTTTCTATTCTACTTCTCTTAAAATAATAACATTATTATTATTACTCTTATTAGGCTTACTAGGCTATACCCCCACTTTTCTACAACCATTATAATAACTTAGTTCACTTAATAACAATTTCTACAATTCTAATATTATTAGTATTATTAATATTATTCCTACCAATTATTTCAATTAATTACCCTATAATCGTATAAGAACTTAAATTGACATTCTACAATATTACCAATTATTCGGAAAAATTTACGAAAATATTAAATTAAATAAATAATTAAATAATTCGGGTTTTACAACTCTTCCTCGAAAATTTACCTGGTTCAAACAACTCGGGATAGGAGCCTCGCATCTTGTTCTCCAATTCCCACGTCATGCTTTCTCCGGCAACTTCCAACCAGACAACCTTCACCAAGGCAATCTTTTTCCCTCTTAGAGTCTTTATTTCGCGATCTGCAATCCTCACAGGTGTCGTCTCTACCGTGAGATTATACTGTACTTTCACATCGTCCATTTGATTCACATGAGACGGATCATGGTTATACTTTAGGAGTTGCGATACATGAAACACATCGTGCAAATTAGCAAGATTTGGTTGTAACGCCACTCGATAGGCCATTTTTCCAACTCTATCTGATATTTGATACGGGCCAAGAAAACGAGGAGTGGGATTCAGACTTCAGAGCTCGCCAACCCCAGTCACAGGTGTGACTCTCAAAAATCCATGATCGCCAACTTGTAATTCAAATCTTTTATTCTCTTGTCATGATAACTTTTTTGTCTACTCTGGGAAGCCTTCATCTTTTCCCGAAAAAACTTCATTTTCTCAGAAGTCTCTCGAACAATTTATGGTCCAACAACCCCACTTTCACTAGATTCATGCCAACATAACGGAGTGCGACACCCCCGACCATATAGTGCTTCAAAAGGTGTCATCCCAATACTAGAATGGTAATTGTTATTATAAGTGAAATCGACCAAAGGAAGATAAGTATCCCATGAGCCTCTTTGCTCAAGAACACATGTCATCAACAAATGTTCCAACGATTGAATAGTTCTCTCTGCCTGACCATCCGTCTATGGATGATACCCCAAACTCAACCTCAACTTAGATCCCAACGCTTCTTGCAAAATCTTCCAAAAATCAGAAGTAAACCTCAGATCTCTATTAGACATAATACACAAAGGAATCTCATGCAACTTCACAATCACCCTGACATATATCTCAGCCAACTTCACAAACGGATATGTAATGTTAATAGGTATAAAGTGTGCCGAATTCGTAAACCTATCAACAATAACCCAAATCGAATCATGTTCTCTCAAGGTATTAGGTAATCAAGTTACAAAGTCCATTGAAATGTTATCCCATTTCCATTCCGAAAATTCCAACGGTTGCATCAACCCTGCAGGCTTCTAATGTTCGATCTTTGATTTCTTGCAAGTTAAACAAGCATACACAAACTGTGCCACATCACGTTTCATGCCAGGCCAACAAACCCTTCAAGTCTTGTTACATTTTCGTAGCTCCTGGATGAATACTCAAATTGCTTCTATGACTCTCTTCTAGAATCACTTTCTTAATCGCTTCATCATCAAGAATACAAATACGATCTCATAATCTCAACACACCTTGCGCATCAAACCTGAAATCATCATTCTCAAGTCGATCGGTTCCTACCATCAAATCCACCAACTTAACATCTAGCTTTTGAGCCTCTTTGATATTTTCGAGAAAGTCATTGTTAATCTTTAACATTCCCAACCTAACAAAATGCGGTGTCACTTCACAAACCAAACTCAAATCTCGGAACTGCTCAATCAACTCCAACTCCTTAACCATAATGGCCGACATATGCAAAGTCTTTCGGCTTAAAGCATCAGCCACAACATTAGCTTTTCTGGGATGATAATTCAAACTAAAATCATAATCCTTCAACAACTCTAACCACCTTAGTTTCCTCATGTTCAACTCTTTTTGATCAAACAGGTACTTCTAACTCTAATGGTCACTAAACACTTCAAATCTAGAACCACAAAGATAATGCCTCCAGATTTTCAACACAAAGACCACTACAGCCAATTCGAGATCATGCGTAGGATAATCCTTTTCATGAGTCCTCAATTGCCTAGACGCATAAGCAACCACTTTACCATTCTGCATAAGCACACCACCTAACCCCATCAAACAAGTATCACATTACACAACAAAAGGATCTCCTGGATTAGGTAAAGTCAAAACTGGAGCCGACGTCATGCTCTTCTTCAATTCGTTGAAACTTTCTTCACATCGAGTATCCCACACAAAGGATTTTCCATTGCAAGTAAACTTAGTCAATGGAAGTTCCAACTTAGAAAACCCTTTGATAAACCTTCTATATTAACTGGCTAATCCCAAGAAGCTTCTAATCTCAGTAACCGACTTCGAGTTTCTCATTGCAACATAACATCACCTTTAGAAGGATCCACGACAATGCCACTACCAGAAATGGCATGGCCAAGAAAACTAACCTCTTTCAACCAAAACTCACACTTGGACAACTTCGCATACAACTCCTTCACCTTCAAAACTTGCAACACGACTCAATTTTTGGAAACGGATACTTGTTCTTAATCGTCACTTTATTCAACCATCGATAATCAACACAAAGTCTCATACTTCCATCTTTCTTCTTTACTAACAACACTGGAGCTCCCCACAGCGATACACTTGGTCTTAAAAACTTTTTCTCATGCAACTCTTCTAATTGCTTATTCAATTCAGACAACTCAGATGCAGACATCTTATACGGTGTCATAGAAACAAGTCTGGTACCAGGTACAAGATGAATCGCAAATTCAACTTCACTTTCAGGAGGTACATCAGGAATTTCATTAGGAAACACTTGAGGAAATTGTCGCATAACCTGCAAATTGTCTATTCTAACTTGATTCTTAATAGACAACGACGCCATCAACAAGAACATATATGCTCCGTCTTGCATCAATTGCCTCAACTATTTACCAGTCAAAAAATCAGCTCCTTCCTCTTCAGGAGTAGAAAACCTCAAAGACTTGTTATAACAATTGATATGAACATAGTTATACTCTAACCAGTTCATATCCAAGATCACATCTAATCCACCTAACGGTAAACAAATCAAATTAACAGCAAAGTCTTTGTTGAAGATCAACAAAGGGCAATTCAAACATACAAGAGAAGTATTCACCGATCCCTGAGCCAGAATTTTGTCGACCATTTCTCCATTCATAGAAGACAATACAAGACCTAGTCTTTCGACACAATCAACAACAATAAAACAATGAGTAGCACTAGTATCAATTATAGTAATTAAAGGCATACTATTAATGAAACATGTACCTCTAATGAGTTTATCCTCATTAGTTGTCAGATTCCCAATCAAAGCCAATGCTTTTCCATTTGCATGCCCCTTCTTTGGTTTTGGACATTGACTACCAATGTGTCCCTCTTCACCACAACTAAAACAGATCATCTCTTTGTGCTTGCAGTCAGATATCGCATGCCCAGTCTTACCACAATGAAAACACCTCTTTACTTCAGCATTACAAACATTTCTCTTATGACCAGGTTTCCCATATTTGTAGCACACAACCCTAGAAGGAGCGTCTCCCTCACTAGTCATCTGACCCGGAGAAACTCTTTGTTTACCTTTACCCGCATCATAAGGCTTGCCACGGTTCTGTTGATTCTTTCCTCTCTTATCACTAACAGTCTTGTGATGAGCATCGTTATCCTCTTCAAAGATTCTGCACCTATCAATCAAATCAGAAAAGACACGAATCTTTTGATAGCCAACAACCTTCTTGATTTCCGAGCGCAACCCGTTCTCAATCTTGATGCACATAAAAAATTTAGCACCTTCTCCATCAAAATGTGGATAGAACTTAGCTAACTCAATGAACTTCGTAGCATAATCAGTAACAGACTTGTTCCCCTGCTTGACTTCAAGGAACTCAATCTCTTTCTTACCCCGAACATCTTCAAGATAGTACTTCCTCAAGAATTACCTATGGAACACAACCTAGGTGATTTCCTCACCTATAGCTTCCAATCTCGGACGTGTCTCTAACCACAAGTCATCATCCTCGACTGTTAGCATATGAGTCCCATAACAAACCTTATGTGTTGGAGTGCAATCCATCACACGAAAGATCCTCTCAATCTTCTTCAACCACTCTAGTGCTCCATCAGGATCATGCTTACCCTTGAACACCGACAGATTCTCTCTTTGGAAAGTCGCCAAACTACGAGATATAGCATTCTTGTTAGCATTCAGCTTATTTTGCATAGCCTGAGCCATCGCTTGTAGAGTAGCAGCAATCGCAACATTGTTCCTTCCAGCCATCTCAACTTTTCACTACAACACAAACAAAAATAGAACTAAATAACAATACTCGATTGTTAAAGACTCAACAACTTGACCGAACGGACCGAACTGCTCTAATACCACTAATGTAACACCACAAATCTACCCAAAGTAATTAATCAATAAAATCAGAGTATAAAATTTTCCAACATAATCAGGATGTCACACTTTTAAACTTAAACACATAAAACTGTCATTTTTTATTCAAAACAGATACATAACATTTTAAAGAGGTGGAACTAACACAACACATAATTTTTAGTCTTCAAACATAAATGACTTCATTAATCACGCAGCGGAATCAGAATAGTTGTTCACATAAGACATAACATCTTTTGAGTCATAAACAACATCAACATAATAAACTCCTCAATCAATGACATAAAATTCAACATTTAAAACAACAAAATAAGACAAGTGTTTATTTTCCCCTGAGTTATACGTATCAGAGAAATGACACTGAACTTGAACTAAAAACGGTAACAACTACTCCTCCTTGTTACCTGCATGTTACCAATATAGAGGCAAGGTGAAACAAATGAAAGGGTGAGATATCAAACTATATAATTGAGATCATGATAAACAATATATAGTTAGAATTATATAAAAATCACTATTTTTCCATCTCATAACCAATCAACAACAAACACAACTTAACCACACAACAACATCATTATGCGCTATAGTATGTAACTTGGACAAATGCAGATGCATGTGGTACCGATGCATCAACAAGGCATAAGCCTTCAACTTTCAACATTTTGCCAATCCAGGCCAACATGGGTGAGAATAGCTCCAACTTAATAACATGCAATGTATGCGACTATCATGTATGACATAAAACAACAACGTACACAACGAGACAACTTAGCACAACAAACAACTTTCAACATTGGCTTATAAGCCTCGTACAAAATTTATCCATATTTAGGACAACAACCAAGTTTATACTTGCAATTCAATACATTCAACATAAATTCATCAAAACAAACACGCTACGATACCTTACTAGTGTATACGAGCCATTCTTTCAACTCCTCCAAATTCCGGTAAATCTGTTGTACCGCTTACAATTACCAACATACTAATTCGGAACTATTTCAAATCAATTCCTATATCATTCCTTATTAATTACTAGCATTATTTTACTCATAAAATCCTACTCAAAGTTTCCTAGTTCAATTGCTTAAATTGTGCAAAATTCAAAAAACAAAAAAATATGTCCAAAACTACACAGTACGCGCCGCAAACCCTCCTTTGCGTCGCGACTATAGCAAGGACTCAGTTCGCGCCGCGTCAACTTGTTGGCGCCGCGAACTGAACATGACAGATTTGGTTTTTTCAGCGCTGCCAGCATCTTCCTTATGCCATTTTTCCAAACTTTTGGCATCTATCACACCCACAAACCAAAACGAATCAGCCTAAGGTACTAGCACCATGGGGAATCAAACAAAGAAAACATTTGTCAATTCATTCAACAAATTTCATGGTTTATCAAGCATCAATTTTGGAATTCCTCCAACAACAACAAGACACAAAACTAGGAAGATTATAAACCCCAACTACTTATCATCCATCATGTTCCCAATTAAAAAGCAAGAACCACATCCTTACCTTGTGAATCGGAGGTTGATTTGCTTAGATATGGAGATTTGACCTAGCCTCAAGCTTGCAACTTCTACTCTTCTCTTGTTTTTCCCCAAACCCTTTCTCCTCTACTCATAAACCAACATTTTATTTTCTATTCTACTTCTCTTAAAGTAATAACATTATTATTATTGCTCTTATTTGGCTTAATAGGCTATACCCTCACTTTGACACAACCAACATAATAACTTAGTCCACTTAATAGCAATTTCTACAATTCTAATATTATTAGTATTATTAATATTATTCCTACCACTTATTTTAATTAATTACCCTATAATCGTATAATGACTTAAATTGACATTCTACAATATTACCAATTATTCAGAAAAATATACCAAAATATTAAATTAAATATATGATTAAATAATTCGGGTGTTACAATTATCTTGAAGCTTGCGCATGAAGAGTCTTCAAAAGCTTGATAGAATCAACGCGACCACACAACAAGTTTCAATTGCATTTTGTCAAGTATATCACCGAAGAGTCAATTGTTAGTAAGGTTAGCAAGGTGACCATCTTGAAACATGTCAAGTATATCACCGGTTTTGGAACAATCACCACTTGATCTAAGATAAATTGAGAATTTCAATTAGACAATGTTTGTGAGAATTTTCCAGAAGCTTGATTAAAAAATCATAGCGACCACACGACAAGCATCACAGGTGTTGAACCAAAAATCAAAGCTCAGGTCATCTTTTAGGGATTCAATCTAAACATTAAATCTCATGCCACCAATAGATCATTTTTCCGATTCGAGACAAAGATAAAATATAATAAGATGGAGAAGAAGAAACAAGCTCAAAGTCAACAATGCATCAGATGAATTTATTTGATCTAACTTTGTCAAAATCAACCAACTATCTTGGTGGATTTGGCCAAGTGTCCTATCAACACCCAAGTTTCGTTGAGTTTGAGGACGCCTATGACTCAAAATAAGCCCAAAAATCAGCAAGGCAAAGTAAAAAAGAAATAACGCGATTAACAGAAAACAAATGTAATTTGAAATTCGATTATTTAATTGGATTTTATTGACAAAATACATAAATATTATTCATACATCAAAATAAAATTCCAACAAAATTATCTAAACTCAAAAAAAGGTCAACAAGTATTGACAAAAATTTCCATAATTTTTTAAAGTCAGAAACTATTTTTTAAAAAATCAAATAAAAGGTGATGTAAACAAAAAATTGCAAAAAATTAGAAAAATCCGAAGTAAAAATAAAAAGAGGTCACTAGTATTTGTCAAACGACCATTTGATCCTTCCGCAATTTTGTCAGAATTTTTAAATGTCAAAAACTATTTTTGAACAATTAAAAACATCAAATAAAAGAGAAAAATAAAAAAAATATCAAATCTGAATATAAAATTATGAAAAAATAAAAATCAGTAAGATAAAATTTTTTTAAAAAAATTGTGAATATTTACATAATTTTTTAGTCAAAAATAAATTTTTTAATGATTTTTTGAAGTTTAAAACATTTAAAATATAAAATCATAAAATAAAATAAAAGCCAAAAAAATATGGTCCATCAGATCACAGTCAAAACGCATTAGTAAGATATTCCAATGGATCAAACGCGTTGTGCTTGATATGGTCCTCCTTGATTTTCACACCGGATTACAAATAAAAAAAATTAAAACAAGAAATAATGTCACGCGTTGGATCGAGTCTGACTCACAAAATTAATCAGATCCAAGGGCTCCTATTACGCGTGCACGATGCAATCAACACACCGGATCCAATTCAAAAAATTATATGGCTCACTCTCATTGGTTGAAGATATACATGTAGGTCATTTTCAACCCCCAGCCATCCTCAATTCGTGATTCTTAAATTGTGAAATAAATTCTTTAGACCGGTATCTTTTGTTTCGTCTCTTCAAGACGATTTTAATGGTACCCTCGCAAAAAATTATTTTACTTGTACCATGAATAGTTTGGAAAAAACGGGAAAATAACGAGCACTTGTTCTTAGAAATTCTCAGTCAATTCTCAATGAAAATGCAAACGATGAAGATCACAAGGATCAGGGAGATGAGGATAATGTAATAACACTTGATTTGAAACAATTTGGTAACTAATCCTACCTAAACGAAGTTCAATTTCAGAGCTCTGAAACTTGACTTGGATTTTACGATTTAGGGAGTTTCAAGGCACGATTCTTGTTCTGTTAGCTTCGGTGAAGTTCAAGGAAGAAGAATGAATGCTTAATTTCGAACTGGAATGGCTTTAAGAGTGAAAAAGAAATTGCAGAAATGTGAGGTTTGAAGTGAGTTTGGCAGCGATTATTTGGATCTCAAAGCTTGAGGAAATGAGTGAGGAATGATCCTCTATTTATAGGAGAGTGAATGGTGATAATATGAGAAGGAATTATGGTGAAATCGTGCAAACCAAGTTAATCCGTTTAATGTGAAAAGTGTGACTTGCACACAATCAAAATTCAGCCAAATCATATGTTTCAACCCTCTAATCAAGCTTTGCAACTTTGTTAATCATATTTAAACCAAAAAATTTAGTTTCACGATGCCTTCTTTGCAGCCATGGTTCTCACTACTCATAGACCTTTATGATGTCATCTTGGACTCTTTGGAAATATGAGGTTACATACTTTGAAATGTGCTTGGAAAGTTATCATTTTACATCTAGAGCTGGAAGTTGTGTTTCTTTGAAATCGTGAGAAATCATCTGATTTTCTACACTTAGAAAGCGTTCTAAGTCTTTCACAAAAAATGACTTATAATCTTTTTAATCCAAACATGACCTTCTATTCAAAATTTGATTTTGGCTTTCAAAGATGATATGAAATATACCTCTCAAGCAAAATTTTTCAAAAATAATCAACCAAAAACACCAAAAATTGAGAAAGTTATGTCCTTGTGAAGTTGATGAAAAATTATGAAAGGACCTATAATCTTTTGACTTCTTTAAGCAACTTCCAAACACTTTCAATCTTCAAAACTTGTATGGAGATAAAGTTCACATCCTAAAGATTGTTTTGCAAAAATAATTTCCTCAAGGTGATAAATGATGATCAAGATATGATCTCTTGAAGTTGATTGATTAAAAAAATGAGAAATTTATCAAATACTTGTAATCTTTTGACTTCTTAGGTAAATTTCTAAGCATTTTCTCTTTCTACCAATTTAACTAAGTTGTATTAGACATCCTTAGGTTCATTTTGAAAAATAATTAGCTCAAGGAAGCAAGGGGTGACCAATTTATGATCCTTTGAAGTCATACAAAGATAGCTGAAGTATCAATCTAGAGAGTTTGCAATCATAGACCTCCAAAACAATCTTATCATTAATTAAAATCCTTGTGTTAAAGAATATTCATATTAGAAGTTCATTTAATAGTAAAATGACTTTCAAATCATCCACAAACTTCACACAAACACCAAGATATGGTCATCAGAAGCCCAAAACCCTAATTTCAAGATAGATTGTCGTGGCATGGAGAATTCTTCAATTTTGATGAACTTCTTCATACATGAAGCACATACTTAGGATGAGAGACCATAGTAAATGACAATAGAAATATTCAATGATAAGCAACATTTCCAAACATTTAGAATTGAGGTGAGAAGGCATGGAAATAAACACATGAGCCTATTGACTTCTTGGATAAGAAACTTTCTCACCATTCACCTAAAACATTTAGAGAGCAAAGGATACACATATCAGGATTAGGTAAGCATTAATCATCACACACATTAAAAGGTTCTTAGTGATCTCCCAAGGTCAAACCCAAAAGGAGAGAGAGAGAGAGAGAGAGAGAGAGAGAGAGAGATCCACTTTGTGATCTTTGTGCAATGCAATGGTATGAGATATTGGAGAATTTTAGGGGCAAAAATTGTGGTATAACAAACGATTCCTTGGGACAAGTGTATATGTGAAATGATTATTGTGTCGGTTGAATTTCATGAGTTATTGAAGGTGTTATCACACTAAGAATATGAAGTTATGTTGTTAGGAAGAAACTGTGGAAAGTTGTCAGCATTGTCATAATGGTGGTACGATGTGGAAGTCAGTAGAGTAAAATGAACTTTTATTCAGTAAGCGTTTGACTTTAGAAATCCCGGAACGGAAGCATATGACCAAGTTGTGTTCAATGGACCCAGCCAGACTGATATTATCGGTAGTGACTTTATTTTGGAATTACTCAACCTCGACGAGTGATCTTTGTTAATGTGTTTAAGACTCTAGCAAGTATCGTGATTGGGCGAATTCAGAGGAAGGACTGTTGTGATCTAAGGGATCGAGAAAAGCGTAGTAGAGTAATGGAATCAAGTGCGAGGTGGAGGAAGTGTAATTTACTAGGTTTCAAGGAATGTGTAACGGGTTGATATCAGACTAGCACAACGTATTAAAGGAGAACTTGATAAGCTTGTAACATGTGTTTTAATATCATAATGATGTGTGCAGTTGTCATGCGTAAGGGCTATGAGTTGTAAATTATACACTCTTGTGATTCTCGGTGTCAGTGTTACGATCAAGAGTTGAAGTAAGGATTGAAATATGAAGTTTTATGGTATGACGAAGATAACTTGAAGGAAGCCAATCTAACCATCTATGAATTGGAGACACGACAATGGAATTTGATAAGTAGTTGTATGACATTGTTTGGACTTGTGTGAAAGCGAAACATAATTATTATCGTTAGAGAGAGACATTGCGGTAGGAACTTACGGATTTGAAGTAATGGAAGGATCCAAAGGTATGGAAGAGATAATTTATGTCGTCTACTGGGAAAGGATGAGCTGGGCCGTCAAGATTGTTAGGACGCAAGCGTATCAAAAGGTTGAGTTATTTTGGATGGAATAACATTCAAACGGACTCACAAGGTTTAACCAAAGGAGAACTCCAAGGAACATTTATCCCCTCGTTGGAAGAAGATGTGAGAGGTTTGTTTTCCTGGTGAATGGAAGGAATTCAAGGGCAAATTCTATTTAAGAGGGGAATATAATACCACAATTCCCCAACACCGGTACTTGAAATTTATATTGCTCTTGTTTCAATTAAATGAGTAGTACATATTCATATGGGGAAATTTTTAAGAGAAGAATTTGACTAGTTAGAATAAATGGATAGTTGGAATATGACTACATGGCAAACTTGTAAATATCACTCATTTGAAGGAACCCTTGGAACTTAAACATCTTGCATGCAATTATAAGGTTTTGTTTGGTAAATGGAATTTCCAAATCAGACATTTTGATAGTAGAGTAGAGAGAGAAAGAGGAGAAGCCTATGTTTATCATCACTAAATCCATTTTCATATTCTTGGAACAACTTCCACAAAACAACTAATATGTCTTAGCTCGCAACTCGGATTGAGGTGATTCTGGACTTTTTGGAAAGCTTACGAAATTATCTTCATTTTTATATATGATTTCGTCTTTGTAGATTAAGTATTGAAGGAGAAAAACATAGTGGAAGTTGGGAGATTCTTGCTAGAAATGGAGAAATTGGTATTACGGGATTATGATGATGGAGGCAGAATTTTCAGAAAGATAAGAGTTATTATGCAACATGGATGTCATGTTAACCTTTATTAATTCAATGTGAGTCTCATATTTAGAGACTTGAGAAATCCATGTTTGGGTTTATGTTAGAATATGGGTTTGAGAGATATGTGCCCTAACTCTTAGTAATGCATTTTATGACTCTATTATGATAATTATATGTATATGCATCACTAATCCATCCCACATCATGTCTATTTCCTTTTGCATGTGGGAAATTTGGGATTTATGGGCCAGAAATTAGAATACGCGTTTTCTGGTTTTTAGTGGTGTAGCAAATTTCGCGTAGAAAACTTTGGGTTGCGTAGCGAATGTCCATAATTTCAAGGGAAATTATGTTATAGAGTTTGCGTAGCGAACTTTTCCTTGCCCAGCGAATCAAGCTTTGCTGGAAGTTCGCTTCGCAAGCTTGTCCTGACAAAATAACATACTTTTCTCCCCAAAGTTCATAATTATTATGGATTCACGAACGAATCACCTTAGTGACTCTCTAGAAATATTGTATGCATGTCTAAAGCTAACGTGCGACTAGGTATGCTATATAAATGTTCATGGATGCTAATTGTGCATACTAGATGTTATAAATGAAGTGTGTTCTGTGGTGGACAAAAGTATGAAAATTGTGATTTCCAATCGTTCGGGGTAACAATTCAGATGTGTGGCCTTGGTAGCTCGATGATATCAATGTTATATGCTTTAATAGAAGTAGGACTTATTCATAGATGGTAAATGATGGATGACCACGACTAGTGATGTGTGATCTCTAGTTCATATTTTTGCATGCCTTATATAGCAAGTATACACACCTGGGATACCAATGCAATGTGCGGGGGAGGGTCTGATAGGGCGTTTCCCAACGGAAGTTACACATTGACATGCTTGGTATGGTGAATGTTCGTGATGCCACGTAGGAAATATAACTTCGGACACACCTCTAATGGTTCCACATAGGCAATAAAATTAAGCTTTCGCTAGGTGGGCTTGTGTTGGAAGAAGACGTGCTTTTATACTAACGTACTCAGCTGCGTAGTGATGATGGATACAATTGCGATGTGCAGGAGGTGGTCTTACAGGGCGTTACCCCACCCAGGTTACACATTGACGTGCTTGGTATGATGGGTTTGTATCGTCACATAGACAATGTCACTTCGTTAACTCGTCACAGATGATATTTCTCATAGGATACATTTGGTTTATCATGCAGTGTGCGTGTGCAAGTCTCTTGACGCGATGTGTTTGGTTACTTATCGAGGGGTGATGTGAAGTCTATGTAGCAGGTAGAGAAATTACTTCTGGATTCCTCGTACATGGATACGGTTCTGCATATGGTTTGTTTCCTTGTGCCAAATTTTTGTGGTGTTACCTCATTAGTTGTTATGGGACTCCTAATGGTGGTGTTACTCTTGTTTGTACTTACACCTAGCTGTGAGGAAACCCCAGATTCATGGTGAATCTATTTTGATGCATGCACCTTGTAAAACCGAGTGAACTTGTTGAAAAGGGGGACTCACTGTGATTTGGTAATCTCACCCCAATCATCGTAATATTTTATTAGGAATAGGTTATATGTAAAAGAATTGTTAGATGGTTAGTTTCGAAGATTGCGGATGAGAAGATAGCAGAAAGAACTCATCAGATCTTATCTTTTCCGCTATGCATTGCTGAAGACAAGTTAATTGCATACATTATGCTATTAGAAGTGTGTTGTATACGATTTTAATTTCTTGGTTTTTCTAGCTTTTGTAGGTTTATATGTACCATTCATATAATCACTACATATTATTTTAGACGTATATGTATGGGGTGCTACAATAAACCAATACAAAAAACCATGCAATGTAAATGATATTATCGAAATCCAATTTTCAACGTAAAAGTTGAGAAAATAAATCCATTCATGGATGGTCTCCAAGATGTGTTAATAAGACAATGCATACATTGGATAATATACTAGTTCTATTTATTGGATAATCTGCCTCTTTATCAATACTTATCATCCTAAAAATTACCATTATAAAATTACGATGATTAGTGATGATGATGAGGCTGATTATCCAATGTCTTGTTGTTATGTAAATTTAACTATAATCAAAGACAACGATGCATCAAAGGAATTAGACAAATAAACCATAATATATATCTAAAAGAGCATGAAAAGTACCATTAAATGCACACAATTAGAAAAAAATAATAGTTTGTTTAAGTTGATTTTCAAGAATAGCTTTATTTTCATATTATAAAATTCTTTAAAGATTGTATTTATTGATTGAGGTGTATGGAAAACAAGCAATCTATATATTATATAATAAACGTTGGGTACTTTCAACAACGGTTATCTATTGTAACCGTGCTCAAAGGTCCTTTATTTTATACATAATTTGTAGTTGTTGAGTTTCGAATCCAACATCTAAGTATATATATAACAATGATTTAAAAACCTAACCATTGTGATATGAGGCGCATGTCCTACCTTTTGATTATGATTTCCAGATCATGATAGAAACAACGAATTTACACACATGATGGTACCCCTTTTCTAAACATTGTGAAATGGATTTTCCGTAGTAGTGACAGGTACTACCAAAAACCATTTTATAAAAGTTTTACATTTTATCACAATTTTTGTAAGCAACCAGCATGATAAGTTTGACAAATACTGATGGAATTTGTCTGGCCTCATCACAAAATACCTGTCACTCTCAAAATTTCACACTAACATCACTCTTCCACATGAAGCAAACTCGTCTTGATAAGCTTCTTCATACTAATAGGTAATGAAATTCATATACTTTAGCTCTCTTCATTTTAATCATAATTCTTGTTCATTGTTATTCATACTCTTTCTTCAATGTTATTCATATGCTTTCTTCTATTTTTCTATGAATAGGTTCTTTACTTTATCTTTGTTTTTCTTACACTTTCTTCTCCATCATCTCATTTAGTGTTACAAATCGTTTTTTATTTTGCATTATGATCACTTATACTAGTTTTTCTTCATTTTTCTTATGCTTTCTTGTCTGATTTTAAAATGGATCTTAGTTACCATATGTTTCCATGTATTACACTACTACTAGTTCTTCTTAAAACATAAAATCTTTCTTACCTGTTTCATGAAATGACCTTTGTTTTGTGTTTTTAAAATATAATTTGTGTCCACATAAATTTTATTACATTTATGACATTAGTTCAATTGAGACATTGTTATTTTTGCTTACTAAATTTTCAAGATGGTTGAGACATCACTATTATTGACAAGTTGTTAATGTAATGCTAGTTTCCGATTATGTTAACATTATGTTAATGTCAGGCTAACTTATGTTAACATGTTGTTATATATTTTAATGTGAAATATTTTATGAAACCCTAAAAAGTATATTTGTGAAAGATTTTATGGTTGATTGTGGTTGTTGTTCAAAAATATTTGCTTTGTTTAAATTACAATTTCATAGTAATATATTTTTACTTATAGGGAATCTTAATGCAAAATTAACTCAAGAAAGTGCGTAATATGGGCGTGGTTTTCACATTATTTGTGTTGTTATGAAGAAAAAATACGAGGACAAATCTAGTGTTAAAGCTGCAAAATTGTGTGACATACATTTAAATTTTATCAAAAATTTGCTTCTTTCACCATAGTAGAGAATATTAAATTGTTATTTTATTTTTTTGGAAAAAAAGGAACTTTATTAATCCAAACAACAAATACAAACAGAGCGATCCCAAGGGTCCAGCCACACACCAAGAGCTAAAGAAACAAGAACAACCCACTAGAGGGGAAGCATAAGGTTAACTATTTTATCCTTTAGCTTATTACAATGCCAACCTCTAAAAACTATTTTGTCAATAATTTCCTTAACTACAACTTTGTAATCTTTAAAGCCTCCAAAACTAATCTCATTACGGTACATCCAAGAACCATAAACAGTTTCAGAAATCGCAAGACGAAGAAGACAAGCTTTCCAACCTTTTCCTTTACCATGCTTAATCATCCAAAGCAGTTCATTGTCCCAGTTGGCGGGAGTATGTTGAATTTTCAACCACAAAAGAACATCCTTCCAAATCTTCTTGAAGTTCTCACATTCAAAGAAGATATCGGAAATGGTTTCTTCCTTATCACAAAAAACACAACAACTATTATCAATGAAACCAAAATGACGCAATCTGCTCTTGGTAGTAAGCTTCTGGTGGCAAGCCAATCAAAGAATCAAAGTTGCTCTCCGTCTGGCAGGATTATGAAGAAAGAGCCTGCTCCTATTCACTGCCTGATTGCCAATCAACGCCAGATAACAATGCTTCAAACTAAACTTCTTATTATCACACATGTCTTGCCAAATTTGAGGATGGAGATGAAGGAAATCCCGCTGATCAAGAATCTTCCTCATGATCGAGGAACAGTTTAGAGATACCTTAACGTCCCTAATATGTTGATTCTTTAAGTAGTAGGCATGAATCCACTTCATCCAAAGGCTGTCCAGCTTGTTACAAATGTTCTAGAGAAGCTTAATCATAGTACACTTGTTCCAAATCATCAAATCAATAATATCGAGCCCACATTGCTTTAAAGGTTTACACAATTTGGACCAAGAGACAAGACTCTTTCTACTGACTACATTTTTCCCTGTCCAGACAAAAGATCGACAATAAGCATTAATCTTACGAATCACCATCTTGGGAAGGGGAAAATAGAGGAACCAGAAATTCGCTATAGCAAAGGAAATACTCTAAACCAACTAAATGCTCCCAGCATAACTCAAAAACTTGGCCGATCAATGATTAATTCTCGCAGTGATTTTCTCTACAAGAGGCACATAATGATTGATACCAAGCTAATGACTCCAAGATATTCCGAATTCCTCTCGAATCTCGACAAAGTCTGAATCATCAACTGCACCAAAAAAGATATTACTCTTGTTAGGATTCATAATCATACCAGTGGAAGAAGAAATCTTGCAGAACACGAACAACAAGAGCTCCACAGAAGTATTATCACCCCTGGCAAAAAGAAGGACATCATCTGCAAACATAAGGTTCGTAAGCTTCAATCTCTCGCACTTCGAATGATGATTGAAATTGGGATTTAACTGCATTTGATAAAGGCACCGATGAAGATACTCCATTATAAAAGCAAAAAGGTAAGGAGAGATTGGATCTCCTTGCCTAATGCCCCTTTTAGCAACCAAAAGCGCAGACAGTAGTTACAGTAGACAAGACCCAACTGATGAATTTTGAAGGAATCCCCATCCCCTACATAATCTACTCCAGGTTGTCCAACTCACCATATCATATGATTTTTGCATATCTAGCTGAATCATACAACGAGTAGGCCCCCCTTTCCTACTGTAACCTTTGATTAAATCAGAAGCAATAAGAATATGGTTATGAAGTTGTTGGCCAGGAATGAATGCAGCCTGGTTATGGATAATAAGACTCCCAATGACTCTACTCAATATGATAGTCAGGATCCTAGAAATGATCTTATAAACTGTAGAACATAAAATTATAGGTCTGAAGTCCTTGACAGAAACTGCAACCTTGGATTTAGGAATAAGGGACACAAGAGTACAATCAAAGGCTCTATAAAATTTCCCTTTATCAAAAAATTCATGAATAGCGGCAACCAGATCTAATCTTATGGTATCCCAGTTATGTTTGAAAAATTTGGCATTATAACCATCCAAACCATGAGTAGAACTATCCTTAATTCCCTTGAGAGCAAGCAGAATTTCCTCAGTATAAATAGGAGCAATAAGCGAATTCCTCTGATCAATAGGAAGTTGAGGACCATTCCTCATAGCTCTAATATCAACATAGTTCAAACTTTCATCTCTCTTTCCCATAATATTTCCATAAAACTTTAGAATTTCTTCTTCAATCATCTCTTGAGATGTCAAGACAGTACCCTCCTTAGTATGCCACGAGTCCAGGGCTTTATTGTTCTGCTTAGATTTGATAGTAGCATGGAAGAAGAAAGTGTTACCATCCCCATCTCTGAGCCAGTTGATGTTGGCACATTTTTTAAGGATGAAGTCATTAATGGAATTCCATTTCAGTAACTCACCAGTGTAGGATTTAATAGCCAAAATTTTATCACTATTGAACATGTCATCAGCAAGATCATGTTGAGCTTTCTGAAGGTTATCCCTATCCTTAACAATGTAGTACTTAGGAAAAACCATGGGTTTATTAAGCTTAAACAAAACATGCTTCAGGCGCTTAAGCTTATGCCACAAGATGTAACTCGGGCTCCCAACAAGGGGGGCATTCCAACTAGACCAGACAACCTCATTGTAACCTGCTGAATTAATTACACAGTTGATGAATTTGAATATTTTCCTAAGAGAAATTGAGTAATCTTGATCCTTCAGATAGAGCAAGCCATGATCAGAAACATGCGGTGCCATAATCCTCAATCTGAAATTCAAATGCTTCTGAAACCATTCAGGATTGGCCAAAATCCTGTCTATCCTGGAGTCTATAATATCAGTACATGTTTATTAGACCAAGTAAAATAGTCGCCATTAGTGTCCATCTCAGTAAGATCTTTTTTTACCATTAAGTCAATCAAGTCGCAATATTCTCCTTTAGTGAAAATACTACCACCAACCCTATCTTAACTCTTTAGGACATTGTTAAAATCGCCAGCAAGACACCAAGGTCCCTGCAGATTCAGCTTCTCCAAGTCCTTCCAGAGGGTTTTCCTTTGGTCAAGTCTATTCAAGGCATAGATACCTGTCAGCCAGAACTTAAAGCTTCCTTGAGTATCATAAATGCCACAATGGAGCATTTGGCTAGTAGAGGAGATAGGCTTCACATGAACTTTATTTTGGTTCCAGTTAATCTAGAACCTGCCATTTTCATAGCAATCATAGTTATCAACATAGCAATCACCCAAATTCAAAAGACTTCTAATTTTATTATCCTGACTAGCTTTGACCCTAGTTTTAATCAGAATGTAGATGTCAGCTTGAAGCTCTAGGACCCACGAGCTAATCTCCCTAAGCTTCGCTGATTTATTAAACCCCCTTGCATTCCAAGCAACTAACATGGATCAGAATTTTGAATCTCTAGAAGATCATTCAAAATCTCTAGAGCATCAAAACCGTTCTCACAGAGAATCTTGCTAGGTGGGTTATCAACTATATGCTTCTTTCCCCTATCCTTACTACTCTTGGCTGCAGTCCAGTTCCCATCTCCTTCAACAATCGTGACAGATGCAGAACCTGTTCCATTGATAGTAGAAACGGGTTTACCAGCAGTAGACTCTACATTAGTAGTTTGACTTGGGCCAATTGAAGTCTTGACTACACCTGTGGGAACCACAGTATTAAGAACATTTGGATTCTTAACTTTTGGCTTCCATTGTTTCCCCTGAGTTTGAGCCTTATCACAATTATATCCAATTTTTTTACATTTGTTGAAGAATGTTGGACACCAATCATATTCAATTGGTTGCTCTATCTTTTCTCCATCTTTATCACGGATAGTAATGGTACTAGGAAGATCCTTAGTAGTATCCATCTCAACTAGAATTCTTGCATAGGTGACACGAAGGCGATTTGCTGTGCATTCACCAGCTACAATAGGGATGCCCAGGGAACTCCCAATTTTGTTGAGGCTGACATCTCCCCATAGGTAAAGAGGAAGTCGAGGCAGCTTTACCTATAGAGGAAGAGTTCGCAAGAGGTCATCTTTTAAACTGAAATCAGGTCTCCACTCTCTAATCAACAAAGACATGTTCATTACCATATAAGGACCCCTCATTAAGACTTCATCTCTTTCTCTAAAAGATTTGAATCGAAGAATGAAGAAGCCCTCTTCGTTATAGTACATATCTAGGAGCTTGACAAAATTCCAATTCTTCATCATAAAGTTCTTAACCCCATTCATACTCAATTCTAAGCCCAGTGCGTATAATATGAGAGAAGATTGCCAGAATCTAACTTCATCGATTACATCTTCCTTTTCTATCAGAAGTTCAATTTTTTCATCAATGATGTGAGGAGCGATATACTTCATGGCTCTACCCTTAGCTGGATTTTGATTCTCATTAAGGACACCAACCCAAAGTTTCCTGTCTTCACTCAGTTTGGGAACTAGGATCTCATTCAGAGTTGGGATTTCCTCATTTTCTCGCTATCTTTCGCAGACGAAAACGGTTGCTTACTAGCTGTGACTACTTCCACATCAGAAGGCAGCTTTGGAACAATACAAGGTGGGGCTTGCATGCTGGAAACAGGCGGCTGAGGCACCGTCTTTTTCGGTCGCCCCGGCTTCCCTTTCCCCGTCTTCCCCACCGTCATCATCAAAGCTAGCAAAAAGAATAATGATTAAAATGCATAATAGTCGATTGTTGTTATTATTATTATTATGACAATCATTATTTAGGCATTTATATTAAAAAAATTAACTTTATTACCAATTTTGTCAAATTAATTATATTAATATGTTGTTACTGTTATTAGTATTATATGGCTATATTTTTTTAGGGAACTCTATGACGAATAAAAAATTATTATATGATTTAGAGAAAAATATGTAAAATATAGTTACAATAAATATAACATATAAACAAGTCACTTTTAATCACTGATATTTTAAATTAAATATACTATATTATTTATTTAAATTGTTATTCCAAAAAATAAAATAATTTTTTATAATAAATATAACATATAATTTATAAAATATAATTTATAGAAATTCTTATCCCAAATTCTTTACATGTTAAATTATTAATTAATTTAATTTCAATTCATTAGATATCAATTGCATAATTAAAAAATAATATATAATTATGAAATAATACTCTTTTGTTGATATTTGTAGAGAATATTTATTTATTAATATTATTAATGTGACAATCAAATTTTATAAGTTTCTGACCAGTGAGAATTAGTTGAATTTCAATTTCATTATTATTTAGAATTAATGTTCATTTGGTAACGATTGCATAGAAATATTTGTCAAGACATTTGAAAATTGGTGACTGCTCTCTTTAAAATTTAAGTGTAATTTATCTTCAATGACTTATAGTAATGAAATTTTTTTACATAAAATTATTTTCTAAATTATATATTAACCTAAAAGTTTAAAATATTGAATTTATGTATTTTTTAATTAAAAAACATCAATATCCTATTTTTCATCCAATATGAGAATTATTACTCAAACTTGACATACAAACATCTTATTACTCAAAAATCAAATTATATATTATTTTTTTGATTTCATTTTTATTTTTTCAGATTTTAGGTTAATATATAATTTTAAAATTTTACTTTATACGATAAATTTTGATTGATATTTTACCTTGAAAATTTCATTTAGACTTTTATAAAATATTCACTACATATCCAAACTATTTTAATATTATATTATAAAACATATCATAATAATTTGTTAATTCGAGTATTCAGATATGAGAAGTATATAATTTGCGGAACTACGAAAGTGAAAAGTTTATTAACAGTGGAACGATGAAGAGTAAACATTGAAGAAATATTATTGTTTCAGCAGAATGACAAACATTATAGAAATAATTTTGTTATAACGGAATATCAAACATTGTAGAAATGATTTTGTTAAAAAGTAAGTAATTACTTTTTAAAAGAAAGGTCGCAAATCCACACTACACTTAGAAATCACATAGTTGAATTTATGATGTAACTGGTGTTTTATTGGTGCTTGGTGGGATGGATCGTGTGCCATCGTCTTGTATTGATCGCTTTTTGAATAAATTTCACCTTTGTGAAAAAAATAAAAAAATAAAGGTTCCAAATCTACGATGTAACAGAAACTTCCGTACCAACCACACTATTCTACAGGAACCAATTTTGGAAAGTACATATTAAGAATGTAAATAATTTTGTACTACAAGCACACTTACTAACTTTATTGACAGTAAGAATATTCTTAATACATGCAGATCCCATTTAAAAAAAATGATGATGACAAATGATAAATTATACAAAAAAAAAAAAAAAATTAAAACCTCGCATTGCAAAATAAAGGTTAATCATAACATCATCTGATAAAACAAATATAAAAGAAAATTCAAAAAATAATAGTAGCAATAATAAATTTCGCATATTGTCCTTGGATTACTAGTCACTTCTCATTCACAAAATAAAAATTTGAAAAACCATTGAAACAAAGTAAAAGAACAATGAAGCCTCATCTAAGAAAAAAAAAAACAAGAATTAAAATTGATTCTAATTTTAAATACAGTTTTTATTTATTCATGTCAAGCAACATGGATGATAAATTTGGTCAAAGAGATATCAAATAAAGATCATGGAGCAATTATCACGAAGATTGGCAGCGTGTCACTTATCAATCTGGTGAAGAACCTGATAGTACATTGTCGAAGCGATCACATCAAAATGAGGTTCTATTAATTTCGAGAGCAGGTAGCACATAGGAACATGGACTTGGAATATTGTAAGAATTGAGAATTAGATTGTAGACACCATGACAAAGGATGTGCAAGTCGAAGTATTCATATGACTAAGAGCTATGATAAATATAGATAACTTGACACAATGAATTAGGTGATGTGTTGAAAGTGTAATTCTTTGTGATGTATGCAGTATGTTGCTCGATAGAAAGTGTGTTGAAATACTCTATCAAAGTGTGTCAAATTAGTCTATCAAAGTGTGGAAACAAATTATTACACGCATATTTGATTTAAATCTAAAATTGATATATTTGATTTAGGTCTAAAATTGATATATTTGATTTAGGTCTAAAATAGATATTTTGGGCTTTCTAGTTTTTGGTTTTTTGGTTTTGCGAGAAACCAAGCTCAATTATAAATAGAGGGAGTAACCCGTATTTTTGTAACTAAATCAGATTAAGTATTCAGAGAATTTACAGTTGTAAGTGAATAAAATTTTCCACAGTTTGTGAGCAGAGAGAAACTCTGTAGAATCAATAATTATTTTCTTCTTTATATTTTCTTTTCATTGTCATTGTGTGATTGATAACAATTTTGTTCATCAATATTAATAGAAATTTATTATAGGAAATGTTGATTTCGAAGAAACATGGGTACCTATGGTCACAGGGTTTTAAGGTTTGATCGCGGTCTAACCCGTGTTGAACCGATTATATATAAATATATACTTTTTATTATATATAAGAATAATATTGCACAAAAATAATCATATTTTTAAATGATAAAATTATGTATTGATAAATTTTTAATATTTAATACTTAATAGTCTTTTTTAATATTTGTATAGTATTTTATATTTTTAATAGGTTAGATATGTATGTTTAAACCATTAGTTTTAATATAATAATAATAATAATAATAATAATAATAATTATTATTATTATTATTATTATTATTATTATTATTATTATTATTATAACAATAATAATAATATGAAGGCTTAAATATTAATGTTATTATATATTAAATAGGTAAAAAATATTTCAATTATTTATTAAATATTTTAGCTATTTAATATCTTAACTACTAAATATTTTAATTATTATATATTAAATAATTACTTCATAGTTATGATTCAAAATATAAAATTAGTATATTAGCTATTAAATATTTCAATTATTAATCATAAAATAATATAGTTAAAAATATCTAAAATATTTTATACTATATAATATATAAATTACTGTATTTATTACTGTATATTATAATTTATTAAAATAAAACAAAAATTAATATCTAAACTCAAATCAAAACAATTTTATTTCAAACAAATTACCTCATTAAGTATTATGTACAAATGTAGTGCAAACATATAATAAGCAATAGAAGTGTCTTGGTGGAAAGACTTATGGGCTAGAAGCTTAATGTACTTTATTCGAAACTTGCGAAAAAACATGGCGGTCACATCAGCGTCGTTTGCCACCTATGAATTTTTGTAATGGAACTTAGATGGAATGGATTAATAACATTTTTGAGATTAAATTTATCACAATAATTTATCTTTATTTTAAGAAGTAAGTTGAAAAAGATAGATTTGAGACTCATTTTGAGCTAAATATCTAACAACTCAAGAATCACTCCAATTAAGCATATTCCTCCACTTTCAAAATAAAAGACATTCGTGTATTCAAATATTATAGTATATAAATTATACATGACACTCTAAATTGTAGTCTCCGATTTTTTTAAAAACTAAAACACAAGTAGATTAAATAAAAATAAAAGAGATTACAAACATTATATACATATAGAAATTACAATAAAAGTGGTATAAAAGAAAGGCGTAAAATCACACACATCACATACACTGTTAAGTAAATCTACTTACACTGATACAAGACCAAATAGAAAAAACATTGTGTGAATATTCACAATATTAATTAATGGAGATTTAAATGAGTGTCAAACCAAACCAATTCTCATACCATCAACTTCCTATGAGAAATCAAATTTAGTATAAAATCTGTTTCAAGACTAACAAACCTAAATTGAAGTGGACCATAATTGGTAAATTTTAAGCCCGACAAGACGGTGAGAAGATTGTGAAACTAAAGAAAATCATTGTTGTCACAACGTCGACTTAAACACTTTGAAAACTATAGTTCTCAACAAAACTAAACAGGATTATAGCTCAGAGGCAAGTCACACTACCAACAAATTAAATAAAAATTTAATACAAACTTTGGCCATTTTTTAGGCAAATCCTCTATTTGGTAAAAATAGCGATTGATTTATAAGCTAGCTGATACCTTATAACTTAAGGATGATGGGTGATGACTGATAACTTATGGCTGATGGTTGATGGTTGATGACTTATAGATGATAAGTTAATTTAAATTTTTGATAAATTTGTGGTTCAATTAACTGATAAATTAAAATTACATAAAATGAATTTAACAATAATTGTTTAATTTTAAATTAAAATAAATTATAAAGAATAGTAGTGAGTTTTATTTAAAATAATAAGAAATAGGTTAAAATGCTATTTGAAATAACATTTGAAATATAAGCTATATAAGTTAGTAAAATAAATTATAAGTTTGTAATAAAAAATATTGTTATCAAATAGATCTTTACTATCATATTAACTTTTAAGTTATAAGCTATAAGCTTATAAAATATCTTACCAAAAAGAGTTCAAATCAAAATTATTAGTCAATCGAAGAAGGTCAAAATAATCCATCAGAAAAGACTATATCATATTTATGGCGATGTTGGAATCAAAATAGAGAAAAAATACAACTTAGTAAAATGGTGGTGCGGAGGAAGGAACTCATTACGCCACCAAGAAGAAAGATTACATAGTGGCTTAGAAAAATAATTTGGGGGAAGAATGAAGGGTGAAACCTAGATTAAATAAAAAGAGAATAGAAAAAATTAAGAATTATAGTGCTCTCTATTTTCTAAATCGGTGTATTCATTATAGTCTCAATTTTAATTTATAATAAATTATTAAATATAAATTTAATTACCAAAATTATAAAAAAATTATTAAAATAAATAAAATTTAATTAAAAAGCATTAAAAAAATATTAAAAAATATTAAAAAATATTTGATTACCGTGCATCGTGCCGGTCTTAGTATAAATTTGAAAGGAAAAAAAAACACTTAATAAGATCCATGATCTATCTATATAACACATGATAATACTTTCCGAACTTTCATTTAGTGAAAAATAATCTCATCATCACATATACAAGTGATAATTTATTTATACATGATTTTCTGTAGTGAAACATCATTACTATAAAATAACAAAAATAGATAACAACAACAAAGACTGATGTCTATCAAATCCTCTCTTCTCTTGATCTACACTCAACATTATTTATTTGTGAAATTTATTATGAGGAAAGTGTGTCATAAACGATGATACGGCTACTAGTTACGAGTGTTGCCATCAGTTTTCCCACCAGCTTGTCCACCATTGCTCAAGCGACCATTTATATAACCCACAATATAACTACCCATATTACCCATGATACCACCCGGAACAACACCGTATCCACTAACAACTCCTGGAAGACCACCACCATTGTTTCCAACAACGTTACCTGGAACAACGCCACCAACATTACTAGGGTAGCCACCACCATTACCAAGGTAGCTCGGATAACCACCACGATAACCACCATTCCCATAGTATCCACCACCAATACCTGGATAATAACTACCAACATTACGAGGATAGCCACCACCAATACCCGGATAGTAACTACCAATGTTGCCACCACCATTATATGGATAAGCTCTGTAGCCTCCATTACCATAACTGACTTTACTTATTCCATTTATCTTGTCAACATTTTCTGCAAATATGATATTGTATAAATTTTTATTAATTGTACTCATATGGGTGTTAATTAAATAGGGAGAAAAAATATCAAAGTAAAAGATATTAAATTCCAATAATATGCGCATGAAAAGATATATCTTGGTATTAATTGAGAAAAATAATAAATAACTCACCCATTTTGGCATTAGAGGAAGTTTGAGTGAAGACTCTAGCTGACACCTCTAAGGAGAAAAGAAGAACCATAGCCAGAAGGCCTAGAATGATGATTTTTGCTTTGTTCGAATCCATTTTAAATATTGAACTAAACAAACTGATTCAGTTGCAGAATGTTGTGGTAACTGATGAAAAAACTAGTAAGAAAGTGTGATATATATAGTGAAAGGATGGAGTGATTAGCAGGGAACCTTTATTTGGCCGTCCTATATAGGAGCGAACTCATGCAGATATGGATATTAAATAATCCCCTCGCTATTTAGAGAGTGGTACAGGTGGTCCACCCTAAATTTTGATAGAGTGCAGCTGTATAAAATTCTCTAATTTACTAGAATTCTTTTAATATGAATTTTCTTTCCATGTTTATCTTAAAATGTGGGTAAATTGTCCAAAATATGTTATTTTATTAAATACATTAAGGTCTTAAATAGACTCCTTTAAAAATGCTTCTAAGGGAATGAGTATATCAATACATGATGTCACATCCCCTTGTTGTTGTTGTCTAGAATTCATGATGCGTGGTCGTTGCCCAAGATCATATTACTACAAATAAGTGATTTTATTTTGCTTAAAAATGGGTCTCATTCAATTTAGTGTACGAGGTAACGAAGAGTTTTATTGAAAGTGCGACACTTTTATCTTGGGTTTAACTTCCTCCAAAGAGGAAAAGTTGTCATGGTCATGGGTTCCCTCTCCAACAATATCATTTATATAGGTATGATCTATATGATGGTATGTTTCAATTCAACGGTTGATTTTAAAAAATATTAATCCGAAGTAACGTTTTTGAGCGAGTGTAACTCATGGTGTAAGTCTTCGGGTGTAATTTGATCCCTCCTCATATATATATATATATATATATATATATATATATATATATATATATATATATATATATATATATATATATATATATAATTAGAATGTTCAAACCATTTTTCTGTCGGTGTACTATACACTATTAGAGAATTTGATTCTAATGACCGATTTTGTAATCGAAAAATTCTGATCTATATTGTTACCGAATAACCACCAAAATTTAATATTTATTAGTCAAATTTTAAGAGGTCATTAAATCGATCACTAAAATAAATCATCCACCGATTTAGTGATAAAAAATTTGTGACACATATTCAGTCATAAAAAAAATATTTTTGTATAAAATTTAATCTATATATAAAAGTTAGAGACTAAAATTTTGGTCATTAAATATTTTTTATTTCCTGTTATTTTTTATGTTACTATCTCCCTTCCAATTTTTTAAAGATTTTAATTCTATTCTGATTTATAATTTTTGGCAAAAGTTTTACACCTTTTTGTAGTGTTGTTTTAACGTATGAAACATATATTTATATGAAAAATAATGTCATTTCATATTTATATTTTTATTAAAGTAATTTTTTTTTTAATTATATAACTTTTATGTGCACATAATGAAATTGCATAATAAAATTGTTTAGTAAAATAAATAGTGACTTTTTAAATTTTATTTCATTTTTTAAATTTTAGGATTGAGAAATTTTTTATTTTAACTTATGAAAAAAATACAAAAATTGATCACTAAAATAGGTCACTAAGTTCAACCACAAATTCGGTCGCTAAACTTCGATCACTAAATTTTTCGCAAAAGCTTACCGACTAGCATTTTCTCAACCGAAAAGTGATAGTCGCTAAATCTGTCACAAAATATTTAAGTGACCAGTATCATAACTTTTTCGATATCTAATTTAGTCGCTAAAAGAAAATTGTCTAATAGTGTTTTGGTAACCGAGGTGAAAGGTGAGTGTTCATCTCGGTTGAGAGTTCCAACCAAGGTCATTAACATTTTTTTTAATATAAATAATTTAAATTTTAAATAATTTTTATTTAAAAATGTATATTTTTTAGGCAAGCTACTATGGTAGACACCTTTTAGTCAAACAATATTACAACGACCTTTCGTTAACTGTGGTGGAATCACGCTGTTTGACGTTTTTTATTTTTTGTTTTTACTAAAAGATATTTCAATACGGCCACTGTAAAAATATGTAGTGAAATATACCATGACTTACATGGTTTGCATCCTAGCTTATTCATTATCCCAACTCCTTGTATATCATTACCATTATATTATTCAACTGTGGTGTAAAGTCTAGTCATTACATCACGGTTCTTCTTATCATCCGTGATGAAAAATGAAATTTTTTAATATATAAGCTAAAGTATTTGTCGCTCAATAATAGTTGTTTCTCTCAAAATAAAATCCTAACATATTTCACTATTTTCTCTAAAAAATCACTCTAACATCCATGTCACTCTTCGCATTTACTACAACCTTTAGATTTGTCTTCACCAATTACTACCTCGAAGTTGGTTCATTAAACTTATTCTCTAATTTTGTTTATGTTTCTTGTTAAAAATGGGTTCTCATTATATTCACTTGATGAACGTTCCATGTAATAATGTTAATGTTCCATGTATCTTTCAATATTATTTGGCTTTTGGCAGTTTTGGCAACCCAACATTAAAATACTAATATTAGTAGTTACATAACTCTAACCACCAAGTGTTTCTAGGTACTAAAGCTAAATTGACCTCATAACAGACCAAAGTTCGAAATGTACCTATCGTTGCACGTCAAGTATGATATTTATGATATTTATTCTTCACATGTCCATACGCTTTGCAAAAGAAACAATTACCATTATTTTCTTCTTCTTTTGTAATGAAACATTTGCAACATCATTCTTGGACTCATATGTTCTCTTTCTTTTTCCTTTGTTTTTAGAAGTGATAACTAAATGAGTACTTTCAGTCTTATCTTGTTTCATTATTCCCTATTCTTCCACACAAAAAGAAATGAGCTCATTAAGAAATCATTTCTCCTTTGACACTTATACGATATTTTTAATTGGCCATGATATGAAGGAATATAATGTAATACTAAGAGAATGAGCAAGTCTTTAAACAACTCAAATTTTAGTGCATTAATTTTTGAAGTAATGTTTGACATACTCATAATGTATTCTCTTATATTTTTAATTAGGATCTATTCCCCTTCCCCCCTCTAGACAGATCGATGTAGTCTAACATCTTATGCTCAAAATATAAGAAGTAAAAATCCTAAATTCATTTTTCCAAGTTGGCGATCTTATTTGTGACATTCTTTAAATAATTTCTAATGTAATATTATTGGTGCTTTGTGTGTATTAATCACTATATATAAATTATTTGTAGTTGCGGAAGCAACAAAAGTGATATGATTGAGGATATGATGTAATGAAACATATGTCAAATATTGTCTTCAAAAACATTGAGGGACATGCATGGACTAAGGTAATCAATATATCCATATGCACTCGTACAAGCACACAGGCTGTGTTTTTTTTCTTCTTTAAGCAACGCTTTTTTTCAATGTAAAAGCGTTGCCTAAGGTTGCCTTTAGGCAGCACTTTTTCCATAAGCGCTGCCTTTTGTCTACGTTAAGCAGCACTTTTTTTTATTGAAAAACACTCCCTATCGTTTATTTTAGGCAGCGTTTATAAAAAAAAACGCTGCCTAAAGGAAACTTTAGGCATCGCTTTTTTAATCAAAAGTGTTGTTTATTGATCCCCTTAGGCAACAGTTTCTTAAAAGCGTTGCCTTAGGCCTTATAAAAGATCTCTTATTTTCTGTTTTAGGCAGCGCCTTTATAAAGCGCTTTGATTGGTTTCCTTTAGATAGCGTTTTTCTATATAAGCCCTGTCTAAAGTCAACGAAATTTTTTATATATTTGACTTATTTTCCCATAAACCTGTAATTCCATTACAATATTATATACCATTATTGACCTTAATTTCAACAAACAAGCCTTTATAATCAAAAATATATACACCATTATAATAAAAAATATCTACACCATTATAATCAAAAATATATACACCATTATAATCAAAAATATATACACCATTATAAACAAACGATCCAAAATATATACACCATTATATTATAGTTCAATACATATAAATCATTTTTTTAAAACATAACCAAAATCAACCCTAACATATAACATAATTTTTCTTCACTTTTCAACTTCGAATACCTTATATGATTCTTTTCTCAATAAAGTATTCACATAATTCCTCCTTGATTTCTTCCAATTGATTTTTTGTGTACTGAGCAAACTTGTATTCATCAAAGTACTACATAACAAAATATAATATGCATGATTTAGTTAAAAGTAATAAATAATATGAAATATCCGATAAATATTAAAACAAATCCTAAGTTATAAATCCATACCGTGATTAGAATCTCTATTTGATTCAAATGAAGGATTTCTCTCATAAACCTCATAACGAAGTATCCACAATCTATACCGTTACGCTGACAAGCACACTACATAGAAAAACAAATCAGAATATATAGTTGTCTTGTTTTATCAAGTAGCATCACTATTATAAGCAAAACTGTGAAAATTAATATACCTCCACTTTGATCCATGTAATGTTGCTTGATTTATATCGTGATAATCGAGCTTCTCTTTGAGATCAAAATACTTGTATTGCTTTAACAAAATAATATCATATATTTAGAACAATCTCACAGAAATAATTTATTATACAAATGCACACGAATATTTAGCACAATCTCACTTACGTATCAATCATTAACTTCATATCTGGATTATTTGTCCAATCACCATCTACCGAATTCAGATAATACACCACTTATTTTAAAGGATCTATAGCAACCAACAAACAGTGACCTCTATAAATTAAAACAAAAGTTTAGATGGAAGTTTTCTACGCAAAAGATACAAAGATTAGAATGAACTTATAATGAAAATCTAACCCTGTAGGAATAGTATTATACGCCCAAAGATACAAACTTTTTATATTGACGGCCCTGAGTCTCTCGACTAAGTGCTCTCTTATGGAATTCGGATCCTTAACAATTGACTGTCTGTTGACACGGGAGGAAGACACAAAATGGAATATGTTTGACAATTGATTCCCGCGCATCAATTTATCATACAAGAACCTTAAATAATAACATAATACACATTATTAAAGTTTCATTGAGACGTGTAAATAAATTTCTTCAATTAATTAAATAATAGATTGATCGGATTATCAGATGTATGAGTGTACAACACCGATGTCTAATTCTGTATGTTGAAAAATTGGTTCCATGTCCTCATGTGCAATTTTTTGGGAGCAAGAAAAACCAAAGATACCTTCCTCCATATCCATTTGACGAATAACACCGTTCATCAAATCTGATGTTCCCACAAGTGTTTCAAGACACATTCGAAATCGAGGTACAAAAGCTTTTCTTGGCACGGTTCTTGGAAGGTCATATTTCTTGTTGGGTGCACTACTAATTTTCTGGCTCACTTGTTGAGACTCTTGAGTAGGTACCTAGAAATCATATAACTTAGGTAAATTATAAAATCATGCAGTTTTTGAATTCAGATCATAAAATTAACACTTTTAATGTACCTCTTTTTGTGTCGCAACAGACTCGCAGGGCCGCAAAATCTCTTTATCCTTAAGTGTGGATTTTGTAGGAGTCTAAAATTACCATGTAAAAAAAATGTACATGATGGTTCAAAATTGACATTGGAATACTAAAAGATTCATAATGGTTTTCAACATACCTCATCATCTATGAAAATGAAGTTCGACGGCCATGCAACAAACGATCCTATTGTATCTCGCAACAATGTTGTCTCTAAAACTGTTAGTGTTTTTAAGTTGGCATTAATTTTGGTAAAACTAGGCTTTAGCAATGTCATGATGGATGTCATGACATTCAGAGATTGAAGATAAATCCTACCTGCTAAGGATGTTAAAAGACACAGGCGGAAGCTAAAGTCTGGAAATTTCGATGTCATAATGATGTTATGACATTCGATGTGACATTCTCGCGAATGTTTGTTCTGAGATTTTCGGAAGTTTGTTGAGCTGCTAAATATTGTTTTTCATTAGAAAGCATGCTCACGTGGCTGCTAGGTTAATCTTAATTAAACCTAAATTGGTTGTTGAAAAGACCATGTTTTTAGGATTAAATTAAGTGAACCCTAGCTATCTTTATGGAAGCCCAAACGAAGTTTCGGATTTCTATAAAAGGAATTCAACCCTTACAACTGTGTTGTGCCCTTGGAATGTATTGAAGAGATAGCAGCTTGTTTATGTGTACTGTTAGGAATTATAACAGTTGGTATTTTGTAATTCTAGTTTCTCTTGTGAGCCAAGCAACTATCAATTGATAAGTGCATTGGACTAGGATTTGCTTGTAAGGGTCGTTTATCACTCAAAGCTTTAAAGCACGAGTGTTTGTCTCTTGATTGTAAGCTTTGAAGCGAGATCAAGATAGTTTATTGAAGTGTGTCTTCACAATTCAATTAGTCAATAGTTTGATATCATTGTTGTGATTGAGGGGGAGTGAGTGGGTACTCAGATGTAAGTAGGACTTAGGTTGAAGTTGCATTGGGTAGGTTTTAAGTGAAGGAGATAAACTGGTGGTTTATTCCTGAATTAATTCTACTAATAGTGAATTTCCTCCCTGGCTTGGTAGCCTCCAGATGTAGGTGTAGTTAGACCCGGGTAAACAACTTATTGTGTTCTTTCTTATTTATATTTTGTGTAAATTGTTAGCAGTGTCGAGATAGTGTGTCATAACATTCTTTGTGACATCACGTATCTGCTGCCGAAATTTCAATTGGCATTAGGCGGGCACCACACATTATTTCGGTGAGATCTAGGGATAATAGTTTATGGCGTAATGGATAAAGAAGGAGGATTTGGAGGAAGACCACCTATTCTGGATGGGTCTAATTATGATTACTGGAAACCTCGTATGGTTGCCTTCTTAAGATCGATGGACATTAAAGCTTGGAGACGACAAAGGATGGAAACATCCCACCAAGCTTGAGAAAGATGGGACTACTGTCTTGAAACCTGAAGAGGAATGGAGCAAAGAGGAAGAAGAGCTAGCTCTAGGGAACTCTAAAGCATTGAATGTTTTGTTCAATGGTATTGACAGGAACATCTTCAGACTGGTCCATCAATGTGAGCTGGCCAAGGATGTTTGGGACACTCTCAGAACTACTCATGAGGGGACATCCAAGGTGAAGATGTCAAGACTTCAGATGCTCACTACCAAATTTGAGAATTTGAAGATGAAGGAAGATGAGACCATTCATGAATTTCACATGAATATTTTGGAAATTGTCAATGCCTCAGGAGCACTTGGTGAAAAGATGTCAGAAGAGAAGCTTGTGAGAAAGATTCTCAGATCCTTGCCTAAGAGATTTGCAATGAAAGTCACTGCAATAGAGGAGGCTCAAGACATCAGCACCTTGAAGGTTGAAGAACTTATTGGATCCCTTATGACTTTTGAGATGGGAATCAGTGAAACTGCTGACAAGAAAAACAAGAGCATAACACTTGTATCCAATACTGAAGAGGGATGCAAGGTGGAAGATGAAGAGAAGATATCTGAAGCTATTGCCATGCTTGGAAGACAGTTCAACAAACTGATCAAGAGGATTGATCCAAAGTCAAGGTCAAATGTCAAGGACATTCCATCTGACATTAGCAGATCTTATGACTCCAGCAGAAGATCCAAGTCAGAGGAAAAAGGAAGTCAAGGCAAAAATCAAATGTCATGAATGTGAAGGATTTGGACATATTAGAGTGAATGTCCCACCTTTCTAAAGAAACAAAAGAAAGGAATGGCATCACTTGGTCGATGGTGATTCGAAGTGAATCGAGGAAGAAGGTGCAAAACTTCCCTCTCTCTGGTGTACAACTCGATATGGATTCTAGTGATGAGGAAGTGACATTTGAAGAGCTTCTTGAAAACTACAAGTGTGTATAAAAATGGAGAAGCATATCAGCAAAATGAGGAACAGAAAAAGCTGATTGAGAAGTTGGAAGTTGAGAATGTGAAGTTGGAGGCTGAGAATGAGGAAAACACAGCCACTATAAATCACCTCAATAGTAATATTATTATGCTGACTTCCAAACTTGATCAGATGTCTAAATCTGTCAAAATGTTGACATCTGGTATTGATAAGTTAGAAGAAATTCTTCAGCTTGGACAAAATGCAGGAAATAAGCATGGTCTAGGATATGTGGCTGAAAAGCAACCTGTTGATGACATTAAGAAGAAGAGACATAGGAAAACAATGTCAAAGCAGGTGTCACAACCCAAAACAGGAAATGTATCTGGCTCAGGGTATATGACTGCAAAGAGATTTGCTAATAACCAGGAATGGAACAAACCTGGGAAGTCAATGACAAAAAGGATGTCATACCACAAGTCAGGGAATAGGTCTGCCTCAAGGTATGTGGAGACTAAAAAGTTTGTCAATAACAAAAGGAAGAACAGACCTAATAGACCAATGTCAAAACAGATGTCACAACATTGGGTGCAACATCAAAATCATAGAAACATGAACAAAAAGTTTCAAAGATGGAGATGTCATTATTGTGGAAGGTTTGGTCACATAAAATCTTTCTGCTACAGACTACATGGATATCCTAATCAAGGGTCTTATGTGAAGTCTAAAACCAACAGGGTATCATACTCTCAACAGTTGAAGAAGAAGACTGTTGCTCTGGTAGCTAACACTTCTCTTAGTATGTCTATCAAGGAAGACTGATACTTTGACAGTGGGTGTTCTAAGCAAGACTTCTTAAAGATGTTAAACCTCATTCTATCACTTTGTTACTTTTGGAGATGGAGCTAAAGGAGAAATCAAAGGTATTGGAAACTCAAACTGGTCTGGAGTTCCAAGCCTAAATGGAGTGTTGCTTGTAAAAGGTCTGAATGCAAATCTCATTAGCATAAGTCAGCTATGTGATATGGGATTCACAGTCAACTTCACTAAGGCTGAATGTCTTGTAATCAATGATGAACAAGTAGTGTTTATGAGAGGAGTCAGATCAAAGGACAACTGCTACATGTGGGAATCTGAGAACACCACTCTGTCTTCTGTGTGTTCTACAGTCAAAGATGAAGAGGAAGTAAAGTTGTGGCAGCAAGAATCTGGTCATCCACACCTCAGAGGAATGAAAAGGATCAGTTCCATAGAGGGAGTCAGAAGGATACCAAGACCTTTCATGGACAAAGGGAGAATCTGTGGTAAGTATAAAGTTGGACAGGAAATCAGAATGTCACACTCAATGTCTAGACATCTGACCACTTTTAAAGTACTAAAGCAAAGTACTAAGATCTGGCATGAAAGGATAACCCAGTATCTTACTGTCAAAGGATACAGGAGAGGAGTCTTGGATGAAACCCTCTTTTTTAGAGGAGAAAAGATCATGGTGGCATTCATCTATGATAATGACATAGTATCTGAAGGAATGTCAGACACATTAATGAAAGGCTCTACACTTCTTTCACAAAGCAAGTATGCAAGGAATTGTGTCAAGAAGCTTGGACTGAATAATGGCAGCCACACTAGGACTCTTACCCCTCCACATTTGAAGTTGTCCAAGAAATCCAGTGGAGAAAGTGTTGTTCAAAACTTGAGTAAAAGTCCTGTTGATGGATGTTCCTTCTTGAGAAACAGTCTCATGTTTTGGATCAGCAAGAAGTAAAACTGTTTAACTTTATACAATGTTAAAGTTGAATACATAGCAGCTGGGAGAAATTGCTTTAAGATGATCTGGATGAAGCAGATGCTGACTAGGTACAATGTCATACAGAATGTCATGACATCGGCCTGTGACATCTGTACTAAAGTTCTTAAGACTAGTCAACTTAAGACTTTGAGGGACAAACTGGGTACTTGTCAATATGTGGAGTTGTAGCAATTAACTGAGCCTACAACAAGGGATGAAAGGGAGTGTCTATTTCAACTTTTTTTTAGAGGGTTATTTAGGTATTTTCTTCCTTATTTTAAAAAGTCCAAGAATAGGAAGAGACATCCTCATATAATAGTTTCTTCTTTTGAAAGTAGTATCATCATTTCTTCATTCAAAAGAAACCCTGAAACCCTTTGCCATTTTCGCTCTCTCTCTCTCTCAAAAACCATCAGCGAAACATGTCTTCATCATCCTCTTCATCTCAAGAATCTGGATCCTTGTCTCCCTCCATGGCTGAAGTTAGAGCAAACACTGAAGCCATGCAAGCTGAAGCACTGAGGGTTACACCATTGCGTGCAATAGCTACTAACTCAGAAAAGGTCAAGAAATTGCGCACAAGGAATGCAAGAAGAACTCAAGCATCTCCCATGGGTAAGACTTCTGTACCATCCTCTTCTGTTCCCTCAGAAATGGTAAACACAGAGGAGTCTAGGGCTGTGCACATAGCCATTGCTAGATTGGTAACCAGGATCCTCAATGAAGACCAATCTGTTCCTGGGGTTTCAATTCCCCTAAACTGTCAGTCTGCTAGCCCTAGTTTAGCAGTTGATCCGGATGTCACTGAGAATGTCAAGACATCTGGTGATCATGATACTTCCCCTGCCAAGAATAATGAAGACCTTTTTGTTAAAGAGTCTGAAGCAGGTGTTGATGATGCTTGTAATAAAATCTCTGCTGATAAGGAAGATGAGATCTCTGACAGTATTCTTGAGGAGTCCCCAGCAAATTGTTGCTCTGATAAAGCCTCTGCTGACTATATTTCTGATAGTATTCTTGAAGAATCACCAGCAAAGTGTGCCTCTGGTAAAGTCCCTGATGACTACATTTCTGACAGCATTTTGGAAGAGTCACCAGTTCAAGACCCTAATCATTTAACTGAACCTCCAGTCATTGATTTAGATGAGATGTTCTCAGACAATGATCTTATTGCCAATGTCAATCCAAGCATTGCAAAAAGAATGATGAAAAGGAAGGGAAAACAGGCAGTCTCACAGAGCCCTATCAAAGAAAAGGGTGTGGAAGATGTGCATAAGACTGAAAAGTATCCCAAGGCTGGAACCTCCACAAAGAAATGTAGAGCAAAAACTGATTGTTGCTGGTGACTCTAGACCAAAGAGAACACCTATTGTGAAAAAGAGGAAGGAACCTGAACCTGTGGAGTCTGATCATGACTCTGAGTTTGATGTTGAGGAGAATGTCACTGACATTCATTCAAGAGAGAAGCCAACTCTTGGAAAACTTCTCAAGGTGCCTGAAGTGGCAATTGATAACATCTCATTCCATCATCCTGAAAGTGCTGGAAGATGGAAGTATGTTTGTTTAAAGAGGGTTGCACTAGAAAGAGAGTTGAACAAGAGTGTTTTAGAGTGCAAGGAGATTGTTGACTTGATCAAGGAAGCTGGTCTGATGAAAATAGTTGTGAGTTTCTCAAACTGTTATGAAGTTCTGGTGAAAGAATTTATAGTCAATCATCAGTGGCTGTGGGGATGGGAGGTCTGCGACTACCGACTGTATGTGAGAGGGAAGAAAGTCGTTTTCTCCAAGTATAATCAGCATTCTGGTAGATCGATGATACCCAGCAGAGGAGGCCGACAACAAGATCTGTCAAACCATAACTGCCAAACAAGTAAGGCATTGGCCTCTGAAGGGAAAACTCTCAGCAAGCAAGATAAGTGTCAAATTTGCCATACTGCATAAGATTGGTGCTGCTAACTGGGTCCCAACCAATCACAAATCCACCATCTCTATTGGACTGGGGAGATTCATATATGCAGTAGGCACTCAGGCTAAGTTTGACTATGGATCATATGTATTTGAGCAGACCCTCAAGCATGCTGACAGCTATGCTATCAAAGGACCAATAGCCTTTCCCTCCCTGCTGTGTGGAATAATCATTGATCAATATCCAGACATTCTTGGTGACAGAGATTCAGTCTGCAAGAGAGCCCCTGCTCTTGGATTCCACTACAAACTGTTCCAAGGGAAGCATGTCCCAGACATTGTCATGACATCTGCTGAGACATCAACTGTCAAAGAAAATTCTCAGAAGGCAAATGTCATTGTTGTGCTAAGAGCAACTTGCAAGGAGCTTGAAGCAAGAAAGCAAAGTCTGGAAGAGCTAATCTCTCAACTAGAGCAGGACACAGAGGTTGAGGATGAAGGGAAAGCTGATAATGATGTTGTTGGTGATGCTGAAGATGATGATATTCAGATGACTGGTGCTGAAGAAGATTCTGAAGATGCTTCCTTCCACAATGCTTCTTTTGGAGAGGAAAGCACTTAAATTGCTCTCCAGTGCCTTGTTGCTTCTGTTTGATTACTTCTGTCTATTATCTCTTGTTTCTTGGATTAAACTTTCATTTTTTCTTCTTTGGGATGACTGTAATTTTTGTTGACAGAATTGTAATCTTCTGACTGAGATGTAACACTTGACAATGCTGGTACTTTTCTCTTAATATATGAGTGACTGCTTGGGGCACTTGTATTGTTTCCTTTGGCCCTTTATGGCTAAAAAGGGGGAGAAGAACTACTGTGTGACAGTAGTATGGGACTTTGGGGAAAACTGTATGAAGTTTTTAAATTTTGTATGTGGGCAATTGTGGGAATTGTGGGATTTTTGTATGGGTAGAATTTATCTTATCTCTAGGTTCTAGTTTATTTAAGCTTAGAACTAGTTTGTCTTCTACTGCATATGTACTCTAATAGGTTAAGTAGTTTTAGCCAAAAATGTGCCAAAAGGGGGAGTTTGTTAGTGTTTTTAAGTTGGCATTAATTTTGGTAAAACTAGGCTTTAGCAATGTCATGATGGATGTCATGACATTCAGAGATTGAAGATAAATCCTACCTGCTAAGGATGTTAAAAGACTCAGGCTGGAAGCTAAAGTTTGTCTGGAAATTCTGAAAAGTCGATGTCATGTGAATGACATTGATTAATGACATTTGTTCATAGAATCTGTTCTGAGATTTTTCGGAAGTTTGTTGAGCTGCTAAATATTGTTTTTACATTATTAGAAAGCATGCTCACGTGGCTGCTAGGTTAATCTTAATTAAACCTAAATTGGTTGTTGAAAAGACCATGTTTTTAGGATTAAATTAAGTGAACCCTAGCTATCTTTATAAAACCGGAAGTTTGCGGGTTTATAAAAATTCAAAGCAATTGATAATTGTGTTTCCTTGGAATGTAAGCTTTGAAGAGATAGGACTTCAATTATGTCTTTGTTAGGGGAAGTTATAACGGTTGAAGTATTTAGTAATTCTAGTTTTCTCTTGTGAGCCAATTCAGTGATAAGTGTATTGGAGGGTTATTGTGATAGTGTTTCACTCAAACTTTGCTTTTCGAATGGTGAAGTAAAGTGTTTTGCTCAACTAATAATAAATATGACATGAAATGCTCTAAACCAATAATAAATATGACATTGTTAATGTGTGCGTGTGTGTGTGTGTGTGTGTGTGTGTATATATATGTCGATTAAATAAATTACACGAATTTAATTTCATAATTATATATATTACCTCGAGAATTTTCGTTTGAAAATCACAATTGATACTATCTTTCTCACTAGTATCCTTGATCCTGGAACCTTGCCCTTCTGCCCGACGTCTTTCTTTATCCTTTTCCAGCTCATTAGTTTTAGCCTTTAACTTTTATATCTCCTCCGCCACTTCTTTGTTTCTATGAACTTTCCCCTTTTGCTTGATACCCAAATATGTTGGAGTCACCTCAAATCTCTTATCCCTCACACGACCGGAGAACTCAGGATCATTTAACACTCGACTAAGTAAGCTCCTTGAATCATGGTCTTCGCCTAGAGTTCAAAATTGAGATAGACTCTTCTTAAATTCATATGCATATCGAAATTAGTGGTGATTAAGAAGCATGAATTATTTGTATTAATTAAAGGAATAACGATATGCTTACACGTTCTTGATAAATTTTTTGCACATCTTCCTTAGCAACTCCATCCTTGCTAACACGAGCAGCCTGCCGCAAAACATGTTCCGGAAGAGATGTTTCTTGACTTTTTCCACTTCCAAATACATGTCAAGAGCAATAAAGTAGTATTAAGATCAAGAATATAACACATGAGAAATAATAACATCAAGTATATTATAGCATTTAAAATGTACCTACTATTATTTGTTATAAGCGTGCATATCCCATACGCCCCTTTTTGTATGGATACGGCGAACTTGATGCTCTTTTGCGATTTATGGCACTCACAGTCTGAAATTTTTTTGCTGTTCGTTTATATTTAAAACGATTCTATTCTTCACGTGAGACAAAGTTAGCACACCTTTTTGGATATTCTCCATCAACATAATTTCCATCGGCATCCGTAAGATAGTTTTTTGTTAAAAAATTTTGAAACCCTCTAAGTCTTTTTCGGGCCAGTTGAAGATAATAGGGTTGTCGATTATCATCAATGTTAAAAGACCGCTACAAATAAAAACATGCATTGAGTGCGCTAGTAATTAAAGACATATTCGTCAATAAAAACAAAAAACATCACTTATGGTACCTTTATCTCACTCCAAACTTTTTTCTTAGCGGGTTTCACCTCTTTTTTATTCCATCGATCACAAGTGATTGAAACCTCTCTCCATAAAAGGGAACCAATATAACTTGTCAACTTTGAATCGTTGGGCTTAATTAGTTGGTTTTCTTGATTACAATGTACGCCATACTTAATTTCCTGCTCCACACCTTAAACTATTTCATTTCCATCATTATCTTGAATTATGTCATTTAGACAATACAATATAATAACATAAACATAAGTACCATCATTATTAGAAGCTTCATGTTGTGGGTTGTCCTCGTTACTAGCCATGTGATCTGTAATAAAGTGATCGTTAGAAAAATTAATGTATAGTATAGAATGAATAAACATAATATAAAAAATAAACACAATATAAGTACATAAACACAATATAAAAACATACACACAATTACCTTTTCACCAACGTCTCTTTCTTTTCTTGGTTTGAGTATGAATTACTTGTCTATTAACAACGCGAAATGATGGGTTGATCTAAATTCCCTCATTATGATCCTTCCTAATATATGATTCATCCGCTATAATATTCTCATCTTGAGCATTTCTTCTATATGACTCATTCTCAATATCAATATCACTTTGATCTACACTTTTATCGTCAATCACTTTGTTAGATAAAAGCACTATAGACTATTTTGTACTATTCGGATCAGTGACATAGAAAACTTGTTTATCTTGAGAGGGTAGAATAAAGGGCTCATCTTTGTACACCACCCTATAAAGATCCACTTGTAAAAATATAGATTTATCCATTCCTGTGCCACCATTATGTACCCAATTGGAATCAAAGATAGGAATCTGAAACTTCTCATAATCAAACATCCAAATGTGCTGGATAACCCCAAAATATGATAAATTTGCATCTTTGGGGTTTAAGTCATTCATATTTGAAATGTGCATTGCTTCAACTATCAGGGTGACACTATGACAATTTTATTTCCAATTAACTTTTTCCATTCCTTTCTTTATAAAATATGAGATTTGGGTAGTCCAACGGATTGAACATTGGACAAATATTCAGTACAAAACTCAACTACTTCTTCAACAATGTATCGTTCAACAAAATAACCCTCTGGCCTAATTCGATTTTTCATGTACCCTTTTAATATTTTCATATAACGTTCAACAGGATACATCCATCTCATATAAGTTGGTCCACACAATTGTGTCTCTTTCACATGATGAACATCAAGATCTACCATTATTTAGAAAAATGAGGGAGGTAAATACATTTCAAGCTCACACAAAGTAATAACTATTTCTTTTTTAAATACTTGTAAGATCTCAAGATTGATCACCTTACTACAAATTGACTTGAAGAAAAAACACAATTTAGTTATGGTGCTTCTTACTTTATCTGGAAAAATAGAACGTATACCTATTGGTAGAAAATGCTTCATTATAACATGAAAATCATGTGTCTTTAAACTCTTTAATTTCAGGTCTTTCATGGGCACAAGTCTTCTAATGCCTGAGGAGTAACCTTCTGGAACATTAACTTCACTCAAAAACTTACAAAATATTTTTTTCTCCTTTCTAGATAAAGTATAAGCAACAGGTGGTAGATATGTTTGTCTTTCTTTCTTCACGGGTCCTAATTCAGTTCTTATTCCCATCTCTACCATGTCCTCCCTTGCTTTAAAGTCATACTTAGACTTTCCTTTTATATTGAGTAATATACGAATAACAATTTCAAATACATTTTTTTCAATATGCCTAACATCAAAAAAATGTATTTTGTAGAATGATTTCCAATATGGAAATTAAAAAAAATCGACCTCTTATTCCACCAACCTGTGACAACTGTATGTGTAAAAGTCTTGCCAAAATGAATACTCACATCTTTCACCTTTTCCAAAATTTGATCACCTGTCAATGTAGGTAGAGTTCTACATTGTTCGGTATCTCCATCAAACGCTTTTCTCCATTAATGATATTTATGTTTAGAATTTAGGAATCTACGATGACCCAGAAAGACATTCTTCTGACAAACTTTTCATCACGTCGTATCGGTTCCATCTTCACAGACAAGACACACTTTTTCACCTTTAATGATATACCCGAATAGATTTCCATATGATGTAAAATCGTTAATTGTGCCAAACAACATTGCTCTCAAATTAAAACTTTCTTTCTTATATCCATCATAAACCTCAACATTGTTCTCCCAATAAATCTTCAAATCTTTGATTAAAGGTTTCAAGTATACGTCTATGTCATTCCCTAGATGTTTAGGCCCAGAAATTAACATAGATAACATCATGTACTTTCATAAGTTCCAAAATATAGTTATTTTGTATATATATTTTGTGGCACTTATCCGTTCTTGTTTGTTCATAATCGTCGAATAACCCCACTTTTTGTTGTAAATACATTTTATTGTGTTTGTGTATATAATGTACCGTTTGATTAGTTTTAATGTATTTTTGTAGGTATTTGTTGCACATTTGGATCATCGAGAAATAAGGTGTCGAAGACACGGCTCCAGATGCATGTTTCTGCAATAAAAGTCCATTTTTGGGAAGTTTTGTTCAGTGAAGTCTGCTAAGCGCGGTTTGAAGCGCGCTTCTTATTTGGCACTGTTCCGGCAGAAAGATAGTTTTAAAGGCCGCTTAGCGCGCCCTCGACCGTCTGAGATTTGTTTTATAACTTCAGTTTTGTACATTTTTAGGTTAGAGTTTTGGGGAAGTTTTTTGTCCCAAATTCCATTTACCTTTATTTTTGATAACTTAGCTTAGAAAACAACACTAGGGTCTTGCTTATGGATGATTGGAGGTGGATTGCTCTTCGATAGGCGTTGACAAGCTGGTGTAAATGAGTGGTTTATCTCTTCTCTTCTTTTTGTATTTCTCGATTTGTTTGTTATGTATGTATTTTTACTCTTACTCATGTATATTTTTCGCCCTTGGCGGTGTATAAAGCTTGCTTTACAAATCTGTGTTGGTGATTGTCTTAGGTTTTTACCTCGTGTTAGGGATTTGAGCTTTGCTAGATATAGATTGCTTAGGTTCTTACCTATGATGATTATCTGTTAGTTTCTGAATGTTATAAAGGGGTTTAGAGTTGACATTCACTTAGAGCATTTGATCTTAATGCCTCTGTGTTGGTGAAATTTTCCAGAGATGGATATGGAGGTGACACAGTTGAATTCTCAATTTGGGTTAGAATTAGCTTAGGTTGTGAGAGGTATGTGATGACACGAACGAGTATCATAGGTTGAGTATAACTGGACGGTAGATTTAAGTCCGTGAAGGGTAGCGCGCATTCGTTCCGGACAAGCTGTGTATCCTTTATAGTTTTTCTTCATTTACTTTTTGTCTTTTCTTTACAACCATTTAATCCCAAACTCATTAACGATAGAATTTTCGAACGACGAATCAATAACCAATCTATGTCGACACAATACGATATAACATACTCGGTATATATCACCCGGTAAAAATAATACTTTACTTTTTGCTTGCCTGCTATAACCGCATCCGAACAAAATGGCACCGTTGTCGGGGATTGGTTTTATTGTTTCTTTAATGTGATAATTTAATTGTTTTTGAGTTTTGTAATTAATATATATATGTATATAATTTGTATATAAACTTGTATATTGTTACTTGTACATGTTATGTGTTTCACGTATTGTTGTGAATTGTCTCGTATTTGTAATGTTTGTTGCATAAATGTTAGGAAACTTTCTTTAGGTTTGCGCGGTGTGACAATACCATGGCATGACGAGAGGAGGTTACTAGTGCTCGCATAATAAAGGTGTCGAGCTTACGACGTAAAACAAGCATGTTTATTTATGCGTGTGGTGGCTTGTGCTTTAATAAGTTGAAATAGAAAATGTTCTAAATTTTCAAACCATCACTTTTTAACTTGTTAATTCACTTTCACCCATTTGTTTTTTTGTGTCAAATTGTGATTTCCGCAAGCTTGTCGTGTTTAGCTTGAAAAGTTTTTTTCCTTCTAAATGTTGTAAATTTTGTTTTTCTAAATTTGTTGGCGGTAGCGTTGTCTTCGTTGTTGTTGTGACTCTGGAGGTTGCCCCCACTGGGTGCGAGGGTCGACCAAATAGCGAGGTTGGGAAACATGCATATCTGAAACTGTGACTGACTGGTACCAAGCAATGTATTGACGAGAGTGTTGTATAATATCGTCATCTTCATAAACGGGACATTGTAAGATATGGTCTTCTCGGTTTTTCCACATCCTACAATACTCCCTGGCAAAATTCCTCCAATTATTAAGTCCCCATTGGGCATCGACCCTTTTTAGATGCCAAGGATCCAAGCATATCGGATCACGGGGTATGTCTTGGAACATACCAAACTGCATCTTCACACGGTCGTTGTGGTGCATCTCCACAATGTTGAACCGTATAATTGCAGTCTTCGCGGTCCAAACCTTTGCATCTTCATCATTTGGTACATGGTCCAAACCCAAGTATGCTCTCCATGTAAACTGTTGAAAAAAATAATGGAGATTAATAATAATGAAAAAAATAATATACGTTAAATTTAATATAATTTGGAGTTAATAGAAATGACGTACATCGGTTGGTCCAAGGTGGTCTATTAGATTACGGTATAGGAGAACATTGTGTCTCGGATTCTTTCTGTAATCCATGCCCACTACGCTAAACCTAAATGAATTAACATTTAATATATTATGATTTTATATATGTGAAAGATATAAATAAAATTTAATAAATAAACAATGTACTTACTTTGTTGCGTAGGGAAAAGTGAACGGTAGGTCGTTGACGGGATTGAGTGATTGCATTCTCCACCAACCTCATGTTTGAAGTAAGAAAGCACATCCATTGAAAGTTGATATGTCTTTCATACAATTTTTACACAATGAGGAGTATAGCTGGGCAAGAACAGCGGAACCCCAACTATATCTTCCTATCTTATTGACATCTCTAAGTAAATTCAAATACATAAAATTGACACTATTCCTAGTACTTTCGGAGAATAAAAAACTACCAAACATTAACATAATGTAGTTTCTAGTTTTTATCATTTTTTGTTCTTCGGTGGAATTTTCATCCAAAACAAGAGAATAATAATACTCTCTAAGAGTTGATAGAAATATACCTTGGCCTCTTGCAGTAGGACCTTCGACCATATCTCTACCCAACAACTCCTCGCAAAGATTGTTAGGTTGTTGGACCGGACCATTCACCGCCTTGCCATTGAGTCAGGATCTCATTTGTCAAGAAATCTTACCTATTGTTAGCTGCGATCCTTCATTGAAGGTGAAAACAATAATATCCCACATCACTACAACATACAACTATACCCCCTCGTATAGAAAAGCCTGGTTGGCAGAAAACAAGGCTATCGAGCAAATCTACGGAAATTGGGAGGGTTCGTACAAAGAGTTACCTCGCTACATGAATGCACTGCGAACGTATGCTCCTAGAAGAGTTTATGCTCGGAGAGCGGCGTTTTCCCAAGGTACCTATGTCGTGGACATGGTATATTGATGAACTTTTACGGGCTTTTCGACCTTGCATCACTGGGTTTGCACACTACAAACCTATCATACAAATAGATGGAACATGGTTGTACGGGAAATACAGGGGCACCCTACTGATGGTCGTGGCACAAGATGGCAACAATAACGTGTTCCCAATCGCCTACGCTCTTGTAGAGCGAGACCGGCAGTTTGAGTTTCTTCCTAAAGCATCTTCGAACACACGTAGCACCACAACGTGATCTTTGTCTAATTTCTGACAGACATGCCTCAATTGAGAGTGCGTACAACAATCCCGCCAACGGTTGGCACGACCCACCGTCTACACATGTTTATTGCGCAAGACACATCGTTCAAAACTTCATGTGCGAGATCAAAGATAAGCGTCTTCGGAAAACTGTTATGAATGCACGTCGCTAACACAACCAGTTTTACATATTATCAATCGGATCGATTGGAAAACCCGGATGCGGTGCGTGGGTTGATAATCTGCGGTGGAAAAGTGGACACGGTCATACGACAATGGAGTGCGTTGGGGCCATGACAACAAATCTAGTCGAATCAATGAGCGCGTCTTCAAAGGCATAAGAGCACTCGAATAAGCTGCGTTGGTTAGTACAACATATTTTAGAATGGCCTCCTTGTTTGCGAGAGAGAGGTGAAAAGTGGAACACGGTGGTACAATCCGGACAAGTGTGGAGTGAAAGCTGCCTAAAATTTATTAAGGCCGAGAGTGCCAAAGCTAGCACTCATCTTGTTACAAGATTCGGCCGACATAACCATAACTTCATTGTCAAAGAGATAATCGACCACAATGAGGGTTTGCCTAAACAAGAGTGAGGTTAAACTACCATCTCGGTGGTGCGGTGGAAAATTTCAGCCTTCGAATGCCTGCTCTCATGTCATTGCGGCGTGTGCACATGTTCATCAGGATGCACTAGTACTTCTTTCTCCAATTTACAAGTCTCAGACCTTGCTCAACGTATACCACAATGCCTTCGAACCAGTAGCAAAAGCATATTATTGGCCTGCGTCACGAAGGGAAGTAGTTTGGCATAACCAAATGCGGAGAAATAAAAGGGTCGTCCCAAGAGCAAACGATAACAACGGAAATGGACGACGTTGATAAACTAGAAAGAAAGTGTGGTCTATGTCGTCAATCAGGACCAATCGAAAAAATTGTCCCCAGAGTGCTACAACCTCAACATCCTAAAATTTGTATTTCATTTATCTACACTTTTAATATTGTAACAAATCTTCTTCTTTCCATTAATTCGCATTTATTACAAACACCAATACGGAGACAACAAAATTAAAAACTACACGATTAAAAGAAACAACAACATGAACTATGACGCATCAACAACACAAAAATTTATTTAAGACACTGCAACCGTCAAAACAATCTCATCGGAACCATACATCATCGCAATAACGTCGACGTCTGTTTTGACTTCCTCCAACCAAATTCGAGGTTGACCGATTCAAGTTCATGGTTGTTCGCTTCCTCTGAATCCTTCTAATTTCATCACCATCTTCAATTTCTCCCTCTAACCAACGCATCAACTCTTTTTTCAGTTTGGCCATGGTAAATATGTGCCAAAATTTCATTTTCATTGGAGGTTTTGAGGCCGAGAAAACAACGTATCCATCTCTGGTATGGATTTATGGAGATGTCATGGTAGAAAAAAAGAGAGAGTAACAGAGAATAAGAGAGAATATGAGATGAGAAGTTGAAAAAATGTGAAAAATGAAGGAGGGATGGGTGTGTATTTATAAAAAAAATTAAATTTTTTTTTTTAAAAATAAAAAATTAACCCTAAGGCGTCATCTCAGATGGCTTTTCCCATGTGTTTTACACATAGGAGCCATCTGGGATGGCTTTTATGGCAAATAATTGAAGGGAGGCGTCATCCCACTTGGCTCCTGCTCCTAAAAATCAGTGCAGGAGCCATCTGTGATGGATCCTGCTTGTAATTTTGTCCTGAATCTTAGTTATTTGCGTAAATTTTTTCAAAAGTTGATTATTTTTGTATTTTTTAAAAAAAGATTGGTTATTCCAAAAAAAAATTCGTATTCTGCTTATTAAAAACATGTGTGTATATATATTGTGTCACAACCTGTGAATTTAAGTTCTGTTACAAAATGTATATATAAAAGTAAAAATAAAAATTATGTAAAATTGAAAAATCACTTATTTATAATAGTGTCTAATGGACTAATTGATTAAACCAAGAAAAAAATCCCTATCATATCCGCTAAGAGGAACACATTTTGAAAAAACTCATCTTAGATCTCCAATAACTTAGTGTATCATAGTTGGATGGCTTTTCTAACTTTAGGGTGTCTTTGTTTCTTGGATAGAGAATATATTTTTGAGAATGTGACATAGAAAATACACTAATTTCATATTTGTTTCAAAAAAGTTTAAAGTTATTCTCAAGCAGATTTTTATTTCTAAGAATTATTTTACAAATAATTTTTCTCATGTTTAAAGAGTTAAAATCCAACATTTCAATGAGTAACAAATTAACTAATTACAACATCTAACTAATATTTATATTGATATTTATTTTTATTTTTTATAATTTTTAAATTAAATAAAATGTGTAAATGTTCTTGGAAAATTTTACTTTTTTGCGAAACACATGTATAAAAATATAATTCCTATGAATAAAAGTTATGCAAATATGATTCCTTAAGATTACCCCTTTGACATGAAGATATTTTATCTTCTCTTCTGTATGTGAATCTCTAGTTTAAAAATATTCTGAGGTTTCGAGATCACCTTGGGGCGCGTTGGGGTTTATATGTTTTATGGATGAGGTATCATTCACCGTAGTAACCACCTAAATAAAGGAGAGGTGTTTGACATTTCTACTGGTTTTCTTTTTGTTTTTGTTTTTCTTATATATATGCACATAAAACCGAATTCACCTAATGGTTATAACTTCATCACTGAGTAGCAACATATATATTAATTTTTCAGTGCATAGCAACGTCGATTTTCAAAAAACACATAATAATACCTTTCATTTTTTGAAATTTAAAATCATCATCACATGTACATAGTGATAATGTGTTTATAAATGATTTTACATTAAAAAATATAAATACTATATGGCTGCAAGATTGAACATAACTACGAATATTGTTGACATTATTTATTCATGAAAATTTCTACTTAGAAGTCTTAAAATGGTGATATTATTAATTAGTTACGAGTCTTGTCCTTAGCTTGCACAGCAACTGCAGCCCCACCACGTCGACCTCCGAGAAGAGGTCCACCAAGACCACCTACAATACCGCCGATATTACCACCAAGACCACGTTCAATATCATCACCATTGAACCCTGCAGCATTACCTGGATAACCACCACCATAACCACCATTACCAAGATAACCACCACCATTAATCGGATAACCGCCACCATAACCACCACCACTAATCGGATAACCACCACCATAACCGCCACCATTAATCGGATAACCGTTACCCGGATAAAAACCACCATTGGGGTAACCACCATAATTTCCACCACCATTATTTTGGTAACCGCCATTACCTGGATAAACACCACCAAAGCCTCCGTAGCCTCCATTACCATAGTTGACTATCTTTTCACTTGTATTTTCATCGTCTGCAACTACAATAGTTTGTATAAGTTAAGAAAGAAATTTCTAACAATAAAATCATCTATATGACATTAATTTTTATATAGTTACAAATGTTGTTAAAAGTTAAGAAAAATATTGTACAACTCACCCTTTTTGGTTTTAGAGGAATTTTCAGTGAAAACCCTAGCTGATACCTTTGAGGAGAAAAGAACAAGCAAAGCCAAAAGGCCTAGGATGTGAACTATTGTTGTTTTCGAATGCATTTTAAATATCTTTGTAGAAAAATGGATCCAGTTATAAAACGTTGTAGTAAACGATGAGAAAATTAGTAAGAAAGTGTCTGCTATATATAATGAAGTAACGGAGTGATCAATACGGAATCTATTTGGTAGTTGGTATTTATTTAATTCAATTTTATATCTTGATATACCTTTCGAGTCTAGTTGTTTTATTATGCTTGATATACATTTTGAGTAGTAGGATCGAAGACAATACTGAAGCGCAGCATTTATTGGCCGTCCTATGTCTGCGTGCCATGTCATGCAGCTACTTGGATGCATACAAACTAATCCCCACACTTTATGAATGTAGAACAGGTGGACCAGTCTAAACTGTTTATAGAGTACAACTGTATATGAAACCTTTTTTCAATTTTATTTTTAAGATGTAGGTTTATATTTCAACAAATGTTACTTATATGAGGATAAAATATGAAGAACAAAAATACTATGAAAATACTTAAGAAAATGTTTGATTCCTAGAAAATGCAATACATAGATATTAGTATGTTCCCCAGTCATACAAACATATGAAGTTAAGAAAATGTTTTATAATAGAGTTTTGAGAAGATGCATGTTTTGTTAGAGTAATAACTTTCTTGATCTCCAAGAAATAACGGGAAGAGAAAATGAAAAAGAGTATTTAGAGGTTTAAAGTGAGGATATTGTAACAATGCTTGGTTATTTTATAAATATGAGTTACATGACTTATATACGGCAAAACGACTAGCTAATTTATTGTTGGTTAGTAACCACATACTCCCTCCGCAAGTAAAATTGATTTTTTTGATATATTTGATAATTAATGTGTGTAGTCTACGTAATCAACCCTAACCACATATAGAACTAGAAGTAGTGACATAAAGAATCAGTAGTAATGACATACATAATGAAGGGTAATCACATACACAAACCAATAGTAACCACATAGAAAATTAGTGTTAAACACATATGAAGTTAGTAGTAACTACACGCTCTCTTAAGTCAATCTTGTAACAATCATTTGATAACAAATACACCTATTTCATTCTTTACAATAAGAAAGCAGTCATGCTTCAATCCTTTGGTTAACTCATCTATAATATGTGTGGAGATAGGTTAATGTGCAACCTCTAACACTAACAAAAAAATAATCTTTGGCAGCGCCTCTACGAAAGCGCTTTTTATAGAAAGCGCTTTTATAGGCTTTAAAAAAATTTCGCTTAAAAAAGCGCTGCTAAAGGCATTAGAAATATCTAACCTACGAAAGCGCTTTTGAAAAGCGCTCTTATAGGTGGCCTTAAGAAAGCGCTTTTAAAAAGCGCTCTTACAGGATGCCTTAAGAAAGTGCTTTTAAAAGCGCTGTTATTGGCTATGATGCGAAAGCGCTTTTGAAGGAAAAAGCGCTCTTGTATATGGGCTTATGAAAGCGCTCTTATAATTAAAATTTAAACCCTAAAATACGATTTCATTGTTCATTCTACCTGCATTTGCTGCTTTCGCGTTCTTGTTTCACTGTTTCCTGCTACCAGTCGCGTTCATCTTTTTCTCTCACGGTGATTTCATTGTTCTGCGTACCTGCATTTCAAGCCGTTCCTTCACGGTCGTTCTGTCCGTTCTCTCACGGTGGTTCTCTGCCTCTCACGGTCGTTCTGTCCGTTCCTTCATGGTGATTCTCTGCCTCTCACGGTCGTTCTCTGCCTCTCAAGGTACTTTCATTTGTTGTTATTGTTTAAGTTGAAGTTTGATTATAGTCAAATGCCTATATCACTGTTTATGTCTGTTCTTTGTTTTTGTTGTTATTGTTGCTATTATTGTAATGTGTTCCTGCCCGAATTTTGTAATGTCCATTCTCGACCCTGGACCACACCATTTGACATTTAACAACTTTATCATTATATTTGTGGAAATTTCTATTTGTATTGTTGATATGTTTGCAATTTTGGGTGTCATTGAGAACAATAATATTCAACATAATGCATTGTTAGTTGGCTCATATTTAATGGATTGCTTAAAGTCACTACTGTAAAAACATGAGATAATTGGAGGCTTTTATTTAGGATTGGTTTTCACTACTGGTTATGAGTGTCACAATATTATTGGAAGCAAAATCTTTGTTCTTGCAACTATACATGGAAGTGTTATGCATGCATGTAAACTGTTTGAGAAATTTCCATATAGAAAAGTTGTGATATGGTCAAGTGTATTTCAGAATTGTGCTTGCATTTTCTCAATTAATTTGAATTCCTTCTTCGTCGCATATTCTTTGCATTTTAGTATAATTTCTATCTATTTCTTAGTCTCAATAATATGTTCATAACAATCAATGTTAAATTCTATGCATTATTTTATATATGCAGTATGCTAAAGTCCCACCAACTATTTGTGATGAGTTAGATAAACTTTAAAGAAGATTTATATATGTTATGACACAAATGCAGATGCAATGCATGTGGTACCAACACGTGACCAAGTCACACCACTGATCCATCAACACCCGGACACGAATCCAGCCTAACCACCCATCATCACCCGGGTACGGTTATCGGCAATACAAGTCAAATTCCACACAATGAGAATTAACTTCACCAGAATGCATATGCATGCACAACACTAGCATGCAACATTCAATCAATCTATGAATACACCAAATTATCATAAACTGAATTCAAAACCAAAACATGATATTCTCAACGATCATGCACACAATCAATAGCATAAACATGCCTTCCATTCACAAATTCTACTACAATCGAATGCCACAGGCACACTACTGCATATACACCAAGTATGCATTAAATAATAACCACTTAAATCGGGAATTCGACACATTTTCAAAATAATTTAAAGTTACAGGAAATCCCTTCATTTCATAAAATAGAGTGTTTAATTTAAGAAACAACATCTAAAACGGCGCTCAAAACGGACTTACGGTTTGAAAGTTATGAATTTTTAAAGTTTAATATTTTTCAAAAAGTAACAGTGGAACCCGGTTCCTCCCTGGGAGTAACCGGTTCCCACAAAGTTTAAAAACCACGCCCCTGGAAAATTGTATGGGGAACCCGGTTCCTCCAGGTAGGGAACCGATTCCTAGAAGAAAAATCATTTTTCTTTGAAAAATTTTAACGTGGAACCCGGTTCCTCCCTAGGAGTAACCGGTTCCTGAGTTCAAAAATGCCCAGTTTTTCAATTTTACACACTAGAACCCAGGTTCTCCCACTGGGGAACCGGTTCCCACGACTCACAGAGCCAAAAACAGCAGTTTGACAGCAAAAGGTTTCCAAAATAGTTTTCCTACTCTTTTCAATCGTACCCATTGTTCACAGTGATTTCTGGTGAAACAACCGCTAGTCCTCCAAACTATCGAATAAGCTTTATGATTGTTATTCAATTCCTCTGGTAACTTCAGGATCGACTAGATTGATCCTATGGGGTATTGGTCATTTGGATAGAATTAACAACAAAATAAGTGTTCATGTTTAACACTTGTATTTAAAGTGTTTTATATATATATCCAAAGTATTTCGATCATAATGCTAAATAACTTAATGACATGATCAAGCAAAATAACATAAAATTGATTTGAACAAGTAAACGCATAAAGGTTCGATTTGCAAAGAAATGTATAAACGCAGGAAAACGTAAATGGTTTTTAAAGGTAAAAGACTTTTAATGTAAAAGCATGAATATAAAAGCATGAAATGTAAAAGACAAGAATGTAAAGATTTTTTGGAAAGTAAGAACGTTAATGTAAAGAGTTTCTGAAATGTAAAAGACTTTGAAATAAAAGAAACATTTAAATGCAAGGAAAAGTTAAATGACTTTGAATGTAAAGAATTTAAAAGACATTAATGCAAAGATAAAGGATAAACTGGAAAGATAAAGATGTTTACTGAATAATAAAAGTTTCGGTGCAATCATACGTACATCATTCGAGCATTCGTTTCCCTAGCCATGTGGTATTTTGAATGTTTACTGAATTTTTGTACAATAGATATGACACACGAAATCCTAACACTATGACTTCTATTTATACTACTTCGACCATAACGGTTTGGCTTATGAGATCTTGCCACGTTCAGAACATGCAGAACACTGCACTTCTCTTGCTTCCACGCGTCTTCGAACCGTCTCCAGCAGCGCATATTTCCTAACTTCCAATTATCCCGCTCGCTCGCGTTTGAATTGCAAATGCCTTGGCCACTTCGTTTCGAACTCACTTCTCAGATACAATCCTACTACCACTTCGAAGCTTCCTTTATATGTATCATCATAATTGTCGTTCGAAGCTCCAAGTTTCAGTACGTCCATTCGAAGAGTCAATTCTTTCATTCCGAACTGTGACATTCACTTTGTTCCCACGAACACTGACATCATTTCGTTTCGAGCTCAATGACTCCATTTCGAATCATATATATCAAAATCTTCAGCCAACAAAATGCCCCTTTAAAATATGTATTTCGAATCTCTTTCTGAGAAATACTTATTTTAAACATATTCACAAGATTTTGATGTGACTTTGAGTAATCATGATACTGTGTATGATTTCCATTACATCAATCGTGACGTCTCTTGGGTTTCCGAACCGCTTCAAAACAGTTGCCACAGCATGGTGCGGTTATTAAAGACAATGATTATCTTTAATCAAAACTTGTTACCAATGTTCAATTTACGCCACCTCATTCCGTATCCTACCCACGACCTCCACGTATCTGGGATTTAGTTGATGAGTGCTTCAACTTCCTTACTATAAAACTAAACAGCTTTAGTTTTTTACTCTTTTTCCACACTCTGAACTTTTTTCTTCTTCTCTTCTTGTAAAAAACCCTAAAAAGCTCTCAACAATTCCCAACAATGTCTTCCACAACATCTCAAATGAAGAAGATTTCCAAGAAGAAAAGCAAGAACGCTGGAACGATCATGGAAAGCAAAGTCGGTATTCACGAAGGTCAATCTGTGCTTATACCCCAAGGAATCTCCAAAGAACAAGAACTCCTATACTCTTCCCAGGTATTAATCCCAACCAATGCTGCTGGAAAGAGGTTTGCCCTAATGGGCCCTCTTACAGTTTTTGAAATCCTGAAAGATACCCGAACAATCTTTCCTGTTTGTTATGATTTTAAACCTCTGTTTAATAAGATGGAAACCCCTAGGTTAGGAACTGAGAATGTGAAGGAATCCTCTTCTTCGAAAGACATAGAAACTTCTGATACTCCCCTAAAAGACCCTTTTATCCTGGATTATGTTAAAAGTAATTTTAAGTCGTTTCGATCTTGTCCTACCCCTGACGCAGCTTACCAAAAATGGTTTACTAAGGTAGAGGATAAGAAATCCCATCAGTGGCTCATAATTAGGAAATGGGATTAGGAAAAAGATGAAGAAGGTGTTTATGAAATGATAAAAAGAGCTATAGTCTTCTTTAGATTGTGAAACTGTTGCATTTGAAATTACTAATGTGTGTAAATGATATGTAGCTGCAATGAAAAGACCTTGTTGCTATGATGAAAAGACCTATACTATACCTTGTAGTTTGCAAATTAAATTAAATTAAATTAAAGTTAAGTTATACTATAACTTGTAATCCTAATTTGTAAATTAAGTTATACTGTAAGCTATATATTTAAACTACTATGACTTGTAGTTTGTAAATTAAGTTAATTTTAATTTAAAACTAAGTTTTTTTTAGATTTATATAGTAACTTAGTGACAAAATTGTAACTACTGCGACTTTTCTCTTAATCCTAGTTTTCTATTTATCAATAATGTAATTATCTCCTTTTGAGAATTGGATTTTATGTTCTTACTTAAAATATTATAACAATCTTAGTGACAAAATATTTTGTATAAATTTTATGGTTTGATGTAATTTTTTTATTTTCTCATGCAACAAGGTATAATGTCGATGTTGAAAAAAGACAATATCAATGAACAAATTCAAGAGGACGATGTAGATGATGAAAATCAAGAGGAAGATATAGATGATGAATTTCAAAAGGACATCGTAGGTGACGAATTTCAACAGGACGAAAAAGATCTAGATGATGAATTTAAAGAGGACGGTGATGAATTTCAAGAGGACGACGTAGATGACGAAATTCTTGGGGGACGACATATGTGATGAATTTCAAGAGGACAACGTGGATGATGAATTCCAAGAAGACAAATTTGAATGAATTGGATGATGTCTTTTTTTTGTGCTTGTAGTGGAAAGCATTAAACTTGAACTATGTGTTTTGTTATTTTTCTGAACTATGTATTTTATTATTTTGCTAGGGCCATACTTCAAAGTATTAAACTTAGTATTATAAGTAATGTTACAATAGACATATGGTTTGAATTTTCTTGAATTTATTTTTGAACTAGATTTTTGATAACACGAATTTATATAACATATTTGACGTAATTTTCATAGACAATGTTACTATTTTTATTTAATTATATTACTTTATTTTTGTATTACGTTGGTATTTTCTATGTTTCAGGTATTTGTATTAGATAAAGATAAATTGAGCAAAGAAGTAAAATCGAGGAAAAATCGGATTAAAAAGCAAAGGAAATGAAGCAAAGGGGTGATAAAGTAAAAAGGAGGAGTTAAATAAGGAGAAAACAATTATTGAACGAAGCAAGCAAGCCCAAAGTAAGCCCAACACGTGTGGCCCAGCAAGCTTACTACCTGCCACGTCACGTGAGACGGTCGTCTCACTCCTCCCACACAGCAAGGAGGCGCCCGCCTCAAAGTGGACCCCACTCACTTTTCAAATGTGAGACGCACGTCTCAAGTCAAGGTACACGTGGAGGCGTCCGTCTCCGTCCTTTAAGGCTATATTTTCTCCATGATTACATTGGCTTGCATACGAAGTTTAGGAAAGGCAGTTACCAAATGATCTATAAATACAAGTTCAAGTTTCAGAGTTAAGGTCGGCATTTTTACCGAACTACCGTTAATTCTTTATTTTGCAATTTATTTTCCTTTCAGTTTTGTACTTTGAATTTACTTTTCGTTTTCACTGATCAAACCTTACGTTAGATCTAGTTCTTTTTATTCTTTGTCGTATTTTTCTTTCAATTCAAGAAGTCTCCGAGCAGATCCAACCGACTTGTGGTGGAGTGCTCGTTTATTTCGAAGAACAAGATTATTTCCAGTTATTCTTATTTTCAGGTTTTTAATTTAATTATTTTATTTTTACTGTTGCCTGATATTATTTATTTGATTTCGGAAATGTTTAAATATATTGAACCATATTATTTATGCATGTCTGAATTAATTAATATGTCTGGCTAAATCTTTCTAATATTGGTATGTAAATTAATCGAACCAAAGGAATCCTAAATAAACTGGTATAATATTACGTTGTTAAAAAAATATTCTTTCTGACTTAGATATTCGATTTAATTTATTAAAAAGTTTAGAAACCAACAGAGCGAAAGTTTGAGGTTAATAAACTGAACTAAGGTTAGAAACCAACAGAGCGAGAGTTTGAGGTTTAGAACCAGATAGTGGATACTAGGTATTATTTTTAAAGACTGCAAAAGCGTTTTAAAACTGATTAAACCTTATTTATTTTCAAAAACTGTTTTTAAATTCGGCGGGATAGCGAGAGCATACGTTAGGATTTAATTACATGATCCGATTCAATAGAGCGAAAGTTTGAGATAGGATTTTTAGATGAATATTGTTTGCTGAAAGATTTTCTATCAACTTGAGAAACAAGCCAGTGGAATTTCGGACCTCCTTAGGTTAGACGAATTACATACCGATATCTATTTAATTATTATATTTTCCTTAACCAATATTTTAAAGAATTATTCGCCTTAGCTGTATACCGTAACTTAGGATAACGATAGATCGATTTATAGTCTGTGTGGGTTCGATATCTTTTAAAACTACGCGATAGGATTGTGCACTTGCAGTCTGCTGATTAATAGACGATAAAGTCGGGATCAAGTTTTTGGCGCCGTTTTCGGGGACTATTTAAGTCGATATTGTAACTCTGGTGTTACACCGTATAGACTAAGGCACCTTTACTTTGTTTACCATGTATAACCCAAATTTTTCCTACGCCCATTATCAGTATTTTGAGGAACCACAAGAATCCCATAGATCCGACCTTGAAATACTGATGGAAAACTTTAATGCTTCACAAACCTACTCTTACCCAAACTACCTCCAAAACTACCAATCCCCATATTTTGAAGAACCACAAGAAACTTATAATTTCAACCAAACTTTTCCTCAACCCAATTCTTCCTATAATTGTCAAACTCAATATTTTGAGGAATCACCAAAACCATATAAATCTGACCTCGAAATATTAATGGAAGATTTTAATGAAACATCTAGGATGATAAGTCGCTTCGGGGAAACACAAAAGGAGACTTTAACTTACTTTCAAGACTCTGAAGAATCGCAAGATTTTAATTTTGAAACATCAATAGAGGATTCAGATGTGATGATAACTAACTCTAGGTTAGAGTCTATGATTGAGCACTTTGTAGAGGCATAAATTATCCAAAATGAAGCACAAATTATCCAAAATGAAGAAGTAAGAAAACAAAGCCTTCAAAATAATGAAACCCTTAGCCAACTAACCATTATGGTTGAATCCCTCGCGTCTCACACCATTAGCTTAGAGAATCAAATCTCCCAACTCAAACAAAACCTTCTAGGACCTTTACCCGAGGAAGATGTGGATGTTGAAACAACCATTATAGAAAAACTACTTGGAAATCTAGAAAGCGATGATATGTTTGAAGAGAGTGAAATTGTGGCCGAGGAAAGTTCTGACGAGAAAATAGTGGAGATTGAGAAAAATGCACCAACACTGTTCGAAGAGGAGGTTGTAAAAGAGGTAGAGGAGGAAGCGCATATTGTTATCTCAAATCACTACATCCCACTGATTCCTTTCCCGAAATTTTTTATGGAAACTCCGGTAGACTCCCAATCTAAAACGTACGTTGCGGTATTGAAAAATATCCACACTAATTCACCACTAGTTGAAGTCTTGCCTAAAAAGCGAAAATTAGAGGACCATAAAATTAAGGATATAATTACTGTTAAAAGGGTGAGGTTAACTTATGAGACGATGGATGCAATCACTAAACCCAAAATTGAAAAACTTATACATAGGATAGATCCAGAACCGCCACCAAAATTTCGAAAGCATAAACCACCCTACAGATGTAAGAAAAGAAAAGGTGAGGGATATGTGAGATGGCTTGATAAGTGGCCATGGAAAATCAAGGAGTTATTCTAGTTTCTAATTTTAAATTTTCTTTTTCGTATTTTCAATTTTTCAATTTTATGTTAAATTTTAAATTTTATTCGGATATCGGTTGCACCCTTTCATCTGATGCGTTTGAACTACTTCCCCGTAATACCGATAATTATATTCAATTAAATAATCTGCATTAATATTTATATAATAATTGAATATTCTAATTATCGTATTCTTCTATTAATATACATAATTAATACTTCCCAATATTTATAGTATCAATTATAATGCATTATATACTAGTATTATATATATATATACTATTTATTAAAATTTTAGATTTATCTATAATATATATATATATATATATATATATATATACACAGTATGTAGCATGTTTGCATGTGATGAAAAGCTTCTCTCCCTAGTCACTTGTCCCGTGTTCCCTCTAGTCACGCGCATTTCTCACTGCCCAAAGTGCTTTATGTTAAGATTCGTGCCCTGCATGCTACCTGTGGAGACGGTCGCCTCAAGCATTGTGTCTCCTCCTTGAGATGGGTGCCTCTGTCCTTGTGCTTGCATTTATAATTCTTCCCAAGATGCACGCCTCTGCTCCTTGTCTCCCACTAGGAGACGGTCGCCTCCATCCCTAAGCATGCATGCAGACTTTTTGAGACGGACGTCTCAACATCTGTGGCCCCCGCCTCGTGTTTCCCATCCTTCACGCGTGCTGTTCCTTCTGCTTCCTTGACTTTACGTTTCGTCCGTTTCCCCTTCATTTCTTTCCCTACACTAATTCCCATTCAACCATCCCATTAAATCCAAATATTCTTTTCATTTCCCACCATCAATTCAAATTCAAACTTCTCCCTCCTCATTTCCCAACATACCATTATTTTTATTTATTCCTCTTCACTCTAAATCAACTATAAATACTCTTCCATTCTTCCTTCCATTTCACAACCACTACTCATAAATTTCTTTCACACATTTCATCTTCTCTCTTTTTATCCTTCATTCCATACTTTTCTATGGCTCCACAAAACAATCAACGTCAAGTGAAACCCGACCGACCACCACCTGACCTATCCAATATTATTTTCCGAGATCACGATGATGGCCAACAACACGCAAAATACCTAAAATTCTATACCCGTTCGGTCGTCCCTACCAAATATGTAGATTCCAATTGTTTGGATACCTTAGGAATGGTGGATAGCATCGTATTCATGCTTACAAACACCGGTTTACTTAATCTCTGCACCAACCCATACCCCACCTTTGAACCACTCGTGCTTGAATTCCTTAGTTCTTTCTCCTACACCACACCTACCGACGATCCTTACACCACCGACACTGCTAACTTCCGCATGTTCAACCAGGAATACTCTATCGATCAAGAAAGAATCGCCGAACTTCTACATTTCACTCGTGGTGAGAATGTTCATTATAAACCGTTCGACGATGACAGCGAAATCTCTTGGGATCAAGTCGGCTTCTCCCTATGGAATGATCTAACCGATCAACCGACGGAAAGTTGGCGCGATCTCTATGCTTCCCACATCCATAATCCCGCATTGAGGTACTTTCACCGCATCCTTGATAACACCATTTTTGGTCGGACCAATAATCACAAGGTCAACCAAAATGAGTTGTTTATCATTTTCTGTGCTCTCAATGGTCATGCTGTCAACGTCGCATCATTCTTGCTCAGACACATTCATACATGCGTCAATGCAGCAGGTACAAACCCGTTCGTCTTTGGTGGAATCATTACTTCTCTAGCTTGTGCTTTAGGCCTTTCCGACGAGCTGTTGTCCTTGACACAGTTTATGATGCCAGCAAATCTGCTAGATGTCATCTATTGTCGTGATTCTCATATCATATCTCCTCGACAAGATGGCCGGTACACATTAATGATAAACCGTCGTCTAATACCCGGTGTCGTGTTACCTTGTCCTAATCAAATCGACGTCCGAGTCCGCAATAATTAGCGATTTGCTCTTGATGCACCTGCAGCACAACAACAAGAAAATCCGGCTGCCCATTTCGCGGCTATGCAAGCTCATATGAATCGTCAAGATCAATTGTTTTACGCCATGCAACAAACCCAAACTGAGACTTTAAGTCTTGTTCAAGAGTTACAACATGATCAACGGGAAATACAGCGCAATCAACAAGAGTTACGACGCGAACATCAGGAGTATGCTTTCCGCAATGATCGCAATTTCGAAGCTTTAACTACTCGCATCGCGGATGCCCTTCTTCTCAATGATTCTGATTCCGACCAGCGTCGACGACCTCTTACTAGAGGTAGAGGAGCAAGTGGACAACATTTTCCGAGCGACGAGTGATCACCCTTCTCCTTTCTTATTTCTCCTGGTTCTATCGCATTGAGGACAATGCTTATTTTAAGTTTAGGGGAGTCAGAATATTTCTTTGTTCGTTTTTATTTTCTTTGCTCTATTTTAGTATTTCCCTTTTAGTTTCCTTTTTTTTTTTCTATGTATTGCAAATTTCCATTCAATAAAATACATGTTTATGTAATTTTAGTCTTTTATGTAAAATTCTCGTGCTTATTCGAATTCCTCCATTTTCTTGAGCCATAACGAAAAAATTCAAACGTTATATTAACATATTCAACTAGTATTAAGGTTGCTTATCTTTATAAATAAGAACTCGAGTACGACTAAAGCAAAATCGTTATCGTCCTAACACTTCAAAACCCCCAACGTGTTAGATTGATTTAAGTACTTATTATACCAACACCTTTAAACTTAGTTTTAAAGTAACCCCGAGTAGTTTATTAAGCAGTCGGCACCGCCTTAAACGACAAACTACGTGGAGAATCGATGAATATAAGTGATTGATCAAGATTTTTAAAGAAAATTTTTATTAGAAGAAGCACTTATTAAGTTAGATGGTCCTTACCAGATCATTTAATTCAACAGTCGCAGAAACTATAAAATATTTATGCAAACATCCATTATGAGTTGGTTCAGTGGTCCCTGGTGCTGAACTTGGTAGGGCGGACGACGGTCCGATCCCCCGCAATTTGTAATTGGATAAAGGAGTATCAAATATAAGTACCAGAACTCCTAGCTGGATTATAAAGATCAAAGTCACTAACCGGTTACTCCACTATGTGCGCGGAAGGTAAAGGGCTTAATGTGATTGCACCAGAATGAAAACGGGTGAAACGAAACGAAAGTATTAGGTCGAGCTATAATTCATGACTTAAATTGGTCTGCAAAAATGGGGTTATCTAGTGTTATTACGGTAACTTTGGTGTCGAAGTCTAAACTCGAGTTATCTAACAAAGAAGTTAATTGTAACCTAGTACGAATTGAATTGTGTTATATAACTGCGTTTGACATATGCTTAAGTGATTTTTCATTTTTACTTTTTGCTTGAGGACAAACAAAGGTTTAAGTATAGGGGAGTTTGATAACACGAATTTATATAACATATTTGACGTAATTTTCATAGACAATGTTACTATTTTTATTTAATTATATTACTTTATTTTTGTATTACGTTGGTATTTTCTATGTTTCAGGTATTTGTATTAGATAAAGATAAATTGAGCAAAGAAGTAAAATCGAGGAAAAATCGGATTAAAAAGCGAAGGAAATGAAGCAAAGGGGTGATAAAGTAAAAAGGAGGAGTTAAATAAGGAGAAAACAATTATTGAACGAAGCAAGCAAGTCCAAAGTAAGCCCAGCACGCGTGGCCCAGCAAGCTTACTTCCTGCCACGTCACGTGAGACGGTCGTCTCACTCCTCCCACATAGCAAGGAGGCGCCCGCCTCAAAGTGGACCCCACTCACTTTACAAATGTGAGACGCACGTCTCAAGTCAAGGTACACGTGGAGGCGTCCGTCTCCGTCATTTAAGGCTATATTTTCTCCACGATTACATTGGCTTGCATACGAAGTTTAGGAAAGGCAGTTACCAAATGATCTATAAATACAAGTTCAAGTTTCAGAGTTAGGGTCAGCATTTTTACCGAACAACCGTTAATTCTTTATTTTGCAATTTATTTTCCTTTCAGTTTTGTACTTTGAATTTACTTTTCGTTTTCACTGATCTAACCTTACGTTAGATATAGTTCTTTTTATTCTTTGTCGTATTTTTCTTTCAATTCGAGAAGTCTCCGAGAAGATCCAACCGACTTGTGGTGGAGTGCTCGTTTATTTCGAAGAACAAGATTATTTCCAGTTATTCTTATTTTCAGGTTTTTAATTTAATTATTTTATTTTTACTGTTGCCTGATATTATTTATTTGATTTCGGAAATGTTTAAATATATTGAACCATATTATTTATGCATGTCTGAATTAATTAATATGTTTGGCTAAATCTTTCTAATATTGGTATGTAAATTAATCGAACCAAAGGAATCCTAAATAAACTGGTATAATATTACGTTGTTAAAAAATATTCTTTCTGACTTAGATATTCAATTTAATTTTTATTAAAAAGTTTAGAAACCAACAGAGCGAAAGTTTGAGGTTAATAAACTGGACTAAGGTTAGAAACCAACAGAGCGAGAGTTTGAGGTTTAGAACCAGATAGTGGATACTAGGTATTATTTTTAAAGACTGCGAAAGCGTTTTAAAACTGATTAAACCTTATTTATTTTCAAAAAGTGTTTTTAAATTCGGCGGGATAGCGAGAGCATACGTTAGGATTTAATTACATGATCCGATTCAATGGAGTGAAAGTTTGAGATAGGATTTTTAGATGAATATTGTTTGCTGAAAGATTTTCTATCAACTTGAGAAACAAGCCAGTGGAACTTCGGACCTCCTTAGGTTAGACGAATTACATACCGATATCTATTTAATTATTATATTTTCCTTAACCAATATTTTAAAGAATTATTCGCCTTAGCTGTATACCGTAACTTAGGATAACGATATATCGATTTATAGTCTCTGTGGGTTCGATATCTTTTAAAACTACGCGATAGGACTGTGCACTTGCAGTCTGCTGATTAATAGACGATAATGTCGCGATCAATTTTATTATAATACATCTTTTGTCGATGCATGATTAAATTTGATCTTGTTTAAGTTATAAATGACATTTTATAAGTCAGTCATCATTGACTATATTATTCATAAAATAATTTCAATTTTTATATTTTACGGGAACAATATAAAAAACATCCTATAAGCTATGGCAACACTTTATAAATGATCCTCCTGATTGAGATTAAAGGCAACAATTGTTAATTGTAGCAGAATATAGCAACCCCTAAAAAGCGTTGCCTTAGTGCCTTAAAATAATCGTCCCCTATTCCTTTAGTTTAGGCGACATTTTTAAATATCGTGCCCAAAGATCATGAATAATCGTCGCCTTATATTATAGGCAACACTCGCACAGGAGACGCCTTGAAAACGTCCCCTATTCTTTTAGGCAACAATTTTTACAGATCTGGCAACATTTTTTAATTGTTGCTGGAGAGCATAAATGTTGTAGTGATTTATTCTCATGTTTAAAGAGTTAAAATCCAACATTTCAATGAGTAACAAATTACGTAATTACAACATCTAACTAATATTTATATTGATATTTATTTTTATTTTTTACAATTTTTAAATTAAATAAAATGTGTAAATGTTCTTGGAAATTTTTTTATTTTTTGCCAAACACATGTATAAAAATATTATTCCTATGAATAAAAGTTATGCAAATATGATTGCATGAAATGTTATTTCATAACTTTAAACAAATGCACCCTTAATATTAACCCTTTGACTTGAAGATATTTTATCTTCTCTTCTTTATGTGAATCTCTAGTTTATCGTGGTTGATGCCTCGATTGATATTTTTGGTTGATTAAAAATTTTCTGAGGTTTCCAGATCACCTTGGGGCTCGTTGCAAACTTTGATAAAAGTAGCATTGGGGTTTATATGTTTTATGGATGAGGTATCATTCACCGTAGTAACCACCTAAATAAAGGAGAGGTGTTTGACATTTCTACTAGTTTTGTCTTTGTTTTTGTTTTTTTCATATATATATATATATATATATATATATATATATATATATATATATATATGCACATAAAACCGAATTCACCTAATGGTTATAACATCATCACTGAGTAGCAACATATATATTAATTTTTTAGTACATAGAAACGTCGATTTTCAAATAACACAATAATACCTTTCATTTTTTGAAATTTAAAATCATCATCACATATACATAGTGATAATGTGTTTATAAATGATTTTACATTAAAAAATATAAATACTATATGGCTGCAAGATTGAACATAACTACGAATATTGTTGACATTATTTATTCATGAAAATTTCTACTTAGAAGTCTTAAAATGGTGATATTATTAATTAGTTACGAGGCTTGTCCTTAGCTTGCACAGCAACTGCAGCCCCACCACGGCGACCTCCGAGCAGACCTCCACCAATATTACTTACAATACCGCCGATAATATCACCAATGGTACCAAGAAAATCATTACCATTGAACCCTGCAGCATTACCTGGATAACCACCACCATAACCACCATTACCAAGATAACCACCACCATTAATCGGATAACCGCCACCATAACCACCATTAATCGGATAACCACCACCATAACCGCCACCATTAATCGGATAACCGTTACCCGGATAAAAACCACCATTGGGGTAACCACCATAATATCCACCACCATTATTTTGGTAACCGCCATTACCTGGATAAACACCACCAAAGCCTCCGTAGCCTCCATTACCATAGTTGACTATCTTTTCATTTGTATTTTCATCGTCTGCAACTACAATAGTTTGTATAAGTTAAGAAAGAAATTTCTAACAATAAAATCATACATATGACATTAATTTTTATATAGTTACAAATATTGTTAAAAGTTAAGAAAAATATTGTACAACTCACCCTTTTTGGTTTTAGAGGAATTTTCAGTGAAAACCCTAGCTAATACCTTTGAGGAGAAAAGAGCAAGCAAAGCCAAAAGGCCTAGGATGTGAACTATTGTTGTTTTCGAATGCATTTTAAATATCTTAGTAGAAAAATGGATCCAGTTATAAAACGTTGTAGTAAAAGATGAGAAAATTAGTAAGAAAGTGTCTACTATATATAATGAAGTAACGGAGTGATCAATACGGAATCTATTTGGTAGTTGGTATTTATTTAATTCAATTTTATACCTTGATATACCTGTTGAGTCTAGTTGTTTTATTCTGCTTGATATACATTTTGAGTAGTAGGATCGAAGACAATATTGAAGCGCAGCATTTATTGGCCGTCCTATGTCTGCGTGCCATGTCATGCAGCTACTTGGATGCATACAAACTAATCCCCACACTTTATGAATGTAGAACAGGTGGACCAGTCTAAACTGTTTATAGAGTACAACTGTATATGAAACCTTTTTTCAATTTTATTTTTAAGATGTAGGTTTATATTTCAACAAATGTTACTTATATGAGGATAAAATATGAAGAACAAAAATACTATGAAAATACTTAAGAAAATGTTTGATTCCTAGAAAATGCAATACATAGATATTAGTATGTTCCCCAGTCATACAAACATATGAAGTTAAGAAAATGTTTTATAATAGAGTTTTGAGAAGATGCATGTTTTGTTAGAGTAATAACGTTCTTGATCTCCAAGAAATAACGGGAAGAGAAAATGAAAAAGAGTATTTAGAGGTTTAAAGTGAGGATATTGTAACAATGCTTGGTTATTTTATAAATATGAGTTACATGACTTATATACGGCAAAACGACTAGCTAATTTATTGTTGGTTAGTAACCACATACTCCCTCCGCAAGTAAAATTGATTTTTTTGATATATATGATAATTAATGTGTGTAGTCTACGTAATCAACCATAACCACATATAGAACTAGAAGTAGTGACATAAAGAATCAGTAGTAATGACATACATAATGAAGGGTAATCACATACACAAACCAATAGTAACCACGTAGAAAATTAGTGTTAAACACATATGAAGTTAGTAGTAACTACACGCTCTCTTAAGTCAATCTTGTAACAATCATTTGATAACAAATACACCTATTTCATTCTTTACAATAAGAAAGCAGTCATGCTTCAATCCTTTGGTTAACTCATCTATAATATGTGTGGAGATAGGTTAATGTGCAACCTCTAACACTAACAAAAAAATAATCTTTGGCAGCGCCTCTACGAAAGCGCTTTTTATAGAAAGCGCTTTTATAGGCTTTAAAAAAATTTCGCTTAAAAAAGCGCTGCTAAAGGCATTAGAAATATCTAACCTACGAAAGCGCTTTTGAAAAGCGCTCTTATAGGTGGCCTTAAGAAAGCGCTTTTAAAAAGCGCTCTTACAGGATGCCTTAAGAAAGTGCTTTTAAAAGCGCTGTTATTGGCTATGATGCGAAAGCGCTTTTGAAGGAAAAAGCAATCTTATATATGGGCTTATGAAAGCGCTCTTATAATTAAAATTTAAACCCTAAAATACGATTTCATTGTTCATTCTACCTGCATTTGCTGCTTTCGCGTTCTTGTTTCACTGTTTCCTGCTACCAGTCGCGTTCATCTTTTTCTCTCACGGTGATTTCATTGTTCTGCGTACCTGCATTTCAAGCCGTTCCTTCACGGTCGTTCTGTCCGTTCTCTCACGGTGGTTCTCTGCCTCTCACGGTCGTTCTGTCCGTTCCTTCGTGGTGATTCTCTGCCTCTCACGGTCGTTCTCTGCCTCTCAAGGTACTTTCATTTGTTGTTATTGTTTAAGTTGAAGTTTGATTATAGTAAAATGCCTATATCACTGTTTATGTCTGTTCTTTGTTTTTGTTGTTATTGTTATTGTAATGTGTTCCTGCCCGGATTTTGTAATGTCCATTCTCGACCCTGGACCACACCATTTGACATTTAACAACTTTATCATCATATTTGTGGAAATTTCTATTTGTATTGTTGATATGTTTGCAATTTTGGGTGTCATTGAGAACAATAATATTCAACATAATGCATTGTTAGTTGGCTCATATTTAATGGATTGCTTAAAGTCACTACTGTAAAAACATGAGATAATTGGAGGCTTTTATTTAGGATTGGTTTTCACTACTGGTTATGAGTGTCACAATATTATTGGAAGCAAAATCTTTGTTCTTGCAACTATACATGGAAGTGTTATGCATGCATGTAAACTGTTTGAGAAATTTCCATATAGAAAAGTTGTGATATGGTCAAGTGTATTTCAGAATTGTGCTTGCATTTTCTCAATTAATTTGAATTCCTTCTTTGTCGCTTATTCTTTGCATTTTAGTATAATTTCTCTCTATTTCTTAGTCTCAATAATATGTTCATAACAATCAATGTTAAATTCTATGCATTATTTTATATATGCAGTATGCTAAAGTCCCACCAACTATTTGTGATGAGTTAGATAAACTTTAAAGAAGATTTATATATGTTATGACACAAATGCAGATGCAATGCATGTGGTACCAACACGTGACCAAGTCACACACACTGATCCATCAACACCCGGATACAGTCATCATCGATTTGTCCACAATCACCCGGACACGAACCCAGCCTAACCACCCATCATCACCCGGGTACGGTTATCGGCAATACAAGTCAAATTCCACACAATGAGAATTAACTTCACCAGAATGCATATGCATGCACAACACCAACATGCAACATTCAATCAATCTATGAATACACCAAATTATCATAAACTGAATTCAAAACCAAAACATGATATTCTCAACGATCATGCACACAATCAATAGCATAAACATGCCTTCCATTCACAAATTCTACTACAATCGAATGCCACAGGCACACTACTGCATATACACCAAGTATGCATTAAATAATAACCACTTAAATCGGGAATTCGACACATTTTCAAAATAATTTAAAGTTACAGGAAATCCCTTCATTTCATAAAATAGAGTGTTTAATTTAAGAAACAACATCTAAAACGGCGCTCAAAACGGACTTACGGTTTGAAAGTTATGAATTTTTAAAGTTTAGTATTTTTCAAAAAGTAACAGTGGAACCCGGTTCCTCCCTGGGAGTAACCGGTTCCCACAAAGTTTAAAAACCACGCCCCTGGAAAATTGTATGGGGAACCCGGTTCCTCCAGGTAGGGAACCGATTCCTAGAAGAAAAATCATTTTTCTTTGAAAAATTTTAACGTGGAACCCGGTTCCTCCCTAGGAGTAACCGGTTCCTGAGTTCAAAAATGCCCAGTTTTTCAATTTTACACACTAGAACCCAGGTTCTCCCACTGGGGAACCGGTTCCCACGACTCACAGAGCCAAAAACAACAGTTTGACAGCAAAAGGTTTCCAAAATAGTTTTCCTACTCTTTTCAATCGTACCCATATAATCCAATGCAGGAGAATCACTCAACCAACATCATTAACATGAAATATAACATACTCTGATCATTCCTAATGACCCTATAACATACCAATCACTTAATTCTACACAATCCGACACCAACTGGGACAATTTTACGGAAACCTAGAATTTCTAAATTGAGATTCCTAACATACTACGATCAATACTATTAAATTCAAAACCGATAATACGTAATAATTAATCGAAATCACCCCTTACCTTGTAGGTTCTTCGAATTCTGACACTTTAGGTTTTCCTCCTTCCTTTTCCTCTTCTCAATTGCACGTATGATGAATATTTCCAAAATAACTCTCTTTCTCTTCTTTTCCTTTTAATACTCCTTTTATTATTCCAATAAAATAATTAAATTAGTAATTAGTAAGAGTAGAGTATTTTACTCCTCACACCCTCTAATCACTCTCCACACCACCAACACTTCTTTCCTTTAATTAATTAAATTAATTCCAATAATCCAAAAATACCAATAATTAAATTTCTAATTAAATTAATAATTAAAATTCTAATTATTTAATAATTGAATTATTTGGGGTGTCACAAAAAGCACTTTCATAGGTAGGCCTACGAGAGCGCTTTTTTCTGAACAAAAAGCGCTGCTAAAACCTTTAACAGCGCCACCTACGAAAGCGCTTTTAAGCGCTTTTAAAGCCCAAAAAAAGCGCTTTCGTAGGTCTTTTATGGCATAGTGATAGCAAGTATGAGTAAGTGAGGAAATAGCGCCACATTGGATAGGAATGTGGAGACTTAAGCATATAAGTGGGAGAATCCACTCACCTATCACCTTAAGGTTTTAGGTGGGCAATTTGTCTCTCACAAGGGTGCTTGTTCCTCAACTTTATATCAATGCTCCTACGATTTACTCCCTCTAACATGGTATCCAGATCTTTTGGTTCGAAAAAGAGACCGAATTAGTATCGAAACACTCAAGTAGAGGTGTTCCGTTGCAAGGTGTCAACGGCGATACAAAGTGAGAGAGCATTGTGGACTCACACTTGAGGAGGAGTGATGGAATAATATAGAAAATGTGAGTAAGTGAGGAAATATAAGTGGGAGAACCCACTCACATATTACATTAAGATTTTAGGTGGACAAGTGGTGTGTCGCTCACAAAAGTACTTATTCCTCAACTTTATATCAATGCTCCTACTATTAACTCCCTCTAATGGTTATCATATGAAACTCAACTAATATATTATCTATCTTATGAACTTTATTATTTTTAATCAAATACAATAATAAAATGCCTTTTATTTTATGTATTTAACGTGATGATACAAATTCAAAGTTCAAAGATAAAACTATTACCTCTTAGGGCTTACATCACAAACATTATATAAAGGAAAGATAGATAGTAAAATTAAAGATTCGTCTATTGTTGAGAAAATGTATCGTATATGACTGCTTGCATTATCAATTATGAGTGTTGTCCTTGGTTTTCACATCAACAACTTTGCCACTGTGACTATCAATGTAAGGACCACCACTGTAACTACCAATACTACCTGGGTATCCACCACCATAGCCACCATTAAAACCACCTGGATTACCATCATACTGAACACCAACACCCGGATAATAACCACGATAATAACCATCAAAATTAATTGGAAAACCATTAGGATAACCACCATTATTATACGGATACCCACCTATATATCTTCCGCCATTACCTTGATAACCTCCAAAATAACCACCATTATTACCATGGAAACCAACCCCGACGCCAAGGGAACCACCATCATAACCAACATCGTATCCTCCATAACCATATGTGGCACCAATCTTCTTTTCATCAACCACTGCAGACAGAATATTATTTTAAACTCATATTTTTTAGTTCAACTTACTTTTATAAATAATACCATATATAAACAACATTCTATCATTGTAAAATAAATTTTTGTTTTATATGTCAGGAAGAAAGATTTATTAATTTATCTATACTATCTATAATCTATGTCTAGACAAAACATCATTTTGATTTACCCTAACTTCTATTTTGATATACTTTTCAGTTTTTTTGTAAGCCTTAACCTGTATTTTTTTTGACGAAACTAACTTCTGGATGTTACTGATTGCTTACATATTTCTTTCATTTTTTTTTATCGTTTATGATTTATAAAAATATCAAATAAAATTTAATTTAAACAAAATTAATAAAATTATTTATATTTTCTATCTTTTATGATTTTGTAAAAATATCAAATAAAATTTAAATTAAACAAAATTAATAAAATTACTTATATTTTCACCCATATGAATACTTAAAAGTGCGTGAATACAAGAGTGCCTATTTAGACGTGGCGTAGTTAAATAGAAAGTTCATCGTGAATGCTCATGATAAAATATGTTTTAATCCAAAGTTTAGAAGTAATGTAAATCTCACCCTTTTTCGTTTTAGAGGAAGTGTCAGTTAAATCCCTGGCAGATACATCCGAGGATAAAAGAAAAACCATAGCTAAAAGACCTAGGATGAGAGTTATAGCATGGTTCAATTCCATTGTTCAATATAAATTGAAAACTGCACAAATTTAGTTAACAAAGAAATAAGGATGAAAGAATTTGTAAGAATGTGTGCTCTATTTATAATTGAGGGTAAGAGGGATCAATACGGAACCTCACTTTGGTTGTTTCCATGGTAGTGATGAAATATTGAAGTAAACAGTTATTTTCCGTCCTATGGCTACTGGCTACCTCATGTAGAAATTGTGAGATGCATTAAAACTAATCTCCACGTTATTCATATTATTTCAACAAAAAAAATGTAGCAATGGAGGTGGTCCACTCTAACCTTTTGAAAGGTTACTTCTGTTGAACTCAAACTTTACGAAAATAATATCAATAGAAGACAACAATAGGTTTCATTTAAGAAATATTATAAATTAGAGAGACAAAAAATTAAGCTCAATAATATTACAATTTTTTTTTATGATAAAGTAGATAACATAAGAGATTTTTAAACTCATAAAGAAACCATCACTTTTTCATTTAAGAAATAAAAATAATACTCAAGTATTATAAATTAACAAACACAATGAAAAAACCAAAATACACACACAATGTAATCAAATTTAAAAGTTTCCAATATTAAAATTATTATTGTAGCACTTATACACATATAATTAAAATAAAAATGAAAATGAAAACATATTTAGTTGTCTGCTAATAATACTCTTTTTAATTAAGAGTCTTCTAAATCTTTAGCATCATTCCTCCTTTTATCAATCTAAATCTCCTACATTCACTACTAGAAAAACAAGTATTTCTTGCGGATTTGAATAAAAAAATTCGCATGAAAGACGTTTTCTGTGGATTTTTCTGCGGTTTCTGGTCTCCAACTAATACCTTCGTGGGTAATAATTTTCATAGGAAACTTCACAGAAAATTCCGGAAAAACTTCTGCAGGAAAAACCCGCAGCTAAATCGCAGGAAATTTACATCTCAATTTTTTTAAAATCATTTTAAATTATATATTAAAATAATCATAATATAAAAATAAAAATTTAATTTAAAATGATTTGATTTTAAAAAAGACAAATTCATAAAACAACAATTTATAAACTACAAAAAATAAAAATTTAATTTTAAATAAAACAAATTCATATAACAACAATTTATGTATTTTATCCAAAGTCTTTAAAATGGAAGAAGCATTTTTCATGCTCTCTCTAACAAGGTCTATTCAAAAGGGTCTCAAACCACCCACTGCCCGAAACATTTTAACACTTGTTAAAAAACATGACAGCAATCAATATCTGCCTAATGAAATCTAACTGATAATGATTACTTGTACTGCAGCTCTATTTTGTGGACATTAGGAGCTAATTCGCGACAAACCTCATACCAATCCGCATAAAAATCCACAACAGTAGGCTTCCCATTCGAAAGAGCCTTTTCGTATGACAATGCAGAAGTAGAGAGATCTTTCAAAAAAAACACCAAAATAATTTCATTGTCTTCACGGCTAATTCTGACCTTCTTGTCAGAGTCATCAAAGAAGGGATATAACAAAAAGAAGATCTTAAGGTAGTATACAAAATCTATTATATAGTGGATGGATTAAAAAGAGAACATGATTTCTTGAAAGATGTCATCTTACAAAATCTCCAAGATGAAGTTCTTGCCAAATTCTAGGGGATAGCCAAATGGGCCACAAATTATGGCTGCATCATCCATCGTAACCCCAAATATTATGAATGTGTTTTAAAATGCTCAATCAGCAATGTTAGACATGCCTAAATAATTATACTAGCAGTAATGTGTAGTTGGAGGTTCATCTTCGCCATGTAAAGCACAACAAATTGTAGTTTTATGATGCGCTCCGTAAACTTTAATATCTTCACTAATTGACATATATAGACTAAAGCCTATCAGTTTGAGGAAGCTGCAAAGACAATATATTGGAATAAAATTTGAATGAAGTAGTAATTGATAACCAATAAGGCGATAACAACAATTATAGTCCTCTCAAATTCACAATTGATAACACAAGATCTACTCTGCAAGAGAAGAGAAATAAAATTCGAAAATGATGAAATAAGCAAAGGATTAATTTCAACTACAACTCATTATGAAATTATAAAATTAGTAGTTATAAAAACAGTAAAGCGAGGCGCTTAAAGTCGCTACTCGCCATTACTTCAACTTTACCATATATGATAAACACTTTTCATCTCTTAAATGAAAATTTGGTCTAATAGACTACAACTAAACTAAAACAGAACTAAACTAACCACCGCGCGATACGTGGTTGCAAGTTAATTTATTTTGTTTTTTTGTGAAATTTATATACGTTAAGAATATATTTAAAAAATATATATAATTGTTAAATTTATATTATAATAATTTATTGTGAATTATAATTGAGACAATGATATGAAATAATTGTATATAAAAATATACGTTTTATTTATAAATAATGCATACTTGCAATTTGTGGATAATGTTAGTAATTAATTTAGAAATTCAAATAACTATAAAATTATTGATGTTTTATTTTGATTAACGGGTATTTTTAGTAATTATCTGTGATTTAGATATTTAATTCAAATTATTAAAGGTGTGTATTTATTTTCAATTATAAAAAAAATTAACAATTTATTTGCAATTATTAATAAATAAAATTTTATTAGCGTTATAAAATTTATAACTATTTTGTCTATTTTTATATATCTAATGAATATATAATTGAAAGTTCTACTTGATATAATAACTTAATTATTTTTTAATAATTATTTTAGTATTATTAATTAGATTGTAAAAATTTATCAAATTAAGCCGTTGATATCAATTGGAATATGATTTTTTTTAGATTAATAACTAATTATTAGATTAATATACTTTCAACTATAATTAACATGAGATTAAAACTATTTATTTTAAATTTTGTATTTTTTTTATAATTTTAAAGAAAATATAATTTAAAATTTTAGTGTTTAGATTCACATTTTTATTTTAATTGAGAAATGTTATACATAACGAAGAAATTTATCGCGAATATCATTAGTGGCAAATTTATATATTAAATTGCTACAATGTCCACATAGGTTTTGTTGAGAACAAAGGATTAAGTATACTAACCATCTTTTAATGTACCAAGATACATTATTAGATATTTATTTGTATTACACTTCAAACACTATAAAAAGAACAAAATTGTCGAATATAATCATCTATACAATATGGAAAAATTGATTTAGATTGAACAAATACACTTGATGATTTAAGAACAATATAAAAAAAATCAAGATGACAACTCAACTTTAAATAGTAGGTGTTTATGTTGTTGTGGTTGTGTATAACATTGTGTTATTGTAGTTCAATTATAAAAGATAGTGCTAAAAAATAAATTGGTGAATATACAAAACCTAAGTGGATAGTATAACTCTTTAATATATATGTGTATTACACTTAAAACACCATAAATAGAGCAATATTATTGATTATAATGACTTATGTACTAAGAAAGATTATCAATTAGTTACGATGATTATTAGATATTTATGAGAAAGTTGATATAGATTGAACTAATACAGTTGATAATTTAAGAATAGTATAAAAAAATTCAAGATGATAACTCAAATTTAAGCAAGAGGTGTCGATGTTGTTGTGGTTGTGTAACATGTGTTATTGTAGTCCAATTATAAAAGATGTTGAAATATTAAATTAGATTTAGTAAAAATATTAGATTAGATTTAATATTTTAAAATAATCCAAGATGTGTAGACCCAAACCCAATTAGGGTTGTATATAAGTAGTCCTAGGTTGTATCATTATTTGTACAATTCAATAATACAAATCCTTATTTCCTTAATTATTCTCTCTTTCTCTCCTCACTAAAAGTGCCTCACTTACTAACAAATTGGTATCCAAAGCTTCTGGTTATTTTTCTTGATCGAGTTTTCAAGAATATCATATCAGAGATCGTGTTTTCTGAACAAGTGAATCAACCGCTGTGAAGATGGCTAATGATAAGGACATTCTAAATTCTCTTTCAATGCTTGATGGTAAGAATTAGATATGATGGAAAAAACAGATGCAATACTTGTTTGGCTTCCATGAAACCCTAGAGGTGGTTACCGACGGCGTTCCTATGTTGGCTGCAAATGCAACCGAAGCACGGAAAAAAGCCACAACGAAGTCAAGAAGAAAGATTGCAAGGCTGCTTATGGAATTCAGACAGTTGTTGATGTTGCTAATTTCGACAGAATCTCTCATGCTGAAACGACGAAGAAGGCATGGGGTATTCTGGTGAAATATTATGAAGAAGGTGAGAAAGTCAAGGTTGTCAAGTTACAAACCTTGCGTCGACAGTATGAATTGTTGCCGATGGGAGAAGACGAAAAAGTTGTAGAATATATGTCAAAGGTTCAGAAACTCATCCATCTCATGCAGGATTATGGTAAAACCATAACTGATAAGATGATAATTGAGAAGGTAATGAGAACGTTGACGTTTCAATTTGATCATGTTATCGTAGTTATTCAAGAATCCAACACACTTGGAACCCCTAAAGTGGAAGATTTGGTTGGTTCGTTGGAGGCGCATGAGATGAGGATTGTCGAAAGAAAATGAGTTCAAGACTCGATACAGGCTCTGCAAGCTCAGTCATGGAAAAAGGATGGTGGTTCCAACAAATTCAAAGGCAAGCTCGACAAGACTCAGGGAATGAAGCTTTGGTCGAATCCCCACAAGAATAAGGTCAAAGACAAATATTCTGAATCCCTGAAAAGGGGAGGAGGAAACTATCGAAAGGACAAAGATGATAAAAAAGGTGTACAATGTTATAACTATGAAAAATGGGACCACGTAGCCAAAACTTGTTGGTACAGAAAAGATAATGGATCGACAAAAGGCAAGGATGAAGTAGAAAACCTTGCACGCCAAGATTTAGATGATTCTGAAGGCGGTATGGTGGTTATGGTTGCAGTTGCTGATAACTATGTCGAATCCAAGATCTAGTTCCTCAACTCAAGTTACTAGAATCACATGATTGGTCGAAAGGAGTGGTTGGAAAACTATGACGAGTCGAAGAAGAGCAAGGTAAAACTTGCTGAAAAATAATTCGTTGCAAGCAGAAGGTAATGGCACCATAGTTTTTAAAATGAGTAATGGATGGAAAGTTATGGTTAAAGATGTGCTTTATGTACCTAGAATGAAGTGCAAGTTGCTAAGTGTTGGACAACTGGTCAAAAAAGGTTTCTTAGTTGTTATGAAAGATGGAGCTTGTAAATTGTTTGACACCAAGAACAATTTGGTCTTGAATTCTTCGTTGTCAAAGAACAAGACATTTAAGACTATGATCAGCTCGACAGAAGTTCAGTGTTTGAAAACTATTGTTTATCAAAAGGGTAGTTGATTGGGCATTAGAGGTTTGGACATTTCAATTTTAGATCACTCAATCAATTGATTACTCAAGATATGGTTACTGGAATTCCAAGTCTTGAGATGCCTGAAAAACTTTTGTGAAGGTTGTTTAGTCGTAAAGCAATCCAAAAATTCTTTCGTTTCGACTATGCCAATGGGATCAGCCTGCATTCTCGAACTAGTATATTCAGAGGTATGTGGTCCATTCGAAGAACATACCATTGGTGGAAACAGATATTTTGTTTCATTTGTCGATGAGTTCAGTCAAAAGTTGTAGACTATGTGATCAAACGAAAGGATGAAGTATTCGAAATCTTTAAAAGATTCAAGATACTTGTCGAAAACTAGAGTGAGAAAATGATCAAAGTTTTGCGAACAAATGGGGTGACGAATACACTTCAAAGATGTTTGAGAAATTCTGTGTAGAACATGGTGTTGATCATGAGTAACTTCTCCTTATACGCATCAACATAATAGAATTGCTTAAAGAAGAAATAGAACCATGTTAGATATGGAAAGATGCATGCTAAAGAAGAAGAATTTGCCAAAGTCTTTATGGGGAGAAGCTGTTTCGACTGTAGTTTATATTTTGAACAGGTGCCCTACCAAGATATTGAAGAACAAGGTTCCTAAAGAAGTATGGAGTGACAAACGACCATCAATAATTCATTTGAAGGTGTTTGGATCTATGTGTTATAAGCATATTCCTGATGCAAGGAGAAGGAAGCTTGATGATAAGAGTGAACCTATGATTCTGGTAGGATATCATAAAACAGGTGCATACAGGCTATTCAATCCAGTTAATGAGAATATTGTGTTTAGTAGAGACATTGTAATTGATGAAAATTCTTTCTGGGATTGGAATTCTAGTAATTCAATTAACAAGCCACTGATGAGCTCTAATTTCGACGAAGAAATTGATGAGGTCGAAGTCGAAGGAATTACTGAGAATCTAGTCGAAGTCGAAGATGAAACAAATGTTGGTATTCTATACAATGTCGAAGTCGAATAGGGTGTGGATAGCACAAGCCATAGACCTCAACAAACTAGAGTTCCTCCAACAAGACTTCAAGATTACGAAGTGACTGGTGATGATGAGGTAACAACAGATGGAGAATTAGGTCATTTTTATTTACTTGCAAGTGTTGAACCAATCAACTATAGTGAAGCTTTGAAGAGTAACAAGTGGAAGTTAGCTATGGTCGAAGAGTTAGAGGAAATCGAAAGAAACAACACATGGGAGTTAGTCGAATTACCAACACATACAAAAGCTATCGAAGTGAAGTGGATGTTCAAGTTGAAACACAATGTTGATGGTTCGATAGCAAGATAAAAAGAAATATTAGTAGCTCGAGGGTTTCTTCAAAGAGAAGGTGTTATACCCCAAAATTTTCCCTCCCAGTTCACAAGACAACTCACATATCCATACTCAAGGATTTCACAAGGGTTGACCAGACAAACCCTCTTCTAAGCAATCAAACCCAAACTAGGGTTTGGCCATTCTCAAGTCAAGGTGGGCCTCCAATGCTTCAAGTGGTCATCATACCTCATCATATGCTTCAAAGAATTCTCATGTCAAGTTTCAAGCCTTACAAGTCAAGTTTGCTCAGTCAATTGGTCAGTTAGCTGAAAATCAACTGTATTGAACAAAAGTCAACTGTGGTCAACATACAGTCAAACTTCATAATTTTTGGTCAACATCAATATTTTGAAGTAATATTCATCATTTGATCAAGGGTTGATCATGATTCCTCAAGAAAAGTCAAGATCTGATCAAAAGTCAAAGTTTCTAAATTAGGGTTTTTCAGACAAAAGTCAACAGAACTTTGACCAAGCATAACTTTCACATACTTTATCAAAAAAAATTCCACCACAGCTCATTGTGAAGAGAATTTAATTCTCTACAACTTTATTTCTCACAAGCTTGGGCAGAAAATGCTTCATTTGGAAGTTATGGATCAAAACATTACAGGTCCTTTTAAAAGTCAACAAAAAGTCATCTTTTTGAAAAGAAGTGTTCATGAGCATGGAAACTCCAATGAAGATGAAACCAAAAAGGCTGTTTAGAAGACACCTTGAGCTTTCTAAAAAGTACAAGAACACCAAAAAAATGTTAAACATTGAGAAAGATACACATTGTGCAAGTTGAGCATTTTTGAGGAGGTGCACAAAGAGAAATACTTGACAAATGCAAATATTTTTCAAATGGGCTTATAATTTTATGATCTAAACTAGATCTTAACATTATCCATGGTTTCTATGCTCCTTTCCACGCCTCTTTTCCAATTTATTTAAATTATTTTGAATTTAAAGCATTAAATTCAATTTTAAATTAAATAAAATACAAAGGCAAGGTCTAAGACAAGTTGGGCTTGGTTTCTACTTATCTTGAGGTCCAAGATAGCCCATGCAAGCTCTATAATTCGTGCAAGAAGCTATAAAGAAGAAAAAAATACAATTTTGGAAATATTTGGTGAATATTGACAAGAGAATATTTTTGCATTCAAGAGAGGAGATTTTCTCATTATTTCTGATCAAATCTCATGCTCTATATATACATGATACATTCACAAGCACAAGAGACGAAACCCTAGCCTCAAACAGGAACCCTAAACTCTCAAAAAAATCATACAAACTTGCAAAATTCGAATCCTATTTTCCAGCCATTTTCAATCCAATCCAAGCACTCCATCGTGCTCCTGAGGTGTGATAGAGTAAGTACAGATCAATAGCCATGGTCAAATGCCCCTGAATCGTGCCATACATGAACATACACTTGCATATCTTTTTTTAAATTCGTGTTTCAATATTTATTGTGTTTTGTCTGAAACTAACCGTTGCAATGTGTTCCTGAGACATCATAGAACAGGTCTGGACGATCACATGAAGCTCCTAACGACCGGAGCATGATTTGTCATTGTTAGGGCTTTGGATCGGAGAAGCTTCAAACTAGACAATACAGGCCGTTTTAGGGCAAACCAACACCACCATTGAATTCGTAGCACCATAAATATATGATCTGGACTTTTGTTTCTTTTCAAATGATGCGTTTATACAGGTTTTAGACAAAGCACCCAACCGGAGAAGACAACGGTGAGTCCGATCCGGAGCTTCTGGCTTGAACCAGCGAGGGAAAGAACCAGAATACATGTTAATCCATGTAAATTAATTCATGGATGTATCACCGCCCCAGCGGTTAACCTTGCACGCATTAAGTCACTCGCTTCCAAAGGCATGGGTTCGAACTCTGCCTTTTGCCATAATTTCTAAAGTTTTTTTAGTGAGTTTTAGGTTCTAGAAGCACGCTCTCCAGAAGTTACACCCCAGAAGCTCCAACTTCTGGGTCCTTTCCAGCAACAGAAGTGCCTACTTCTGGTCCCTTCAGAGGTAGATACGTCCAAAAGCTCCAGTTTCTGGACTCCATCACAAGACGCCACGCCCAGAAGTGCCTACTTCTGGATCCGTCTCTCGCAGAAAGCCCCAGAAATTCCAATTTTTGGACACCTCCAGCGTAGAAACCCCAGAAGTTCCAACTTATGGGTGCCTCCAGCAAGGGATTGCCCAGAAGCTCCAGATTCTGGGAGCGTTTCTTCCAGAAGCGCTTCTGCATCTTTTTTCCATTTATCTTTTCCATTTATTTTTATTAATTTCATAATTAATTCAAATTAGTAAATTAGGTTAAACAATTAGGATTAATTAGACAACTTCCATTAATTTTTTCTCTCATTTTAACTAATTAATTTAGGGTTAGAATTAACTAATATTTTCTCTAAAATTAATTAAAATCAATTAGACTCAGGATTATTCTCCACAGTTTTCAAATAAAAAAAATAAAAAAATATTAGGATTAGTTTTCTATTCCGTTATTTATTTCTCGCATTTTTCCAATATTATGTAACTGCTCATGGGATGTAGTAGTTTAATTAGGTTTACTTTCCGCACTTCTCAATTATATGTAACTTCTCCAAAGCCATGAAATAGCGTAGGATTTACTTTCCGCCTTTACATTTTCGTAATTTTACTTTCCGCACCTATAAACTGCTAGTAATTAGGCGTGTATTGCAAGATAAAAATAACATAGATCACTTCTAAATACAAGATAAATTATCTGAATTTAACACACTCTCTTCACACAGGCACCCCCTAGGGTATTCTCTCTCGTTGCCTTTCGAATAAATGGTCAAGTCCCTCGAACGTAGAGGTATCCTAGCACAAGTTACCTACGAAACATATCATCATAGTCCCTCGATGTTGCCTACGAATACATGATCACGTCCCTCGATTGTTGCCTACGAAAAATGATGATCGCCCCTACGAATGTGCTAGGATACTCCCACGAGTTGCCTTCTATGACCATAATGAATGTCCCTTTGAATGTCCCTTTACATCCAACGAATAGGGTTACCTACCAACTAATGGTATGGATAGAACTATTCTAAAGGAAAGTAAAATAACACGGAAATGACTGTTCTGAGTAGGTAATAGACTCCTAATTGCTTGCTCTATCAAAACGCTTTTTACACCTCACACTTTTACAAAGTTAAATCACTTTTCCAAAACGAAACATTTCCGAACACTTCGTATACATTCCAGCGTGAATCATTACAAAGTCAAAGCGAAATGCCTTTTCAAAAACGTTTTTAAACATACACACAGAAAGCAAATTTTAAAGTGAGTTAAAGCAATTAAGAGCCCGTAGATAACTACGGATGGAAAGGGTGCTAATACCTTCCTTTTTCATAATCATCTCCCTTACTCAGAATTCGAACACTTCGTATACATTCCAGCGTGAATCATTACAAAGTCAAAGCGAAATGCCTTTTCAAAAACGTTTTTAAACATACACACAGAAAGCAAATTTTAAAGTGAGTTAAAGCAATTAAGAGCCCGTAGATAACTACGGATGGAAAGGGTGCTAATACCTTCCTTTTTCATAATCATCTCCCTTACTCAGAATCTAACGAAGGTCTTTTCCTGTTCTTTTCACCTTCCCTTAATTGGATAAAAGAAAAGTCGGTGGCGACTCTTGCAATCTGCAACATTTGTGATCAAACGCAAAACAATCCAAAGTCAGTTCTCCCACCGTGTTACAGAAGGACTTGACTACTCTGAAGTATTTGCTCCAGTAGCAAGATTGGAGAATGTTCGACTAGTAGTAGCACTGGCATGCAACCAAGGCTGGTCGACATTTTATTTACATGTGAAATCAGCATTTCTGAATGGTCCTATAGAAGAAGAAGTTTATGTCACACAACCTCATGGGTTTGTGATTCAGAAGAAAGTGAGTAAATTATATAGGTTGCACAAAGCGCTCTATGGTCTCAAGAAGATTGACTCATACATAGTCGAATTGGGATTTGTCAAATGCAAATTAGAGTATGGTGTTTATGTTCAGGTTGTAGCACAAGATATAATAATCATCTGATTATATGTTGATGACTTGCTAGTAACTGGAAATAGCTTGCAGAACTTGTCTAAGTTCAAAGAGCTGATGACGAAGAATTTGAAATTTCAGATCTGGGAAAATTGTCTTATTTCCTATGCCTGGAATTTCAAATAACAAAGCAAGTTATGGGGCTACATCAAAGGAAGTACGTCAAAGAGATACTCAAGATATTCAGAATGGATGATTTGAATCCCGCATCCTCACCTGTCGAACCAAATGTGAAGTTGGAGAAGAATGGAGAGGAAGAAAAAGTTGATGTAACTTTGTTCAAGCAAATTGTGGGATCTCCGAGGTATTTATGCAACAATCGACTTGATATAAGTTTCGCTGTCACATTAGTAAGCAGATATATGAGTGAACCAAGAGTGTCACATATGAAGGCTGCAAGAAGAATCCTAAGATATCTCAAGGGTTCGATAAACTATGGAATACTTTTTCGACGAAATTATGAAGATAAAGAAGCAATAGTTAATTTTTTTCAGATGCTGATTGGTGTGGAGATAAGGAAGATCGAAGAAGCACAACTGGATATTTCTTTCAAGTATTTGGTGCCCCAATCTCATGGTGTTCGAAGAAGCAACCTGTGGTGGCATTGTCATCTTGCGAAGTTGAATATATAGTAGGATCTTATGTTGCGTATTAAGCAATTTGGATCAGATCAGTACTTGAAGAAATGGTTGTCGAAGTGAAGAAACCTATAATGTTGCAAATTGACAGCAAGTCAGCCATATATGTTGCAAAAAATCCAGTTCTGCATGGAAGGAGTAAGCATATCGAAGCTAGATTTCACTTCCTAAGAGAAAAGGTAAATCAAGGTAAATTTGAAGTTATGCATTGCTTAAGTGAAGCACAATTGGCCGACATCTTTACCAAAGGATTGAGGATTGACAGATTCTTGAATTTGAGAAAGAAATTAGGAATAGTTCAGATTGATTATTTTTGAGGATGTTCAACAACTTGGATTATAGGGGTGTGTTGAAATATTAAATTAGATCTGGTAAAAATATTAGATTAAATTATAGTTTATTATATTTAATATTTAAATATAATCCAAGTTGTGTAGACTCAAGCCCAATTAGGGTTGTATATAAATAGTCATAGGTTGTATCATTATTTGTACAATTCAATAATACAAATCCTTATCTCTATTTCTCTCCTCACTAAAAGTGTCTCACGCACTAACAAAAGATAATGTCAAAGAATTAATTGGTGAAGTAGGCTTAGAGCAATGTATTTTTTGCTATTAAAAATGATTCATTTAAAATTTAAAATTTAGGAAAATATAGTTAGTTCGAATAGTAATTGTCTTGTTAGAATATTTTTGTTAAAAATGAGATGTTTTCGTCTTTGCCAGAGTTTGAATTTGTGACATATAAGCAAGTTTGTTGTATGCAAAAAAATTATTTGTTAAGATTTAATTAAAATTTAACTATAGTTTTCTAATAATTTATTGTTTTATAATAATAATAATAAAATAATAATAATTTTATTGAGAGTAAATTATCATAGTATCTTGTTAAATAATAAATAAGTATTAGATTATAGTATTTTTGAATTTGTGTGTTCAAATTCATCACCTTTTATAGAGAATAATAATATGTTTTAATCTTTGAAAATAATTAAAAATGAATTTTGAGAGATTCCACGTAAGAAAATAGATAATGTGACAAAAAAATGAATTGATGTGTTATAAGATAGGAGATGAAGTGTCGTAATATAATTTGATGCACTAATTTATCATAATATAGATGCAGTATGTAACATTTATGAATGCACTAATTTATCATAATATAGATGCAGTATGTATCATTTATGAATCAACCTTATAAATCAAACTTATCTGTAACATTTTCTAAGTAACAACTGCACTATAAATGCAGTCTTAAACTTTTATACACTGGTATCATCAAATCATTGTAGAAGTTAGAAAACCATAATTATTATCACTTGAAAAGACTAAATAATGATGTGACGGTTGTTCAAAAGGAAGTCCGTTTATATATCAACTTCATGGATGTGAACAAGAAGACATATACCAAAACAATTACCAAATTAGTACATGTAATATGGTAGGAACCATCCACTGAGAAGACACAGTCTCAACTTGTATGACCTGGAATGTAAATCCAGCCTCGTTTCAGGTTTTGGAAATTTTAGAAAAAGTGGCAGGGGTGAAAAAACATTACATTATCACATAATTTTACAAATTATCCATCAAAGTCTTCTCTAATAACTACTACAAACAATCCTTGTACGCGAAATATATTTTATTTTAGTTACAGAAACGATATAAATAAGATCGTCATAAAAATATAGACTTAACACCTCAGTGTTTAAAACATCGAAAAATATTTTAATTCTTCAATGTTGCATGGGTTTGAACCCCGCCAATTATGTTTTTATTATTTATAATAATAGTGACTCATGTATCTCGAATTATCAATCAAACCGAAAGGTAAATTATTAATATTTTTTATTTTAAACTGGTTATATTATTTACATGAAAAATTAATAAAATAATTTGGTTACAAAATACAATGTTTACCCTGAATATCAAATTGGTTTCATTGTTTACATAGAATATCATAATAAAAATTAGGTTGTCCACTAAGATAATATTTTGGATCTTTAAATCTTTAAGAACAAATGCTGGGAAATAATATATTATTTAGGACTTTTCCTTACATTTGTTTTTGATATCAACAAAAAATGAATTAGATTAATAATTAACTCTCTTTTCGAATAAAAATATTGAAGTACACAAACCTTAAATCCAAATAATTTTCTACTCTTGCAATCCATCTTAGGGAATTCTTCATAATAAAAAATCTTGCATATCTTAAAGTGGAGGATAGTTTCAAGCGTTTCATGATATTTCGTTATCAATTTTTTATATTTATAATTCTTTTATAATTGAAGTTAACCTAGATTTCACGTGGATCACTAATGGTAGTGTCTTGAGCACTGATAGTCATGAAATGGACGACAAGAATTTGCTTAAGGACGATGACAAATATCTTTAACTTTAACACTAAAATATCCTCTCGATTTTTAAGAAAATCAAGGTGAAATATATATATATATATATATATATATATATATATATATATATATATATATATATATATATATATTAAGTTATGTTGTTTACGGACAATATTTAAACACAATATTACAACAAATTCTCACTTTTGATTTTGACTTAGTGAAATTAATAAAAACATAATCTTTATTCAGTCCAGTTCTGCAAATTAATAGTAAATCACACACAAAATCACACACAATCATCGATCCTTATTATTTTTAAAATATTAACACTAAATTATGAATTTGATTAATTACACAATTTTGTATCCGTACTCTCTGAGTTATTAAAAACATCAAAAAAAATTATCATTTTAATAATTTATAATAATTTTCTCTTCACCATATTGATTAATATTGAAATACGATGTAGGTGTAGGATATTGATGTAAGAATAATACTTTTCTTATCACGTTATGAGACGTAACAGCATTAATACCTTCCAAAACTTCATAAGCCAAAAAAAATCCTTGGATATTAAATAATTCATATATCAAATTCCTTATAAAAATAGATTTCTTACAAGATCAAATCATATAAGTGCACTTAATAAGAATATATCACTTCACCTTAAAATCTAATCACTGTCTCATAAATAAATCCAGAACAAAATAAGTGCAAACATAAGTATATATATTTCAGAACAAACCTTGTAAGTCAAGTGTATATTAGGTTAAGTGATTCGTTTGAAAGTAAAGTTTTGATATAAAATTGGATATCACTAAATTAATTATTACTATAAAATTAATTATTTAAATAATTAATACCTTTATGTTAATTAAAATATTTCAATACATATGTAAAGAGTTTTCTAAAAAAAAATAATACAATTTAATCTCGAAAATAAAGGAAATTTAGTATGGTAGACAAAACTGAAACAGAGAGAGAAAAAATAGGTAAAAACAAAGAGAGTGAGGTAGTGTTGGGTCTGAATATGTAAATAGTGGCGGTTGTAACCGCCATAAAATGAGTACCATTACAGCAGCTAATAAACCGACATAATTAATAGAGAACTGTGGTGGTTTTTGTAACTGATCTATTAAACAGCCACAATTCACCCTTTTTTGCAGTGATATTATGGAAATCAAATGCTTCATCCCTGATACAAATGTTTGACTGGAAATTGATGCTCAATAAACTCCCAACTAGATTTAAATTATATAAAAGAGGAGTAGAAAGTGAGAAAACACTTCCTACAGTTCCCTGTTTTGATGAATAAAAGAACCCCATAAAACCTCAGGAGTCTATTATGGTCGGCGATGTGTTGGTGTGTATAACTTTTGAGAAATGAGGTGATGTTTAAGGGGACTTTAGCAGGGTTGGAGGATGTTTTTGAAAATATTAAACTTGTGGCACGGTTATGGTTTGTAACTAGAGTTAAAACTAAAATTTGAGTTTAATTATTCCTTACGGTATTCTAATCCTTTCTTATACTAAATAATATATTTGCTTATAATAAACACACAAACGTACAAAATATTTCTATCAGTTAATTTTCTAACTCATCCAAAGTTTAATTTTGATGAGTTTATATTAGATAATATTTTTGAATTTGAGAATATTTTATAAAAGATATTTTATATGAAATAAATTAAAGATAATTTATTTTTGAAAACATTCTGGTGCCTCTTGTCAAAAAAATAAAAATAAAAAACATTCTTGTGCATATTTTAAAATCTATTTTTTTAAACTTTATTGCATGTCTATTTTATACTCGTTTCAACCTCTTACATCATGTTTTTTAACTACGCGTTTTAATAATGTCGAATGCTTGAATATTTAGGATGGATTATTTAAGAAACTATTAATATTACTTATTATTAATATTTATTTTTCATTGTTCTTAAAAACAAAAATTAAATTTTTAAAATAACTTTGAATCATGAATATCCTACACAAATATTGAATATTCATGAATATCGGAGTTTGAATCTTAGTGATGACCTTAAATATGTTTAACTAGGATTTGTGGTTATGGTGTAATATTTTAATAGGTGGATTCTATTACACAACATCATTTGAAAGTAGATGACATACCAATTAAAGTTTATGATTTTTTATAGATAATTATTAGATAACATTGTCTATGTAAATATAAACTTAAAAGAAGACAAAATACAAATTAAAGCTAATGAATATTTATATGGTACAAAGGATAACACATTCACCATTTTTATTCAAAATTAAACTCATCATCATCACATATACATATAGTAATGATGTACTTATACATACTGAAATAACAATACTATATAGTGAAAAGATAGATAACAACAACAACAAAAATATTGATGTCTAGGAAAACCTTACAAAATCTACGCACATTATTTATTCATAAAACTTATTATTAAGCAAATCTATCATAAACCATGAGATGATTATTTGTTACGAGTGTTGTCTTTCGTCTGAACAGCAACAACTTTACCATGGTGACCATCATTACCCAAGAAACCACCCCCATAATAACCACCCATATAAACACCACCATGACCCAAGATACCACCACCATGTCCACTAAAATAAACACCATGATGACCATGGTGACCACCACCATGTCCAGGATAAAAACCACCATTGTAGCTCCCTCCATTACTAGGGAAACCACCATCATAACCCCCGCTATTACTAGAGAAATCATCCCCATTATCTGCATAATCACCACCATGATCACCATTATAAGCATCACCATTACCTTGGTAGCCACCACCGCCAATTTCCGGATAATCATTGTTGTAACCACCACTACCACTATCACTGTAGTCTCCATAACCATATTTGACATCATTTACCCCTGAAAATTTCAATATTGTGTAATTTTATATTAATCTTACCATATTTAACAAAAAGATAAAATCTCATAATAAATCATATATGACATGAGTTTATAGTAAAATAAAATTAATAAATAACTCACCTTTTTTGGTATTAGAAGAAGCCTCAATCAAGTCTCTTGCTGACACCTTTGATGATATAAGAACAACCATAGCCAAGAGGCATAGGATGACTAATATTGAATTTTTCGAATCCATTGTTCAATATTAATAGTAAACTACTGAAATTGATACAATTGGAAAATGTTGAAAAAAACGATGAGAAAACAAGTAAGAAAGTGTGAACTATATATAATGGAGGGAAGGGGGTTCAATAAATAACCTTTACTTGGTAGTTGAAAAGGTAGCTGGTATGAATAAATTGTATTAGAGTATTAAAAATCAAAGGCTAGGAAACATAGACGCAGCGGATACTGAGATACAACTCAAATATTCCCCACACCAAACTATTCATATTATCTCTCAAATAAGTATATCACGAGAGAGTAATCGAAGTGGTCACTCTAAATTTTTAAAGAGTGCGGCTGTGGAGCTAAAAACTTTTCTAAATTTCGGTTAATAGGTATCAAGATTAACTTTTTTTTGAAATTTTTTTCTTTTTCTCTATAAAGTCACGTAGTTGAAGAAAGAAGTTGCCAAGAGAAAACAATAACTTTAGAAGGAACTCTGTTATTCCAAATAGCTGGAAGAACTGAGAATGAGAATTAGTTTGTTCCTAGAATAAGGGTTTGTTCTTAGAATAAGAGAAACTAATAGAATTTATGAAATATAATTATTTAGTGTAATTAATGGTATAAGTCTGTAATCTCTATATATACAAGTGATAACAATGATAAAGGCATAAAGTCAAGAATTATTGACATGGGATCCAAGCATATTTGACATGGTATCAATAGGTTTTCGATCAAACCTGTGAATTTTAGGTTAATTTTGGCTTTATCTAGTGATACCCCACTGGATCGCTCTTGAAATCATCTCGGCAAATCCTGGTTTTCGGTAATTTCTTCTGGTTCAAAATCGTGTTCGGTTTGGTTTCATTCTCATATCGGTGTCAACAAGTATTTTGATTTGGTGTCGGCAAGTATTTCCTTCAGTGTTGTGGTTTCGTGATTTGGACTTGGTAGGAGATTTCGGTGTCTCAGTGATTTCGACGCGGTAGAAGAATTTCTTCTTGTTTTTTTTTTTTTGTAGAAGAATACTTCTCAGTAGCAGATTTACATTCTGTTTCTCAATTGTTTCACGTTTTTTATTTTTTTCCTGGCCTTAACTTTTCACTTGGTCACCAAGTTGTTCACGTGCACCTTTCTTTTTGGCCACGTGTTAGTCTTTGGTTTCTCAAGTAATTGTTATTCATAATGTTGCTTCTATGGCTTTTGAAAACGAAAGAGATCGTATTTGTGTTCGTTTTACCGGAAAGAATTATCTTGCTTGAGAATTTCAGTTTCGGATGTATGTCAAAGGGAAAGGATTATGGAGTCATTTGGATGATGTCTCTTTGGCATCGTTAGCGACAATCAACTTAGATGCATGGGAAATAAAAGATGCTCAGATTATCACTTGGATTCTCGGTACTATTGATCCTCATATGATTAATAATTTGAGATCTTTCTCCACTACTCAAGAAATGTGGAATTACTTGAAGCGTATCTATAACCTAGACAATGCGGCCAAATGTTTTCTGTTGGAGTTAGAGATTGCCAATTACAAACAAGGTAATATATTTGTCCAAGAATATTATTCCGGTTTTTTGAATTTGTGGACTGAACACTCTGCGATTATACATGTTGATGTTCCTAGGAGCTCTCTCGCGGATGTCCAAGAGGTCTATAATACTAGTAGGCGAGATCAATTTCTCATGAAACTTCGTCCAAAATTTGAGTTTGTCTGAGGTGTGTTGCTGAATAGGAATCTTGTTCCTTCTTTAGATACATTGGTTGGTGAACTTCTCAGAGAATAACAACACCTTGCCACTCAAGGATCCATGTTTCATGATGTTGTCATTTCTTAGCCTGCTATAGTTGCATATGCTTCTCAGAGTAGAGGTAAAGGTCGTGATATTCGACATGTCCAATGTTTCTCTTGCAAACAATTTGGACATTTTTCTCAAAGTTGCAGTAAGAAGTTTTGTAATTATTGCAAGCAGCGGGGAAATATTATCTCTTATTGCCCTACTTGTCCTCCACGATCAACACAATGTTTGATGCAAGCACTCCATGCCACTACAAGCTCTGAATTTGGTCCTTCCATCACCAACCCATCTAATGGTGGTGCTCTCCAACCTAAAATAATCCAACATATGGTATTTTCTACTCTTTCAACCTTGGTAATTCAGGGTAAGTCTTCGAATGTATCCTGTCCATGGTTTCTTGATTTTGGTGCATCCAATCACATGACATGATCTTCTGAGCACTTGTGCAATTTATATTCTTACCATGGTAATCAGAAAATTCGAATTGCTGACGGTAATGCTCTCTCTATCACTAATGTTGGTGACCTCAACTCTAATTTTTGGGATGTGTTTTTATCACCTGGACTTGCTTGCAATTTATTATATGTTGGTCAATTGGTTGATAACAATTGTAATGTAAATTTTTCTCGAGATGGTTGTCTTGTGCAAGAACAGGTGTCGGGGAAGGTACTTGCGAAGGGGCCTAAAGTGGGAAGATTTTTTTCACTTCAGTTTATTTCTAGTCATTTATCTCTTGTTTGTAATAATGTTTTGAATTCTTATGAGGATTGGCATAGAAAATTGGGTCATCCCAACTTTTCTATTTTGTCTCATTTATTTAAAAGGGGTTTGTTGGGAAATTAAAATTTTGTTCCTAATACTTCTCTTTCATGTTCTGTTTGCAAATTTGCTAAAAGTAAAACACTTCTTTTTCTGTCCGGTTCTTATCAGGCTTCTTCTTGTTTTGAAATGATTCATAGTGATGTATGGGGTATGTCTGATGTAGTTTCTCATGCTCGCTATAAATATTTTGTCACATTTATTGATGATTACATCTGTTTTACTTGGATATGTTTTCTTTGGTCCAAACCTGAAGTGTTTTCTATGTTTAAGAAATTTCTGACATATGTTGAAACTCAATTTCATGGAAGTGTTAAAAAATTTTGCTCTGATTCTGGTGGTGAGTACATGTCTCGTGAGTTTCAGGAATTTCTTCAACAGAAAAGCATTTTGTCTCAACGTTCTTGTCCCTGTACTCCCCAGCAAAATGGGATGGCAGAATGCAAGAATCGTCATTTTCTTGATGTGACATGCACTTTACTTCTTCAAGCTTCTGTATCACCCCAATTTTGGGTAAAAGCTCTTTCCACGGTTGTCTTCTTGATCAATCATCTTCCTTCTACAGTTATTGATCTCGATTCCCCTTTTTTTCGTCTTTTTAAAATTCATCATAGTTATCATGATTTAAAAACTTTTGGATGCATTTGTTTTGTTCACTTACCTCCATTTGAAAGGCATAATCTTGGAGCATAGTCTGTTCAATGTGCATTTATGGGGTATAGTCACTCTGACAAGGGATTGGTGTGTTATGACGTTACTAACCATCATTTTCTCATTTCTAGTGTCACACCCCAAAATTTACCCTCTTATTTTTTTTATATATCGCACGCACATGCATTAATATCATTGGTTCTTTTATAAGCTATAGAAGATGTTTGTGTGTTTAACCAATCCAAGAGATTTGAGAGTTACAAGGGTTTGGCAGTGAATATTATGTTCTCTTATTCGTTGGTTCTTATGAATGGATTTTGATTGCTGAAATGGTTGACTTCTTCCTTGACAAAATTCTGGAAGCGTTGTCATCTCATGTATTATAAATGCGCAAGACGTCTTTGTTCAAAAGATCGATTTATCATGAGTTTAGGGTTTTTTGATGGTTTGAGGATTCATCCACTAAATTTTGATGTTTCGAATACTTCCCATTATTCAGTTTCTTCTCCAAGAAGTAAAAGGGTGTGATTAGGGTGTTGGTAAGATGCAATCATCTATTCCTCACTTCATGAATCATGGATTCGTGTATCGCCGTGTAAAGAGACTTCTCCCGTTAACCTTTTCTTATAACGCAAGATTGCTTCAAAGCATGGTACTTTGTGAGAACTTGGATCACCAAGTTATGAGTGTATGGATTAATTGGAAAGAACTCTAAATCATGGTACATAGAATAAATCATATGGGTTCATTGTTATACTTGTTGCTCACTTTACAAATGGAGTTTGTTTTGTTCTTCGAAGATTGATTTAGAAATGTTCATCCAAGTGTTCAAGTCTTTGCAATATTTCAATTCAACATCATTCATCAATTTCCAAGTTTACAAGATAAAATTTCAAGGAATTATAAGGTTCCATAAAGCTTAGTATCATTCACGCTTCAAGAGAATACTACAATTTTCAAAATTCAAGTTTCAAAGAAGAAAAATGGTACACGTGAAGAATGATCTTAATGGTAACATTCTACAACAAGCCTAAGTCGTATCTCATACGATGTCTTGTGATTCCAATTGTTTTTCACCATTCCTATTGTCAAATGTTCAAAATTGAAGAAATCTGTTTTCAAGACCTTTTAGAAGTGTGAGAATAAGAATTAAAGAAATTACACCATACTTTGGTTCAAACAAAACTCATTCATTTCTAGATGTTTTTGTCAAGTAGTATACATCATCAAAAGAGCTTGAATTGCAAATTACAAGTTTACAAGTTCACAAATCTTAGCAAACATCTTATGCTTTCAAATGTGCATTCCTTTCGAAAGTTTCTTTTACAAAGAGCATTCAAATTCCTAAAAATACAAGGCGAAGTCAAATATAATTCCTGATCTAGCAAGACTAATTATATGGTATCTAATAGAGCTTTCCATTTTCTTTTCATTGTGAAACTCACTCCAAACACCAACCTTGCCATCTCCATGCCATCCTCACCATCGTTGCCATACATGAAAATAAGAAAAGGAAATTGGTTAACAAGTGAAATATTGAACATAAACATGAGATTTCCAGATTTTCCATTTATAATTCATCATTAGGGTTTGTGTTAAGGAATCAGATTTAAGGGTTTTAATCATGTTCAAGCGACAAATCCTCATAATCAAAATTTGATTCACAAAGGGAGGGTGTAAAATAGACAAACTCAGAAAATCATCACGGTACAACATTCAACCAATAACAAGTACAAAAAAGTCATGTTTCCAGCCCAATGCAAGGTGTGAATATCAGTAAAAACATAACACATCAGAATTGCAAAGGCCCAATTAGAAATTCGTATTAACCAAGTGTTGTAGGATTTTTCCGTAAACAAGTATTTTTAATTATCGATTCCACAGGGATTGGTGTATGTTATAGTCTTTCAATAGAAAAGTGTATTTTAAGATATTGTAACCAAGGGGTTTGTTATCTACTCTACTAGAATCATGAGTTTCCAAACAATAACTAAATTAATTCCTTCAAAGAGAGTTATGGTTTGGATTAAAGAGAGTTTGAGATTGTTTTCAAATTAAGGAGGCATGTCAAGATTAGTTTCATTGATCTAGTTTCATACATATTTAATTAATCAAGTGATGAACATAGTAGATGATTTCTACAAATACATATCCTCTCAATCTTGTAGATTTCCCACCAAGATTGTAAATGTTATCATGTTAATCCTTGCATGATTCCTCACTACAACTATTAAATGATAATCAATAAGTTCAATATTTTGTAAACACTAACACACAAATTTATTCCTAGCATTTGTTTATTAGAGGATGAATATCCTAGGTCTACTTTGAAGTATTCTTTTCTAAGCAAAACTCAAAGCATAAAGATGAAGAACAAAGAGATTCAACTATATTAATCATCAACCATGTTCATACACAAATGGATTAAAAGAAATACATACTATAAAGATCAACTACCTCTAATCTTGACACAAAAAGAGCTTAGCCACTCATTTCCATGGTTACTTGCTCTCAAGATTGTTGGTAGGAATGATGAAAATCAAAGGTGCAAGAAGGAAAAGCTATGGTGTTCTTACAATTCTTGCCCTAGATTTTTTTACAAAGATGAAAGATAATGATGATGAAGTGTTTCTTCCTTTCTTTACAAGCCAAAAAGTCAGCTGAAGTGATGGGTTGGTGGCCAAAAGGTGAAAGCATGGGCTGTCCTTTTTCAATTTGAGACTTTAGGTAAAAGCTTGAGCACGATCATGTGGCACTGAGCGACCTGTAGCATGCTTCCTTCATCCAAAATTATCTTCAAAAATAATCATCCCTAAAGCTCTTCAAGATTCTTGAATCCAAGCTTAGGAGAATTAGTCAATAAATTCCTACAATTAAGAGTGAAATAAGTTAAATAATATATATTAAACAAAAACTAAATAAAAACCTAATTAGACTAAAATACTAGAATAAATAATACTAATTATATGAAAAGGTATTGTTAAGGACCACAAAATCATGTACAAAATAACTACAATTTGGTCCTTAACAACTCTCCCCAACTTACTTCTTTGTTTGTCCTCAAACAAAAGTCAATAATCTTACAAAGCTAGAAGAACAAAATGTAAGCATGCGAACTCACACAAGAATAATGGTTCAAACTCGACATACCAGGCAAAAGCACACATTAATCGCTTCTTCGAAACACAACATGGCTATGAATTAAGTTCTAAACACAATATATCAAAACATGTAACAAAATAAAAGACATGTTCACACTTGAATCACCTAATCATTTCTTCAAAATTCATGAAGAATAAAATGCATATTCACAAAGGACTAAACACTCTCACAAATAATTATGCACATCCAGAATAATTCATGCGTTCATCGAAACAAGTTAAATGATAAAATAGAAACGAAGATCACTAAGGACTTTCAAGGTTGTAACTTGGCTTAGGTTAGAAACAAGGGATATTTAAGTACAAAGCCATTGAAACGAATCGGGTAAAAGGATATGAAGAGCATTTCACACAAATTCCTATTCCCTTCTTATTATTCACAACCTCTTTGTTAGTGTTTTTAAGTTGGCATTATGTTTGGTAAAACTAGGCTTTAGCAATCTCATGATGGATGTCATGACATTTAGAGATTGAAGATAAATCCTACCTGCTAAGGATGTTAAAAGACAGCTCAGAACTGGAAGCTAAAGCTGTGCTGGAAATTCTGCAGAAAACAGACTGATGTTATAACAGATGTTATGACATTCAGTGTGACATCCTGTTCTGCAGAATCTGTTTGTTCCTGAGATTTTTCAGGAAGTTTGTTGAGCTGCTAAATATTGTTTTTCTGTTATTAGAAAGCATGCTCACGTGGCTACTAGGTTAATCTTAATTAAACCTAAATTGGTTGTTGAAAAGACCATGTTTTTAGGATTAAATTAAGTGAACCCTAGCTATCTTTATGGAAGCCCAAAACTGAAGTTTCAGGACTGCTTCTATAAAAGGAAAAGAACCCTTACAACTGTGTTGCGCCCTTTGAATGTATTGAAGAGATAGCAGCTTGTGTTTGTGTACTGTTAGGATTTGTAACAATTGGTATTGTGTAATTCTAGTTTCTCTTGTGAGCCAAGCAACTATCAATTGATAAGTGCATTGGACTAGGATTTGCTGTAAGGGTAGTTTATCACTCAAAGCTTTAAAGCATGAGTTTTTGTCTCTTGATTGAAGCTTTGAAGCAAGATCAAGATATTTTATTGAAGTGTGTCTTCACAATTCAATTAGTCAATAGGTTGATATCACTGCGGTGATTGAGGGGGAGTGAGTAGGAACTCATATCTAAGTAGGACTTAGGTAAAAGCGTCATTGGGTAGTGATTAAGTGAGAAGGCTGTCAACTGGTGTGTTGGCTGTAGGGTCTTCGAATTGATACTGCTAATAGTGAACTTTCTCCCTGGCTTGGTAGCCCCCAGATGTAGGTTTGTTGAACCGAACTGGGTGAAAAACTTTTTGTGTTCTTTACTGCTTCCTGTATTTACTGTGTGAATTGTTAACATAGTGTCAGATACTGTGTCATAACATTCTCTGTGACATCACGTATCTGCTGCCAGGAATTTCACTCTTTTCTTTTTCACACAATGATCCTCTCTTTTTCTTTTCTTTTTCTTTTTGTTTTCTTTTCATAAACAAATTTCTTTCTTCTTTTGTATTCTTCTTTTCTCTATTCTTTTTCTTTCTTTAGGATCATTGTGCCATCAATTCTAGGTTATTTTTGATCCACCTCCCCAATTTCATTTATCTCAATCCTTTTTATTCAAGACATGCTCTTCAAGGGTTAATTAACAAAAAAAAAGGGTTGGTATTCACAAACAAGAAAAATTTATAAAATGAATTATCATTGAATTTTTCAAAGATTATCAACAACTATTAAGTGGCCTACTTAACAATTAGTTGATTTGATAAATTCATCCTACAAATACTGTTTAAGCTCAAAAGGGTTCACAAGGATTCACTCACTCACGGGTAATTGAAGCCCTTTTAGACTTGGTGGTTTTACTCATAATGCACAAAAAATTACCTTGATCATCTCTAAATTTTCAAGTTATCATAAACAAGTAAAGATTAAACATGAATCAAACGAGTTAACACAACTATTAGACACTCTATATTTGGTAAAAAGTGGAAGCTTCTCACATATGTGATTTATGTCCTAATGATTCGAATGTGAACACAAATTTTTTTGTACATGCCAAGATGTTTTGCCTAAAGAACAAATTTCATAGACATGTTATGTTTCTACAAAACGATTAAATATGTACCTTCTTTGTGGAATGAATCGAGAATTTTACCATCACCATCACTTTGGTGAAACACACTTGCTAGCTTTGAAGAACCGTTTGAAAAATCCGGACAAACCACAAGAAGTAATAATTCAAACTAAATAAACTATAATCTAAAAATAAAAATAAAATAAATCAAACTAAAAGAAAATAAAACAACTAAAATAAAAAGACACCCCAAAATGGTGTTTAAAACTTAAAAAGAAGTACTTAGGCTCCATGCCTACAAAATATTAATTGGAATTACAAGCCAATCCCCAAATATGGATGGCAACCAACAAAATTCAGAAGTTTTAAAGTAAAATGCGAAAAATAAAAACTAAAAACTAGAAAATGCTGAAAGTAAAATAAAAACAAGAAAATAAAAGAGAACATCAATCAGTGGCCTCAAGAATCGAATCTCCAATAGACCCCGAGTCAGAATCGGAACCAGAATCAGAATTATCTTCTCCATCATCCTCATCTCCCACCTCCTCCTAAACATTTGGCCCGACCCCGGGCCAACAAGCATATGCATGAGCTGCTCTCCCGTGCGAGTGAAATGGTTCACTCCGGGCTCTCTAATCTGTAGAGCAAGGTGTTTCATGCTCTCGTGCATAAACATGAATGCTCTCTGATGAGCGAGATGCATCTGCCTGTTCCACTCTTCTGATGGACTAGCTTGAGGAAGTGCCGCAATCGGTACAGCGGGCAGCAGATATCACCAAGGGCCCTACAAAATCGATCACAGTAGTGATCATCAATAACTCCATCAATGGTGAGGTGCCCCACAGCAGGAAAGGCAACCTTTGCCTTTTTCAGCAAACCCATGATCAGCCCAGGATAGGTGAGAGCACACTTTATACGCTCCCCCCTGGAGGTATAACTAAGCGCAACCCTCTTCAGCTCATTCGCAATCAGACGGCCAAAATCAATTTGCTCCTCATCGAGCATATAAGCAATCAAACTCGCCGTCTCCATGGGTATCAAAGATGTGTGGCTCCGAGGTTTCAAATTGTATAGAGCCACACACATCATAACTCTGGCACTTGTCTTCATACTGGACCTGTTGAATTTCAAGGGTTGTCCAGCACAGTTTAACTCATAGGAATTCCCAGACAAACAGAGTTTACTCCTCAGCATGTTGAAGTCCCAGTTACCACGAGCCAGGTGCTCATGGTAAACATCCAGCTGGTCCTCTGGGGTTGTCCAGTTGATGCCCAGAAAACTGTTGATTGCGGTGCGAGAGAAAGATACTGATTTGCCTCGAACAACAGAAACAAACCTAAACTCACATCCCTCTAATAGCATTTGCATAGAATTCCGCACAAGCTCAACATTGACCTTTGTCCGAGGCTCACAAAGAACATCCAGTAGTTGGAAAGAATAGCATCAATCTCGAATAGTGACCATGCTCGCGGGCGGATGGCGCTCGGAATGTTGCGCTCCTCAAGCTCTTTGTATCGAGCCTCCTGAGCATGTCCCATAAAACGAATAGGATCGAAAGCAGCTGGCCTAGAGGGCCCAGCCCCAGCAGAGGAAACGCGTTGCCTTTTTGGTGCCATCTGAAAATTCAACACAAAAATCAACAGAAAAGTGACACCGAGGTGTCCATTAGCAAATATTCATGCAAACAGCATAGCAAATCAACCAACCAAAGCATTACGACTAATCGGAAAACACAAAAACACAGCAGAAGAATTTTCAAAATGCAGAGACCCAGGTCTGCGATTTTAAAAATTCTTCGCAAAATAATTTTTCTCCACAAAAACACATCCAATGGCAGCGAAAATAACATTCTAAGGGTTCTCTATCATCTAAACATCCTAATCCTAAGAGAAAATTTGAAAATTCCTAAACCTAGGTTTTCAAAATCTAACCTAAACATGCTATTTACACGAAATTGAAAGAAGAAAAACATAGAATACTTACTATGATGCCTTGGAAGGATGATTTGACAAAGAAATTTGAACGAATTTGAAGATTTTTGGTTGGGGATTTTTGGAATTTTGAGAGAGTGAAGAATGATGATGAAAATAGGGAAAAAGGTTTTGAAATAACCCTAACCCCTTTTAAAACTAACCAGGCCACGAATTGGGCCTCCAAAATCTGATTTTTTTGAAAATATTTTTGTTTTAAAATCCTAGATGGCCGCGACCCTCCACGAAAGTTTCGCCAGATGGGTCAAGTGCGGTGTTTTTGAAATTTTCAAGAAAATGAAAATTGAATGGGCATGCGTAAATGAGCTCAAGGAAGAATATTTACAATGTTGGGGTGCCTCCCAACAAGCGCTTTGTTTAACGCCGATAGAGCTCGACGGTTCATGATGATCATTGATCATCAAAGAAGGATTGGCTATGTTGCGGCTCACCTCTCCGCCGTACTGCTTCAACCGCTGCCCATTCACCGTCCATTCTTTTGTTCTTTCAAGATCTTGCAAGAAAATTGCACCATACTCTTTTACTTCTTTGATTAAAAATGGACCGGACCACTTTGTTTTGAGTTTTCCCGGAAAAAGCCTCATCTGGGAATTGAACAAGAGAACCTTTTGCCTCGGCCTAAATTCCTTGATCTTTATCTTCTTATCATGAGAAACCTTAACTTTTGCTTTGTACCTCCGGTTTGAATGGTATGCTCCCTCTCGCATTTCTTCCAATTGAATGAGTTGTATTTTTCGCTTTTCACCCGCCAAGGACGGATCGAAATTCAAGAATCGGAGGGCCCATAATGCTTTGTGCTCCATCTCTATCGGGAGGTGACAAGTTTTGCCATACACAACCTGAAACGGGGTTAGTCCGATAGGAGCTTTATAGGCGGTTCGATACGCCCATAAAGCTTCATCTAATTTTTGTGACCAATCTTTTCTAGAACCCGAAACAGTTTTTTCCAAAATCTTTTTGATTTCTCTATTGGACACCTCGGCTTGGCCATTCGCTTGAGGGTGATAGGGGGTCGTCACTTTATGCTTTACACCAAATTGTTTCAAAAGTTTTTGTAACAATGCATTACAAAAGTGCGACCCACCATCACTAATGAGCACCCTAGGCACACCAAATCGAGAAAAAATGTTTCTTTTCAAAAATTTGATAACAGTTTTGGCGTTGGCCTTAGGCGAAGCAATGGCCTCTACCCACTTTGATACGTAATCCACAGCTACAAGAATATATTCATTCGAAAACAAAGGTGGAAAAGGACCGAAAAAATCAATCCCCCAACAATCAAATACCTCCACTTCTAACATATTGTTCAACGGCATTTCATCTCTTTTTCCTATCCCGCCACTTCTTTGGCATTTGTCACAAGACTTAGCGTGAGCATACGCATCTTTGAATAGCGAAGGCCAATAAAATCCCGATTGTAGGACTTTAGTGGCCGTCCGCATTCCATTATAGTGTCCCCCACAAGGGGAATTGTGACAATGCCAAAGAATGTTTTTGGCCTCCTCATCACTCACACACCTTCTTAGCAACCCATCGCTACTCAACCGAAAAATGTAAGGTTCGTCCCACACATAATACTTAGTATCGGCTAAAAATTTCCGCTTCTCATTCCAAGTCAAATCTTCCGGCATTAATCCCGCGGCCTTGTAATTTTCCATGTCGGCAAACCACGGTCGCTCTTGGATTGCAAATAACTTCTCATCCGGGAATTCCTCCTTCACTTCTTTTACGTTCACTAAGCGAGACAAATGATCCGCTACCAAATTTTTCGAACCTTTTTTATCACGGACCTCTAAATCAAATTCTTGTAAAAGGAGAATCCATCGGATTAGCCTTTGTTTAGAGTCCGTATGGTAGCGAGATATTTTATCGAATGATCCGTGAAAACCACAACCTTTGAACCAATAAGGTAAGGACGAAACTTTTCCAATGCATATACAATTGCGAGCAACTCTTTTTCAGTTGTTGCATAATTGATTTGAGCATCGTTCAAGACTTTGCTCGCATAATGTATAGCATGAAAAATTTTGTCCTTCCTTTAACTAACGGCTCCCACCGCATAATCACTAGCATCGTTAGTTCGAAATCAAGTTTCCAATTTGGCGGTGATTATGGGTGCGCATCAAATTTTCCTTCAACTTTTCAAAAGCCAACAAACAATCATTATCAAACAAGAAAGACTTATCTTTGTTGAGCAAGTTGCTCAAAGGTTTGGCTATTTTGGAGAAGTCCTTGATGAATCTTCGAAAGAATCCCGCGTGACCCAAAAAGCTCCGAATGCCTTTGACATTGGTAGGTGGGGGAAGCGTCTCGATAACATCAATTTTTTCTTTGTCGACCTCAATTCCTCTTGAAGATATCTTGTGGCCAAGGACAATCCCCTCGGTCACCATAAAGTTGCATATCTCCCAATTCAAGACCAAGTTGGTTTCCACACACCTCTTCAAGACGGTGTCCAAATTTTCCAAACATAAATCAAATGAAGCTCCAAAAACGGAAAAGTCATCCATAAAAACTTCAATTGTCTTCTCTATCAAATCGGCGAATATAGCTTGCATGCACCTTTGAAATGTTGTCGGCGCATTGCACAAGCCAAAAGGCATACGCCTATACGCGAAAATTCCAAAAGGACATGTGAAAGCCGTTTTCTCATGATCTTCGGATTCACCGATATTTGATTGTACCCCGAATAACCATCCAAGAAACAATAGTATTGTTGTCCCGCAAGCCTTTCTAGCATTTGGTCCATGAACGGAAGAGGAAAATGATCCTTTCTCGTTGCTTTGTTAAGCCTACGGTAATCAATGCACATTCTCCACCCCGTCACTTTTCTTGTTTGCACAAGTTCATCCTTATCATTAGACACAACTGTCAAACCTCCTTTCTTCGGAACCACATGCACCGGGCTCACCCAAGTACTATCCGAAATCGAATAAATCATTCCCGCTTCTAGCATCTTCACTACTTCCTTTCGAACTACCTCCTTCATCACCGGATTCAAACGCCTCTGAGGTTGGGCTACCGGTTTGTACTCATCCTCCATCATGATGTTATGCATACAATAAGCCGGGCTTATGCCTTTTAAATCGGCTAAAACTCAACCAATCGCATTTTTGTTAGATTTCAAAACTTCAATTAAGCTTTCCTCCTCCTTCTCCGACAATGTATTACTAATGATTACGGGCTTTTTACCTCCCTCCTCAAGAAACACATACTTCAAATGAGATGGTAGCTCTTTCAACTCAAGTTTTGGCTCTTCATCTTTAGGATCATTTTTCAACACTTCCACTTCTTCCTCCCATGGGTGTATTTCCTTGGAAATCTCCGTTCCTTCCAAACACTCCTCAATATATCGACTATCATCATCATCATTCACTTTTTGTGTTGCTTCTTCAATAACGTCAATCTTGAAACAATCTTTCTTATCCATGGGATGCTTCATTGCTTCAAAAAGATTAAAGCAAATCTCTTCATCTTGAACTCTCACCTTCATTAAGCCATCATCTATATCAATCATCATCCTAGCCGTCTTCATGAATGGTCTTCCAAGAATTAAAGGTGCGTCCACATCTTCTTCCATGTCTATAACAACAAAGTCAACCGGGAAAAAGAATTTGTCCACTTTTACCAACAAGTCTAAGGCTACGTGGCAGTAATAGACTTGTCCGCCAATTACAATGTCATTTTTGTAGACTTTAACTCAATCTCCCCCAACCTCTTCACAATGGATAATGGAATCAAATTGATACTTGATCCCAAATCAATTAATCCCTTGCCAACATATACATCCCCAATGGTAACGGGCAAAGTTACACGCCCCGGATCACTCTCTTTTTTCGGAATAGTGCGTTGAATGATTGCACTACAACTTGCATCCACCATTATGGTTTCTTGATCCGTGTACCGCTTCTTTTTCGTCAAGATATCCTTCATGAATTTTGCATATTTGGGCATTTGTTTAATGCTTGGTAAATGGAATATTTATTTGCAATTGCTTAAAAATATCCATAAACCGAGCATAGTGCTTTGCATCATCCTTTTTAGAAGGAAGGTGAGGATATGGTAAGCTTCTCAATGGATAAGTTACTTCCTTCTCTTTTCCCTTTTTCATTTTCTTCTTTTTCTCCTCTACTTTCTCCTTTTCAACTACACCATTTTCTTTTTCATTTTCAACTAACACCTCATTTTCAACTAAGTCATCCTCCACATCAACATCATCATTTTTTTCAACTACAACCTCATCATCTTTTTCAACTACCTCTTCCTCCACTATTACTTCTTCATCCTTCTCCACTACTTTATTTTTTCTTTCAACCACTTTCCTTTTCTCATCACAAACTCTACCACTTCTTGTTGTTATGGCTTTGCAATGCTCCTTAGGATTTGTTTGCGTAGTTGGGGAAAATGATGTCGAAGCACTTTGTTCGGAAAGTTGCTTAGCTAGTTGCCCACAGTTTCCAAGTTCTTGAGAGATGCCTCCGTGCTTTTTGATTAGCCATAGAAGCTTGCATAAATTGAGCTAGAGTGTCTTGAATGTTGGAAGATCTCACTTGATTTTGAGGTTGATTTTGCGGTTGAGCTTGATTTTGATTTTGAGTTTGATATGGATTTTGCCTTCCTTGGTTATTGTTATCTTGCCTCCACCTCTCCTGATAACCTTGGTTACCCCTTTGTTGGTAACCTTGGTTTTGATTTTGATAAGGGTAAGGAGCTCGTTGTTGGTACCCTTGCCCTTGGTTGGCCATATAGTTAGCTTCCTCATTCTCGGAGGAAAAATCCGTTTTATGATCTCCTTTGCACAATTCACAACAAGCTATTTGGTGAGCTTGCTTATTTGATGTTCCTTGTAACTCCATGATTTGTTGAGGGAGTTTAGCCATTTGTTTTGTCAATTTTTAACTTGTTTCGCAACAATTTGTTTTGCGCCACAAGTGCTTCGTGACTTGAACCAATTTCGAACTCCGCTTTCACTTGTACACCTCCTTGATCATGATGGGTTTGATGATCATTCCTACCCATCTTCTCAATTATTTGGATTGCTTATATGGTGTTTTTATCAAAGAACCTCCGCGTGGCATCCAACAACAATTTGTGTTGCGGTGGAGACCATTTCGAAGATATGAATTTGTGTAAGCTCACAAAGCGTGGCTAGGACACTTCCTAAGCATAGACTTGTACCTTTCCCAAGCCCGATTCAAAGGCTCGTTTACTCCTTGTGAAAATACCGAGATACGGTCTTTGCCTCCATGAAACGTGATTGAGGGAAAATCGTTCGAAATTTTTCCTCAAAACATTCCAATTAGTCATCGTTCTTGCAATTGATCAAGATACCAATCTTTTGCCTTCCCACTAGAGAATGAGGGAAAGCCTTTGGAAGTATTGTTCTTCTTGGTCTTCGAGCACCCGCCCCGCGATCTCATAAAATTTAGTAAGGTGAGTGTAAGGATCTTCATGGTCATGGCCATGAAATGGACTTGAATAGAAGTTGAAGCAAGCCCGTTTTCATTTCATGACCCTTGCATTTGCTTGTCGAGCAAATTGAGCATTGTGACGAGGGCTATTGACACACGGCCCCGTGGTGGTGGTGGTGGTGGTGGTGGTTGTGGTTGATTCTCCATAGTGGTGACTTCTCCAAACACGGGTGGTGTTGAAGAAGTAGATGCTTCTCTCTTTCTCCTCTTTCTTGCCTTTGCCTAGCTTGTCTTTTCTTCTTTAGCACTACTATTAAGTCTTCTAGCCGTCTTTCAATTTCGGATCGAAAAGGAGTTGGTCGACGGAATACTTCCCGCATAAACTAATTCTGAAAATTCTAGCCACACAAAGAAACAAAGAGAGATTAGTAGAAAAATTCTTAAAACACACAACTATTGCTATACTAACAACATCAAACGCCAATCCCCGGCAACGACGCCATTTTGTTGTAGGATTTTTCCGTAAACAAGTATTTTTAATTATCGATTCCACAGGAATTGGTGTATGTTATAGTCTTTCAATAGAAAAGTGTATTTTAAGATATTGTAACAAAGGGGTTTGTTATCTACTCTACTAGAATCATGAGTTTCCAAACAATAACTAAATTAATTCCTTCAAAGAGAGTTATGGTTTGGATTAAAGAGAGTTTGAGATTGTTTTCAAATTAAGGAGGCATGTCAAGATTAGTTTCATTGATCTAGTTTCATACATATTTAATTAATCAAGTGATGAACATAGTAGATGATTTCTACAAATACATATCCTCTCAATCTTGTAGATTTCCCACCAAGATTGTGAATGTTATCATGTTAATCCTTGCATGATTCCTCACTACAACTATTAACATGATAATCATTAAGTTCAATATTTTGTAAACACTAACACACAAATCTATTCCTAGCATTTGTTTCTTAGAGGATGAATATCCTAGGTCTACTTTGAAGTATTCTTTTCCAAGCAAAACTCAAAGCATAAAGATGAAGAACAAAGAGATTCAACTATATTAATCATCAACCATGTTCGTACATGAAATTCCTGGCAGCAGATACTTGATGTCACAGAGAATATTATGACACAAGATTCGACAATCGTGTTAGCAATTCACACAAGAATACGTAGCAAGAATAACACAATAAGTTGTTCACCCAGTTCGGTTCAACAAACCTACATCTGGGGCTACCAAGCTGGAGAAAGTTCACTATTAGCGTATCAATTGAAGACCCTACACCAACACACGGGATGCCCTTCTCACTTAATCACTACCCAATGACGCTTTTACCTAAGTCCTACTTAGATATGAGTTCCTACTCACTCCCCCTCAATCACCGCAGTGATATCAACCTATTGACTAATTGAATTGTGAAGACACACTTCAATAAAATATCTTGATCTTGCTTCAAAGCTTCAATCAAGAGACAAACACTGTGCTTTAAAGCTTTGAGTGATAAACTACCCTTATAGCAAATCCTAGTCCAATGCACTTATCAATTGATAGTTGCTTGGCTCACAAGAGAAACTAGAATTACACAATACCAACTGTTACAAATCCTAACAGTACACAAACATAAGTCTATCTCTTCAATACATTCCAAAGGCACAAAGACAGTTGTAAGGGTTCTTTCCTTTTATAGAAGAAACTTCATTTGAGTGCCATAAAGATAGCTAGGTTCACTTAATTTACTCCTAAAAACATGGTCTTTCCAACAACCAATTTAGGTTTAATTAAGTTTAACCTAGCAACCACGTGAGCATGCTTTCTAATAACAAAACAATATTAAGCAACAACAAACTTCCCGAAAATCTCGGAACAAACAGATTCGTGATGTCACATAATGTCATAACATCATTGCTTTTAATTTCCAAAGATGCTTTAGCTTCCGGCTGAAATGTCTTTAACATCCTTAGCATGTAGGATTTATCTTCATCGAATGTCATGACATCCATCATGACATTGCTAAAGCCTAGTTTTACCAAACATAATGCCAACTTAAAACACTAACAAACTCCCCTTTGGCACATTTTGGCTAAAACTACTAGACCTATCAGTACAAAATGCAGAAGACTAACAACCTAGTTCTAAGTTTTCCTAAGCTTTCCTAAGCTTTAAGTAACTAGAACTTAGAGAAGATAAATTCTACCCATACAAAATCCCACAATTTAAAACAGCCATACAATCCCCAATCCCTATGCTTCCCAAACATTAATACTTCCCACAGATTTTTCTCCCTTTTAGCCACAAAGGGCCAAAGGAAACCATACAAGTACCCAATTATGAATATAATTAAGTACCAGCAAGTATTAAGGGATATACATCAATAAAGGATTACAAACATCCAAACAAAATTGGAAAAATACAAGAAATAATATAAAACAATTGATGTAAAGTTGACAAAAATAGCGAGACAGAAGATAACTTCATTGATAAGATTAAGATCAGTGCTTTCTTCTCGTAAGAAGCACTATGAAAGGAAGCATCTTGAACCTTCTTCAAAGACCATCTAAATATCATCATCTCCAAGATCACCAACAAAGATCACTATCTTTCATCCTCAACCTCTGTGTCCTGCTTAGTTGTAAGATAAGCTCTACAGACTTTGCTTTCTTGTTCAAGCTCCTTGCAAGTTTCTTTTAGAACAGAATGACATTGGCCTTCGAGAATTTTTTTTGATGTCTCGCAGATGTCATGACAATGTCGGACATGCTTCCTTGGAACAGTTTGTAGTGGAAGCCAAGAGCGGCTCTCTTGCATCAATCTGCACCAAGAATGTCCGGATCTTGATCAATTATAATTCCACACAGCAGGGAGGGAAAGGCTATTGGTCCTTTGATAGCATAGTTAGCATGCTTGAGTGTCCGATCAAATATGTAGGATCCATAGTCAAAGGTAGCTTGAGTTCCTATGCATAAATGAATCTTCCCAATCCATTAGAAATAGTGGATTTGTGATTGGTTGGGACCAGTTAAGCACCAATCTTATGCGATGGCAAATTTGACACTCAATTTGCTAGTGAGAGTTTTCCTTTAGAGGCCATTGTCGACTTGTTTGGCGTTGATGGTTTGACAAATCTTGTTGTCGGCTTCCTCCACCGGAGTGTTAGCGATCTTCCTAGGAATCTATTGATCACATTTGGAGAAAACTCGACTTTTCTCCCTCTCACATAAGCATCGGTAATCATCAATTTCTATCCCACGTCATTTGAGATTGACAATAAACTCTCTCACCAAAGCTTCATATGATTGAGAGTTTGCTTTCCGCCCTGCCTCCTTAATCAATGATCTCCTTGCACCCTAAAGCACTCTTGTTCAACTCTTTCTAGTGCAACCTCTTTAAACAAACATACTTCCATCTTCCAGACTTTCGTGGATGATGGAATGAGATGTTATCAATTGCCACTGTGCACTTTGGGAAGTTTGACAAGTGTTGGCTTCTTTCTTGAATGTGTGTCGTGATTCTCCTCAACATCAAACTCTGTCATGATCGGACTCCACGTGTTCGAGTTCCTTCCTCTTTCACAATTGGTGTTCTTTTGGTTTAGAGTCACCACCAACGTTTCACTCTACTTTTCTTTGTAGATCCATTGTGATACTTCTCGATTTGCACACATCTTTATCTTTTCGTGGCTCGTGACCTGCTTTCCTTTTCTTTCATCATTCTTTTGCAATGCTTGGATTGACATTGGCAATAAGATCATTGTTCGAGAACATCTCATCTAACTCAATGATCAAGGTTCGGTATGGTTAGATTCTTGAACCGTGACTCTTCCAAAATGTCGAAATGTAGTCATCGTGGACTTTACAGAGGAACATTTTGCTGGTGATTCTTCAAGAATACTATCGAAATATAACCAGCAGGGCTTTATCGAGCAACATTTTGTGGGACTTCTCAAGAATGTCACGAGGTCTCATCTTCCTTATCACCGAGATGTTGTTATGAGCATCATCAATCCCTACATCGGCCTCTTTAATGTAATGGTCTTCATTATTCTTGATAGAGAAGTATTACGATCACCGATGTCTTGACATCCTCTCGTGACATCTGGATCCACCGCTAAGCTAGGGCTAGCGACTTTTCATTTGAGGGACCAAACTCCTGTACATATTGATTCTCATTTAGGATACTCATCACTATCCTAGCTATTGCTACATGCAGACCTAGACTCCTCTTGGTTCACTCTTTTCGGGGAACGGAAGATGATGGAGAGGTCTTACCGTAGGGGATGCTTGTGATCTTCTTGCATTTCTTGCGCAATTTCTTAACTTTTTCGATCAAGAGCTATTGCGCGCAATGGAGTAACCTTTAGTGCTTCACTTGCATGGATTCAACATTTTCCCGACTTCACCGTGGAGGAGATGGAGACTGCTTTTGGGATGATGATGATGAAGACATTTTTCGCTGTTGGTTGTTGAGAGACGAGAGCGAAAATGGCAAGGATTTCGTAGTTTCTTTTAGATGAAGAAAGAGTGATACTACTCGTAGGAGAAACTTTTATATGTGGGAGTCTCTTCCTATTCTTGGACTTTTAAAATGAGGATGAAAATACTTAAATAACCCACTTATGAGTAATTGAAAAACAAGTCCATTTTATCCCTTGTTGTAAGCACGCTAATTGCTACAACTCCTCATATTGACACAATCCCAATTTGTCCCTTAAAGTCTTAAGTCGACTAACCTCAAGAACTTAACAATGTCACAAGACAAAGTCATGACATCCTGCGACATTATACTCAATCGGTTGCTTCATCCAGCCCACCCTAGAACAATTGCTATCACCGTTGAGAGTTCACTTCAACATTGTATAGGACCACATGGTTTTGCTTCACGATCCAAGGGATGACATTACTTCTCAAGGGACACATCCAAAAATCCTTTCCACAAGCTTTGATCAACACCTTTTCCACTTGTTCTTTTGGACACCTTCAAATGTGGAAGGGTAATAGTCCGTGTGGCGCCATTCTTCATTGTGTCCGAGACTTCTTGATACTAAGTTATTACCATAGATGAAAGTCACCATGATATTTCCCTTCGCCAACGAGGATATCATCCAAGACTTTTCTCTAATATTTGACAAGAAGACACTTGGTCAACCTCTCATTCCAACCTAGTACTTTGCTTCAAGATTCAGAGTGATCAAATGTCCGGACATTGAGTGAAACATTCGATTTCGTCTTTTACAATTACCACAGATTTTCTCTTCCCATGTGGACTCTTGGTAATCTTCGACTCCTCTATGGAACTGATCCTTCTCATTCCTCCGAGGTGTGGCGACGCTTTTTGCCCCAACTTCACTTTCTCTTCATCTTTGTCCGTGAGCACATAGATGATGAGTGGGGTTCTCGATTCTACAAGTAGCAGTTGTCCTTGATCGACTCCTCTCATGATCGCTTGTTCATCATTAATCACAAGACATTCGCCTTAGTAAAGTTGACTATGAATCCCATATCACATAGCCGACTTATGCTAATGAGATTTGCAACAAACCTTTACCAAGAAGATCCATTGTGTTTGAAACCTGCACTGGGAGTTTCCAACACCTTTGATTTCTCCTTTAGCTCCATCCCCAAAGGTAACAAGGCTGGTAGAATGAGGCTTAACATCATTGAGAAGATTTCTCCAATCATATGCTTGAACACCCATCACAAAGTACCAATCTTCCTTGAAGGTACTCTAAGAGAAGACTGCTATCGTAGTCGTAGTCTTCTTCTTCCACCGTGTGAGTGTGATGCCTTGTTGGACTTGGGTTTCACATAAGGAACTTGATTAGATACCCATGTAGCCTATAGCGTGGACTTTATGTGACCAAACCTTCCACAATAATAACATTCCATCTTTGAAACTTTTGGATCAGTTTCTATGATTTTGATGTTGAATCCAATGTTGTGACATCCGCTTTGACATTGGTTCATTAGGTCTGTTTTTCCTTTTGTTATAGACAAACTTAGTCTTCATATACCCGTCACTGTTCACCGGTGGTATGACATCTTCTTTGTCATTGACTTCCTGTTTGTTCCATTCCCGGTTATTTGCAAATCTTTTGCACATAACCCGAGCCGTATTACTTCTGCTTTGGGTCAGGACACCTACTTTGACATTGTTTTCCTATGTCTCTTCTTCTTAATGTCACCAACAGTTGCTTTTCACCACATATCCTAGACCATGCTTATTTCGCATTCGTCAAGTCAAGAATTTCTTCCACCTTATCGATTTGATGTCAACATTTTGATGACTTAGACATCGATCAAGTTTGAATTCAAGATAACAATATCACTATTGAGGTGATTTATAGTGGTCGTTTTCTCTTCTCACCTTCAACTTCACATTCTCGCCCAACTTCTCAATCGCTTTTTGCTCCTCATTTTGCGACATGCTTCACCATTTTATACACGGTAGTTTTCAAAGAAGCTCTTCAAATGTCACTTCCTCATCACTAGAATCCATATCGTAGTTGTACACCCAGAGAGCAAGGACAAGTTTGGCACCTTCTTCCTCGATTCACTTCGAATCACCATAAGACCAAGTGATGTATTCCTTTCTTTTGTTTCTTTAGAAAGGTGGGACATTCACTTTAATATGTCCAAATCCTTCACATTCATGACATTGGACTTTACGCTGACTTCCTTTTCCTCGACTGGATCTTCTCTGGAGTCATAAGACCGCTAATGTCGATGGAATGTCCTTGACATTTGACCTTGACTTTGGATCAATCCTCCTGATCGCTTTGTTGAACTGCTTCCAAGCATGGCAATAGCTTGATATCTTCTTTCATCTTCCACCTTGCATCCTTCTTCGTTGTTGGATACAAGTGCTATGCTTTTGTTTTTCTTGTCAAACCGATTCCCATCTCAAAAGTCATAAGGGATCCAATAAGTTCTTCAACCTTCAAGGTGTCGATGTCTTGAGCCTCTTCTATTGCGTGACTTTCATTGCAAATCTCAGAGGCAAGGATCCGAGAATCTTTCACCACTTCTCTTCGACATCTTTTCACCAAGTGCTCGAGGCATTGGTAATTTCCAAAATATTCATGTGAAATTCATGAATATTCTCATCTTCCTTCATCTTCAAATTCTCAAATTTTGTAGTGAGCATCAAGTCTTGACATCTTCACCTTGGATGTTCCTCATGAGTAGTTCCGAGAGTGTCCCAAACATCCTTGGCCACTCACATTGATAAACCATCAAGATATTCTGTCAATACCATTGAATGAGCATTCAATGCTTTAAAGTTCCCAAGAGCTAGCTCTTCTTCCTCTTTACTCCATTCCTCCTCGTGTTTCAAGACAGAGTGCCATCTTTCTCAAGCTTGGTGGGATGTTTCCATCCTTTATCGCAGCCTCCAAGCTTTAATGTCCACGACCTTAAGAAGGCAACCATACGAGGCTTCCAAAGAATCATAATTAGACCCATCCGCATAGGTGGCCTTCCTCCAAATCCTCCTTCTTTATCCATTACGTAAACTATTATCCCTAGATCTCACCCAGAAATAACAAGGTGGTGCCCGCCCGATACCAATTGAAATTCCGGCAGCAGATACTTGATGTCACAGAATGTTATGACACAAGATCCGACCCGTGTTAGCAATTCACACAAGAATAACACAATAAGTTGTTCACCCGCTCGGTTCAACAAACCTACATCCGGGGCTACCAAGCCGTGGAGAAAGTTCACTATTAGCAGATCAATCAAGACCCTACAACCAACACACCATTGACCCTTCTCACTTAATCACTACCCAATGACCCTTTACCTAAGTCCTACTTAGATATGAGTTCCTACTACTCCCCTCAATCACCGCAGTTGATATCAACCTATTGACTAATTGAATTGTGAAGACACACTTCAATAAAATATCTTGATCTTGCTTCAAAGCTTCAATCAAGAGACAAACACTCGTGCTTTAAAGCTTTGAGTGATAAACTACCCTTACAAAGAAATCCTAGTCCAATGCACTTATCAATTGATAGTTGCTTGGCTCACAAGAGAAACTAGAATTACACAATACCAATCATATAAATCCTAACAAGACACAAACATAAGTTGCTATCTCTTCAATACATTCCAAAGGCGCAGACAGTTGTAAGGGTTCTTTTCCTTTTATAGAAGCACCGAAACTTCGGCTTCCATAAAGATAGCTAGGTTCACTTAATTTACTCCTAAAACATGGTCTTTCCAACAACCAATTTATGTTTAATTAAGTTTAACCTAGCAGCCACGTGAGCATGCTTTCTAATAATGAAAAACAATATTAAGCCAACAAACTTCCTGAAAAATCTCAGAACAAATGATTCTCATCAGATGTCACATCGAATGTCATAACATCCGTTATAACATCACTGCTTTTTCATTTCAAATGCCTTTAGCTTCCAGCCGAAATGTCTTTTAACATCCTTAGCGTGTGATTTATCTTCAATCTCTGAATGTCATGACATCCATCATGACATTGCTAAAGCCTAGTTTTACCAAACATAATGCCAACTTAAAACACTAACAATACACAAATGGATTAAAAGAAATACATACTATAAAGATCAACTACCTCTAATCTTGACACAAAAAGAGCTTAGCCACTCATTTCCATGGTTGCTTGCTCTCAAGATTGTTGGTAGGAATGATGAAAATCAAAGATGCAAGAAGGAAAAGCTATGGTGTTCTTTCAATTCTTGCCCTAGATTTTTTTACAAAGATGAAAGATAATGATGATGAAGTGTTTCTTCCTTTCTTTACAAGCCAAAAAGTCAGCTGAAGTGATGGGTTGGTGGCCAAAAGGTGAAAGCATGGGCTGTCCTTTTTCGACTTCGCACCGCTTAGCTTGCAGAAGCTGCCGAGCGATCATGTGGGCACGCGCTAAGCGCGACCTGTAGCATGCTTCCTTCATCCAAAATTATCTTCAAAAAGAATCATCCCTAAAGCTCTTCAAGATTCTTGAATCCAAGCTTGGGAAAATTAGTCAATAAATTCCTACAATTAAGAGTGAAATAAGTTAAATAATATATATTAAACAAAAACTAAATAAAAACCTAATTAGACTAAAATACTAGAATAAATAATACTAATTATATGAAAAGGTATTGTTAAGGACCACAAAATCATGTACAAAATAACTACAATTTGGTCCTTAACACCAAGTAAACAAATCAGAAGCAACATGTCCAGAAAAAGTTCACATACGTTATAACATATCAGAAATTGCAAAGCCCAATAGAATATTTCAAAAGGCATTTTTGACAGCAAATCGGAGCCAACACAAGGGAAAACCTTATTTCTATATCAGTATTTAAGGCATCAATGCACAGATTTCGAGGAAATAACTATTGTTCAAGAAAAAACCATAAACGGCCGTAGAAGTAGAAAAAGAACAAGATCTGGAAAAAAAATTCATTCATTTTCGATACAGATCCAAATTCGTAAACAAAAAAATCAAAAATTGCAAGAAGAACAATCATACAAACAGAAAATCAAAACCCTAACGAAAATATTTTCATACATCATTTTCCCTAAGCCAAAAACCCTTCAGAAGTCTAAGAAAGACAAAGAGAAAGAAAGTTTCAAAACAATCTAACCCGAAAAATAGCAAAGAATCGCAAATATAAGCACTTAGGGTTTCCAAACCCCCTTTCAAATCCTGGCCAAACCAAGCCATATCTGCAAAAAGTAACAACATATTTAAAACTAGAAGGAAGAGACGATTTAAAAAATGTAAAGAAATCGAATTAAATGATCACCGTCCGCTTGGTTGATTCCTCCAAGTGCTCGTTTTCACCATTAATCCAACGCCCTTTTTCATTTCAATCACAGATTGGAGAGATTAAGAGTTCCAAACAATAGAGAAAGGATCGCAAGTGAAACAGAGAAACATGTAAGCGGCGTCCGATATGGTTGAAGATGAGAGATCGGCGAGGAAGATGAAGTTTCTGGAAGATCCAGACAGAGATCGAGAATGGTGGCGAGTTGACAAAAAAGCTAGAGCACATATCGAGAGAGAGAGAGAGAGAGAGAGAGAGAGAGAGAGAGAGAGAGAGCAAGTTGGATGAAGCGAAGGAGCCAGAGCATTTGAGAAGAAGAAGAAGATATAATTTCCTCTCGTTAATGGAATCCCTTTTCTTTTCTTTTTTTTTAATATTTCTAATGTGTTTAGATTAGGTTTAAGATAATTTGTGGTCTCTGATTGGTTTAAATTTAGTCATAATATTGATCTGTTTGAATTAATCATGCTTAGGTGTTAATGAGACTCAAACAATTATATGCACGCACCCTCATCCCATCTATGGTACACCCTCAATCTCCAATCATCATATCATCATCAGACGCCCAACAGGGAGAGCCTCACCATACACCCAAGAGCTGACACGCATGGGATCGTTAAATTAAGATTTATTGGGCCTTGATGCAGATTTATACTCACACCCTCCAAATTATTGCATTTTAGGCCCATCCATTCTACCTTTCCCTTTATTTGGGCCAATCGGATTTCTTATTCACACCTCCCGAATCTGCTTCATACAGGCTATTTTCTAAACTTAATCTTATTTATTTCTTTTGCATTATATTTATTTTGTTTATATTTATAAATAGAAAAATATGTAGTTAAATGATTATTTGCTTTAAAACATTTGAAGTTTAATATTATTAATTAAAGTATTAATTAATTTTACTAAATAAAAAATGATTTAATTTAAAGAATTATTTAATCCGATTTGGTTGTGTATTGTGTGCTTAGTTATTTTACTCGCCTCTTGAATACTTGTATGAATTATTCATAATTGTACACTCCACACACTTGATGCAATCGATTCCATTTCCCGCCTTGGCTCATACGCCAAATTCCTCAAGGGTCTCATAGTTGAGAATGGGCATAAACATTGGTTTATATACCAATTGTCCATGCACAAGGGTTTCATGGTTGGAGATAGGAGCACATACCTTCACAAGATTAATCAAGTCCATATATTGGGTTAATCATGACCTGATTCAATTTCTCATCCTATCATAAACCGAGCGCTAAAAGACTTTCATAAATTAAAAGTTACAAACCTCGATCCAACATCGAGTGCCTTTTCAAAAAAATTTGTTTACAATAAACCTCGAGTATTTAAATCGTTGGTTGTTAGGCCGATTGTTTTAAAACTTGTGCCAAATGAACTCAGAGTCTTTGAATCGTTGGACACTAGACCAATTGTTTAAAGACTATTAATAACGTGAACTTTGTTTCACTTCACTTTTTTCATAAGAAAAAGTTTTGGGATGATAGACGACTCGTTGAGCATTGAGCTCCTCTAGTTTCTAGTATTTGAATCGTAGAATGCTAGTCCTATTGTTCCGTACTTTTCACCCACCTAAAATCAATTCAAATCACTCAACTCTTTTTTCGCTCATATGCGACCATCAAACTCTTTTCTTACAAAGAATGTGCAATAGCCATTTTAAATACGAACAAAGACTTAGCTTTTCAAACAAACTAAACAAGTTAAAGTTCAAGCATTTGAAATGTCTAAAGTATGATTTTTCTTTTAAAATCAACACAACCAACTTAAACATTTTCAAGAAGAACTACGGAGTTTCGACTTTCCCATTGCACGAGGGAATATGTAGGCACAAGGTTCTGAAACCGCGAAAAACTCAAAACACTAAAAATAAAAAGCCTGTGTTTCTTCTCCTTTCTCGATCATTAATTAGAAGATAGCATTATCACTTTAAACACACGAACTAAATGGTTCCCATCGAGTACGATGGATGTGAGGGGTGCTAATACCTTCCCCTTGCATAACCGACTCCAGAATACATATCTATTATTCTCGTAGACCGCCTTGGATGTTAGGGGTGCTAATACCTTCCCCTTGATTAGGGTTCTAAAAGTTTAGTTAGTGCTTGATGACACCACGCAGATGCCAAATATTTCCTCAACTGAACATTAGGAACATCATGACATCCAAAGTGTCGCACTAACCGTAGCCATCATTTTAACTGATTCGGTCTACGCTGGACAATCACAATGATCTATTGCTACTGACCTAAGGAAACTTAGATCCGGGTGTAGGATCACCACAAGTATAATACCCAAGCAACCCTTAAAAGTAAAGCATACAAAGAAAACAGAAAGCGATAAAAATTTATCTAAAGCCCTAAGGTAACCTCTTTTTAGGTAGTCTCCCCGGAAAATTCGCCAATTCTGTAACACGGTGGGAGAACTGACTTGTTTGTTTTGCGTTTTATCGCAAATGTTGCAGATAGCAAGAGTCGCCACCGACTTTTATTTTATCGAATAAAGGAAAGGTGAAAATAACAAGAAAGACCTTTTATCGATTATGAGTTCGGGAGGTAATTTTGAAAAGGGACGGTATTAGAACCCTTTCCATCTATAGTTATCTACGGGCTCTTAATTTCTTAGCTCACTTTTTTGAAAACTCGATTTCTGTGTGTGTGTGTGTGTGATTTGAAAATTATTTTGCTTTGACTTCGTAATGATTCTTGTATCAGTCCTCAAGAATGTATACAAAGTTTTTGAAAATATTTGTTTTGAAAAATGTAACTTTGTAATGATTTTCGTATGAATGTATACAAAGTGTTTGTTTGAAATTATTTTTAAAAAGAGTGTGAGGTGTGAAAAGTATTTTCCTTCTCCTTTAGGACAACGCTTTATACCATTAGTCGGTAGGTAACTCTATCCGTTGGATGTGAAGCGACAGGCATAAGGTCATCGTATGGTCATTGAAGGAAACATTGTAAAGATACCTTAGCAAATCGAAGGGACGATCATCACTTATTCATAGGCAATAACCGAGGGACGAGATCATGTATTCGTAGGCAACATCGACTTTATATTAAATGGACTATAATGATGTTATTCGTAAGCGTCTTTGCTAATGTTACCCCTACGTTCGAGGGACATGACCATTGTATTCGTAAGGGACCATTCGTAAGGGACATGACCATTGTATTCGTAAGGTCATCGTATGGTCATTGAAGGAAACATTGTAAAGATACCTTAGCAAATCGAAGGGACGATCATCACTTATTCATAGGCAATAACCGAGGGACGAGATCATGTATTCGTAGGCAACATCGACGGTCATCGAGGGAGTATGATCTTTATATCGAATGGACTATGATGATGTTATTTGTAAGCGTCTTTGCTAATGTTACCCCTACGTTCGAGGGACATGACCATTGTATTCGTAAGGCAACAAGAGAGGATTCCCTAAGGGTGTAAGTGTGCAAAGTGTGTTGATTTTAGATATTTATCTTGAGATTAGGGTTTTCTAAATTCGTTTTAGATCTTGCCATACAAACCCTAGTTACTAGCAGTTAAATATGTACATAAAGTAGAGGTGCGGAAAGTAAATGCGGAAAAGTAAAGTCCTACACTATTACTTGGTTTTGGAGAAGTTAAATAATAGGAGGTGCGGAAAGAAAATGTGCGAGAAAAGTAAATCTACGCTATTACAAAAATATCCTTGCGACCTATACACCGATTTCTAAAATTTAAAGATGCAAAATAAGTAAATAAATAATGGAAAAGATGTTTCAAGTGTTAGGAAAATGTTAGAAAGCTAATTACTATATATTTTTTGAGTTTGTTAGAAATCGATTTTAGTGAATAAAAACCCTAATTCTATGTTAATTAGTATTAATTTAAGAAAAAAATATTTAAATATGAATAAAAGAAAAATGTTTTTGTGTCAAAAATTAAATAAATGTTTTATTGACCTAATTCTAAAATCAAAACATTTTTTAGGGTTTTTAAGATAGTTAAAATAATTTTTGAAAAGAATTTAAAAAAATAGAGATGGCACCCAAGACCCTGGGGTTGCACGTTCAAAATTTCACCACCACGCCACTTGCCCATGGTGATATAAGCATGCCTCCAAAAATACATATGTGAAACCTGTGAAAAATCATAAAATATGGAAAAATGTTACAAAAGGCAGGTTCGAACTATCGACCTGATAGGGGTATCGACCTGATATGTATATGATAATAAATTCAGAAAATCAACTTAATAAAAAATGAGCGCAAGTGGGTCCCCTGTATTTCAAATGAATGAATCACAACACACCACGCCTGGACCACCAGAGTCACGCCTTCAAACCACTGCCCAGGGTGGTCAACTTCGTCTTCTCTAACGAGGTCGAATTTCAAAACTGCAAAATAAAGAGAATCGAAGCAAGAGATTAAGCCCGACCCACCTGAATTGACCCCTGTGAATCTATTGGTGATCTTGGTTTTCCCTGAATCGGCATGTATTAATGGTTTCCAAGGTCACAAACAGTTATGCACTAACAATGGCACAATAAAATTTAAGCCCTAAAGCTTATATCTAACACGTCAAACATGTTCTGATAAGGATCCTGAACATGAACAATCACATCAAATATGTTAAAAATGCATGAATCAATGAAATCGAAATAAAAAAACTTTACCAAGCGGTGCAACTTCGTAGGGATGATTCTGGGATGCATTGAAATGAGGTAAGAGCTTGGATCGATTGCTAGCAAATTAAAGATTATGAATGAATGCTTGGTTTTGCTTAAGAACGACTGGAAATTTTACTTTGAGTTTGCCCTAGTTTCTTGAATTTTTTGAAGAATTCTCTAGGGTTTTTAGAAGCATCCACTCGTGTCTTTCTCACGTGGCTAGTATAATATACAATGAGGAGCAAATTAGGTTAACAAATGCATTGAAATATATTGCATGGATTGTAAGAATATTTTATTGAAAATCAAATGCAAATCTTCCAATTTTTATCAAATTCCATGCAAATCTTTCCTTGTGCATTTTTTCCAGCTCGCTATGACTATCTTGGACCTCAAGCAACATGAAAATCAAGCCCACATGCTCTTAAGCATTTCCTTGTATTTTATTTTAATTAAAATTTAATTTTAATGATTTAATTCAAAAATAAATAAAATAAATAGAAGGAGGGCCTGTAATTGGACTTAGAGGCTATGGATAATGTTAGAAACAAGTTTAGATCAAAGAAATATGGGTCCATTTGGAAAATTTTCAAGTTTGATCAATATTTTTTTCATGCACTTCTTCAAAATTTCCAATTTTTCCCAAGCCATAACTTGCTCAATTTTTATCATTTGGAAGTGTTCTTGGACTTTTTAGAAAGCTTAATATACCCTATAAATTCTCCTTTTAGTTTCATGCTTATGTGCATCAGTTTGGAAAAAGATGAGTTTTGTTGACTTTTATGATGTCTTGGCCCATATCTCTCAAATGAAGCATTTTTGGGAAATGCTTGTGAGACACAAAGTTGTAGAGAATTAAATTCCCTTTAAAATGAGATTTAGTGGAAAAATTTCTGATGAAGTATGTGAAAGTTATGCCTGGTCAAAGTTCTGTTGACTTTCCTTTAACAAACCCTAATTTAGAAACTTTTGACTTTTGATCATTCTTTGAATTTTCTTGATGAATCATGATCAACCCTTGATCAAATGATGAATGTGACTTCAAAATATTGATGTTGACTAAAAATGATAAAGTTTGACTATATGTTGACCACAATTAACTTTTTGTCCAATACAACTGATTTTCAACCATCCAAGCAATTGACTGAGCAAACTTAGACTATGAGGCTTGAAACTTGGCATGGTGGTACTTTGAGGCATCTGAGAAGGCATGATGCTCACTTGAGTTAAAATAAGTCAACTTTGACTTGAGAGAAACAAAAGCCTAGTTGTGGGTTGATTGCTTAGGAGAAGTTTATCTGATCAACCCCTGGGAAATTCTTGAGTATGGACATGTGTATTGACTTCAAAGATAGCTGGGAAAATTTTGGGGTATAACAGACTCCTTCCTACAATATATAAATGAACAAGTCAGTTCTAAGAATAACTTATCATAAATCACCCCAATAAGAGAACTCTTGGCAAAATTCACACGAACGCTTGAAGAGTGTTCAAATCCACGCATAATCACCATTATGGTCCAAAGATTATCAATAGTAGCATTAGCCACGATAATAGTGTCATCTGCATACTGAAGATGAGAGAACACTGTCGCACCCCAAAATTTACCCTCCTTATCATAGGTCTTCTTGGATTTTTCTTGCAAGGGTATGAGTTCAAAAAAGTGGATTTATTGATGTATTGGTTCTAAGTTGGCTCGCCTTGGGTCGGGATATGACCAAGTGCCCATGTTTGAGATGAGTCAGTAGTACAATGGTTGGAATCATGGTCATAACTTTCTTGCTTAATTCATCTCGCGTTTTGAGGCAAATTTGGAAATTGAAGTTTGAATTTGAGAACGCTTAGAGTTCGTGGCGGATTATCTGATACATTAAGTTTTTTTTTATTCGTCTGAAAACTTATATGTTTATGCAAGCAAAGTCTGAAATATCTCATCATGCTTCATTTTCAACCAAGAATATTTCAAACGATGGTTCAATTGGTTCAAGAAATTAGAGCGAATATGGCTCGATTCCAAGTGGTAGCTCAAGAATGAAAATGCCAAGATTCATTGTATTGAATTTCTTAGAATTGTAATTTTTATGTTCATCATTTACTCCGCTATGAATACTTCGCTTGGGATTACTTCAAATTCATGACGATGCAAATACTCAAGTTCGTGCAAGTGGGAGCTTGTCGAATTGCTTTGCAAAAGAAGTGGAGGATGTTGTTTGAATTTTAATTCAAAGTTTAATTGGTGTCTAGAAATCTAAGGCATAATGTTATAGGGATTTTCTTGTGATATTGAGTTTGGATTGTTTCAACTTCTTGAGAATTCTAAAAGAGTTCAATTTCTTTCGTTTTTTGAGTTCAAGGAGCCCAAGTTTCAACACTTTTCTTTTCTAAGTCACCCATTTCTTTCAAGTTTCCATAAGGATTCGAAATTTGAATTACTCAAAAAAAAGAAGAAGGAAGGTTTTATTCAACAATAGGATCTCAAAACACATTGTGTATACAAGAGAACTTCAAGGTTCTACCATTGCGAATCTCTTTGAAATAATTGATATAGATTCATTCGGGAAAAGTGTGTTCGATTTACAATTTACAGGTTACAAAGAATTGTTACAAACATGTTCTTAGTTTGCAAAGTTCTACAAGAGAAATCCTAATTCCTAAAAAAATATTATAGCGATGTCTTCGATTTGTCACCGTCTTCAAGCTCTATCCATGTTCTTTATCCATGTTCTTCATCCATGTTCTTCATTCATCTCCATGCCGTACCATCCGCTCCACCATTCACCGTCACATGAAACAAAAGAAAGGAAAATCGGGTTAGAAGTTACAAAACATAAACATAAAACGAAGCGAGAAATTATCAAAAGATTATGCTTTTGTTGAAGGATCATCATTAGGCGTTTAGGCGGGAATCAGGTTTTATGTTAAGCCTCAGAATCTTGTTTAAAGATTAATCATCGGCGGAAAATGGCTCATTCGCAAATCACGGGCTAACCCGGTTCACAAACAAGCGCGATGGGCTGCAATACGAAGCGACAAATTCAGTTTCCGGGCAGCAAACAACAAGAAGCGACAGATTCAATTTCGGGCAGCAAACAATGCGAAGCAGACAGATTCAATTCCGGGCAGCAGCATACACATATACATTTTAATCCCAAAAAAGGCAACAGGCAACATATATCAAGGCAACAGCAAGTGTATATCAGTTCATAATAATTCCCACAGTATATAGCAACAACAAAGACAAGAACCAACAAGCATATGTATCAAAGATGATGATCAAGAAAACTCGTAATGAGAAAGCAGGACAATTGCAGAAAATTCAGAAAAAGAGTAATCATCACAAGCCAGCATTGAGCCCAATGTTACAAGCCTCAAAAGCCAACACAGCAGTATCAAGCAGCATAGCAGCCAGCATTAAGCCCCAAAAGTCAGCCCAGAGGTACAAGAAATCATCACAATTTGAAGCTGCCAGCAAATACACCAGACAAGTATACAAACATAGGCAGTTGAGAAAGAAAACAAGCCTCAAAAGTCAACAAAGTTGACAAGCATACATCACAGGTCAGCAGATAAGCCACAGGAGTCAGAATTCATAGCAGAGCAAAACATCATCAAGAGATAAGATACAAAACCAAAACTAGAGAAACTGACAGAGTTCAAGAACATAAAGCCAGCATCATAACAGCAACCAGAAAACCATAGTTCCAAGCCCAGAAAACCGAAAAAACATAAACTACAGCAAGACAAACACAAAGCAAACATATAATCATCATTTTCCCCGAACCAAACACCTTCAGTTCCTAGTTTTTTCAAACATTCATGTTCTGACAGATTGAAAAAGAAGAGATAACAGAAGCGGAACGGGCTCACCCGGAATGAGAGGAGAAGCAAAACCCCATTGCCGTCGCGACTCCAAAGCTCAGAGTTCGCCATCATCGCCGGAATCACGATCAGACGCCTAGGGCTTCGGTAATCCCTTTCAAGATCCGGACCAAATTGAAGTTTCTGCAAAATCAAACACAGAAATCAAATCACAATCAGAAATCATTAACATGCAAACAGAAATCGCGATGAGGAAACGCGATGGGCGCCGGAGAGAAAGAGAGAACGGCGATCGAGAAAGAGAGAACGGCGATCGAGAGAGAGAGATGGAGGGACGGCCACGGCGAAGAGAGACAGGGCGCCGGTGAGCGAGTGAGAGAGTGAAAACGGCGATGAGGGTTTCGGTTAGAGCGATGAGAATAGTGAGAGGGAAACCCAGGAACACGAGTGCGTGAAAGGAAGAACAGAGTTTCTTCTGTTTTTGTTTTGTTTTTTGGGCAATCATCTTCTATCCTCTTAATTTTACTTCCCCACTTTAATTCCTTTCATTTTATTTCTTAAACAAAATAAAAACAACAAATTAAATTTTCTGGTGGTGACAAGTGTCACCACCTTGTATTTTAAAAAAAATCTTTTTATTTATTCTTTTATTGATTAATTTATTAAAAAAAAGGAAATAGATATATACATATTATTATTAAATAAATATGTATTCGGTGCAATATTACTGTCGTGGGGTCGTCGAAGTTTCTTTTTCCCGAAGAAGAAAGATCAAATGTACCGGATCACTAGCGCATATGGAAGTATTTCGGACTAGTCAAAAGTTCAGATGGATTTCTTTCCACACCGTCCAGAATCACGGCAATCCAGGCTATTTCTAAACTTAATCTATTTCAATTAATTTATTTTGTTGCAAATAATATTTCATTGCGATGTACTAAATGATTATTGGATCTGATAGTTTTTATTTGATGAATTATCGATTAAACTATTAGCCGATTTTTCATCAAACAGAAAAAATCATCTCCAATAATTATTTAAATTTCCGATTGTATTGTATGGTATTTTTGTCTGTTTATTTATTTATTCAGCATCTATTCACCAATGTACACTGTGCACACAACTAAAATTAAAATCAATTCGATTTCATCCTGATTGGCTCATACGCCGATTTCTTAAAGGGTCTCATGGTTGGGGATGGGCATGGCCATCCTCACGAGATTGGTTAAAGCCCTTGTTGCTTTAACCGATCATAACCCGAAAACAACAATTGGTCTATACCAATTTTCCATGCACCAGGGTCTCATGGTTGGGGATAGGAGCACCTATCCTCACGAGGTTAAGTCCACGTACTTAACCATAACCCGCTTCCATTTCATCTCAGCACGCGTATCAGATTACCTTCGCAATTCAATTTCAAACCTCGATCCAACGTCGAGCGCATTTTCAAAACCTTTTTCATAATAAAATACAAGTTTTTAAGTCATTGGACGCTAGACCAGTTGCTTAAAAATTTATCCCAAATGAACTCTTAAGTCTTTAAGTCGTCGGACGCTAGGTTGGTTGCTTAAAGACTTCTAATTAACATGAGATTTGTTTCACTTCTTTTTCTTAAGAAGAACCTCTTGGCTCATAGGCCGATTTCTTAAAGGGTTTCATAGTTGAGGATGGGCAGGGCCATCCTCACGAGGTTAATTAAAGCCCTTGTTGCTTTAAGTTAATCCTAACCCGAATGATTCTTTCTCTTCCGGTCCGTTACCGAATTCCATCTAAAACACTTTCATAATTACAATTCCAAACCTCGATCCAATGTCGAGTGTCTTCTCAAAAGTTCTTTTCATAATCAAATACAAGTTTATAAGTCATTGGACGCTAGACCAGTTGCTTAAAAACTTGTCCTAATTGAACTTTAAGTCTTTAAGTCGTCGGACGCTAGGTCGGTTGCTTAAAGACCTTTAAACAACGTGAAACTCGTTTCACCTCACTCTTTCAAAAGAAAATCCTTTTGGGTAATAGACGACTTGTGTGAACTTTCGTTCCTCGGGTTTCTAGTATTTGAATCGTGAGACGCTAGCCTCGTTGTTCGGTACTTTTTCATCCACATAAAAAACAATTCAACTCATTCAAAATTCTTTTATCGCTCATATGCGATCATCAAACTCTTTTCCGACAAAGAGTGTGCAATAGTCGTTTCAAATACAAGCGAGGACTTAAGCTTTTCAAACAAACAAAACAAGTCCTAGCTCAAAACATTTGAAACGTCTAAACGCACGATTTTTCAGATAAAATCAATACAACCAATTAAAGCCTTTTTAAGAGGAACTACAGAGTTTTGACTTTCCCATTGCACGAGGGAATATGTAGGCACACGGTTCAAACCGTACAAACTCAAAATAATAATAAACAAATTGCTTTCTCATTATCATCCATAACTTAGTAAACACACACACAAATGCGTAGAATTAAATGGGTCCCATCGAGTACGATGGATGGGTGCTAATACCTTCCCTTACATAACCGACTCCCGATCCCACTTTTGGTCACGAGACCGTATCCGCTTGCTTGGGGTTTTATCTATATTTTCCCGTTCTTTTTAGAACAAATAAAATTAGGTGGCGATTTCACCATTTTCGAGAATTTTAAAAGATTTTTGAAAATCGAGTTGCTTCAAACACCAATCCCAAGGACCCAACACTAAAATAGGATAAAAGATTCAGCTCAATCACCCTGGAAATTAAACCACTCAGGCCTTCAGCTACAAGGAGGAAAATGAAGGGAGCTAGAAGGTCACCTTACTTCAGTCCCCTTTGGATACAAATATCGTAGATCGAGCAACAATTAACCAAGACAACAATATTACCATAAATCACACAAGCTATAATCCAACTACTCCACTTATCACTGAACTCATATCTCGAGAGCATATAGTCAAGAAAAGACTAGCTAATAGAGTCATAGACTTTCTCAAAACCAACTTTAAAGAGGAGGCATGATTTCTTACTACGCTTAGCAAGGTCCACAAGCTCAATCACAATAACCATCTCATTTACTAAGAGTCTACCTTTGAGAAAATAAAACTGGTTAGATGATATAATCTTATCCATGACACTGGAAAGCCAACAAACCACAACATTAGAAAGAATCTTATATAGAGATTTAACCAAAGAAATGGGCATGAAATCCCCCAACTAATAAGGGGAATCAACCTTTGGAATTAAGGTAACAAAGAAAAAGGAAAAACTACAAGGAAGAGTGGCAAATTAGTGGAACCGAGAAAATATCACACCAAGGTCATCTCTGAAAAGGGGCCAAAACCTCTTAAAAATGGATAAAATTAAACCATCAGATCCATGACTCTTATTGCCATCACAAATAGAAAGTGCTCGGTCAATTTCAAATAAGAGAAACGGGCTAGTTAGGTTAGCATTATCCTTTTCAGAGATAGAGCGGACGAGAACCATGTCTAACCAGGGACAGTCGTCATAGGGTTCTCTAAAGTGATTAGATAAATGATCTATGATAACTTGACAAATCTTAGAGACCCCTTTAACCCAATCATCACCAGCCTTAAGATCTAGGATATCATTCCTGTTATTCCTATTCTTAATACAAGCATGGAGAAAGCTTATATTGGTATATCTTTGTTTGAGGGACCTTTGAATAAGTTGGGAATCATTGATCTAGAGGAGGAACCAAAGATCCAAATAGGCCTTATCCTTGGAAAAACCTCCTCTTCAGAAGTACCACCTTGCTTAACTCTCAAATAAGGAGCCCTCACCACTACCCTAAGAGAATAAATCTGGGAATTAAGACAAACAAGCGCTTGGTGGTTCTAAAATTTCAAGGCCTCTTTAAGTTATTTGAGGTTCTCTTTATGGACAAAGGCCTTCCATTTAGAGGAAAGAGAGTTAGAACAACTATCAGAGACAACATCTGTCATTTGAGGATGAGAGAGAAAAATATTATTAAATTAAAAAGGTTTTGGACCCCATAACTGGTTGGAGTACTAGAGAATAATCGGACAATAATATGAAACATATCTAAGAAACGCCCATTGGAAAAAGCTCGCCACAAATCTCACCAACCCCTCATAAATAAGAAACCTATCAAGACGGCTAGAAATCCTACCTCTAGGGTAGAACCAAATGAAGCTCCTACCAATAAGATAGAGATCCCAAAGTCCTATCTAGGAAATAAAGGCACATAACTAAACAAATATTAAAACACCAGTCAGATGCTCAGTGGAATCACTATCAACCCTCCCAAAATGGGAGAAAACGAAATTAAAATCACTCTGGATACAACATAAATTTTCCGCGAGGGAATCCTTTCTCGAGGAGCAAGTCTCTCCAAAGAGCCCTTTTATCGCAAGGGCTACATTTGGAATAGATATTAATAACCGTACACTTTGTCTTAGACCCCCCCCCACCACTCCAGACCGACCCCAAGATAACCAAGACCTGCAAAGGATAATAAGCAAGACCTGTTTGAACTACACCAAATAGAAATAAGACCTCTAACCGTTTTTTTACCTTACTACCCGAAAACTGAACATTAAAAGATCCAATCCACATCTAACACAACTCCTAAAAAGTCTAGAAGATCTCAAGTGTCTATCTCTCGATTCATTATCCAATAATCTCTTAATCTCATCCTCATCACTCAGAATGAAAGTACAACCTAATTTCTTGGCTTCTCTGAAGAACCTTGAAAAAAATTTACTATCAAGAAAATCGAGAACCTCGAGTGATATATGAGTAGGACTACAGTAACAAGAAATACAGGGAATGGAAGCAACATCCAAACAAATGAACAAATTAAGCCCTTGTGAAATCAACCCCTCCTTTGGAAATTAAAGATTTGAGAATACTATTATGCAAACAAAAACCAATAGATTTTAGAGGATTAACAACACCTGAGTCTAAAATAGGAGTGTCCAAAATAGGAGTGGAGAGGTCATTGGCCTGGTTCTATGAGGAATATCCAAAAGGAGTGTCTGACGCTTTTCCTACTACTGGAGACAAGGAAATAGAAAGAGATTGGCGTGGACAAAAAGTAACTTGGCTATGGGTGTATGGTGTTCCTTGTCAGACATAGAATATAAACTTTTTTTAATTCATTGCTAAGTCATTGGGATACATGTGTACTCTGATGATGGTACAAGCAAATTAAAAAAACTACATTACATGCATATTGTTTAGAAATAAAAATCTATTTAAATTATCTTGCGATGCGACACTTCAACTCCTAACTTACAACACTTCAACTCCTACATCATCTATTTTTTATTGGCATCTCTCATAATTCATCTTCAAATTTCAAAGATTAAAATATATTATAACTCTCTTTATAGAAAATCATGGGTTCGAGTTGACACAAATGAAAAAATACAATAATCTAATACTTATTTATAAACTTTATTATTTAATCAATTTTCAACATAAAACTAATTTGTTCATATATATTATTTTAATACTTTATAGAAGACTTTTCTAATATAATTTCATAATCTCTATATATATATATATATATATATATATATATATATATATATATATATATATATATATATATATATATATATATATATATATATATATATATATATATTTTCTTGTAAATTGATAAATAGTTTGGAGTTCAAACTCTTACAGTAATTCATCCTTATTTAAAAATTATTTAAAATAAAGAAATTATTAATCATTTTTAATTAAATATCCTAACAACATAATAATTACTATAATAAAATATATTTTTTAAATTTTAAAATATAAATGAGACGCTCGGATCCCTACGCTTTGAATTCTTTTTGTATTCTTGAAATCCTATCAACAAAAGATTTAAAAATATTTTTAATGTTAAAGTATATATTCCACAATTTTTTAAAATTAAATTACTCTTAATTACTCTTAATTAATCTTAAATTATATTAGACAATGTCACACTCTTATCGAATCTATACATTGCATCTCTATATTCTTTATATGACAATATTATTACTTAAAAAAATGTCGTATATTTTGTTTCCGATAGGTATAAAACAGAGTTTTCCAATTGAACTCCACACAAACTGTCATAATTTAGCTACCACGCAAGGTCGGATTTGTTTGGTAATTAGTAGCAGTTGGAATCTCGCCACCATTTACAACTTTTTCGAAAAAAAACAAATAGAATAATATTAAGGCCGGTTTGAAATACTTTTTTAAAATAATTAAAAATTTAAAAACTAAAAATTTATTTAAATACAATATTTTACAAATATATTTTTAAAATTTTTTCTCCAGTTTTTTAGTTTTTAAAAGCAAAAAAATTAAAATATCTAAATTGTATTTTGAGTTTGATTTTTCAATTTTTTAAAAATTAAAAACAAAAACTATTTGAAAGAGTGGTTTATAACTACCATAATTTTCATACCTTAAAAAAAAAAACAATTCCAGGCATGCTATGCTCCATATAAATAGTCAATCAAAATATATATAGGAAAACTTTTTCAATATAATAGCAAATATATTTCTAAATATATATAATACACAGTATAACAACTTCACCACTGTTGTTCAAAATTAAACTCACCATCTCACATACACAGTGATGATGTATTTACACACGGTTTCAAATTATAATTCTATATAGTAAAAAGATAGATAATAACAAACAACGATGGAAAACCTTTCCAAATATACACACAACATTATTTATTCCTGGAAATTATTATGAAGATGATATCGTTATAAAGGATAATATCGTTATTAGTTATGACTGTTGTCTTTAGTTTGCGCATCAACCATTTCAGCACTGTGACCACCATTATCCGGAAAACCGCCACCATAATAAAAACCACCATGACCTAAGTAACCGTCACCATAACCACCAAAATAAACACCATCATGACCATGCTGACCACCAAAATAACCACCATGACCAGGATGAAAACCACCATTGTAGCTCCTATCATCTCCAGGGTAACCACCATTATAACCCCAACCATTTTCAGGGTAACCACCCCTATAACCCCAACCATTACCGGAGTAACCACCATTATAACCCCAACCATTTTCAGGGAAATGGTAACCATTATCAGTATATTCATCACCATGATCACCATTGTAACCGTCACCACCATTATCCGGATAACCAGTGTTGTAACCATCAATTCCATTTTCACCGTCTTCTCCATTCCCATTTTCGACATTATTTTCCTCTGTAAATACAATATAATGTAAATTTATATTAATCTTCTTTATGGAATATCCATGTGATTATATATAATATCAAATTTAAGTAGTTACATAAAAAAGATTCCTATAAAATCTCATGAAAACCTATATTTTGTTCCTAAACTAAGCAAAATAATGTATAGTATAGCTCACCCTTTTTGGTGTTAGAAGAAGTCTCAGTTAAGTCTCTTGCTGACACCTCTGAAGAGATAAGAAGAATCATAGCCAAGAGGCCTAGGCTGAGGAATATTGCATATTTAGAATCCATTGTTCTATATCAATAATAAACTCGACAAATTGATTCAATTGGAAAATGTGGTAGTGAAGGATGAGAAAACTAGTAAGAAAGTTGAAATATATATAATGGAGAGGGAAGGAGGGTCAATAAAGAAGCTTTATTTGGTGGTTGAGAAAGTAACTTGTATGAATTTATTCAATTAGGGTATTACAAATTAGAGGCTATGAAATATGACGCAGCGGAGTTGTTATCCGTCCTATGTCTATTTGCTATTTTGTGTAGATATTGTGAGATATATTCCATATAATCCCCACACTAGTCTTATTATTTGTCAAAAAAGTATATCAATAGAGAGTCATCCAAGTGGTCACTCTAAACTTTTGAAACAGTACTGCTGCGGAACTAAAAAGTTTAGTAAAGTTTAATAGATCTCAAGATTATTTTCTTGCAAACTTTATTCTTCCGCTATGAGTTAAAACTTAGCAGTACGCTCATAGAATATAAATAAGTAAAAGATTAATAAAAATATAATTAAAACCTTGAGGCACATAAATTATGCATGGGTGAGGTAGGCAGATGTGATAATGGAGTATGTTGAGATACACATGAATTTGAAATTCCGGATTATTTAAAAAAGTTGAGAAGTAGACGTTAAGCAATTTATAAATGAGATAGTCATATATCATAACGGAATTTATTATCGATTAAGAGAAAATTTCCTGTACTTTTTGTGGGAACCATGTTCAGTCTGTCTCCCATTTATTTGATATCTTTAACTTGATAGCTAGTGTCTAGTATGAGATTTTTAAGTGGTTAAGGATGTTTCTGTCTCTTTCTAGAGATTTTAGAATTATTTTTGAGTTTTCATATCCTTAGATCTTAGGGTATGATTAGGGATATGTTTATTATGATTTGGCATGCTCTAGTATGTTGAACATGTGCTTCCATACACAAAAGAGGGTGAGTTATGAAGGTAGTAAAAACGGAAGTATAAAACAAATTTAGTTTTCTTATAAATTAGAATTGAATGAAAACACTTGGATATACAAGGAAAATTAAGGATAAAGAATTAATTGGGAAGTAAATAGTTCAATCTTAAAGAGTTGACTTACTTCTTTTCTTAAGAATTGATCATGAGAATATCCAATAATGCTTGAGAAAGTTTAGAAGTTTAAGCCCATAAAATCTCTTACACAAGAAAATGAAATTTCAAGTTAACTTTAAACCAAACAACGAACAAATGAATGAAGTGCTTAGCCTGCACGTCAAACATCAAACAGAACTTTTAATGATTAATCTCTATGTCAAACGTAGATTTTGTATTGGATGATCTCAAAACAAGTTGGAGTTTTGATTTATCTATTATCCAAATCGAACAAAGATTTTAATTATACAGATTGACTACAAACCAAAAAGAGATTTTTATATCAGGTTAATTTCTAACCAACTAAATTTTTGTTCATGACTGAGCTCAAGAATAGATGTGAAGATTTTTCACTAGTTATTTTTCACGAACCTTAAAAGGATAACTTTTCTTCAAGTTGTGAAGCTCTCGAACCTAGTATAAACTTTTACTTATCCTCAAAGGAGCTTTTGCAAAAGGGTTTAGCTCTAAACCTAAAAATAATTCCTAAAGGAAGAATAATTTACTCAGAAAAGTAACTCTTGATAAATATATAATAATTTTGGTTTCCTATAACAACTTCTTCACTAAACTCAATAACGTTTCTCAAGGAGCTATGGCTAAATATATGTGAACTCTTATAAAAAAATACATTTCACCTAGGATGCGTAATGCATTTAACCTCAGCTACATAAGTGAGGCAATGAATGGTGTCATGAAAAGTATCAACTTTAATTCTCGACTTTAAGAACATCGAGAATAAATGATTATGCACACGGGTTCGAACCCCAACTTCTGCATTTTTAATATTTTCAAAACTAGTGCACCAAACCTCTTCGTTTATCAATAACACCAAGGAGTATGATTGATATGTTTAAAAATCTTTACAAACTACAAAATAATTATAACGATGCCACACCGTTCAACCATCGGCCTTCACCTTCCATATCCAACATGTTCCTCCTTCTTTCACGCCACTATGTTGCACCCCAAAATTCTCCCTCTTCATTCTTCATTAAATAATTGGCTTACACTTGATCAATAAGTGCATTGCATACATATCATTCATGCATTAACCATGAGATCTAATTTTTCTAATTGAGCGAGAGTGCACAATTCTGAAGAAGAGGTGTGGTTCCCAAAAGTTGAATATCTGAGGTTTCGTTATTTCGAGTTCCATCTCAATATACAAGATGTGTGCATCCAAACGTTTCTAGCTATATCTCGAGAATTGAGGTTTTGATGTTCTGATTGTCTATCTTATAGATATTGATTAAAGGTCTCGAGCTACAGTGTGTTGTGATCGAATATATGAGCCCGAAATGATTCTATGTCCTTCTGTGAGTCTTGAAGTATCTGTATAAGGCTTATCGATCTATGCGATTCATCAGAAAATCAAGAGCGGTCGGATAATAAGAGATTTGAGTATGCGTACTGAAAAGTCAACAAAAGTCAAAGTTTGACAGGGTGGAATTTCTGGTCAAAATTATTGTCAAAAGTCAAGATTTGAGAAAATGCGATCGTTTGTTGAAAAAATTCGGAAGAATCGGGTGAAAACAAGATTTCTTGCAATTTAAGTAATCTTGGACTTAGAAAAAATTTCTAAGTTTTAAGAGATTCATGATCCTAGAGCCATGTTGTCGACTCCTTATCTTGCTTGTCTGTGGTTGAAAGTTTGTGAATTGGTACCCGTTGAAAAGAGCGCATTTCGTACTTCAAATTTGTCCTTATGAAGATTTCTCCAAAAATGCCCGGATTTTGACTTATGAGGCTCCGAAGTTTAATATTCATAATTTTTGAAGTTCATACTTAGTGAAATTTTGAGTGTTTTTAAATATGTTCAAGTGCTCTACTTCGGAGGTATTTTACACATGTTTCCAAGCATCGTTTTGCGTCGAGTTCAAAATCAAAGTTGTTCATTTCACGGCAATCTACAACTTTGTTGAAGAAATCAAATCCATTCGGGATTGGTATCGGAAGTTACGAAGCTCGAAAGATGTGAATTTATCTTGTTTACTATATTCAACACTTAGAAATTTTTTCGAGTGTTCATTTATATGGTCAGACTGACGACTTAAGGTTCCGTTTTATCTTAGTTATCGGCTCCGAATTAAAAAATGTTCAACTGCAAAGTTGTTCACTTCGCGGTCGTCTATAACTTTGTCCAAGGAATTGAATTCATTCAGGACTCAAATTGAAAGTTACGTAGGTCAGAAAATAAGAATTAATCATGTTTACGATATTCAAACAATTGTTGTGCATATGTTCGAGGCTATTTTTATCTTCGATTCGAGCGCCGCATGAAAAAACTCTTAACATGAAAGTTGGATTTTGTTATATCTCCTAGAATTTTTGTTCAGAAATTGTTTCGTTTCGGACGTCGCAGCAAAAGTTATGATGCTCCAAAGTTGAGAATTTATCAGGTTTCAACATTCAACATTTAGAAAAAATTTAGAATGTTTGCCGACACGGTTAGGCCGACAGCTTCAGGTTTAATTTTCTCATAGCTATCGGCTCCGCATCGAGAAATGTTCAACTACAAAATTGTTCACCTCATGATAATCTCGAACTTTGCTGAAGAAGTCGAGTTCATTCGGGATTCGGATATGAAGTTATGAAGCTTGGAAGTTATGAGTTTGACATGTTTACAATAGTCAACACTTAGAAATATTTTGAAGTGTTTGTTTCTATGGTCAAGCTGATGGCTTCGAGTTTGATTCTATGATAGCTATTGACTCTGTATTAGAAAAAGCTTAACTACAAAGTTGTTCATCTTGCGGCAAGTTACAACTTTGCAGAAGAGTTCGAACTCATTTGGGTCGCGGATCGAGAGATATAAGTCCTTAAAATCATAAAAAAATATTCGGTGGACTTTTACCGACATTGCCGGTATTTTATCAATTATGATTTTCAATCTTTAGAGTCATTTTAAAGCGTGCTACTAGCATCAAATCAAAGAACTTTCAACATAAAATTTGTTCACATAAATTCCCTCTCCAACTTTAATGATGAGATCTTGTCGCGATAAGGCATAGTTATCAACTTACGTTGGCGCAAATGTGTTGACATGGATGCTACTCGATTTGGCCATGCATCAAGGTTTATGCATGCATTATGGTGTAAATATGCCAAAAACGGAAAAAGGAAAAGGCTCATGCTGTAACAACTATCCCCACGCCTCACTCTCATTTTTGTCTCCTTCCTCATCCACCACGCCTCACTCTCTATTTTTTCTTCTCTGGGCTCACTCTCACTCAAAAAAAAAAACCTCACTCTCTTCCTATCCCGATCGAAATGATAACAGAAGGAGGATTCAGTTACAAACTGTAATGACTCTCCCACACACTCTCTTCACTCACCCTCCACCAAACTGTAATAACCTTCACTCTTATCCTCATGTAACAACTCCAACAAACTTCACCATCATCACTACAAGCTGCTCTGGCCATAACGGTTTTCTGTTGCTAAGGCCTTGTGCGTTTACTTAGTCTCACCCCGTGTATTGGGCCATTAGCAACACTAGCATTAGATTTAGGCCATTCTGAAAATTTGGTTTTACACCCCCTGTTCTATGCTTCATAATTCGACATATGTCCAATTTTGCTTCCGATTTCGATTGTTTCAACATGTAAAAAATACATAAAAATAGGTTCTTGACTTTTGACATCTTAGAATATTTTTAACATTTTTTGTTAATTTTTTTAACAATTAATTTCTTTTAGTTTTTAATCAATTTTCGATAATATGTTTAGAAACGATTTCTCTGTGATGTCGTGCACATTTACGATGTGGTTTTCGATCGTCCCTCGACATAAAAATCTGAATAAATAGGTTCCTAATGCTTTAGGACTTTTAGAATTTTATCACATTTTTTTTTGGATTTTTTTGTAATTAAATTTCGATCTCATTTTAATTGTTTTCGATAACATATTTAGAGACGATTTTTCCCATAATACTTCAAATTTAGATGCGATTTATGATCGTTTCTTAACAACAAAAATTCCTAAAAATAAAATTATGATTCAATAACTAGGACTTAACTTTCTAGAGGTGGTGTTGAGAGGACTGCAACTTCTTTCTTGTATATTGAAATGTGTAACTGCCTTAGAAAATATGATACAAATGAGTTCTATATATAGAGACTCAAAATACAAAGATATAAATGCTACATAGGAAATGATAAATAATAAATTTTGGATATTTCCAAGGAGGTGTAGATCCAAGGAATGAACTTTTTTATTCCCAAGAGAATATAACTTTCAAACTCTCTTTAACTGCATTTATGTTTATTCCAACAAAACACCCCCATAAAATAAAATGCTTCTTCGATCCATCATTCCCATTATCCTTTTGCCTTTGTCAAATAACTCCTTCGACAATGGTTTTGTGAAGATGTTCTCAGGATGGTCCTTGCTTGCTACATGTTTTAGTTCGACACTTCCTTCCTTCACGTGTTCTCGAATGAAATGGAATCGAACATCAATGTGTTTGCTTCTTTCATGATTCACTGGATTCTTTGCTAGTTCGATTGTTGACTTATTGTCGACTAGAATTGTTGTTGCATCCTCTTGTCTTTGCTCTATCTTGCTCAACATTCTTCTAAGCCATATGGCATGACATACACACTAAGATGCTGCTACATACTATGTTTCACATGTCGAAAGAGTTACAATTGGTTGCTTCCTCGAAACCCAAGTGAAAGCAGTATTTCCCATGAAGAACACATAGCCTGAAGTGCAATTTCGATCATTTATGTCTCCACACCAATCACTGTCAGAGTAACCAGTCAACTTGTAATCTTCTGTTCTTGAGTAAAACATTCCAAGTGACACAGTTGCTTGGACGTGTCGAAGGATTATCTTCAATGCCTTCCAGTGTGTGGACTGGTTCTTCCATAAATCGACTCACAGTGCAAACACTTAACGAAAGATCTGGCCTTCTGCAAGTCAAATATCGAAGACTTCCTACCAAGCTTCGAAATTTACTTGCTTCTATACGCTCTCCCCCATCAAATTTCGAAAGCTTTGTTCCTGGCTCCATCGGTGTCGAAATTGGATTGCAGTTATCCATTTTGAATCTCTTCAGGATGTCTTTTGCATACTTTTCTTGTGAGATGAAGATTCTTGTTTCTTCTTTTCGAAGTTATATGCCAAGATAGTATCTCATCAAGCCTAAGTCTGTCATCTCGAACTCACGTGTCATTTCGCTTTTGAATTCTTCGATAAAAGGATCATTGTTGCCCATGAAGATCAAATCATCAACATAAAGAGCAACAAGTAGAATATCTTCTTAATTCTTCTTCTTGTACAGAGCATGTTCATAAGGACATTGCTGAAAACCTTTCTCCTTGAAGTATGTGTCAATGCGCGTATTCCATGCACGTGGTGCCTACTTCAGCCCATAAAGTGCCTTCTTCAATCTCAACACTTTTCCTTCGTTTTTAGACTTTCCTGTATCGTGGTGGTACTTTGATATATACTTCTTCTTCAAGCACACCATTCAGAAAAGCTGATTTGACATCCATCTGAAATATTTTCCATTTGAATTGATCAGCTTGAGAAATGAGCAACCGAATTATTTCCATTCTTGCAACAGGTGTAAATACTTCATCATAGTCAATTCCTTCTTTCTGTTTGTAGCCTTTTGCCACATGTCGCGTCTTATACCTTTCAATTTCTCCATGAGCATTCATCTTCTTATTGAACACCCACTTCACACCAATAGTTTGACTTCCTTTTGGCAACTCAACAAGTTCCCAAGTGTTGTTGTGTTCAATGGCCTTGAATTCTTCGTTCATGGCATTTTTCCATTTTTAATCTCTCCATGCTTCTTCAAAACTAATGTTTTCAGAATCTGTCAACAGACATACAAGATGCACTTCTTCTGTGTTATCATACAAGTCTTGTAAGCTTCACATTCTGAGCTGTGAGGGTTCATTTTCAATATCAGAGTTTTAATGATCTGTCGAAGTGTTTGTTGGCACAACAACAAATGATTCTCCAGCTTCAACCACTGCTTTTGTCGAACTGTTCCAGCTTCATCTACTTGCTTCGTTCACACGAACGTCTCTACTTACTATCACCTTTTTGTTTATAGGTTCGAACAACCTATATCCCTTTGTATTTTCATCATACCCAATGAGTATGTACTTTTGACTCTTGTCCTCAAGCTTTGTTATTCGTTGATCTGGTACATGTGCATATGCAACACTACCAAAGACTTTGAAATGAGACACAGTTGGCTTCTGACCACTCCAAGCTTCTTGTGGTGTTTAATCTCCTAGCTTCGAATGTGGACATCTATTTTCCACATAGATTGCACATTGAAAAGCTTCTGCCCAAAATTCCTTCAACATCTTCTTGCTCTTAAGCATTGATCGAACCATGTCAAGGATTGTTTGATTCTTCCTTTCAACCATCCCATTTTGCTGAGGTGAGTATGTTGCAGTCAAAAAATTCTTATCCCCTAATCTTCACAATACTTCATAAATGATGTTGAAGTATAGTCTCCACCTCTATCTGATCGAAGGGCCTTAATGTGTCTATCAGTCGCCTTCTCCACCATCACTTTGAATGCTTCAGATTTTTCTTTCAAGAAATAGACCCAAGTCTTTCTTGAGAAATCATCAATGAACGAAATGAAATACTACTTACCACTGAAGGATTATGGAGTAATTGGCACACATATGTCAGTGTGATTTAATTCGAGAATGTGTTTAGCTTGATAATCTTCCTTCTTTTGAAATGAAGTTTTTGTTTGTTTTCTGAGAACACAATCTTCACATAATCTACCTTCATACTCCATGTCTGGAAGTCCATGCACCATGTTTTTCTTTGCTAATATCATTAGCCCGTCATGATTTAAGTGACCAAAACGTATATGTCATAGAGATACTTTGTCTTAGATATTAACTTGTAGACATTTCTCTCGAACTCTCCTCAAGTTCAACTTGTACATTCGATTCTTCCCCATTTCGACTTCAGCAACCAGATGTCCAAACTTATCTTTGAGGTGTAACGTTCGATCTTTCATGAGAATCGAATATCCCTTGTCAGTTAATTGTCCCAGACTCAGTATGTTTTCTTTGATATCTGGTACATAGTACACATCTTGGATTGACCCTATCAATTCATCCTTCTGCACATAACTTATTGTGCCCTTTCCTTCGACCTTTATCTTAGATGCATCTCCGAAAGATACATGGCCATCTTCAATCTTTACAATCTCTCTAAACAGGTGTTTAAGACTACACATATGGTAACTTGCTCCAGAGTCAAGATACCACATAGTGTCCTTTTCTTTGTCTACTTCCTTCTAAGTCATCAGTAGAAAACCTTCATTCGAGCCTTCATTCTTAGGGAAAAGTTTGTTGTCTCTTCCACCTTTCTTTTAAGACAACAATTTTTTGCAAGATGTCCCACCTTTCCACAGTTGTAGAAACTGTAGGAATTACAGTCATTCGCATAGTGCCCCTACTTGTTACATTTATAACATTCAATGTTTGTGTAGTTTGTTCGACCACCTCTTTGACCACGTCCTCTGCCACGTCAATTTTGTTGGCTCGATTGTCCTCTTTTGAAGTTGTTGTTTTGATAACTTCGACCACCATCACGTCCTCCACGGCCACATCCTCTCCCACGAAAGTTTTGAGAGAACAATTCTCTTTCGTCTCTGGCAACTTCCTTGGTTTGATCTGCGTCATCAGATGCCTCCTCCTTCTTCTTCAACTTGTGTTGTTCGTGTGCTTCGAGAGAGATTGCAACTTCTTCGACAATAAATATCGTATGATTCTTCGATTCCTCTATTGCACATACTATATTCTCAAACTTGTCTGTCAAAGATCTCAAAATATTTTCGACAATATGATCATCAGTCAATGCTTCTCCATTTCGACTCAGTTTGTTTGTCATCGTTTGCACATGCGTTATGTAGTCCGACACGGACTTTGTCTCCTTCATCTTTATTTTTCTAGTTCACCTCGAAGAGTTTGCAAGCGAACCTGCTTAACTCTATCTGCTCCTCTAAACGCTCTTTCAAGGGTGTCTCATGTTGCTTTCGTAGTAGTCGAACCATCAATCTTCTCAAAGGTTGATTCATTGACAACCCTAAACAACATGTACAATGTTGTTTTATCTTTCGATCGCGTCTCTTTCAACGCCTTGTTCTGGGCTGCTGTGTATCCAGTTGTATTAGTTGGTTATGCAAACCCATCATTTGTTACTTCCCACACATCTAAAGATCCAAGAAGCGCCTTCATCTGGATACTCCAATTTTCATAATTTGATTTTGATAGCTGTGGCAGTGGCATCTGATTCATCATGTTCTCCATGGCTCTGATGCCAATTTGAAGACAACAACAAGACAATAACAAGGACTTAACTTTCTAAAGGTGGTGTTTAGAGGACTGCAACTTCTTTCTTGTATATTGAAATGTTTAACTGCCTTAGAAAATATGATACAAATGAGTTCTATATATAGAGACTCAAAATACAAAGATATAAATGCTACATAGGAAATGCTGGATGATTCCAAAGAGGTGTAGATCCAAGGAATGGACTTTGCTAATCCCAAGAGAATATAACATTCAAACTCTCTTTGACTGCATTTAAGTTTATTCCAACAGCTCCGCTCTCCCCATAAGTGCAATGATAAATCGGGTAATGTTATCCAAATTGCTAGAACCCTAAGTATGTCATTTTTTATCTCGAAGTCCATTGACGAACATCGAAGAAATACAAGCTTTCTATATATGAAATACGGACCTTGGGTCATAACCTTCTCTTTGTCTTCAGCACATTTGAATCGAACAATTAAGTACCTAATATCGTTATAGTAGAGATTAGGCATGAACACAAAGTTCCAATACTTTTCCATAAACTTCTTTACCACATTCACAAAGAGGTTTTGGCCTAATAAAAATAGGATCAAAGCATTTTCCCAAATATTCAAGCTCGGTTGCTACATCTATTTCTTCAATAAGTATTTCAATCTCTCCATTATTCAAATTTGGGGCTATGAAATTTACAGCCATACCTCAATCTCTTCATTATTTTTTCTCGATTTGTGAATTTTACACTCTTGACGACAATGGATTCGAAAAAAAGCAATTCTCTTGTATGGTACATTGGTCATGGTTCTTCATTTCTTCTCAATGTATAATGTATTGAAAACTAGACATTGTTGAAACATGTATAATGTAGAAATCATAACAAAATAAAGCATGTAAGCTCAAACTAATTATGATGTTAAGGAAACGAAAAAAAGGCGTATGGGTATAAAAACGGAAAAGGCGCATATTTGGCCCGTTACCTCCTTCTACAGTGGATGCGTATGAAGACATAAGAAGCCGAGGAAGGAAAATGGCGAAGCCTTGAGAAAACAAAGAGAAATGTAAGCTTGCAGAAATGGCACAAGAGAAGAGAGACGTGAGGCTGTAGCAAATGTATATGGTTTTTTGAATCAGTTTTGCCCAGATAAAAGCATTGTTCATTAGATATTTTCAATTTCAAAATTTAGATCAATTCCTTGTGCCACATTGATGAATAGAGTTATTTATTGTTCATGAAAAATACACATAGTTAATTAAAAAATATCATGTGTTAGTGTAAAATTAATTTGCAACGAAGGGTAAATTAGGTAGTTTAGTAGCTATTTCCAAACTTAGGTAAATAGTTGATAGGAAGTATAGATAACACCATTCAAAACTCTGCGTAAGCTTAAAAAGCTGACTACTATAATATACAAAAAAGCAATGTCAAACTCAGGACCTTTAGCTTTTCAAATACATGTGTAACCATTGGGCTATGTGAAGATAGAGTGTAAATATTTAGGGATGTTTTTATATATTGTTAAGAAAACTAATATTTATAATATTATTTAATCCTTATAGATATTAAAATAAATTTTTTTAGTAAAATTAAAAGACTAATGATATCAATTTTTTAATATAAATATATGTTTTATTTTTAAAAATAAAATTCAAAATTTGAATTAAAATAAAAATTAAAAGTGTAAAATATTTAAAAAAGAAATTAAAAAATTGAAAGGCAGTTTTTTAGTTTAATAAACATAAATATGTACCTAACTTTTTCTACCACTGTCGTATATTCTTTATAGTGAGTTTGGTACGTAACTCGCTTTACCCATGTATATAATTAATAAGTGCTAGTTTTTATTGTTGTAGATTTTTTAATTATAATTTATGTTTAGGGAAGTTACTTTTTCTCTTGTTCTAATTATGTTGAAAAAAATAATTTTTTTTTTCTTTTTAGTGTCCATGTTGACAGAAGTCCATATGTACCATAAATTAAATAAGAAATATTTATTTTTTGTGTTGAAACCTCCCCCAAAAGCCCCAAGGCACAAGAAGTGCTTAGAAAACAAAATCCTAAAAGCAAAAAATGTAAAAGAGAACATCATGATAAGCAACCACCATAACCCAGAAGCCAATCCAACCTTAAAAATGATACAAAATCCTAAATAACCAAAGAGGTCTCACTAGAAAAGTTGAACTAGAACTCAGACCATTTAGCCCACCAACAACATAAATTAAGCACCACTAGAACCACCAAATCACCACCAAGAAAAGGAGCATGTCAGACCATTTGAACCACTATCGGCCCAAACAATATATATGTGATAAGTGTCAAATTGTAGTTATAATTAATATTATTTTGTGTCACGTATTAGCTTGATTCATTGTATCGCTACTACAAAAAAAAACACTTTTAACGTCACATGTGAAATGCAGTTTACCTCGTTAGAATCAGTTTGTGGATGGCATTATTGGATAATCTCTCTTTGAGACTTCCTAGTTGGAAGGGTTGAATGTTATCCTTCGGTGTTAGGATCACTCTTCTCAAATCAGCCATGTGTAGTCTATCTATTTTTACATTCTCTTTTTACGAAGCCTCAATGAAGATATAAAGGGATATTGATAGAATTCTAGGTAGGTTTCTTTGGATTAGTACGGCTGAAAATGACGCATCCATTGGATAGGGTGGTGTTAGGTTTGCAAACCTTTATGTGCTTGAGGTGTAAGGGTTAGAAGTATAAAAAAATTTAACACCTTTTCTTTAAAAGTGGAAGTGGCGAATTCTGGAAGAGAAAAAGGCATTATGGTTGGACGTTTTGAAGGTTTGATACAGAAACGTTGCTACCATTATTCTGCCTGGAAAGGATATCATTAGTAGGTGTCTCGCTTCTCCGTGGTAGAAGGACTTAATTTATTCAAACAATAAGAATAACTATAATTTTTTAATTTTTGTAGGTAACATTTCTTTCATAATTTGAATGGAATACATGTTCCGTTTTGGCGGGCTACTTGACACCGTAGTTTTTAACTCGGTGATGAGTTTCCAGATCTATTTTAGACTGCATTCTCCATTAGTAGGAACATTTCATACCAGATTAAATGTTTTCTAGGTCATCTTTCAGCGGTTGGTCCGACATTAGCAGCCTCAAACATAGTTGTGTGGAAATCAGACGTGTCTTCTAGTTACAAAGTTAGTTCAAGCTACGAGCTTCTTGTTAGAAATTTCGGTAAAATCAAATGGATCCAAGATTGATCGTGAATTGAGTCACTTTCCTTAAAAGTATTTCAAGCACTCTCTTAATGTATTAGAGTCAGAAAGCAGGAATACCCAGGATAATCAGCCTTATACTTGAGTCTGCACAAGACCGGTGAAGAACTCGAATGTAGAGAAGTGTTTCTAGAATATAAAGGGGATGTGAAATTTCTGAGTGTGTGATTTTCAAATTCACAATCATGTATTTATAGGTCATGCATATGTTGTTTCACAAGTTTGCAACTCTTGATGAAACAACACCTTTTTAATGATATGTTGCAATGATTCACTTATAGAATACAAGACACCACTTCATAAGTGTTGTATATTTTGAATTTTGAAATTCAAACTTTCAATAGTCTGAGACAAAAATAACTGCACTTCCACTGGTGAATGTTAGTGCAAAATTGACCAAAATTTTGTTCAGACAGTTTTAATACTAAACATCCACTGATGGATATTAGTGCAAAAACTAACCAAAAATTCCCTTAGACAGATTTAAAAGGAAATTCCACTTTTGTTTATGGGCATTTTTATCCTCTTTAATTTTTTCATATTGGAACAACACCCATGACAATAATTGTTCATAATTTCCAACACTTCTTGTGTTAGAACATGATTTGTTTCTACACCTATCTTAGAAGTTTTGATGATAACAAGTACTGTTGATGACATTTATGTTCTGACCCCTGATAAATAAATATTTTGTATGAAACATTGTTGTCTCCTAATTTTTTAATGAAGTATGCAGATGATGTTCTGATTCTAAATGGAAAAGGAGAACATGTTACAATTATGAAGATATAAGAAGTTCTAATATTTTGAAAAGAAATTCTAAGAGAACTTAAAAAGATACACATGTAAAAGCAGTCTCCATGACTATCACGCTCGCTAGAAGAAGCTCTGCTATGATAAAAAGATAAACTTCTGAAAGCACCATGCTGCATTACAAACTCTGATTCCTATATGTTGGCTGCTTAGTTCTGATGTATTACAAGGACTCAAATGGGAATATTTGAAGTAACGGCCAATTTCCAACAGGATCTCGTCTTTATGGAAAGCATAATTAATGACAAATATCATTCTTCCATTTGTGGAATCTATGTTCCAACCGATTGAAATTCTCACGCCTATATAAAGACAAAATCATGAAGAATTTCAGACAACTCCTACACGCATATTGCATAGAAAATTTTCAACGAAAACATTCATATTTCTCTAGTTTCAATTGAGCTCAAAATATATTGTGTAATACATTACAGTAGTGATATAGCTTATTAGAAGCATCTTTTATGCACAATTGTAATTGTTCAATCAGTTGTAATTCCTTGAGAACCAGGTTGTGGTTTATCTCAAGAAGACAAAGGCTGTTGTCTTTGTGAATTGTAATCTATTGTTGAATAGTGGATAAGACCTCGTTGAGAGAGACAAATCACTTTGACGGGTGGTCTGAAGTAGTTTGAGTTCAAATGAATCAGGAGAAAAATAGGTATATCAACCTGTTTTAATTTAGAAAAATCCAATTCAAACCCCTTTTCTTGTGTTTCTCAACCTTCATCTTGTAGCCGACAATATTCCACTTCCTTTTAATGAGGCAAATGCCGATGCTTTCTTTCTTTTTTAGAAAGCTCAAGTTCCTTTCAAAGTTAGAGCTTTCGGGCGGAGGTGCTTCCATAATAAATTCAGAGTAAGGATAAGTTGCGTAAGAGAGGTATCCTTAATTTCCGTTTTGTGAAAGTGGAAAGTTTCGGAAAAAAATTGTTTGTAACTTGGTTGAGTTATTATGACAGAAAGTGGAATTTGATTTGAATCTTCTAGAAAGGTTGATAGTGGTTTGTGGTTAGATTTCCTTAGATGGATATGCTATAACATGGGAAGGAGGGTTAAGATGGAGAAGGAAGGAGTTGTTTGGTTGGCTGTTGTTTTGAGTATTTGAAAACTCAAAGATAATATTTTATTTAATAGATTTTGTTTTTATTTGAAAGATTGATTTAAAAAAATGATTTTTCTTTAAAAATAAATTTTATGAAAATATTTTTAAAAATATTATAAATTTTTTTATATTTGTTTTTTCTAAATTATGAGACTAATTTTCACATTCTATAATATAAACAAGTATTATTGAGGATCATGACATAGTTAAAAGCATAATTGTTTTTATAAAGTTATATTTTAAAAATAATTTTTATGAAGAACTATTTGAAATAGTTTTAAAATTAAATAATTTTTTGAAATTTTGATGTCAAAATATTTTTTCCTCTAAAAATGATAAATCATCTAACATAATATTTTCAAAATAACTATTCAAATAAAATTTTTAGAATTTTTACAAAATATTTTTTTATAATTTTTTTACAAAAAAATAACATTACATTATAAAAATCATTTTTAAATTACATTATAAAAATCATTTTTAAAAAAAGACAAAATAATTATTACAAAAGTGATTTCTTGTAGGAGACATTTTTCATTCCAAATATAACTTTTACATAGTTTTGTAACTGACTCTATCACTTATTTAAATTGGGTGTAATTAGTTTAAAATTTCTTAAGTGGGCAAAACTACCCCTAATACTCATTTTATAAAATTCTTGCTTTAGAAAAAAGGGGACAAACATGACTAGATTATGCACATTAAATAATAGAGACGTGAGAAGTATTCAAAATAGACCGGTCATGTGTCCCTCAATTAATTGAATGTTAGAGTCATACATTGTCTACACTCAAGATTTAATGAAGTGGGTTACTATATAATCGCACTGCTTTTAACCTGGAGGGTCCCGTTTTCAATTATTTTTTTGTTTGAAAGCGAAATTTAATTTAAAGTATTTCCTTTGTTAATTATAAACACTTTATACTTTTTTTATATAAAATTAAAAATTAATCAATAAATATAAGTATATCAAAGTATAATTTTTAGAATAATATTTAGAAAAATAAATGATAGTAGAAGAATTTTGTAGAATTTTATAACAATAGTCACACTTTATTCCACTCGACTATATCTATCAACTTTCTCTATAATATTATATAAAATCATGATTGTATTCATATGATTAATCTCAAAATAATTTTTAATAAATTTTTAGTTCTACGTCTATCCTTAACTATTTAACTATTTTTCATCTAATATTTTTAATTTTTCACAAATCTTATAAATTTTCTCTACAAATACAAACCACTTAAATCTATTTTTTATTATCTTTTATAATATAAGTTCTACTCTACACTCTTTCTCTTTCTCTCATGTTTTCCTTTATAAGCTATATTGTCATTTTTCAATAGTGTAAAGTCTTAAGGATAAACGAATCTAGGGTATATGCAATTAAAATAAGAAAACTCCAATTTTATTGCGAAAAAGTGATAAAATACTTTATCAAACTTTTATATGTAAAGAATTCAAGTTTCACTTTATAAAAAAAAAAGACACAGGATTGGTTTTCAATATAAAAATATAATATGAGACTAGAATTATTTCAATTAAAATGTGTAAACTACTACTGTGAATGCAATAGAATAGAAAGATTAAAACTATAGTTAAGTATGATTTTAATTTATTAATAATAAATTAATTAATCAATCATTTTACTAAAATTCACGAATAATAAAACGTGATTGGTAAAATATTTTATAAATCTTTATTTATTTGTTTTCTAAATTATATTTTAATTTTAATTGAAAATATACTTTAAAAATTAATGTTAAATAATATATAATCTATTTATTTGTCAATTATTACTATTTTCAACTTATATCTGTACGTATTAACTAAAATTTAATACTATATAAAATATATATTAAAACTTAAATGTAAAGTCTTCTACGTAATTCTATTTCTATTAAAAATATATTTATATAAGGATCTGTATTAGTCTAGTATTAAAAATGTATATTTATCTCTTATGATTTAATAATTTTATGATTAAATATGTAATTTAAATTACTATATAAGAAGATTAATTAATTAAATATTTTATAATATTTATATTTTTTTAAGGGTTCTAATAATTAAGTTGATTTTTTAACCCACCTCATATCTTTTTTAGTTATTATTGCGAAATTTCAGTTTTGTTCATGGGAAATTGAATATAAACATTTGGTAAGCACCCTATTCAATAAAATTCAGGTTGAAAACGTTTGGGTGTGAACCGGAAGTATATTTTCGATTTTAAACTATATGTAATATTTTAATAAAGCGTGTATGTGAGACCTAATTTGAAATAAATTTTGTTCTGGCCCAGCATCTGACCCATGGTCATTGAGGCCCAATCCAATAAGCGTTGATTCGAAGGCCCATCTATCCATCACGGATAGGGTTTCCCTCCTGTGCACGTTATGGCCACGTGGCCAACGATTGCTTAACCATTATCTGCCCTCCGAAAATACCGGATCAAACACCTTGCGTATCCCAGAACGTAACTGTCACCTGCCCTCCGTAAATACCGAGTCAAGCACCCCACATATCACGGAGCGACAGACCAGGGAAGAGGCCACGTGTTGGATTCCTTGCTCACGCAAGTCCTGACAGTCCGTTAGTGGGCCTGGACCAACTACCCACTAACTGGACTTTGGCCCAGCGCTGGGGTCTATAAATACCCTCTCATTCGAGAGGGTCACGTAACACATTCATTCTCTCCTACTTGCTTTGGCATCAGAGTATCTTGCAGGTACCCCATCTCCTTCAACCACCGTTGCAGTATGGGCTTTGACAAACCTTCTGGTCAGGTACGATCAAATTTGTAACAGAAATATACATCTAGTTCGCACTTTTATCATGCAAATCACGTTGAAAAGAGTTGAATGTAAATCAGAAGTATATTTTTGGTATATGAGACCATATTTGAAATAAATTTTTAATATTACATTACTCCTTCTGTTTTTTTATTATATGTCGTTTGAGAAAAAAATGTGTGCTAAAATATAAGACGTTTTGTAATTTCAATGTACAATTAATTTTTTTCTTTCTAAAATGCCCTTATTCCATCTCTTTTTTCTATAATTTTATATTTCAATGAAGATTGTATTCCAATGCAATGAATTTAAGTTTTTTTTTATTAATGGTGATAAATTAAAAAACACGTAATTTTTTGTTGATTAAATAATTGTAGTTTTAATATTCCATTATCAAATCATGTTTAAATCAAGATATTTCATCCTCAAATCATAATGATTAATTTATGATATTTAGAAGAAAAAAAATTTTGATTGCAACTTTAAAAAGGGTAATATTGAAACATTTTATAATATATTTACAAAATTAACAAAAATTAATAACTTCTTTATTTAATATGAAATCGGAAATATGCTTTTGATTTTCATCTAAATATTTTAAAATATAATGCATATCGAAAGTATATTTTAGATTTTACTCAAATATTTTAAATATTGATGCGTATCAGAAATATATTTCAATTTTTTAAAAGTTATTTTAAATTTTTCATAGGATGATGACCCTTATGAAAAAGATTACGAAATCCACTTAATTAATAACTCGAATGTTAGCTTTCTATTATCAATGTTTTCACAATGACAACAACAATGTACTTAAGGTGTAATTAATTTTATATTTATAATATTTCTTAAAAGTATTTATACCAAATCAATGTTTTTGCCGAGATTGTTTTCTATTTAATCATTGTTTTAGCCGACATGTTTTTGTGGTGAAATTCGCAAGTGGGATGCCAAAGAGTCGTAAAGTTCAGAGTGCATGCATGCATCTGAGATGTGATCTTAGCAAACATTATCAATCAGATTTTCTCGAATTAACCATGAATCTTTGCTAGATCTCGTTTGATAATATCTCAAAAGAGGCCATGTCTATTGTCTATAAAAGAGGATCACATGGACCCATCATGTGAAAAATAGAAAACTGTTTGGAATAAATAAAAACCTTTTTTTTAACACTTCAAAATAAATTATTTTTTCATTTTCATTTAAGGTTTTGGCTCATAGATTAAATTATATGTAACAATATTATCATAAAACTTATATTTTTATTAAATTAATCTTATAAATATATATTTAAAATAGTGTACAAAATAATAGTTAAAGAATATAATTAAAAAGTAAGTATCATTTCTATTTTAAAAAATAAAATAATATTTATTTTAAAATAAATTTTATTTATTAAAACAACAATTATTTTATTACAAATTTAGTATTATATTTAGTCTTAAATGTGAAGACGATTGTTAATAGTGGCATATCTTGGCTAACGATTTCCTGTAGTCAAGGAAAATATAAATTCACAATGTCATGATTAAATGACTGTTTGATTAACATCTAATGGTTTATATCTTAAAATTAAATATTTATTAAAAAATAAACCTGCATTCAATTTGAACCGTTCTATGAAAATGTATCGGCTATAAATGCATTGACTGCGTGATTGCGGCAAAAAAATATCGGCCGTAAATGCATTGACTGCGTGATTGCGGCAAACTAACAACCGCAGCAGATTCAATTTCATCTAGCAACTGCAGTGCCGCATGTAATTTAATTCTTGATAGTGCTATATTGAAATAAGATATTTTATTTTATTTATGTGAAGTTAAATATATTTTGTCCTAACATATTTGATGATTAACTTTAGAATTACATTTTCACTTAATTAATAACGATAGTGTTTTGCGTGGTTTATACGGTTGATTTTGGTACGTGGGTTTTGATACATATTTTGTTAGATATCATATCTTTTATCCTTCATAAAAGTAGTAGACGTTTGTGTAAGAACAAAATTTAGTTTTATATCTGGTCTTGAGTTTTGAAAATAATATTCCATGAGTTATTAGATAATTATTTAGTACTCTAACATTTTGTTTAGTGTGTAGTTTTTGCTAAAATATTATGACTCTGAAGAATTGACGTGTGATGTCATCAAATTTCGAGCTCAACACACTGAAGAAAACAAGTCTGTGTTTCATAGTTTAGAATGCGTCTTAAAGCAACGGTTCTAACGAACATTAATTTTATTGCTTCTAATTATGACTAAGTTCTAGAGCTTCTTATATGTTCTCAAGCTCTGTGGATTCATGTTCTTTTGCTCAAGTTATGAAGATTCTAAAGACAACATTTTGTTGAACGAATTTTTAAAGACTCTAAAGAAAAGGTTATGAAGACTTGGAAGACCAGGTACTGAGACTCTGAAGATAAGGTCCAGGTTGAACAAGTTCTGAAGACTCTGATGACATGGTTCTAGAGACTTAATTTTGATCCTTATAGAAGCTTTTGAAGATTTGAAGAGAAGATCAAAAGGTTTCACGTGAGTAATATTACAAGGTACAACATCATCTCGTGTCCACTACACTGGTTTTCTAGCGCAAGTACAGTAGTTTTGTACTAGAAGATAGCTGGAATTTTGATATTCTTATTCTACTCTCCAATGGATTTATTTTAAGCTATTGATCAGAAAAATTGTAAGTGTACTATTTTTGCGATATAGTAATATTAGGAAATTCTCAAGATATCGATCTTGAGGACTGCGTTACATTACTGAGTTAAAATTATGGTTCAATTAAACAAAAACTAACAGTAGTGTTTTGTTTGGAATAAATCCTTGCAAATGTTTAAATTAACAGAATGTAAAATATAACGTTTTACTCTTGTGATTAACACATGCTAAGGTAAGTTTGTGATTTGCCATATGATTACTTTGACTCTTACTATTTTCAACAAGTTCATCAACATCAATTATGATTCTTATTAATTATCTTTCTCTAAGTCCTTAGTGAAAAACCTTTAACCTTTATCCTAATTCAATGTCCATTGAAATTCATGATAAAGCCAAGCATTTGATTATCAAGAATGTTATGGTTATTATAGGATTTCTCTAGTCCTAGGTCCTCTATAACATAATTATTTAGAATACCTGTATCACAACTGTCCAGTTATACTGTGTTAACAAAAGCCAAAACATTATTGGTCTAATAGAGAAAAATAATATATTATTCTAAACAATTACATCGATGAAAAAGAGTTAATGTGTTGAATAAATCAAAGATATTAGTATCATTACAATGATAAATCAGGGACATCCCCTAACATTGAAGGATTTAGCCTCTCATAGTATTCAAAAGAAAAACAATAATAGAATTAGACATTACAAAAATTATGAGATCTTTGATCTTCAATTGCTACCGCGCATGAAGGAGTATTCGTCTTAAAAGCTCTTCAAAAACCCAATCTTTATCGTGCTAGGGTTGAAATCTTAGAAAAATATAAAAATCAAAATTCTCAGCGTCAAGACCGACACGGGCCGTGTCAGGAGACACAGTTGGCCGTGTTGGCTTATACATAGTTGCATAAATATCACAATCCCAGCCAATCTGACACGGGCACCCATGTCAGCCCCTTGATTTCTTCACTTTTGCACTTCTTCTTCCTTTCTTGACACGGCCTGTGTCATGTGACACGGGTGGCCGTGTCAGGACCACTGCACTCTTCAAGAAGTCTTCAAAACTCTCAGGAATTTCAATTTCTTTGCGCAAGTTCCTTGGATCTTCTTCCTTGGATCCGAGAACACAGAAAAACTACCACAAAACGCATAAAAAACACAACATAACATAAAACTCTCAATAAAATGAAAAACGAGAATCTAAATGCGAAAAGTAAAATAACTAGAAAAACAATGTAAAGACAAAACAAAGTGTTACTGATTTCGAGGATCCATACCAAATAAGTGATCGAAAACTAGTAGAGTTGGTGACCGGTCAACTATAAAAGGAAGACTAGGAAGAATTGAAAATGTTGAAGAACTTTGAAGAAACTTACGCTTTTTCATGTTGCTAAAATGCTTCCAAAATAATTGTGATTTTTGTAAAGCAAGAAGTGTTCTCATTAACTTGCTATCTTGGAAGTTTTGTTAGTTAACTTGCTTAACAGTTTTGTGTTATTATTTGTATTTAAATCTTGCGTAAATTGCTTATTTAGAGGAAATCTTTTAAACACAAAAACTTGTATTCACATTGAGTTGATTGTTCCATGAGTGACTAAGAGTTAATTTATATACTCAAGAAGCCAATGACAGTGTGTATTTGAGGTTGGTTCCTTAAGTGACCAAGAGCTTGTTTTTAGACTCAAGAAGACATAGACAATTGGTTCCTTGTAACACTGATGGTTAGACTTGTTGTGTTTCTTTAATCAATTTGGGTATAGTGGATTAAGTCCTAATTTAGAAGACAAAATCACATTGGTGGATGGATTGTATTAACTTCGTTAACAGTGAACCAGTATAAAAATAATTGTGTTAATTTTTTTTATTTTGTTAAACCCAATTCAAACCCTCATTTTTTTTTTGCGTTTCTTGCACCTTTAATTGGTATCAAAGCCTGTATCTCATATTGATTATTATGAAACACTTAGCCCTTTCATATAAAGATCCAGACGTTTTAGAAAAACTATGGCCATTCCACCATCGAAAAATGTTCAATTTCCATATGGCAAAGACAACTACAATACACAACCTCCCTTCTTTGATGGTGAAATATTTTATTATTGAAAAGATAGACTGTAAAGTTTCTTTCTAGACCATGATGTTGATCCTTGGGATATGGTAGTTGATGGCTACGAACATCTACAGATGCTAGTGGAAACAGGCTTCAAATAAGTGCTATGAATGAACAACAAAAGAAAGATTATAAAGAATCATCATAAATCAAGAACAATCTTGCTGAATGCAATTTCTTATACTGAGTATGAGAAGATAACAAATAGAGACTCAACTATGTCTATATTTGATTCTTTAACGATTTATCAGGAGGGCAACTCTCAAGTTATAGAGACCAAAACTTTGGCTTTGATTCAAAAATATGAAGCCTTTATGATGGAAAAAGATGAAACGATTGAGGCTATTTTGTTAATGTTTCAAATTCAGGTTGCAGGACTTAAGGTTTTGAATAAAGGATGCTCTACTTCAAATCATGAGAAGAAGATTATCATAAGCCTGCCAACAAGATGGAGGCTTATGGTATCTGCGCTATAATTAGAAAAATATTTTAACAACACTTCTCTAGAAGAACTGGTGATTTCTTTGAGAAGTCATGTGATTGTGATGGAACAAGAAGAACCTCAAATGATAAGATAATATGTTGCTCTTAATTAACTTTGTCAAAGGATATGGTAAGACGAGATCTATTCAAGCAGAAGAGATCCAGGACTCCGAAGAAGATTTTGATGAAGATGAAGACGAGTTGTTATTGTTGTCAAGAAGGGTCAACCAACTATCAAATAGAAATCAAGGAAACAACTTCATAGGAGGTAGAAGGGAAAATGGTTGCTTTGAGTCTACTTTTGTACAAAGAAAGTTTGGAAGCAACAAATATGTCAATTTCTATCAGTGTAATTAACCAAGTCATAACATAAATGATTGTCCCAAGCTCAAGAAGGACAAACCCCAAAAGAAATATTTCAGAGGAAAAAAGAAAGGGATAATGGCTACTTGGGACGACTCAGATTCCTCAAAAGATGACTCTGATGAGGTGATCCATCCAAAAGCAGATGCACACTCTGATTCACACATAAAAGAGGTATTTTCTGATCTTGTGACTCTAAATTAACTTGTTCTCTACTTGAATTTCTTAAAAAACATGAGTTGCTTAAGAACGAATTCAAGGAACTTAAAAAATTCCATGAATCTATTTCTAAAGAACATAACAAGCTTATTAAGGAAGAATTTTCATTTCTAAGAGAAGAAAATTATATTCTTAAGATTGATTATTGTGTTCTCAAAAGAAAGAGTTATAGTATTGAAAAGGAAATTCTTTCAGAAGATTCCGAGAGAATTGATGATGTCATAAAGAAATATGGCAAATCATTCTAGAAATTCATTCTAGAAGCCTAGGTAGAAGCATCATAGCTTCAATGATCTATGGTGTAAGCAGAAACTGCACTAAAGGTATTGTTTATAATTTTTATCAAGAATATGATTATGGAAAAGAAGATAAACCAATGACTCTTCATTCCTATTTTTGTCCCTAAGGCCAAGCCTAAAGCAAAGGCTTTGTAGGTTTTGAAGGTGATATGTAAGTTGATCATTTTTAAGAGTTGGCTTAATTTTGTAAAACAAATATAAAGCAGCAATAATAGAATGCCTAAACATGCCGTGCTAAAAAGTTTCAACATCGGGAACAACATGTCATATGAGATGTCGAGACATTAGACATCAGACATCACACTACTGAACTGTCAAAGTTTGTTACAGTTCTGTTTCAACTGTGCATAATATTCTGGGAATATTATGCATCTTATATGGTGTGATTTTGAAGGCATATGTGGAGGTCCAAGAGCTAAGGAGAAAGATCAGCTTTATTGTAGAAGAAGTTATCTGCGTTTTTTTATTCTATAAAAGTTTGTTTCTGCAAAAGTTTGTTACAACTTATGCTGTTATTTTGAAGGCCCAAATCCAGTTGGGTAATAGGTTATAAATAAGCAGTTGTAACCTAGTTTTAGCAAGCTAGCAGGTTTTAAAAAGATGTGGTCTTTAGGGTTATCCATCTAAGCGAACCACCCAGATTTTGGGATGATCATTGATTTTTACCTCGAAGCCTGTAGGCAAAAGGATTGTTTTTACTTACTCAGAAGCTGTGAAGCAATGAGTGTAGTTATATCCTTGGAAGAAGCTATGAAGAAATTCCAAGTTTGGTTTGTGTCACTTGAGTGACTAGTTTATATTGTGTTTGAAGTGTGGTATCTTCAAACTGTTTTAGTTGTGTTTGGAGTGAGGTATCTCCAAGCTGATTTTGTTAGGAGCCAAGCAGTCAATGTAGTTACTGGTGTGATAATAGTTGATAGACATCACTGAGGTGATTGGAAGTGAGCGAAGGTTCTCATATCTAAGTGTGGTATCTTAGGTAGAAGGATCATTGGGTAGTATGTGTTAGTGTTTTAAGTTGGCATTAATTTTGGTAAAACTAGGCTTTAGCAATGTCATGATAAATGTCATGACATTCAGAGATTGAAGATAAATCCTACCTGCTAAGGATGCTAAAGGACAACTCAACTGAAACTAAAGTCAGGTTGAAAATTTACTGTAAAATACGATGTCATAATGTATGTTATGACATTCAGGTGACATTCTGCTCGTAACTGCTTTTTCCCGAGACTTTTCAGGAAGTTTGTTGAGCTGCTAAATATTGTTTTTCTGTTATTAGAAAGCATGCTCACGTGGCTGCTAGGTTAATCTTAATTGAACCTAAATTGGTTGTTGAAAAGACCATGTTTTTAGGATTAAATTAAGTGAACCCTAGCTATCTTTATGGAAGCCCAAAACTCAAGTTTCGTGATCGCTTCTATAAAAGGAATTCAACCTTACAACCGTGTCAGCCTGGATTATATTGAAGAGATATCACTTGTTATTTGTGTATCGTTAGGATTTATAACAGCTTGGTATTTGTAATTCTAGTTTCTTATGTGAGCCAAGCAACTATCAATTGATAAGTGCATTGACTAGGATTTGTTTGTAAGGGTAGTTTATCACCAAAGCTTTAAAGCATGAGTGTTTGTCTCTTGATTGAAAGCTTTGAAGCGATCAAGATAGTTTATTGAAGTGTGTCTTCACAATTCAATTAGTCAATAGGTTGATATCACCGTGATTGAGGGGAGTGAGTAGGTACTCGATCTAAGTAGGACTTAGGTTGAAGTTGCATTGGGTAGGTTTTAAGTGAAGGAGATAAACGGTTGGTTTATTCCGAATTAATTCTACTAATAGTGAATTTCCTCCCCGCTTGGTAGCCCCGCATGTAGGTGTAGTTAGACACCGAATTGGGTAAACAACTTATTGTGTTCTTTATCGCTATTTATATTTATCGTAAATTGTTAATGTAATGTCGATAGTGTGTCATAACATTCTTCGTGACATCACGATCCGCTGCCGTGAATTTCAATTGGCATCGAGAGCAGCACCCGCTCGTTATTTCCGGTGAGATCTAGGGATAATAGTTTCCGCATAATGGATAAGGAAGGAGGATTTGGAGGTAGACCACCCATTCGGATGGGTCTAATTATGATTACCGGAAGCCTCGTATGGTTGCCTTCTTAAGATCAAGGACATTAAAGCTTGGAGACCGACAAAGGATGGAAACATCCCACCAAGCTTGATAAAGATGGGAGTACTGCCTTGAAACCCGAGGAGGAATGGAGCAAAGAGGAAGAAGAGCTAGCTCTAGGGAACTCTAAAGCATTGAATGCCTGCTCAATGGTATTGATGTAAATATCTTCGACCGTTCATCAATGTGAGCTGGCCAAGGATGTTTGGGACACTCTAACTACTCATGAGGGACATCCAAGGTGAAGATGTCAAGACTTGATGCTCATTACCAAATTTGAGAATTTGAAGATGAAGGAAGATGAGACTATTCATGAATTTCACATGAATATTTTGAAATTGCCAATGCCTCGTGAGCACTTGGTGAAAAGATGTCGAAGAAGTCGGTGAGAAAGATTCTCAGATCCTTGCCTAAGAGATTTGCAATGAAAGTCACTGCAATAGAGGAAGCTCAAGACATCAGCACCTTGAAAGTTGAAGAACTTATTGGATCCCTTATGACTTTTGAGATGGGAATCAGTGAAACTGTTGACAAGAAAAAGAGCATAGCACTTGTATCCAATACTGAAGAGGGATGCAAGGTGGAAGATGAAGAGAAGATATCTCAAGCTATAGCCATGCTTGGAAGACAGTTCAACAAACTGATCAGGAGAATTGATCCAAAGTCAAGGTCAAATGTCAAGGACATTGCATCTGACATCAGCAGATCTTATGACTCCAGCAGAAGATCCAAGTCAGAAGAAAAAGGAAGTCAAGGCAGCAAAATCCAATGTCATGAATGTGAAGGATTTGGACATATTAGAGCTGAATGTCCCACCTTTCTAAAGAAACAAAAGAAAGGAATGGTTGTCACTTGGTCTGATGGAGATTCAGGAAGTGAGTCTGAGGAAGAAGGTGCCAAACTTGTCACTGCTCTCTCTGGAGTGTACAAACCTGATAATGACTCTAGTGATGAGGAAGTGACCTTTGAAGAACTTGCTGATACTTACAAGAAGTCGTATCGTAAGTGGTGAAGTATGTCACAAAATGAAAATGTAAAAGTTGATTGAGGAGTTGAGATGAAATGTGAAGTCGAAGTCGAGAAGAAGAAGAATACAATCACTATAAGTCATCTCAACAGTGAGATTATAGTGTTGAAATCCAAGCTTGATCATATGACTAAGTCTGTCAAGATGCTGACCATTGGGACTGATAAGCTAGAAGAAATTCTTCAGCTTGGACAAAATGCTGGAAATAAGCATGGTCTAGGATATGTGGCTGAAAAGGAACCTGTTAGTGACAAGAAAAAGAAGAGGCATGGGAAACCAAGGTCAAAGCAGATGTCACAACATAAAACAGGAAATGTTCCTGGCTCAGGGCATGTGGATTCAAAGCTATTTGCTGATAACAGGAAGAACATACCTAATAAGCAAATGTCAAAACAGATGTCACAACATTGAGTTCAACATCAGGATCAGAGAAACATGAATAAGAAGTTTCAAAGATGGAGATGTCATCATTGTGGAAGGTTTGGACACATAAAACCCTTCTGCTATAGGCTACATGGATACCCTAATCAGACTCCCTATGTTAAGCCTAATAACATCAAGGTACCCTACACTCAAAAGTGGAAGAAGAAGACTGCAGCATTGATAGCTCACACTTCTCTTAGAGTATCCGCCAAGGAAGATTGGTACTTTGATAGAGGGTGTTCCAAGCATATGACCGAATAAAGAATCTATCGAATAATGTCAAACCTCATTCTACCAAATTTGTTACTTTTGGAGATGGAGCTAAAGGAGAAATCAAAGGTGTTGGAAACTTGACCGCCTGAGTTCCAAATCTAAATGGAGTGTTGCTGGTAAAAGGCTTGACTTCTAACCTCATAAGCATAAGTCAACTATGTGATATGGGATTTAAGGTCAACTTCACTAGGTCTGAATGTCTTGTAATCAATGATAAACAAGAAGTAGTTATGAGAGGCGTAAGATCAAAGGACAACTGCTACATGTGGGAATCTGAGAACACCAACCTCTCTTCTGTGTGCTCTACAGACAAAGATGAAAAGGAGGTAAAGTTGTGGCATCAAAAACTGGACATCTGATCTCGAGGAATGAAAAGATCATCTCTATGGAGGTGTCGAGGAATACCAAGACTCACATTGATGAAGGAAGGGTCTGTGGTGAATGTCAGGTTGGAAAGCAAACCAGAATGTCACATCCAATGTCTAGACATCTGACCACTTCCAAAGTGCTAGAGCTGCTACACATGGATTTGATGGGGCCTATGCAAGTTGAAAGCCTTGGTGGAAAAAGATATGCCTATGTTGTTGTGGATGACTTCTCCAGATATACCTGGATAAACTTCATCAAGGAAAAATCTGATGTGTTTGATGTTTTTAAGGAGTTATGCAAAAGACTTCAAAGAGAGAAGGAAAGTTGTATTGTCAGAATAAGAAGTGATCATGGGAAGGAATTTGAGAACAGCAAATTTGATGAATTCTGCTCCTCAGAGGGAATTAATCATGAGTTTTCTTCCCCTATAACACCTCAACAAAACGGGTAGTGGAAAGAAAGAATAGGACTATACAGGAATCTGCCAGAGCAATGATTCATGCTAAGAAACTTCCTATTCATTTTTAAAGCTATGAATACACTTGCTATGTTCACAACAGGTCACCTTAAGAAAGGATCTTCCTCCACCGATGAACTATGGAAGGAAGAAACCAATCGTAAATATTTCCATGTGTTTGGCAAGAAATGTTATATTCGACAGATCGTGATCAAAGGAGAAAATGGACTCTAAAAGTGATGAAGGCATTTTCCGATACTCACTAACAAGCAGAGCATATAGGGTATTCAACCCGAACCTGTGTTATGATGAAGTCTATTAATGTCATTGTTGATGATCATCATCAGAACTCAATGTCCCATATGATGTTGAGACATGGTTTGAGACATCACCTCAAGTACCGATAAGGAAGATGTACCCGCCCTACTCCACCAAAATCTGAACCGAGGGAGTCAACAAAGATCCTTCCATCAGAATTCAGAAAGATCATCCAAAGGATCTCATCATTGGGGATCCAACCAAAGGTGTTGTTACTAGATCCAGAGAAACTGTCTCAAACTCTTGCTTCGTGTCAAAGATAGAGCCAAAAAATGTCAAAGAAGCTCTATGATGAATTCGGATTGAGCAATGCAAGATGAATTGAACCAATTCAAGCAACATGAAGTATGGGAATTAGTTCCTAGACCAGAAGGAACAAACATCATTGGCACAAAGTGGATCTACAAGAACAAGTCTGATGTAGAAGGGACTATCACCAGAAATAAAGCTAGACTTGTTGCTCGTGGTTACACTCTGTCGAGGGATTGATTTTGATGAGACTTTGCACCGTTGCTAGACCGGAGTCAATTAGGCTTCTTCTAGGGGTTGCTTGCATTCTGAAATTCAAACTATTTCAGATAGATGTGAAAAGTGCCTTCCTAAATGGCTACTTACATGAGGAAGTATATGTAGAACAGCCTAAAGGATTTGTGGATCCAAGTTTCCCTGATCATGTCTACAAATAAAGGAAGCCCTATATGGACTAAAGCAAGCTCCTAGGGCCTGGTATGAAAGGCTAACCAAGTTCCTTACAGACAAAGGATACAGGAAAGGAGGCTTGGATAAAACTCTCTTTGTCAAGAATGAAGGAGGAAAGATAATGGTGGCTCAAATTTATGTGGATGACATAACATTTGGTGGAATGTTAGATTCAATGGTAAAACATTTTGCCAATCAAATGCAAGCTGAGTTTGAAATGAGTCTCATGGGAGAGTTGACCTACTTTCTTGGACTGCAAGTCACACAGATGGAAGACTCAACATTCCTTTCACAAAGCAAATATGCAAGGAATATGTGCAAGATACCAAGCTGAACCTAAAGTAAGTCACATTAACCAGGTGAAAAGAATCCTGAAGTATGTGAGTGGAACTTGCAATTATGGTATCCTGTATTCCCATGGATGTGAACCAATTTTGTCTTGCTATTGTGATGCTGACTAGGCTGGTAGTGCTGATGATAGAAAAAGTACTTCTGGAGGATGTTTCTTCTTGGGAAACAATCTTGTTTCTTGGTTCAGCAAGAAGCAAAACTGTGTGTCCTTGTCCACTGTAGAAGCTGAATACATAGCAGCTGATAGCAGTTGTTCTCAATTGGTCTGGATGAAGCAGATGCTGTCTAAGTACAATGTCACACAGGATGTCATGACATTGTACTGTGACAATCTGAGTGCTATTAATATATCAAAGAATCCTATACAACACAGTAGGACTAAGCACATTGACATTAGACATCACTTCATCAGAGACCTTGTGGAGGAGAAAGTGATTAAATTGGATCATGTAGTCACAGAACTTCAACTGGCTGACATTTTTACTAAGGCTCTTGATGCTAGTCAATTTGAAAATTTAAGGAGAAAACTGGGTATTTGTCAGTATGAGGAATTGTAGCAATTAAGATTGAGTCCAAGAAAGGGAAGAGACCGTTTATTAATTATAAGTGGGTCATTTGATTATTTCCCTCCTATTTTTATAAGGTTCAAGAGTATGAAAAGACTCCTCCATATAATAGTCTTTTCATTTGAAAGTATCATATCTTCTCCATCCAAAAGATACTCTCAACCGCTTCATCATTCTTGGTCTCTGATTCTCAACTTTTCTCAGCAAAACATGTCTTCCTCATCTTCTTCATCCCAAGACTCTGACTGTTCATCTCCCACCATGGCTGAGATTAGGGCAATCGCTGCAGCCATGAATGTTGAACCTGTGAAGGCCTCTCCTGCTCCATGGCAATCGACTCTAATCAAAGATGCATGTAATATTCAAAGATCATCAGTTTCCACTGGCAAATGGTGGTATCTCTGATTCTCAAGTTGAGAAGATGACCAAGGCTGGACCTGCCTCAAAGAAGCATAGAGTGAAATCTGTTGGTAGCTCAAGACCCAAGAGGACACAAATTGCCAAGAAGAGGAAGGCCCCGAACTGCAGTCCATGTGATTTTGCTTTCAAGATTAAGGTCAAGTGACAATCGTAATGTTTGATGACAATGACAATGCTTCCAAAGGCTCCATCAGAAAGGAGAGCAACCGATCCGTTGTCGATTTTGTTTGTTATGTTTGTTCTTGTTCTTGTTCTTGTTTCTTGTTCTTGTGTTGTTTTTCCCAATTTTGTTTGGATGATTGTAACTTATTGTTGACAGCATTGTACTCTTGACAATTGTTGGTACCTCCTTTAATTATTTGCTTGACAGTTTGGGGTAATTGTATTGGTTCCTTTGGCCCTTTATGGCTAAAAAGGGGGAGTATGAGCAACTGTGTGTGACAGTGGCTGGGACTTTGGGAAATTGTATGCCTGTTATAGTTTTGTATGTGGGCAATTGTGGGAATTGTGGGATTTCTGTATGGGTAGAATTTATCTTATCTCTAGGTTCTTGTTTATGTAAGCTTAGAACTAGTTTGTCTTCTGCTGCATATGTACTCTGATAGGTTAAGTAGTTTTAGCCAAAAATGTGCCAAAGGGGGAGTTTGTTAGTGTTTTAAGTTGGCATTAATTTTGGTAAAACTAGGTTTAGCAATGTCATGATAAATGTCATGACATTCGAGATCAAGATAAATCCTACCGCTAAGGATGTTAAAGGACAGCCGTAATCGAAGCTAAAGTCAGTGAAAATTCTAGAATAACCGATGTCATAACAGATGTTATGACATTCGCAGACATTCTGCTCGCAGAACTGCTTTTTCCCGAGACTTTTCGTGAAGTTTGTTGAAATGCTAAATATTGTTTTTCCGTTATTAGAAAGCATGCTCACGTGGCTGCTAGGTTAATCTTAATTAAACCTTAATTGGTTGTTGAAAAGACCATGTTTTTAGGATTAAATTAAGTGAACCCTAGCTATCTTTATGGAAGCCCAAACCAAGTTTCAGATCGCTTCTATAAAAGGAATTCAACCTTACAACCGTGTCGCGCCTTGGATTATATTGAAGAGATAGCAGCTTGTTATTTGTGTATCGTTAGGATTTATAACTTGGTATTTGTAATTCTAGTTTCTCTTGTGAGCCAAGAAACTATCAATTGATAAGTGCATTGGACTAGGATTTGTTTGTGGGTAGTTTATCACCAAAGCTTTAAAGCATGAGTGTTTGTCTCTTGATTGAAAGCTTTGAAGCGAGATCAAGATAGTTTATTGAAGTGTGTCTTCACAATTCAATTAGTCAATAGGTTGATATCACCGTGATTGAGGGGAGTGAGTAGGTACTCGATCTAAGTAGGACTTAGGTTGAAGTTGCATTGGGTAGGTTTTAAGTGAAGGAGATAAACCGGTTGGTTTATTCCCGAATTAATTCTACTAATAGTGAATTTCCTCCTGCTTGTAGCCCCGATGTAGGTGTAGTTAGACACCGAACGGGTAAACAACTTATTGTGTTCTTTATCGCTATTTATATTTACCGTAAATTGTTAAGAGTGTCGATAGTGTGTCATAACATTCTCTGTGACATCACGTATCTGCTGCCAGAATTTCAGTATGATTAAGTAAGGAGTGTAAACAGGGTGGTTTCCCTTCGAATTAATACTGCTGATAATGAACTTCATTCCTGGCTTGGTATGCCCCAAGATGTAGGTTGGTTAGAATCGAACTGGGTTAACATTTCCTTATGTTCTTTTGTTTCCTGATTTTAATTGTATGTTCTACCTTGTCTGTATTATAATGTCGGATCAGATGTCATGACATCCTGAGTCTGTCAACACCAGAATTTCAATTGGTATCAGAGCAGGCATCCTGTTTGTTTCTGGATGAGATCCATGGGGGATACTTTCTGGTTGTGCACAAGGTAGAAGATTGTTTGAACAAGGAGCGTTCATATTGTATGGTTCATAGAAGTGGAGGATGGACCTATTTGTAGATTGTTTGAACAAGAAGTGTTCATATTATTTGGTCCCTAGAAGTGGAGAACAGACCAATCTGTGAAGGACTAGACCAACCTGACCAGAACCCGTACCTTCTTAAAGAAAGAAGATAAAGCTACTGGAGCAAGAAAGTTAAATTCAAAGACATCATGCGGGAGTGAAGCTATTGATAAGGTAACTTCTGTGCTTATGTGTTTCCATATTGGTCAGAATATTGGTTGGGTCTAGTATGTTGCTTGGCGAAGAAGCAAGCGTTTTACAGGGTTGACTTATTTTCAATCCTTGAATTTCATGCTTACAAGTAAAATATGGAGTAAGCATTGTGTACATTCTGTTGAGGTATGACTATATTCCGCTGCATAGCCTCTGATACAACCCCTATAGTGAAAGAAGGATCCTAGGGTTATTTTTATCAACAGAATATTTTGGAAGATTATTACAACTATATTAAAAGTGTCAAAGATACTTGAGATCCTTCTCAAGTCCACTCTTAAAGGCAAGTATTAATAGAGTTGATGAGGATCAATTGATTAATGATACTCATATTCATCTGCAAAGTGTTTACCTTGAAGACCTTCAAGGATGGTGTGTTACCAGTAGATGGAACAAATTTTCTACTGGATGTTAGAATATTAGTACTGGTATGCAGCTACCAGTTGAAAAACAGATGTTCTGGTACTAAACTAATGTAGTGTGAGTACATATGTTTGGAACCTACTCCTGATTTGGAAGAGGATACATCTTCTTATCAGTTGATCAGGACACGATCAATAGGTTTTTATACTCCAAATTTTAGTTTGTTTCTGACCTAAGCTTATGGGAGTATTACATTAAAGCTCAATGCATGGAAGAAGACTCATAAAAGTATACACTTCAGTTCCTTTATGCATAACCAAAGTGATCTTATATCTGGTATTTTCTTCTAATCAAAGGAACCAGATATGTGGAGATTTGTTCATGACCATGGAACAGATTGGAGCTGAATACTGTGTCTCAACCACAATGAAACATGGTCTTGAATAGTGACTACCCTAAATATTGTCCTGGAAGGGTATTGTCAAGAAGAATCAAGGAGGTCAAATTGCTATGAAGAATCTGACTATTTCAATGTCAGCCATAAGTAAGTCTTCTCCAAAAACCTAGCTAAGAGAGTCTCCTCTATAGGTACAGAAAGTCTGAAGAAAAGTTAATTGAGATATGGCATATACTATTCCTTGATATGTCTGGATGTAAAGTTGCTAAGTCACTGTTCTCTTTTGTTAACCCCCCCAAGTGTTCTGAATTAGATGTTATGGATGTTAACCAAAAACCATAGTGGATGATGTCGTATCAAATGTTAAAATATCATCTCATTGTCTTCAGTTATTGAAAGTTGTTTATTTCCAAGAAAATGCAAGAGTGAAGAGTAAATTAGTCAGAATGATCTAGTGTGAGTAGTTAATTCTAACTGACTAACTGGTAAGTAATTTGATGGGAGACTAAGTACTTATTAGATGTGCAACCTGAATGTAGAATTTATATACTCTGTCTAGAGCTGAGTATTTGTATGAAGAATTCATGGTCTAGTGTAAACTGAACATCAATATTAAAGTTCATTGTTATCTTCACAAGTTTAGGAAGTATGGCGATGTTGTTTGGTAATTATTTGAAGAGTTGATTCAACCTAAGGAGAAACATATAGATGTTGTTAAATATCTTTATGGGAGATGGATATTAATAATAACTATGTGGAAATATGAATCAAGAAGAGAAAAAGTATGTGATGTATAGAAGATAATGTTCTACATAAATATATAACATCACAACTATTGAATACACCAAAGAGATAAGGTTCTGACTTATCTATTGAAGAAATATTTATGGTTATACACATAAGGTTTCCTCTATTACAAGTTACAGAGTGTGGCAATCTGAATCTTGTGTAGCACGAAAACCAAGGATTCCTAATTTAGAAATTGTGGAAAATTCCAAATAAAGAATTCTTCAAGGACAAACATCAAAGATGTCCTTAATTTGTATATCTTAGGGGGAGTAAAGGGTATGGAGATCAACAAAGACCATTTAATTTTGCTTCAAATCATATGGACAGTCATTCAAAGACTAATCTTTTCAAGCCAGAAGAACAATGTCAAATAAGAAGTCAAAACATAACTCAAAACATGTTATATCCTTTAAGACCAGCAGGGATAGTTCTTAAAATTCTCTTCCAAAACATGTATTGATGGTGTGTATCACTTGTTCTAACTTAGTGAATATTTCAACCAATGAACAAACTCACCTGAAGCAGTTCTTATTGAAATAACATTTCTTGATCAAGACAATTGTTATAATCTAGGTATGTTATTTTAATTGCTCAGGTATTTAGCGTCTTTTTCTTTTAATTTCTCTTGTGTCCTTGTTTGTGTCTCTCATATCTTTCGTTCGGATATGAGTCAAGTTAGAGTCTATGTAGGTTATGCCTGTCAAATTGTGACAAACATAAGGAAAAGGGTAGTATTCAGACATTGTTAAGTCAAAGGTCTTTTCTTTGCAGTTATTTTTGTAAAGATGCTAAGTCAGTCTGTTTTCTACTTCGAGTCTTATTTTAAGTCTTGAACACAAATTGTGTCTTGTGTTATGAATTACCCAATATAGAGATCTGGTTCTCTATGTCTGTAAATGAATAGTCCAAGTTTTTATATTAGTTAATTGAGTCTCCTCTTATGTCTAAAAGAGGAAGTTGTATCAGTCTGTGTCATAGGTAGTTCAAATATTGAGGGGGAGCATTTCACATTTCCTTCCTCAAACTGAATGAATGTCCCAAAGAATTTTGGAACATAAAAATTAAAGAAAGTGAAGAAAGTCTGATCATTAACACAACATTACACTCTAAAAGGAGGTTAGAGTAAATAAATTCAGACTATGACTTGATTGTACAAGTAAGAGTATCATAAAACCAGAATATATTCAAGCACTCAAAATAATCTGGTAAAAATCATATGACATGTGTTATACCCCAAAATTTTTCCTCCTATTTCTCAAATCAATCCACATCTCCATACTCAAGAATTTCTCAATGGTTGGCCAGATGAACCCTCTCCAAAGCAATCAACCCAAAACTAGGGTTTTGATTCTCTCAAGTCAAATATGGTTTCTATTGCCTCAAGTGATCATCATACATCCTCATATGTCTCAAGGTATCACCATGTCACGTTTCAAGCCTCACAACTCAAGTTCGCTCAGTCAATTGCTCAGATGGTTGAAAATCAATTGTATTGGACAAAACGTCAACTATGGTCATCATACAGTCAAAATTCATCATTTTTAGTCAACATAAATATTTTGAAGTCACATTCATCATTTGATCAAGGGTTGATCATGATTCATCAAGAAAACTCAAGATTTGAATCAAAAGTCAAAGTTTCTAAATTAGGGTTTTCTAATAAAAAGTCAACAGAACTTTGACCAAGCATAACTTTCACATACTTTATCAGAAATTTTTCCACAAAATCTCATTATGAATAAAATTCAATTCTCTACAACTTTGTGTCTCACAAGCTTTGGCCAAAAATGCTTCATTTGAGATTTATGGATCAAAACATTATAGGTCCTTCTAAAAGTCAACAAAAAGTCATCTTTATCAAAAGAAGTGTACATAAACATGGAAGATTCAATGAAGATGAAACTAAAATGAGTATTTAGAGGACATCTTGATATTTCTAAAAAGTCCAAGAACACTTCAAAATGTTGAAAATTGAGCAAGATACAACTTGTGCAAGTTTGAGAAATTTGAAGAAGTGCATGTAGAGAAAAATACTTAACATAATCAAATTTCTTCTAAAAGGGCCTTAGTTTTTGTGATCCAAACTTGTTCCTAAGATCATCCATGACTCCTAAGTCCATTTTCACGCCTCCCTTTATTTTGTTTTATTTATTTTGGAATTTATTCATTTAAATCCAATTTTAATTAAAATAAAATGCAAAAATGAAATCAATAAGTGCAAGGCCTATTATTCAACATTCTTGAAGTCCAAGATACTCAATAAGAGCTGTCAATTTCGAAGATATTTGATTGGAATGATATTGAGACAAAATTGTAAGCTTTGGATGCAAATTTGAAAGATTGAAAAATCAAATATTTTCTATTCAATGCAATATATTTTCTTCACATCTCTTGACCTATTTTCCATCCACTATAAGTACTTAACATGCTCAGATCATAAGGGGACGAGAATTTGCAGCCAAGAACCCTAAACAAAGCTAAAAAAATTCGTGACTTGCAAGAAATTAGCAGCTAGAGTTTTGGATTGTTTCAGGCCGTTCCAAGCATTCCATCACGTTCCTTGGCGTCCTCTGATTGATTCCAGCCATTCACGAGCAATAAAAAGCTCTTGAAACTCGATTTCAGAATCACAGTTTGCACTCATATTTTTCAAATTCGATTTTGATCATATACACATATTTAACCTGTTTCGATTGTATATTCACGCTTAGAATGTTGTTTGCAAGCTATCTGGATGGTTTGATTTAAGCTTAAGTGCAGGAATTCAGAACCACCATTGTTAGGGTTCATAAGCTCCAATTTGGGGGTTCTGAGAATAGGTAAAATTGGAGGAAACCGGTGATACCATCGTGCTCACGAGGTCAAACCGGATCGATTCATGCCCTCACCATAAATTTATATTGCTTGTACTAAATTTTTGAAAATTGCAGGGATGTAGCTACAGACGAGCACCATCGGTATAGCCCTTTCCAACAGAAAAGCCGTGGGTAACATTTATAGAAATTTGAAATCCTGTGCCTATTAAAAGAAATCCTGACACTTGTTTTCTCCCTCAAAATCCAGCGTTTATTCTTTGAAAATCTAGTTGTCACTGGTATTTCCCTGGTGAAGTTGGAGTTGGTTAAGTTGACCACCAATTCCTTGTGGGTCAAGTATCTCACTTGTTCCTTCACTCAGTCTGTGGTATTCTGTGCATTCTGAAAAGGTCTAGTTGTCACTATTCCTTGTTGCCTTCCTAGAGGTACAAGAGTTGGATCGTTTCCAATTCTTATTAGGTTCGAGTACCACACTCACTCCTATTAACATGGTGCAACATCGTTTTTTACTATGTTTGACGTCTAGTCAGCATTTCTAGTCTCTATGTTTAATGTCTGGTCTGTGTTTCCAATCTTCATTCTTGTTGTGTTTACAGTTCTTCCCTTGCACAACAGGTTGATTTAGGTCGCATCTAAATCCGCCTAAGGAGCAATTACGGCGATACTTGTTTCCTTTCTCAGAGTTCAACATTCTGAGTTTGTAAAGTCTAGTTAGCGTTTCTAGTCTTTACTCTGTTGTTACGTCCTAGTTCTTACCTGGCTTAACGCAGTAGAATTGGGTCGAGGCCAATTCTTGTTAGGTTCGAGTACCACACTCGTTCCCACTAACATGGTGCAACAATGTTGTTGTAGTGATAATCCACGAACAAGTATTTTTAATTATCATATCCACAAGGATTGGTGTTGTATCGTAGTCTTTCAATAGTAAAGCGTATTTTAAGATTTTAGTAACACAAGGGTTTGTTTCCTAAACTACTAGTATCATGAGTTTCAAGTAAACAACTTTAAAATCCTTTTCAAAAGAGAGTTATGGTTTGGATTCAAGAGAGTTTCAGTTTGTTTTCAAATGATGGAAGCATGTCAAGATTAGTTTCATTGACCTAATTTCATATATATTCTATTAACTAAGTGATGAACTAGTTGATGATTGCTATAAATACGTATCCTCTCAATCTTGTTGATTTCTCACCAAGATTGTGAGTGTTATCATGTTAATCTTTGAATGATTTCTCACCACAACTATTGACATGATAAGTATGAAGTTCAATACTTGTAAACACTAACTCACAAATCTATTCATAGCATTTGTTCATTAGTGGATGAATATCCTAGGTCTACTTTGAAGCATCCTTTTTCAATCATGATTCAAAGCATAAAGAGATAGAAGAACAAAGATATTCAACATATATAAATCATCAACCATGTTCATACACAAATAGATTAAAATAAATACATACTAGTTAGATCAACTACCTCTAATCTTGACACAAAAAGAGCTTAGCTACTCATTTTCATGGTTGCTTTGCGAAATCCCCTTTTTAGCACAGCCCAAGCCAGCTTGAAAAGCAGAGAGTTGGTGAGCTAAAAAGGTGAAAACATGGGTCTGTCCTTTTTCTGGTTTTCGCAGACCGTGCTAAGCGCGCTCATACTGCAACCGCGCTGAGCGCGACCTGAAGCATGCTTCTTCTTCCAAAAAATCCTTCAAAAAGAAACATCCCAAGAGCTCTTCAAGTTTCCTTGAATCCAAGCTTGAGGGAATCAATATTAAAAAACCTACAATTCAAATGTAAACTAAGTTAAATAATATATTATAAACAAAAACTAAATAGAAACATAATTAAACCAAAATACTATACTAAATACTACTAATTAATTAAAAGACATTGTTAAGGACCACAAAATCATCTACAAAATATCCACAATTTGGTCCTTAACAAATGTTCTGTTACTATGTTTAGAGTTTAGTCGGCGTTTCTAGTCTCTATGTTTAAAGTCTGGTCGGTGTTTCCAGTCTTCATGTTTGTTCTATTACTATGTTTGGAGACTAGTCGGCGTTTCTAGTCTCTATGTTTGAATCCTGGTCGGCGTTTCCAGTCTTCATTTTTGTTATGGCTCTATGTTTGAAGTCTAGTCGGCGTTTCCAGTCATCATTTTTGTTCTGTTACTATGTTTGGAGTCTAGTCAACATTTCTAGTGTCTATGTTTGAAGTCTAGTCGGTGTTTCCAATCTTCATTTTTGTTCTAGCACTATGTGTGGAGCCTGATTGTCGTTTCTAGTCTTCATTTTTGTTGAGTATTCTATTGGAGTCTGGTCGGCGTTTCCAGTCTTCATTTTGTTGAGTATTATGTCGAAGTCTGGTCGGCATTTCCAGTCTTCATTTTTGTTGAGTATTTTGTCAAAGTTTGGTCGGCATTTCCAATCTTTATTTTTGTTGAGTATTTTTTTGAAGTCTGGTCGGAGTTTCCATTCTTCATTTTTGTTGAGTACTTTATTTGGAGTTTAGCCGACGTTTTTAGTCTTTATGATTGAAGTCTGGTCGGCGTTTCCAGTCTTCATTTTTTTTGTGTTCCCAGTTCTGCTTAGGCGCAACATTTGTAGGTTGGGTTGTCACCTGTACCTATTGAGAACAAGTACATCACGTGTTTCTCTTTTGAATGATATGGTGTTCTGAGTATTATTTGAAGGTCTAGTTGTTATTATTCCTCATCCTCTTCTCCAGTGAAGTTCAGTGGAGTCGAAAACCTTTTGACGTCTTCTAGTTTGGCACCAGAAGTTTGCATTCATCCGTGTTGATGCATATAGCTTGGGATTCACATTGTAAATTTTCGAGTTCATATTTGTATTCAATCACCTCTTACCTTGTCTCTTGAAAGGGTGTAGCCAACCTCGCTCTAGGTTAAATGATGATTGAATAAGGACAGCTGTTGTACCCCAAAATTTATCCTCTTCATTTAAATTTATTTGACTTATAGTTCCATTATCATAAACATACATGCATATCATTGATCATGTGGTTACGAGGTTCAGAGCATCTCAAGTTGTGGAAGAAACTGTGCGTTTCGGCCAATTCAGACTATTTTGAGCCAAAATTTGATATTTTTAGGTTCATATGCTTGATGCATGATCTTCTGGTCAGAAGGTTATCTCAGGTTGTTTCTACGGATGTTGGAACCCTTTCAATATGGTCTCTAATTTATCTGTTCAGACTGAAAGCCATTTCGTCAAGGAAGAACTTCAACATTTCATTTCTTATTAAAGTGAATTTCAGTTTTCTATATGTTTCGGGCGCTCCAGAATTCATATCTCTTAACTCGTTGGGTATTTTTGGATGATTTCCGACTGGCAAGTCCCTCCCGATATTATCTCCAACTTTCATTCTCAGATCGGAAGCTAATTATTTGAGGAAAGTCTTCGGAAAAATTAATCTTTCAAGTGGAATAAATTGAGTTTTACGGCTGAACCGTGTTCACGGTACATTAAAAAATTCATAACTCCTGGCTGGAATATCAAAACTGAGTAGGGCCAGTGTCTAAAATTCTGTCTCTAAGTCCTCTTTGACTTTCATTCATAAGCCAAGAGACAATTTCTTACCGATCAATACCAGGATTTTATTCTTTGGAGGTGATTTTGAGCCGAACCGAGCATTTACTATCTGACGCGCAACGTTCAAAAAATCATATCTCGCTAGATTTTTATCGAAACAAGGTGGGACTGGTGTAAAAAAGTTCACAAAGTTTGTTGGCTTCGATTGTTATTCACATCCCGAGTTCGGATTTTGATCAGAAGATCCTCGTTCGAAGCGATTTCCCCGAGTGGCACAAAGAAAATTCTGCATGTGTCAGATGTCCGAAGTATGTGCTGAAACTTCAAAAATTTATATCTCCTCAACCTTTCGTTCGATTGAGTCAATATTTCGTCTCCCACGAGTAATTTTCAGTTCCGGACATTTTTTGTGAAGGGTCCGATTTCAAATTTCGCACGGTTCTCGATGTTTTGGGTTGTGTACGAAAATTAATCTGATAAAGGCGATTTGGGCCTAATCTTGGACCCAAGAAACTCTAAGCCAAAAATTAGCACCTATAAATAAAATTTCCCTCTCACAAATCAAGGGGAAAGAATCATTTGTTAAATTTCACACTCAAAACTTAAATTTTCTCTCATTTTTTCTCTCAACACTCAAAGTAAAAAATCAAAGGAAATTGAATCTCTTCCTCTCCAAGCAACCAAGCAGCCACCTTCCCCAAGGCCAGCCAGTGCGCTTGCTCGTTGCTCTGGCCGAGCCATCACCGAAACTCCAATTTTTGGGCAGCTCCGAATAAATCCATTCCTTTCGATCTCCTACCGTTCGTGTACTCGCTCCGTTCACCAAGCCTTCGCGCAATCCAGGCTCCTCCATGCAATCACTCTCCTCCTCCGACCGAAACACCTTCCGGACAAGCCAACTGGCCGACCTCTTCTTTCTTCCTCGCTCCTCCTTGCTGCTCACGTGACCGGCGAGCTCTCCCTCCCTTGGTTCTTGCTCGGATCTCTCCCTCTCTTTATTAACAAGCTCGGTTTCTTCTTCCTATCTCTAATCAAGACCTTGCTTCTTCGTTAATTCACCAATTCTTCATCAATTCCCCGTTCAAACTTAGATTTCAAGTAAGTACTTATTCAAATAAGCACTTATTTTAAGTGATTTTTCGAAATAGCTTATTCTTGAAATTAAATTGATTGATTTCTTGTAAATACATTGTTTGATTCAAATCTTGATTGATTGAATGGAAATTTTTTGATCAAGGCATGATTTGTGAACTCGATTGTGTCGAGATGTAGGATTTTTGCACATACACTTGCATGAGTTGATTTCTTTGTACGTAGGAAACCTGTGCTAGTACTTGAAGTGTAAATTGCATGTTCATGCATTGATCAACACTTGCATTGAATAATTGAATCAAATTCATGTGTTATGGCTTGATTTTGTGAACTCGAAATTGTGTCGAGGCCTAGTTTTATGCACATTTTCATTTTTTAATTGGTGCATTCTTGAACAATTGATTTGATGCACTGTAACATGTTGATTTCTTGATTCTTGATTGATCTTAATTCATTAATTACACTATGTCAAAGTTTGGTATAGGTTGATCATCTCATTGCTTGCATATGTTCATATGTTCATGTACATTCCATCCATAAATGCATCATTTCATGAATAAATATGCATGTTTATGCATTCATTTCAATTCAAACTTTTCCGATTTTTAGATATAATTTGTAAATTCAATTGTTTATAATTTTTTTGCATCATGTATGGATTTAATACCCAATTCTCCACTTCATTTCAAAATCAAAACAAGTGAGAATTGGAAATTAAATCGATATATGAATTTCACATTCCATAAGCATTTTCATGCATTTTTGTGAATCGAAACTCATTTTTCTTCAAAGGTCCAAGGTAGTAATACTTGTCCTCAACATTTTGGCACGTTTAAAAACCGATTTTGATGGTTTCGGAACCTAATTTCAAGAGAAACATGCCTAAAACGTACTTGCTGCCCCGTTCCTTTAAGGTCCAAAAAATGCCGCTTCCACTTGAAACTAATTAAAACCGATCATATTTTTGAATCCGTTGGCACCTTTGCAAGCAACCATGCGATTTTTAATTAATTCCGACAAGTTGACTTTTTCGCTCCGATTTCGAATAAGTGCTTTCCAAAGCTGATTTTTGAGATATTATTTCGCTTCTTGCATGCTTATACTAGTATATCATCATGTGAATAATCTCTTTTGAGTTTTGTGCTTCCGATAAGCACTCCAACTTGTTATTTCTAACACTTTGTTACTTGTGCGAGGTACTTTGAGCATTATTCTTGATTTGGATATGTGTCACACATATCTGGATCTTGCACACATGTGTTTGCATTCTTTGTCTGCATTGCTTGGTTTTCACCTTCTTGCAGGTTTATCCAATTGATTTGGATGTGTACGACACACATCTTGATGTTGCACACATGTGTGTACATTCTTTGTCTGCGTTGCTTGGTTTTCACCTTCTTGCAGGTTTATTTGATTCAGATGTGTACGACACACCACTATGCCAAAAATAACCTACGAAAGCGCTTTTTTTGGGCTTTAAAAGCGCTTAAAAGCGCTCTCGTATGTGGCGCAAGTTTTAGCGTTGTTCGAGCGCTCAGAGGTTTATGAAAGCTTTTTACCAAAAAGCGCTTATAGGTATGCCTACGAGCGTTTTTAAAGCGCTTTCATAGGTGTATTCGAAGCGTGTCGTGCAATCTAAAGTAGGTCTATAAGAGCTTTTGTTCAGAAAGCGCTCAGAGGCATGAAAGCGCTTTTAATCAAAAGCGCTTCATAGGTAGGTTTACGAGCGCTTTTTTCTTAAAAGCTTTCATAGGTTTTGTCTCGAGAAATCTAAAATTTAAAAATTTCTAAACTGCATTTTTTGCAAAAACCTGTAATTCCTAAACCGGTATTTTACAATCTAATCTAGAAATACCAATATATATTAGTTTTAATCCAAATACCAAATGTAATTCAAATACCAAATATTATATATATACAAATACCATTATAATCAATTCATATCCAAAATATATATACACCATGGTAATTCAATATTAACATGTTTTAAAACGTAACAAAATACACCCTAAGAAATCAGCTATATAACACTAAGTAAATCAATCCTAATCTACATATATATCCAAGGTCCTGATCCTGCAATATGAACATAATAACACGGTCAGTGTTGTATACACAAAACAATATATTCATAATTAACCAATTTTCACACAACAATGTATTCGTACCTTATTATAAGATTCTTAGCTCAATAAAATATTGGCACAACTCCTCTTTGAGTTCTTCCAATTGACGTGGCGAGTAATATGGACAATTGTATTGATCAAAATACTACATTACAAAACAAAATATATGCATGATTTAGTTTAATGTAATAAATTATATGCAAAATCCGATAAGTAATAAAACAAAGTATAAATCCATACCGTGATTGGAATCTCGATTTCATTCATTTGAATGATTTCTTTGATAAACTTCAAAACGAAGTATCCGCAATCTATGCCGTTTTGTTGTTGAGGGCACTACGTAGAAAAACAAATAAGATTATACACATCTATTGTTTTATCCACATACACTCATGTTCTTTCTATTTCATTAAAAAACTCACGTTTTCATGTTAAGTTCAATTAAGAACTTCATATAAACAAATAAAACAAAACAGTTGACAACATTTGAAAACAAACAAAAACTTATGGCTAAACTGCATTACAATGTATTGCACTACTAAAAAATAAGGTCATTGAGCCAAACAAGATACTCAATTCAGCAATGTCTAAGCTCATCCAGTAAGTTGGAGCAATTTGGAGCAAGATCTTGTCCGTATCATTATAACTCTCGTAAGACTAGATAACAAAATTTGATTAATATGGTAATGATGATTGATAGTAGATAGAAAAGATAAAAAATTTACCGAATCAACAAGCTTAACAGAATGCTAACTGGTTCAATTTTATTGCAAAGCCTAACAGTTCCCAAACTAACTAGACTTTCACTCACGATTCGTTTCAAACACTCTTTAACTCACACTAATGAAATAACTACCGCACCATAAACTCTCCCGGATCTTCTTCTCTTCACTCTCACTCTCTAATCATCACCATAAATAATCACCTCCCATAAACCCTTCACTCTAAATCTATAAATCTAGAACCTTCATCTCTCCACTCTCTCCTCAAAATAACACAATATACTACGTTGCATCTATGACTTTACACCTAATTTGTATATACTCCAAATGAATTTCAACACTACGCATATTGATGAAAATGAAATCTAAACCAATGTGGCCATGTTTTCATTTGTAGTCACGGTTATGAAAACATGAAAGCAAGCATAAAAGAATAATTACAAATAGAATATAGCATCAACTCTTCAATGTTTCAAGACTAGTTATATATGCTTGATGTGGAAGCCACGTATGACAACCATGAGTTACAAAAATTACACCACTCCAATACAAACTATAACAAAATAGGTAACCATGCATGTCTATATCATGTCGAACACTCACTATCTCAAGCCGCTTAATGACCATTCAATTTGATAGTTCTTTTCCCAACCTATTAACTACCAACTTGACCCTGTAACCGATTTCTAATCAACAACTAATTAACTAGCCTTTTCTTCCCAATTAACAAAACAAAACTTGTACCAACCACTAAACAAAATTTTCTCCATTCAAGTTCATTTAACGAAAGGCCAACATCGCTTAAACCTCAAAACATAAAGAGATTTTAAAGTGCTTTAAGCTATGTTCCAATAATACGGAATACCCTCACCACTCGTTATATCGAGGTTGCCGGGAATAATAAGATTCCGCGATGTTAAGACCGGTGTTCTTCTTGTTCTTACTAAGACAGACTTAGTAAGAACTTGAATAATACATTGAGAGTCCAATTTGGACTTAGTTTTGGACAATGAACTCTCAATGCGATGCCATTGTTTTTGTGCAATTGGGTATAAAGGGTATCAAGAATGAAGACATACCCATTTGTTGGGTTGAGAAAGGGAAGGTTTTGAGAGTTACAAAACATGAAAAAGATCGAATTTTTATGAAATTGTGCATTTGTGATGATGAAATTTAGGGGTTGTAGTCTCACCAAGGCTTACTGTGGTTGAAAGGATGGAAGAGGTGGTTGGATCGCCGGTGAATTCTCTGTTTCCTCCTGTTAGCTGAAGATTTTGATATCTTGTGATTCGAAGAAGGATCATGGAGCTCGAGATGAGATGATGTTAAAGTATTCAGGGGAACATAGTGAATGTCATAGTTTGGAAAGAAAAGAATTAGCCCTTCGAATGGATGTATTAAGTTCCGGAGTGTCGAACGGAAATAATGGTGATATGTGTAAAACAAGCTTCGATCGGGCAATAGAATTGTATCAGAGGAAATGGGTTCGAAATCGAAGTGAGTGATACATTTGAAATTCAAAACGCGAGCGGGATAAAAGGGAGTTGAAACGCTAAAAGAAACGGTTCTAAACGTGGAAGCAAAAGAAGCATGGTGTGCATGTTCTAAACGTGGCAAGATCTTATGGGTCGACCGTTATGGTCAATTAGTATAAATAGGAGTCTTAATGTTAGGATTTCGTGTCATATCTATTGTACTAAAATTCAGTCACATTCAAAATACCACATGGCTAGGAAACGAATGCACGAATGATGTACGTATGATTGCACCAAAGCTTTATTATTCAACAATGTATCTTTATCTTTCCAGTCTAACTTTATTTTGCATCAATGTCTTTTAAGTTTCTTTACTTTCAAAGTCATTTCATTTAAATGTTTTTTCTACCATCATTTGAAGTTCTTTACTTTTCCAAAACTTTTACATTAACGTTATTTCCCGTAAAGCTTTTATACATTTGTTTACATTCTGTCTTTTACGTTTCATGCTACTTTGAAAATCTTTTACACTTTAAGAGTTTATTTGAATATTGCTGCATTTATATGCTTTCTTGCCATTCCGAATCTGAATGTTCTTGTTTGTTCGAACCAAATATACATTATTTACTTGATCATATCATTAAGTAATCGAAACGTACTTGAACCTATACAAAACATCCAAAAACAAGTCTCAAATATGGATCTCTATCTTAAGTTCATACCAACGGCCGATACCCCATAGGATCAATCTAGTCGATCCTGCAAGTTACCAGAGGGATTGAATAACATAACAGTCATAACGCTTATTCAATAGTTTGGAAGACTAGCGGTTGTTTCACCAGAAATCACTGTGAACACCTCCGTGGCGTGTGCGATGCGGTGATGTAGGGAGGATGAGTGGTGGAACTGCGATGTTTTGGGGTTCTCTATGTTAGAAAGAGGGTTTAGGGTTTGTGGTTACGGCGGAAGTTGGAGGCTGTGTCGAAGAAGTTGGCTTCGGGATGTTGTTGGGTGTTATGAAGAAGACGATGGTTGGGGTTCCGACGTGAGGGTTTGACGGAGTTGTTTCACGGCGAGAATGAAGGGTTACAGTGGCTGGAGATTGAAAGTAAGGGTGTGAAGGCTTACGGCGGAGAGATTGCTGGAGAGTTGAATGAATGGTGTTGGAAGGAGGTTTAGGAAAGTGAGAGATGGAGGAGATGATGAGTTGAAAGGACAGTGGAGTTTAGGCGAGCAACAGAGGCTGGTGAGAAGGAAGAAGGTTTAGACGGAGGTGAATGGGTGATGGTGATGATGCGGTGGCGGTGAAAAGAGTGGCAGCGGCAATGCCTGTTGGATGGAGGAGGTTACAGTGAACAAAAGAAGGGAGCAGGGACGAGTTCGGCGGAGATGATGAACAGAACAAAATGAGGGCCAAAGATTAACTATAGGGTTTACAATTTTAAATATAAAATAACTTAAAGCGCTTTCAAAAGCGCTTTCATAGGCCCGATATAAGAGCTTTTTTCTCAAAAGCGCCAGATGATAGGCCTGAAGCGCTTTTAAAAGCGCTTTTGTAAGTCCACCTCTCAGAGCGCTTTTCAAAAGCGCTTTTATAGGACCACCTATAAGAGCGCTTTACAAAAGCGCTTTCGTAGGTCAGATATTTCAAATACCTATGAAAGCGCTTTCTGGAAAGCGCTTTTATAGGTATCCCTATAAAAGCGCTTTTTTTAACCGAATTTTTTTTAAGGGCTACGAAAGCGCTTTCTGTTAAAAGCGCTTTCATAGATGCGCTGCCAAAAATTGTTTTTTTTGTAGTGCACATTCTGATATTTGCGAACGATACACATTCTTTTGTCTGCATTGCTTGGTTTTCACCTTCTTGCAGGTTCATTGGATTGTTTCGGATGTGTACGTCACACATTTTGATATTGTCTATGATAGGAATCCTTTGTCTGTATTGTCTGGATTATAATCTCTTGCAGGTTTATTTTCTTCGGAGGTGTAAGAAACACATTCCAATCATGCTTTTGATGCTACCACGCATTGCTCACCAAATTTCTTTATTGCTTGTCAGCAGTACACAAAGTTTTCTGGAGTATTTTAGATTGATTTTGCTTATACAGATTGTTATCCGTTTGGTATTTTCTTACCCTTTTTTATCACATTCTTTTACCACTTTTCTAGAGAGCATGAGAAGTAGGGTTTTACTACTTTCCTTTCCATGAGAAGTAGGATTAGAGATGCATAATGGGGCTTCTGTAGTTGGAGCATGTTCAGGAACCCCTATAGTTTATTTAAAGATCTGTTTAGGGCGGTTCTGAAATTTGGGTGCTACTTGTGTTTGGTTTGTTTAAAATGTCGTGCAAGGAGGTAATTTTCAGTAAGTGTTTACTTTTGTGCTTGCATAGGTCATGAGTGGTTAGGCAACCTGATATGGCACCACCAATAAAGTCCTAATGATAATATGATGATATTAAAGACATTGGAAAAGGGTTTGCAATCAAACCCCGCACAGTTCAGTCTGTGTCAACTCAACTCACGCGAATCATGATGCTTCCTTTATCAAGTCAACAAAATTGTGGCAAGAGTTCCGTATTTTGACAATCCACGTTTTGTCATGGGGTTCACAATGATACGCTGATACTCACACTCATATGCTCCTCACACTTGGTAATTCATATCAAGATGTGATACCTTTCTCCCATAGGAAACTCCTGGCTGACGCGGGTAATTCCATCAGTGACAATGGTTTTCCTCCGAAAGAAGGCTCCTGGTTGAATCTGGTGATTCGCTACCTTTGAGGCTATGGGACTTGTTTCATCTTCCCGGCACATATGTGTATCATTTGTTTGTGCATTGTATTGTTTGTTTGCTTCTTCCAAAGAACTTGCTTGCCTCCTCCCATGATATCCCTTGGTTTGTCAACCAAGGTGGATATTAGGATAATTTCCCCAAGGACCGCTCGGTTAGGGTAGTATTCGAGCTTAGACATTAGGATTGTCATCCTTTTCATGTCAACATAGGTAGATATTTCCCTTTTCATCCTTGGCTTAGGGCCACCTTTGCATGATAACATTAGGGATAGATCTAGATAGTTTCCCTTAGATGTTTTTCTTCCTCTTTTGCATAATAAAACTAAATCATTTTCTTTATCAAATCTCAAAACTTGCTAATAAACTCAAACCCTTTCGCAAAGGTAAAGACAACTCACCTCACTTCAAATATTTTTGTCTTCAAACCTTTTTCTATGAAAACCTTCTCAATAAGGGTATTCCTTTTCAAATCCAAATCAAGTTGCTAAGTGTGTGAGCGACCGAGCATAAGACTAACGAAAAGCTGCAACGCCAAACACGAGTTGCAATTGTGAGGATGCGGAATGGAACTTCCCATAAAAAATATTGCAACCCATCAAATTTTTTGAGGATAACTACGTAGTGCTTTGATCCCTAATTGCACGAATGGGATACGTTGGCACAAAGGTCCGCAACCGCGGCAGGCACGAGTAAAAAACCTTTCTTTTTGTACATAATAGTTTTCATTCATTCATTTTTCCTTAGACATAGGTTGTAAATAGATACCCACTTCCAATAGATATAAAGTAGAAGTGGATACTGTAGAGTACTACAGGCATGTGGGATGCTAATACCTTCCCCTCGCGTAAGTGACTCCCTTACCCGATCTCTTGGTCGCAAGACTATGATTTCTCCCCCTCAGGTTTACACGATGTTTTCCTTTCCTCTCGTGGGATAAAAAAGTTCGATGACGACTTCATTGATATTTTATTTGTTGATTTCACCAGTAAGTTTCATGTCTATTTTAATTTCTATCTTGTAAATCTTTATTTTGATGTTGTTTTATATTAATTCACTACATAATTCATTTTTCTTACTAAATTGAAGAATTTAAGAATTTTTTTAGCAAAATTCGATTAACATTAAAGACTTAATACTTTCTTGGTCAAGTATATTAATCTAAGAGTTATTTTTAGTTCTCTTTTTTTTCTTCCCAATATAACATCTATAGATTGTTCATTGTACTGAAGGTCCTTACATGTACAAATCTACGGGTAAATATGAATGTATTTATGAGATACTAGCTGTGCACTGTTCATTTTAATGTCTATTTTTTTAAAAAATTTCTTGATGTTGTTTTATATAATTAGTTAGAGAATCAGCTGCACGAGTTTCTTACTAGTTTGTAATTATAATTAAAATTAAATAAGGGATATCTATTTATATCTATTAAATTTAGTGCATCAAATAATCTTGTGACACTTCAACTCCTATTTTGCCTCATTTGAACTCCTTTTTGTGCCACATCATTTTTTCCTATGTGCCATCTTTCAAAATCCATCTTTAATTTTCAAAGGTTAAAACATATTATTCCTCTCAATAGAAGATCATGGGTTCAAATCCTCACAAATGCAAAAATAGAATAATCTATTACTTTTTTATTAACTCTTAAAAAAATATCATACTAATTTATTTGCAATAAACTAATTATTATTATTTTACTGCAATACATTATTAGACAAATATAATTAAATTTTAATAAATTCTCAATAAATTATTTTTCAACATACAACTAATTTGTTCCTATATATATTATTTTCATAAACATTATAGAATACTATTCATATTTGTCATAAAATAATCACCTTATTATAAAAATGAAAGAAAAGATATTTTGATACAATTTTTTTACTTAATATTTCTAATATAATTTCATAATCTTTTAATTTTTTAAAAAATAAATGAGATAGTAATTATTCATCATATATTTTAAATAAATATAACGTTTAGTTTTAAGACTATATTGCAAAAATTACATATTTATTTGCTTGCATATTGATAAATAGTTTGGGGTTCAACATTATACAATAAATAATCTTTATTTAAAATAGTATTTAAAGGAATAAATTTTTTGATCATTTTTAATTAAATATCCTAACAATACTTATTCCAACAAAATAATTTTTTAAAATTTTCGAAGAGATCCACACACTTTGAAATATTTTTTGTTTTCTTGAAATCATAGAAACAAAAGCTTTTAAAAATACTTTTAATGTTAAAGTATATATTTCATCTCTACATTTTTCATATAACAATAATTTCTTAATTATAAAAAAGAGAATAAAAGATATTGTAATACATTTACTTACTTAGTTTCTCTAAAATGATTTTAAAATCTTTCAATTTTTTAAAAAAATGAGATAGTCCTTCTTCATCATATATTTTATCATAAATAGTATTATCATTTAATGGAGGTATTTGATTTAATGTCTAATTTTAAAATTATATTGTTAAAATTTATATATATATATATATATATATATATATATTCTTTTCTAGCATATTGATGAAAAGCTTGGGGTTCAACCATTTATAATAATTCATCGTTATTTTAAATAATATTTGAAAGAAAGAGATTCTAGATCATTTTTAACTAAATATCCTAACAATATAATAATTAGTCGAACTAAATATATTTTTTAAAATTAAAAAAAAAAAGAAAGATATGTATGGTCCATGTAACGCCCGTTTTTATTTAATATTATATTATATTAATATGCTGAATTACCGTTTGACGATTGTTTTGGTGACGAAAATAATTATATTAATTAATATACCTATTAATTTATCCGCGACGTATGCTCGGTCCGGTTTTATTCCGTTCGGTTCGGTAAAATATTATTCGGATCCGATATTTAATTTCCCGGAATTATTTTAATTGATTGAATTAATTATATTAATAAATTAGGAGTGTGAGGATTAATTGGAAATGATTTGGGTTTACACATTAGTTTTCTAGTAAGGTTATCATAAAACCACTTTCCTCATTTTCTCCCATCCAAACACTTCTCCTTGTTTTCCTTCCATTGCAAAACACAAAACCAAACATGGAAACTTGGCTTACTAGTAGGAAACAACTTATAAAAACCATTTCCTTTGTTTTTCTTTTCATTTTTCCAAACACACCAAGAATAGAAACTTGGGAGAGAAAGAGAGGGTTTTGGAATGAAGAAGAAGAAGAGCAAGAGAGCTAGAGCTTGAAGTTGGGTTTGTAGAATCATCAAGATCAATCAAAGCTTCCATGGTAAGGAGTTTGTTTTCTCTATCTCATATGATTAGGTTTTGATAGTTGTATTTTGAATTTGGGAAAAATTGAGAGATGGGTTATAGGGTTTTGGTGAGTGATTGTTGAAATGTTTAGAGGAGTTGAATTTGGAGTAGAAAATATGGGTGTTGTTGTTAGTGTTATGGTTTATTATGCAATGGAAATAAGAAAGAAAAAATATAAGTAACATAATGTGAAAAACCAAAGAAGAATGACATACAGTAAAACTAATATGAAAAATTAAGAAAAATTGTATATTACATTCAAAAACGCAGGGAGTTGTAAAATGAACGAATGGATGGGGCTAGGACCATGAGGCAGCCGCCTCCAAATGAGTGAGAAGGAGGGGACGTGCATCCCTGATAATTAGTGAAGGAGAAACGGCAAAATGGAAAGAGTGGTGCTATTTTACACCTTATTAACTTACATCGTATATACACTGTAAAGTTTGCAAAGCATCTTAACTGTTTGTCACAAAAATCAAAACATGAAAAAAGTATTAAAAAAATCAAATGGCACATGTATCCATATGAAAATACGGTGTTGTTGTAACTTTAAATGTCAAGCTAGCATTTCTCAAATGGAAATTGTATGTGTTTTGCTGTAACATGCCTTTTTGTTTTCTGTGAAATGAAATGTTACCTGCATAATTTCCCTGTAATAGCTACTGGTTTTCTTAAGTATGCAAATTCCACCTAGTAGCATTTGGCAACCATAAAATATAATTAGGGGATAAGATAGCCGATTAAATTTAGAACCCGATTATGTTCCGATTTTCCGATTTCGGTAAATTCGGCGATTGAGCAAGTTGCTCCGAATTCAACGAAAATTGACGTGCTAGCTAAGTTTTACGTGTAGAACGTAGTGGTGAAGTTAGTTTTTCGAAATTGTGAGTTTTTACGGAACGACCCAAAATAGGCTAAAATACGGTAAATTGACCCGAATTGTGTTTTAGTCATTTTAGGGCATATATGAACTATCCGATTTTGAAGTTGATGTTTATAAATTATGCCGGTAATTAAGAATGGCTTTCGCGACGTTTAGTGATGTTCTTACTATTTTTCCGTTTTTGGAAGTTGGTGGATTAATTGATAATGATATTTGCGACGGTGTATATAATTATGAATACTTGTTGTTTATGCGATGCGATGACATATTTATGTGATGTGAATAAATATGGCAAAGTAGACTTTATGTCAATTATGATGAGCGATGATGATATGTTGTTGTGTGTTCTTTAATTATTGAGTAACATACATTTCATAAGCGAAGAGGGCTTTCATGCCAAGCGATGATGGCTTTTATGCCGAGCGAAGATCGGCTTTATGCCAAGTGTCCCTAATTACGGACAAAGCGATGGGTACCACATGCATACCATAGTCGTGTCTCATGGAGTCGGTTATGTTTATGTTTGAGTTGTTTGGCGTTGGGTTTTTGTTGATTGATGGATGATATTGAATTGCGATGATATATGATATGATGATGTTTGTGATGATGTTGTGAAGATGGGCTTTATGCCACAAGCGATGATGAGCTTTATGCCAAAAGCGAAGATGGGCTTTAGCCAATTTGTGATGATTTGTTTGTGTTGCTTATATTATTAGCATTATTTAATGTTGTTGGTTGATGTTGTTGTTTAAGACTGCTGTGTTAATTAGTGATGTATTAGCTCGTGACGATTTCGTGGTGATGGAAGTTTATGTTTGTTGTGACGTTTATGCCGATGAGGTTATGGTGATAAAGTGTAGATTATACACAATAGGATGACTAGTAAAGTAAGTGAGTTTTGATTATGTGTTGGAATTTCACTTATTAATCTATACCCTTTTATAATTCCGACACTATATATATATATATATATATATATATATATATATATATATATATATATATCATGCCTTAATTATATGTTTTGAGTATCTCACCCTTTACTTGTTTCATACCTATATATTGGTAACGTGCAGGTTTTGAAGACGGAGTCTATAGCTGCTGTTAGTCGAGTCGGTGTTGCTCTGATACGTAGCACTCGGGGAAAAATATTTATGTTGTCTTGTTGTTGTTGTTTTATTATTATTCCTTTTGTGAATAAGAACCATAATTCATAAAAACATGATTTTGATGAGGAAGTTTAATAAAGGAGATGCTTTGATTTCTATGAATCAATTTATGTTTTCCTGCGATGCTATGTATCCGAAATTTATACTTTAAAGTAAACTGTTTTAAAGTGAGTTGTTTTTGATGGTGTAACGCCTCAGTATTTAATTTATGAAATTTTAAAATTACTCTGATTTTTGCATATTAAACTTTGGGTAGAATCGGGGTGTTACAGTCCACATACTTTAAAATATTTTTTATTTTCTTTAAATCATACAACAAAAGCAAAACTTAAAAAATAATTTTATGTCTCAATTATAATTTATAACAAATTATTATAACATATATTTGTAGCCCATATTTATTAAATAATATTTTTTAACATTATTAAAGATCAATGAAAAACCAAAAATAATGAATTAAAAATCGCGCATCGCGCGGGTCTAGATTTAGTGGTGATTAAAACCAATTTAATTCTTACAAGGAAGAATACTTCATCTAAAAATACTTAACTTACTAGCTAAAAATGTCATGCAATTAGATCTTATTAAGGTAATTTGAATAGTAGTTTATATGTCTTTCAACTTTAAAATTTCTCTCTATACGTGATCGATTGAAAGTGAAATGTCATTTTTTGCTAGTAACAAGAAGACAGAAACAACACTGTTTTCTCGTCTTTAAAGTTTTAAAGATAAAGATTGATTAATCCAGACTAGCAACCATTCCCACTACCATGTAAAGATTCCATATTGAGTCCTCCTTCTTTTCTTTATATAAAGAGCACACTTTCTTGCTATTTTTCTCATCCTTTCACTACCAAATATCACATTTCAATTGATTTTGAATTGAGAACAATGGTTTCCAAACGAGCAATCCTCATTCTTAGCCAATTGGCAATGGTTCTTCTTATTTCCTCAGAGGTGTCAGCTAGGGAGTTTTCTGAAGGTGAGCTAGCTATACATTATTTTTCTTAATTTGAACTTAAAATTTATATTTTTCCAGAGGACATCATATATATATATATAAACTGATGAAATTAGAAGTTATATACACACATTATAACTAAGACATAATTAATGTCTTATATAATTATCATGTTGGAGGTTTCTTTCTTTTATATATATATATATATATATATATATATATATATATATATATATATATATATATATATATATATATATATATATATATATATATATATATATATATATATATATATATATATATATATAATTTGTAAAAATAATTTAATATTTAAATTCACATATTGTGGTATTTGCAGTGGTTGATGAAAAGCCAAATGAATTGAATGATGCCAAATTTTTTGGTCATCACCGTCACCATCACGATCACGGTCACCGTCATGGTCATGGGCATGGTGGTCATCATGGTGGACACGGTGCTGCTTCTGACAATGGTAACTGATAATATCATGACACATGATGCACATTTAAAGTAATAAGTTTGATGAAGAATAATGTTTGTGTTAAATAAAAGGGGTATTGGTAGTCATCAATCTGTTGTGGTTATGTATTATCTCTGTATATGTGAAGATGGTTTCATTTCGACTCAAAGTGGTGATTGTGTTATCATCTGTAATACATCAAATATTATTGTTGCTTTTACTTTGCCTCCTTTTAAGTTTATAAATCCATACTACTTATTTGTCTAAGATAATTGGTCGAATAAATTGACAGAACAAACCATGTGTCATTCATAATAATACAATCTTTTTTGTAATGAGAAATCATGTATAAATCATAATGGTAATCAAGAAAATGAACTTCGCGGTTGAGTGCATCTTCTCAAGCAGTCAAGCATGGACATATTTCATTGAAAGATCGAAATAGAACCATATCTTGGAAATGGTAGATCGATGAAAACAATAAATAAAGTATAAAATTCGCTATCATTTGACATTAGCATCGATGAAAACAATAGATCGATGAAAACATATCCAAACATTTATTTTTATAAACCTGTTTAATTATTTCAATTCACTTACAGTCATTATCTTTATTGCATTGACAACAATAATATGTATACAGCTTACTCAAAAATAAATTTCTATCAATTTCACTCATTTTAAAAATCTTCGATGACTTTTTTGTCATTAAAAAATAATATTAATAATTGCAATCAAGTTAATACAAAATTAGAAGACAAATAGACATGAAATTCTTTTCTCTAGATGTATTTAGAGTTAAATTTCAAAGAAAGTTCAAACAATTTTTAAATTTGGAGAGGTTTTAATTTTTTAAGGTTGTTGTTCTTGATATTCACTCATATATGCGGGAGTGTAAGAATGCTAATGACAAAATATTCTCTTTCACGTCCTTGTGAAATTGGTTCAAATACAGAGTTCAGACTCAAAAGCTGAACACCAATTCTCTCCCCCTTTTTGGTCAAAAATTGACAAACAAATTCTTCAATGACCATACCCAAGATGTACTCATCCCCACTCGGACATAGGCCATAAGACTAGAGATAAGGAACTACCACAAGATAAGGTAGGTGAAGAAATGACATTTTTAAATAACTAAGCAGTTCTGTTAGGAAATAACGGTCATGGTCAATGAGAACATTATTTGAGGGATATCACCAAATGAAAATGCACCATCCAAGGAAGATTCTAACTATCTTCACAATTCTAATAAATAAAGCATGTAGATGCACAAGTCACGCTTTACACATCCCCCTGACAGCACCGTCTATAATACTCTCTTTTTATACTTAAATAGAAAACATGTCCTAAAAATGTTGTGACGTCCAATCAAACATTTTCTTCTTTCTTGTGACCAACACTTCTTCAATTATCAGTAAGGGATGATTCCCAAACTTTATCCACATAAGGGCTGGAGCCTAAACCCATATCCTTTGATCAGAAGGATCTCCAGAAATCAGAGGGAATGTCCTTGACATATGAACTTGACCTTCATATTCAAGAAACTGGCTAAGATAACAAATTTCTCCAGGACTCTAACGCTAAGCCTCTGCACTTCCTACACTCAGACATATATTGTATCAAGAAGTACACAATTTGTTGACCATTATTTAACCTACCAATCTAAGATATGTTTTATGGATAAAACATCTTAGATACAAGCCCATATGCCTCATCTTCTAAATCAGGAGTAGGTTCCAAACAAATTTAATCATAACAAATTTGTTTGGCACCCAGAGCATCTGTTCTGCATCAAGAATATGTACACCTGCTTACACAATGTCCCAACATTTGGTAGGACATCCGTTCACTTTCTTCTAGAACACACAAAACGAAGCTTGGTTATAAAGTCTATTATTGCTTCAAAAAAATCAAATAACCCTTGATCACCTTTAAGGTCTTCAAAAATAGTCCAAGCTCCAACAATATCAAACAACAACAAGACCCAAAGTCAATTTCCTAATTAGCTTAAGTATTAGGAAAACTCTTCTAGAAGCCAAAATAAATGGCTTTAATATTTATTCAATAGTACATCAAATAAATGTCAGACTCTTTAAAAAAATACATCAACCACAAACTATAGTGCCTTTTTGGATGAACTTGAGAAATAAAACTCAAGTATCGTTGGCAACTTCATAAAGTTAGTTGAGATTGTCTTACACAAACTACATCATCACACACTAAACCTGCTAACGAGAACAAAATCTAACGCTCTTTATAAGCTTGTATTCCAAGAAAATACCTTACTAAAATCTGACCATCAGAGACACAAGGAACAACCAGAGTTACATCAGCCATGCAACGAAATACACAACAACCAAACTTCTAAACATTCTTCAGGAACAACTTGATCATTCTTGAACACAACTATCACAATCCATGTGCAATAAAAAACAATTATAGGTTTGAAAATAAATCAAACCTAACACGACAACTCACCACCAAGGCAACAGGCCTGATAAATACCAACAAGTCCAAAACACACCCTGTCACGAATCGTCCATCCTCCACTTCAAGGGACCATTCAAAAATAATAAAAATTGTCCAAGTTCAAACAATTTTTTACTAAATACCTTATTCCTTGCCCATGACTAGAAAGTATCATCCTAGGATCTCATCCAGAATAGAACATGATGATTGCTCTGATACCAATTGAAATTATGATATATCATACTTCATGTTAAGAAATTTGATCTAACTTAAACAATCAGACAAGGTATAAACACATAAAAACACACTACGCCAAAATTTCTTTTTGGTAGCACTAAAGAGACAGCGCTTTTATCACAAAGCGTTGCTATAAGTTGTAAAGAAAATTCGCTAAAAAAAAGCGCTGCTAAAGGCTACCTTTAGAAAGCGCTTTATAAAAGTGCTTCTAAAGGTCGTACATAGACTCACTTTAGAAAGCGCTTTTAGAAAACGCTGCTAAATGTTAACCTTAGAAAGCGTTTTTAAAAACGTTGCTAAAGGTCGTACGTAGACTGCACAGTTGAAAGCACTGCTATAGGCCAATGAAAAAAAAGCGCTTTCTAAGGAAAAAGCGTTGCTATAAGTCATTTATAAAAATTAAAATAAAACTAATAACGAATAACCCTAATTCCCTCCTATTTTCCTCTTTTCTTTGCAACCACGATTCTCCCTCTTCTCTCTTCCAATGTCGTTCCCTCCAACTCCGTTCACACGTCCTCTGTCACCCGTTACCAACCGACTTCGTTCCCTTCCAACATTGTTCCCTATGACTTCATTCAACACGTCCTCTGTCAATCGTTCCCAACCGTTACCCCCTGTTAGTTCTTCCTACTAGTAAGGTCTTTTATTCTTGAATCTCTCTTCTCTGAGTTCTACGTTTCCCACTGCTGCTATTAGGTTTATTTAATTTCTAGATTTGTTTTAGTTCACTTTTCGTATGGACATTTTTAAAAACACTACAAGAAATATCGGTAATTCTTGCGGATTTTCCTGCGATTTTGTTAAATAAAATAAAATTTCCTGCGAAATATGACTCTGCAGGAAATTCCGCAGGTATACCTGCGGATTTTTCTACGGATTTTAAATGTTAAATTAAAACCATTATACAATACGATTTCCATAGGTAATTCCGCAGGAAATGTTACTGCGGATTTTACTGTAAATTTTAATTTTTTCAAAATTTTTTTATTTTTAATAGAGTAAAAGATATGTAAATTTTAATACATATAATTTATATAAATCTTCAACTTGTATTTTTGTTAAAATAATTTTTTTTCATAAAAATTTAACAAATTTAAATATTAGATTTTAACAAATTTATACATAGAAATGAAATATTAGATTTTAACAAATTTTACTATCATATAATTTTTTTTTCATAAAAATTTAACAAATTTACACCGTCTGTGAAATGATATCCATTTGATTTTAAATTACATTTAATTTCTATTTTAATTATTAATAAAATGATATTTATACATAGTTGTGATGCATAATAAAAATAATTTCACTGAAAGTGCATAGTGCATGACAATTAATTTTTATTTTTATGGTATTTTTTATTAAAATTTTAATTTTTAATCCTTATTTTTCTATTTTATTAATTATTTTTATAATTTTTTAATTAATTTTTAATTTTAATTTTAATACAATAAAAAGAATGCAAAGTATCTAAATACAAAATCCGCAGGTATTGTTTATTCGAATTTTCCTGCAGATTATTTTATCGTTAACTATTTTAGTTTTTTAATGAAAAATAATTTAAAATATTTTCTTCTTAAAATAAAATGTTTTCTAAAAATAAATGTAATTTTTATAATTTAGTTTAGAATTCAAACTTAACTTTTTAAAATAATTTTATATTTTTGTTTTATGAGTTTAATAAAAATGTATTGATAGTGTAGAATTAATTTATGCTATTAATGTATTAATATTTTTTTTTCATTGAATATATATTTCTATTTTTTATTTACTTATTAATTTTAAGCCTTAAATTTTCTATTTTATTAATTTATACTAATTATGTATCATTGTTTTCTCTTATTTAATACATATTTTTGAATATTTCATAATTGTGATATTTATAAAACTAGGCTGAAATTTATATTCTTATTTTTTCTAATTTAAAAATTATTTTTATAGAATTTTTTAATTAGTTTTCAAAACATATTCTGCATATTTAAAATTTATATTCTTACTATTAATGTCTTGATTTTCCTATAATTTCAAGTAGAAAACATATTTTGCATTCGTTATTTTTTTCTTTTGTTTTAAATTATTTTTAGGATGTTTTTTAATTAGTTTATAATTTTAATTTCAATCTTAATTTTTTAGTAAATTAAAAAGTATGAAACTTATGATATATATTTAAGTTATAGAATATTAAAATTATTTTTTTAATTTATAAAAGAAACAAATTGAGATAAAATTATTTAACTTTATGTTATTATAATAAAATAATAAATATATAATTGTGATCCTTGTTTTAATTTAAAAATAATATAAATTCTTGTTTTTAAGTAAAACTAATATTTTTATTTTTATTTAAAATATAATACAAATCCCTTGTTTTTAAGTAAAACTAATATTTTTATTTTTATTTAAAATATAATACAAATCCCTTGTTTTTAAGTAAAACTAATAGTTTTTTATTTTTATAAAAATTAAAAATATAAGCTTATATATTTAATTAGTATGTAATTCTTCAATTTTTTTTTAGTAAAATGTATCCAGGTTTTTGAAGTGACCAAGAGAAGAAAATACAACTTTCGATCTTGCTCACAAGGTATTCGATAAAATGCCTCACCCGAATTTTTCCTTCTTTTTGCTTCTATTTTACTTTTGATTTGTTGCTGTTGTGTTTCTTAGTTGCTATTGATGATTATGCCCTGGTTGGTTTGCAAATTAGCAGAGAATTATCGTAGTTATTACTGTGTTTGACAGCAGGGCAGGAAGTGTTATTTGAGTTTCAGGGAAATAATTATAGCTTTACAGTTCGGGACCAAGAGAAGCATACACTGATAGAAGATAATTCATCTTCACAAGAAAACACAGAAGAAAAACATAGAAACAAGAATGAGAGAGTCCTTCAACAAGGCATGCCAAAACCTCTCTGCCTGGCTGTATGTTTAACAGAGAGGCACATCTCAATATTCTTTGATATTGGAACTAGAGGCGTTTTAATAGTAAACAGTTGTTTATACATAATTAGACTTGGAGCATATTAGCTTTTTATTATCCAAAGCTTCACCTTTTCCCTTTCAGCATACTTACATATATTTGCTTTTGCCTTGCTACCTATTGATTAGTTTATTAATTGCATTAACTTTTGAAGTTACTTTCTATGTTTGAGTAATGAAACCGATGCTAAGATTGAATATAATAGGAATTTTGTTTATATTACACTCTTCTCTTTCCCTTTTCATCCTCCTCCTTACACTCCCCACTTTCTCTCTCTTTTCCATTTTCTAACACATTCAAATTCAATTCTTTTTTTATAACCATTTCACTTTCTTCTCTGCCATGAAATTCGGTAAGAGCCTCAGTAGCCAGATCGCAAAACTCTATTGGAATGGCGCAACAAGTTTCTCTCCTACAAAGAACTCAAGAAGAAGCTTAAGAACTTAGAACCGGCCGCCGCCGATGAGGACCGTCCCGCGAAACGTCTTCAGATTGATTCCGATGGTGGTAATTCTGTGGCTGACGCCTTTTCATGGAGTTATTTTAATTGTGACGTGTTTTCTTTTTGTCGCAGCCGGGTTATCTTGGAAATCTTCTACCAGATTCTGCTCCTACTTATCCTGAATCATTGCAACATGTTTTGAATGGTGTAAGGCGTGCAATGAGACAGCAGGGTAATGTTCCATCCTCGGTTGTATCTAGCCACAGCATGCATCTTGGTGTTCTCGCCACTGCTTGGCATGCTGTGTTGACAGGGACCATGTTCACTGTCTATTACAAACCTCGGTATACAACTTGTTCATATGACTCTGTTATATTCTAATTATTATCTGACATGTTGTGTTCCTCTCTCTCATTGATTTGTCATTATAATACTAATTACACCACTGTTGCCCATTTCTATTTTGCAGGACCAGTCCAGCAGAATTTATTGTTCCGTATGACCAGTACATGGAGTCTCTCAAAAACAATTATACCATAGGAATGCGGTTCAAGATGAGATTTGAGGGTGAAGAGGCTCCTGAGCAGAGGTATGAATGGTCAATAAAAGAATGTATTTTTCTCTATTTACAATGTAATCCTTCTGCTGGCTGATTTATTTCTTCCACGAAATGATGATGAACGTGTTTGTCGAGACCATTAACCACAGTGTCAGCATAGTCTCATATTTTATCATTCTTTACCTTTCAATATAATCAATTTATTCATCCATCCAATTCCCAGTCTTTATTCATATCCATCTATGATTACTTCTGAATCTTCAAACAACATGCAGCTGCAACTTCAAGGTACTTATTTTGGTTTACGCATTCACACACACGTTACGGTCAGTTGATACTTTGTGATTTGATTCTCAGATGGTACTGCTAGTAGTGTTAATTTGATGAGCAACCTCGCACATGCCATGGCAGCCTCCATCACCGGATTAATCGGTGGTAATTTAGTGATGGTTGACCAGCAGAAGATTGTTCCATACTTACATCAGACCGAGTCAGGACGTGTTGCCAAGCTTTAGAGTTTCTCTCACTATGTTGGTAACTTCTTTACCCTCTTGCTATTTACTCACTTTACTTTTACTTCTCCATTTTAGTTTAGCACATGTTTAGATTGAGAGTGAATGTGATCAATTTGTGTTATTATGAGAAATCTCAAAAGTACAAGTCTTATTGTCGAATTGATTATGGCTGATTGTACATTTGTCTTTGAAGCTAGGCAAATGGGATTTGTAGATGTTAGCGAGGTTCCAGAGTTGTGCAGATTGGCACAGGATTACTTGAGAAATTCGGAAGGGTGTACATAAGTCTATATTAATGGTTATGATTTAGATGTGCATGCAATATTTTTATTTCTTAGGGGTCACTATGCCAAATAAGGGCAAAGACAGCGCTTTTTCAGGGCTTTAACAGCGCTTAAAAGCGCTGCTAAAGGTATAGACAGCGCTTATGTAATTTCAAAAGCGCTGCTATAGGTACCCCCTTTAGCAGCGCTTTTCATTAAAAAGCGCTGCTAAAGGTACCCCCTTTAGCAGCGCTTACACTTTAGACAGCGCTTTTAATGTTGAACTTTAGACAGCGCTTTTAAAAAGCGCTGTCTATTCCCCCCCTTTAGCAGCGCTTTTCCTTATTTTTTAATATATTTTTTTTCAATCACTTTAGACAGCGCGCTGCCTATTCCCTTTAGCAGCGCTTTTCCTTATTTTTTTTAATATATATTTTTTTCAATCACTTTAGACAGCGCTTCTCATTAAAAGCGCTGTCTATTCCCCCCCTTTAGCAGCGCTTTTTCTTATTTTTTTTAATAGAATTTTTTTTTCCATTTAATATAATATCTCACCATTTTTGCAACTGAATTTATAGTTTCAACATAACATTTTAAACTACAATATGCATCAATATACAACAATGAAACAATATTATAACAACATCAATATACGTCAATATACATCTCAATCCATTTTGCACAATATACACAACAACATTAATTTATACAACAATGAAACAAAATCAAAATTTCTTTACAAAATAACTCTATCTTCTACATCGATCTGCACCTATATTACCTGAAACAAAATCAAAAAATCGAAATTCATACAAGTTACCAAATAACAACAAAAACAACACAACTATAACGACATATATTATACTCAAAACTCAAAGTTATACCTGCTTATAATAAAACTCTCAACTCCATAACAAATTGACACCAATCCTCCATAAGTTCATCCAATTGATCTTTTGAGTAACAAGCACACTTGAATTCATCAAAGTACTACATAATAATATAAAATAGTATGATTTAATTAAAATACTAAGTCATTTTATGAGAAATATTAAAATAATTCCTAAGTTAGAAATTCATACCGTGGATGGAATCTCTAATCGGTCCAAAAGAATAGTTTCTTTCATAAACCTCAACATAAAATAACCGCAATCTACACCATTGCGTTGACGAGGACACTACACATGGAAAGAAAATACGGATATACATCAGTATATACAACTTAACTTGTTTTATCAAGTATCATCGCTATATTATCAAAATTGGGAAAATCTATACCTCCACTTTGATCCAAGAAATATTGTTGACTCTACTCCTTGGTACTTGAATACGTCTTTGTGCTCGAAAACTTTATAGAACGCTATAATAAAATAATAACGAATATTTAGAACTATCGCACATAAATAATTAAATATACACAGGAATATTTTAGAATAATATCACTTACGTGTCAATCGTCTTCTTCATATCTGGGTATGTTGTCCAATCATTGCCCAATGAATCCAGATAATATACAATTTCTCTCAAAGGATTAATTGCAACCAATAACCAGTGTCCACTGGAATATTAAACAAAGGTTAGATGAAAATTTTCTACACAACGTTAAAAAATGAAAAATTATAATAGAGGAAATTTAGAATGAAAATCTTACTTGTTGCCAGTATTATATGGTAAAAAGAATAATTTTTCTGTATCTTTTATGACCATAAATAAACTGAGTACATATGCTATTACTTCATTTGGTTTTGAGATGATTGACCCTGCGTGGACAACGTTGGGATTTATGAAAGCGAATCTGGACTCCAATCCACGCGGGCGAATCAACTTGTCACACAGAAACCTTAAATAAAAACATCATTAACATTAATTATTCATTGAAATGAGTAAATAAATTCTGCAATTAATTAAACAAAGTTGGTTGGAGTATACCTGATGTTTGTATCGATAACAGCCATGCCTAACGTCAAGTGTCCAAGAACTTGGTCCAAATCCTCTATACCAATTGCTGTCATGCCATGAGAACCATAAATCTCTTCATCCAGGGGTACAAGAGAAGTACCACCTTGCGGAATAGTTGTGAAGCTTATAAATGTCCGAAGGCACGACCTATACTGTGAAGTAGTTTTCTTTCTAGCACCGGTCCTCTTACCCCTACTTACAGCTTCAATCTCTTTGGCAGGAATAATCTAAATATCATAAAATTAGAGTGGTCAAGTATAGGATGACAAATTAACATTATCTAAGCATAAATATCATATAATTGTGTTGTACCTGTTTTTGTGATGCCACTGACTCCATTGGCCGTGTAATCCCTTTATCTTTTGGTTTGGATTTTGTAGGAGTCTAACATTACCATGCAAAAAAATGTAAGTAAAACGAACGTAAAAAATTTGAGTACTAAAAGGTTCATAATGGTTTTAATTATACCTCATCATTTATGCGAACGAGTCTTGACGGCCATGCAACAAACGCTCCTATTACCTCTCCCACCAATGTTGCATCCGAAACTTCATCTGGGATTGGTAATAACGCACCCTCCTCTAAAGCAATATCAATTGACACTTTCAAATATCCAGAAGGGAGCGGTTTATGATGAAGTACTTCTCCCTGAGTGTTATGGATTTTTCCCTTGCCAACCATGCGATAAGTTGGTGTCTCTAAAAAGAGTTGACAAGGTAAAATGCCCTAAACTCAATAATAAATATGACATCGTTAATGTGTATATATGTCAGTTAAATAAATTACACTAATTAAATAATATATGAAATTACCTCGGGAATAGTTTCTTTAAGAGCACAATTGACACTAGCTATGTCACTAGTTTCTTTAACACCCGAAGATTCCTTTTCTGATTGGTATTGTCTTGCTTTTTCCTTCCTCAATTCAAGAACTTCAGCTTCTAATGCATCCAACCTTGCCTGCAGTTCTTTATTGCTAGGAGCTTCTAATGAATATTATATGTTAATAAAATTTTGATTTAATTAGAATTAATGTTATACTTACGCATTTTTCAAAAATTTCTCGTACTTCTTCTTTAAGAACTCCATCCTTACCCACACGGGCAGCCTTCCACAAAACATGCTCCGGAAGAGATGTTTCAGAACTATTCTCCTCTTTTAACTACACATTAACACAAAAAACAAGTTCAGTTATAACTCTTGATGAACAAGTATATCATTGAAATTTGTAAATACTTACTATTTTTTGTTCTAATCGTGCATATCCCAAACGTCCCTTTTTGTATGGATATGCCGGAGATGATGCTCTTTGACGATTTACGTCACTTACACTCTTAAATTCTGGGGTTTTCCGTTTGTCTTTAAAACATCTCATTCTTTAAGTGAAATCATATCGCATATTACATTGGACGCTTGCATCAACAAAAATTTTTCGGCATCTCTAAGATATTTTACGTTAAAAATGTTCTAAACCCTCTTAGTCTTTTGCCGGCCAATCCAAGACAATAATCTTTTTTTGTGTCATCAATGTTGAAAGACCTCTACAAAAAACATACACAAAATGCGTTAGTATAAGTAATTTAAAGACATAATTTAAAGTACATAATCGTAATTTAAAGACATAATTTAAAGTACATAATCGTAATTTAAAGACATAACTAAAAGTACCTGTATCTCACTCCAGATTTTGTTTTTAACATCATCCAGCGTATCATCTCTCCACTCATCACAAGTTATTGGTATTTCTCTCCTTACAATTGTACCAATGTAACTTGTCAATTTAGAAGCGTTAGGCTCAATTAATTGGCCAGTTGGACTCCAATGCACATCGTATTTAATACCTTTATCTCTATCACGAATGATATTCTTCATAATAGTTTTTCCTCTTTTAATTTATTTTTCCACTCCCTTACTGGATTTTCCTCCATCATTGTCTCCATCATTAATTGAATCATCGTGTGGGTGCTCCTCGTTACTAGCCATCTAACCTGTAATCAAGAAAAACATTAGTATCTAATGACAAATATTTAATTCCAAATATATAATTCCAAATATCTATTGAGTATATAAAATGACAAAAATCAATTGAGTATATAAAATGAAAAATATATCATTTATTAGAAGTTTGCTAAGTGTTAACAAGAATGGAGGAATATATATTACCTCTTTCACTAACATCTCTTTCTTTTCTTGGTTGGATTTTGAATTACTTGTCTCTTAAGATGAGGGATTGATCCAAATTCCCTCATCATGATCTTTTCTAATATATGTTTCATCCATGTAGTATTTTCATCTCGATCGTTTCTAATATCGACTCATTCTCAACATCAACATCACCTTGATCTACACTTTTATCATTAATCACTTTGTTAGATAAAAGCACTATAGACCATTTTGTACTCTTTGGGTCTGTGACATAGAACACTTGTTTAGCTTGAGAGGCTAGAATAAAAGGCTCATCTTTATACCCCACCCTATTAAGATCCACTTGCAAAAACCCTGACTTATCCATTCGTATGCCACTACTATGTACCCACTTGCAATCAAAGATAGGAATCGAAACTTCGTAATCAAACACCCAATGTTTGATAACCCCAAAATATGATGATTTTCATATTTGGGGTTTAAGTCCTTCATACTAGAAATGTGCTTCACTACAACCGTAACACCACTATTTTGCATAGTACTTTTCTCATCTTGTTCTTTGGTATAAAATGTGTATCCATTAATTGCGTATCCTCTATAAGAGAACACAATCGAACTTGGACCATATGCCAAACATCTCAACTGTCGATATTGAAGGGATCTGAATGAAACTTTGAATATATATGATCCTTAAACCATGTATAAAACTTTGATTGTGCTCGTACTATCAATTTTCATTTCTACTTTGATTCTCACCTCGAGTATAGCCTTGTGCATTTCAACAAACGGCTCAACCTCATTGTCATTATGCGAACATACAAATGCACTTGATCCGTTCATCCCTTGATCATCACAATTTCATTTCCAATTAATTTTTACCTTCTTTTTTTCAAAAATGAGATTTGGGAGTCCAATGGATTGCACATTGGACAAAAATTCATACAAAACTCAACCGCTTCTTCAACAACATATCGCTCAACAATACAACCCTCCGGACGACTTGATTTTCACGCACTTTTAATATTTTCATGTAACGTTCAATGGTACATCCATCTCATATAAGTGGTCCACACAATTGTGTCTCTTTCACAAGATGAACAACAAGATGTACCATAATGTCAAAAAATGATGGAGGAAAATACATATCAAGGTCACACAAAGTAATAACTATTTCTTTTTGTAATACTGGTAAGATCTCAGGATCGATCACCTTACTACAAATTGACCTGAAGAAAAAACACAATTTAGTTATAGCGCTTCTTACTTTTTCTGGCAAAATAGAACATATACCTATTGGTAGAAAATGTTCCATTATGACAAAGAAATATTTTAAGAAAACGTATACCTAAAATCATGAGCAAGATATAAAAAAATATTTAAGAAAAAGAAAAAAAATATTTTAAAATTTTTATATCAAACATATAAAATTAACAAAATTGTCCATCACTAATAACCATACGATTTCCATCAATTTACAATTCATAACTGATATACAGGGAAAGTAAATAAAGAAATCACATTAATGAATTTAACATATATTAAAAATATCATCAAATAAAATACTACAGAAGCTATAGAAACATTCATGTATCTTAGACAAACAAAATAAAATGTCACAGAACACCTTTAGCATAATAATTTCCTTGATTAATTTCCTTGATTCAAGGAATATAACATGAACTTTATTGCAAAAATAATATTAATATAATAAAAAAGCTATGGTTTTTACTTGAAAGAATTGTATTCCTCTTGATGCATAAACAACACAAATGGTTTCTGACATAACAAAAGCATAGAGATCCATGAATGTGAGTCCGAATCTCATAATGCTTCTCAACACTGCGAACAAGAAAAACGAAAACAAACTAATATCACCATAACAAGGCTTCACAACAGCCACAATCACAGACGGATCAATCATGATCCTTTGTTAGCGACGAAATCGAAACCCGAAAATGAGTTTTAAAAACACGGTAATAAAATCGAGTTCTAAACCATTTAAAACACATGAATCAAAACCGGGCAGCCACTATTCTTTCAACTATAAAATGACTTTCTTACTCGAATTTGCTCAAAATAAACGATACATTTCCCTCAAAGTTCCTCGCCTAGATATACACACGAATAAACGCGTCGTTATCGTCACCTTCATCGAAACAAAAGTAGAACCCCTATCACAAAATTTAGTAAAAAACAAAATAAAATAGCTGCCCGCGACAGTTTCTTGGCCAATTTCTACGCATACAAGAAATGCGGAAACAAAATTGCCTTCATCGAAACTATCCCTAAGTATCATTCAACCATAAATTCTAACTGAAATTCAAATGGGAGTAACATATTTATATGGTGGCCCAACGGTTTCTCGGTTAAATCTTACGCGAATAAACGCGACATCGATTATCAAACCATCATCGAAACCATTCATCACAACTTCAATATCATTCAAGATTTCAAAATTGGATAACAGAAGAACAAACATTTAGTAGTCCCAATGGACTTCACATCAAACCTTAAAAACTTTTTCGGCATAACAAAATAAAACAAACAAACTGCAGAACGTTCACATAGATCCAAACAACATAATTCAAACAAAGCATTTAAAACTAATTGAAATTATATAGTAACACATTGTACCAGTCAAACTAATATCCAGAGATAATGCCACGATAATCAGAAATTATCAACATATCAGATTAAACCAAAGATAACTATGACACTATCAAAACTATTCCATACATTTTGAACTTAACAGAAGCAAAACAATGCTATGATAGAATTGGAAAGATACCGTAGCGGAAATTCGAAATTGGCTGTTCCTACTAAATGTGACGGATCTGTTGAAGGGATGACGAATGCCAAAATTAAGAGAAGTGGCAGAGAATGATCAATGGCGATGAGCAGAAATACGGTGACGAAGGCTGTGTGAACTGGCTGCTGGAAGGATTCTAAAATGCAATACCTATCTATGCATTGCTCATGTTAGGATTCTAAAATCAGGCATAAACCCTAAACCCTTAGTTTGGAATAGTTGTGTATGGTGCTTAGCATAACAAAAATCACAAAATGACTTACCAATGATGCTTCAGTGTAACGTGGTGGCGGTTGTGTATGGTGCTGACACGCCTCAGTTTGAACAAAAATCCTTGTAATGAAGAGAATAGTGGGTGACGACGTACGGAAGAAGGACGGACGGAATGAGGACGGTGGAGGACGGAGAGGAGCGAAGAAGATGATCAACAATGGCTCTGGGGTTTAGAAGTTGTTTCGAATGAAATTTCTGATTAACAATTTAGGGGTTTAGAAACTAATTAACAAACCAAAGGCAGCGCTTTTAAGAAGCGCTGCTAAAGGTACCCCCCTTTAGCAGCGCTTTTAGAGTTACACCTTTAGCAGCGCTGTCTAAAGCATACCCTTTAGCAGCGCTTTTATTTATTTTTTAATTTTTAATTTTTCTAAAACCCTATAGCAGCGCTTAGGGAGAAAAAGCGCTGCCTTTGATAAGGCCTATAGCAGCAGCGCTTTTAATAAGCGCTGTCTAAAGTATTTAATTTTTTTTTTGATACCTATAGCAGCGCTTTGGCATAAGCGTTGTCTATGTAGTGCTGCCAAAACTCATTTTTGGCGTAGTGGGTGTTTTATCAATTGAATCATGGCTGATAATTGATAAAAGCAACATGCCAAGCTTTAAATCACTTAATGTGTCTTGTGTGCTATATAATAATGATAAACTCTACATTTGTCTATTAAATTAAGAGTAAAAGATAATATTTATGCTCTTTATTGAATTGTTTTTTCCAGGTTTAGTTTCGTAGCGTTTTGACTGATGACAGAAAACAACATGGCTTGCTACATTTTACATGTGTATACTAGTTAGAATTGCTCTGGGATATGTTTATGGTGGATTGGTAAGATTTCACGCACAATCTAGCCGTGTCCAATATGAAGATGGCTTTGAAGAACCATCTAATGAAAGTGATCAATATGAAGATGGCGTCGAAGAATCACATTAAGTAATGAATTCTGATTTTTAAGTTAGGGAGACAAATGAATTTTTTGAGTCATTTTTAGTAATGTGACTATGTAAGAACTTGTTACAAACTTTGTACTTTATAAAATTGTTGTTCTACGAATTTGTTTTATTTAAAATCAAAACATTTAAAATTAAAATTTTATTTTCAGTAGTTTAAAAATTTTTGTTCTATGAATTTGTCTTCTTTAAAATCACAGCATTTTATATTAAATTTTTATTTTTATATTATGGTTATTTTTATATATAATTAAAAAGGATTTTAAAAAATTGAGATAAACAATTCTTGCGGAATTTCCTGTGGATTTTCCTGCGGTTATTTCCTGCGGATTGTTCTGCGGAAATTATTACCCACGAAGGTATTAGCTGGGAATCCTAAACAGCAGGAAACATGTTTCCTGTGGATATTTGGCTCAATTCCGCAGGAAAATCTGGTTTTTCTAGTAGTGAAACAAGTTATGTGTTTGATTTCGTAGGGGAAAAAGTGTGGAAAGTGTTGCAATTGAAGGTCGTAGTCTGACTCCATCTTCAGGAACAATATCACCAGGCTTGGTTTTTTTCTTCTGTTACTGAATGATTAATTGCTATCTTTCTCCTAGGCTTGGGTTGGGTGTTTGAGAAGCTATGAAACACCGATTTGTTGGATTTGTTTTCCATGAGAATGAGAATATATGCTAAAGATTATTGTGAGATTAAATCTCAGTTTGTGTTAGCTTCAAGAATTAATTGATGAGCTTGTATACCTTTAGTGTAATTTAATTGAAATTAATTTTGGAATGTGATTAAGTTTACTGTGAAATAGAGTTAGACCTTTGAGGTTTGTAAAAGAGTAAAATGTTTTGACACTTTTTAGAAGTGGGGAGATTTTTGTATATTTGCACTGTTATGAATGTGTAAATTAAGCAGATAAATTTTAGGAAACTTTGTAATGTCTCTCATTCCAACAAAACAGATTACTTAAGATTATTAGTGGCAGCTTAATTTGAAATATACTAATCTCTGCATAATCTAGTTTAGGTTCTTTCCATTGATAAAGTACAATTTCAATTACTTCCACGTGGATCTCAATATATAGAATGAATGATTCTAGACTTTACATCATCACCATGATATATATAATCATGTATATGGAAGATTGAAAGTTTGTTTTTGGTTTCTTTGGTTTAAGTTAAGGTGTAGTTTAAGGTGGAATATTTGTCTGAACTAGAAAGTTAAATGTCTCACTCATCATCTATTTATAAAGAGTAAAATTTATAGAGTTGTTGAAATTATGTGTTAGATTCTTAATTGTGAAAATGATTTTTTACACATGACAGGCAAGAACCACATGCATGGCTAAAGTCAAACACATTTAAGAACTCACACGTGACTAACCATTCATTGAGCTGTCTTTTATACAAACAATAATATATATATTCTCCAAGAACTAATTACTTTTTGTTCATATGAAGTTTTCATTGAACTTAATTTGATATGATTAACCTTAAGATAGGTAATATTTGTCTATTGATAAGTTGAATTTGTGTGAAAATTATGGACCTTGTTACTCGATGAAGATCTTTATTATTTCCGATGTGTTTAAGTTCCCAAGTTACTAGCTAGAGAGATAATTCTAAAAGAAATGTGAGTGACATTTTAAAGAAGTTGTGTCTATACCTAATTGACATTAGGTACAACTAGATATTTAAGTTACAGAGATATCTCTAAGAGAAATATGAGCGACATTGTTAGTTCTATGGATTGGCAGTAATTTGGTAAAAGATTCTGCTCAAAAAATGTCATTAAAAATACTGAAGTAGAAGATGTCACAATAAATGTCCTGACATGTGAAACAGACAGAAGTGATTTAAGTGCAGAATTTTTAGGAAGTCAGTTTGTTTGTTATTTGTATGCTTCGATTAAGGAAGTTTGAGAACGCCTTCAACAATATTTTTGGAGATTTAATGTCCTGCTTTCATGGAGAAAAGACAGGGAGGCGCCGAAGACTTATGAGTAAAGCAACCCTAGTTGCTATTACTCTATTTAAAGGTTGTAAACCTTGTTTTTCAGTTTGGTCGTTCCAGATTTAGAAGTTTAGATTTTAATTGTTGGTTGTTTATTGTTTTGGTTCTTCATTGTTCATTGTGAGCCTCTCACGTATTCATACTTGAGTAGGACGTTTGTTGAGTTGTAAATCAGATGGAGGAAATGAAAGGGGAGACAAAGCTATAAATCATCAAATCCACCAAGAACTGGAGAATCAAAAGAAAATTATAAGGGCATCTATGTCTATTGCACCATAATTTCATTTATTATTGGTTTAGGTTATTTTATTTTGTTAGCTATATTTATCGTCACCTACTTATCGCATAGTTGGCAAGAGAAAAAGGCATAACACTTTAGGAGATTTACTTCACCATAGACCGCTCCCTGGTGGATATCTAAAAGTATCGGTTGATGTTGCATTAGATCTAGATGAGTTGCTACCGATATCTGCCAATGTTTTAGAGACAACATTGCTGCGAGAAGCAATAGGATCGTTTGTTGCATGGCTGTCGGACCTCATTTTCATAGATGATGAGGTATGTTGAAAACCATTATGAATCTTTTAGTATTCAAATATCAATTTTGAACCATTACGTACATTTTTTACATGGTAATGTTAGACTCCTACAAAACCCGCATCTAAGGATAAAGGAATTTTGCAGCACAACGAGTTTGTTACATCACAAAAAGAGGTACATTGAAAGTGTTAATTCTATGAACTGAATTTAAAAACTGCATGATTTTATAATTTGCCTAAGTTATATGATTTTTTGGTACCTGCTCAAGAGTCACAACAAGTCAGTGCGAAAATTAGTAACATATCCAACAAAAAAATGATCTTCCAAGGACTGTGCCAAGAAAAGGTTTTGTACCTCAATTTTGGATGTGTCTTGAAACACTTGTGCGAACATCAAATTTGATGTTGGTGCTATTCATCAAATAGATATGGAGGAAGGTATCTTTGGTTTTTTTTGCTCCGTAACAATTGCACATGAGGACATGGAACAAATTTTTCAGCATACAGAATTAGGCATTGATGTTGTACATTCATACATCTGGTACTCCGATCAATCTATTATTTAATTAGTTGAACAATTTATTTACACATTTCAATGAAAATAGTCTAACGTTTATTATGTTTTTATTTAAGGTTCTTGTATGAATAATTGATTCGCGTGAATCAATTGTCAACCAGATTCCATTTCATGTATTCCTCCCGTGTCAACGAACCATTAATTGTTAAGGATCTTGATTCAGTAAGAGATCACTTAGTCGAGAGATTTATGGCCAGCAGTATAGAAAGTTTGTATTTTTTATCATATAATACTATTCCTAAAGGGTTAGATTTTAATTCTAAGTTCATTCTAATCTTTGTATCTTTTGCGTAGAAAATTTCCATCTAAACTTATGTTTTAATTTATAGACGTCGTTGGTTGTTGGTTGCTACGAATCCTATAAAAGAAGTGGTGTATTATCTGAATTCGGTAGATGGTGATTAGGCAAATTATTCGGATATGAAGTTAATGATTGATATGTAAGTGATATTGTTCTAAATATTCGTGTGTATTTATATATTTAATTATTTCTGTGAGATTGTTCTAAATATATGTTTTTATTTTGTTAGAGCAATACAAGTATTCCGATCTCAAAGAGACACTCGAGTATTGTAACACCCCATCTAAGTACCCCGAATAATATTAATTAAATTAATATCAAAATCATCTTTAATCAGAGTTAACACGACAAATGAGGGATGTCACAATTAATAGATAAAATAAAACTTCATTCGAACAGTAGCCATGCTACACTGAGGATCATTATCCAAATAATTCAACCAATTTAAGACCATGTCTTACACAGCGGAAATACCAAAACCAAAATTTAATAAACCATCATGGTTCTCAAAGAATCCAATAAGCGATTAAGCGAATAACAATTCTCTTAACTAAACGCCCCTGTTACAATCTAATCGAGCATGACAACGACACGTAGACTTAAAAGATAAGCTCTAGAGCCATCCTCACCAACTCCTCAGCTGCTAACTTTTAATCTGAAATTGTAAAGTAAGGGTGAGACTTCTCATAATTAAAGCATATTATAAGCTTCTCATTTAACAATATATCACAAGCATATTATTTCACCCACTTAACACAATTCAGAATCCAACACACAACCATATTCATATAAGTCATCATGCATAATCAATAGACAACAAAAGAATTGCAACACTGGAAGACATCCTAACATGTTACAATTCCATGCAAACACAAATGCGACTCAATGCATGTGGTCGACACGCGACTAAGTCACCCAACACTGATCCATCATCAACCGGATACAGTACCATCGATTCGTCCATAACCACTCGGACACGAATCCAGCCTAACCACCCATCCTCACTCGGGTATCGGTTATCGGCAATCCAAGTCAAATTCCGCACAATGGGAATTAACTTCACCAAATAATGCAAATGCACGCACATCACTAGCATGCAACATCAATCAGTCTATGTATACATTCATCCAACATAATTGAATCAAACCAATCAACATGATATATCAACCAATCATGCATACATCTAACATCAGCATAAACATGCTATTACATCTACACATTACCAATATCTCCATCACCAAAGGTCCTCTACTACACATACCTCATTATGTGTCAGTTAATAATCATTTATTTCGAAATTCGACCCCTTTCCAAAATAATTTCAAGTTTTCTAAAATATTTTCATTTTATAAGGTAGAGCATTAAATTTAGGAAATAACGTCCAAAACGGCGCTCAAAACGGACTTACGGTTTGAAAGTTATGAATTTTAAAGTTTTGAAATTTTCAAAAATATTTCATGGAACCGGTTCCTCCACGAGTAACCGGTTCCCACATTCGAAAAAGCAAAATGTATGGGGAACCCGGTTCCTCCAGTAGGAGCCGGTTCCACAAGTAAAATCACATTTTGGAAAAGTTAACGTGGAACCGGTTCCTCCCACACAGAACCGGTTCGAGTTCAAAATGCCATTTTCACCATTCTAAAAGTGGAACCGGGTTCTCCCATGGGAACCGGTTCCACGACCTCGGACCAAAACTCGTTTTGACAAAGATTAGTTCCCAAAACCATTTTTCTCTTCATCCAAAAACGTGCCTCATATTCCGACACCATAAATTCACTCATTCATCATCAATAACATACAATATAACATGTTTTATTCGTCAGTAATGATCCTATATCATACAAATCAATGAATTTATACATTCTGACACAATCTGACACCATTAGGTATACACCCATGGAAACCTAGAAATCCCCAAACTAAGATTTCCTAACATGCTATGATCTATAGAATCAAAATCAAAACCTATAATACGAACTAATCAATCGAAATCACCCCTTACCTTGTGGGTTCTTCGAATTCTGACACTTCTAGGTCTTCCTCCTTCTTTCTCCTCTTCTCAACTTCACGTATCTTGTTTTCTCCAAAAATGACTCTATTTTCCTTCTTTCCTTATTTTATTCCTTTTTATTCCTTATCACATAAATAAAATAAATATTACTTCTCACACCTTAATTAATTCCATCATTAATCTTAATAATCCAATGTATTAATAAATTATGTTCTCAATTAATTTAATAATTAAAAATCATAATTTATTAATTGTTGAATTATTTTGGGGTGTCACAAGTATCACGGTCTAGATCAACCAACATTACATGGATCAAAGTGGAGGTATATTAATTTACACAATTTTTCTTATAATAGTGATGCTACTTGATAAAACAAGACAACTATATATTCTTATTTGTTTTTCTATGTAGTGTGCTTGTCCGCGTAATGGTATAGATTGGAGATACTTCGTTATCAGGTTTACGAGAGAAATACTTCATATGAATCGAATAGAGATTCCAATCACGATATGAATTTATAACTTAGGATTTGTTTTAATATTTATCGGATATTTCATATAATTGATTACTTTTAACTAAATCATGCATATTATGTTTTGTTATGTAGTACTTTGACGAATACAAGTGTGCTCATTACATGAAAAATCAATTGGAAGAAATCAAGGATGAATTGTGTGAATACTTTATTGAGAAAAGAGTCATATAAGGTATTGGAAGTTTAAAAGTGTTATGAAAAATAAGGTTTAATTGTGTTGGAGCCAAGTTAGTTTAATTGACCATGTTGTTCTGTTCATACCTTGCAGGACCAGGACCGTCCGCTCGTCGGATTTTGGCTGATTTTGTTAGGGCTGATTTTGTTATTGTTAGGGTTGATTTTGTTATTGTTAGGGATGACTTTGTTATTCTTAGGGCTAATTTTGGTTCTGTTATATCATATATGTGAATTGAATTATATGGTGTATATATTTTAGATTATCATGGTATATAATGCATATGTTTACATAAAGGCTTGTTTGTTGAAATAAAGGCTCGTTGAAATGTAAGGCTTGAATTATAGGTTTATGGGATTATTCCAAAAAATATGCTTTTTAAAAAAGAAAGAATAGGCAGCGCTTTTGCACAAAAAACGCTTAAAATGTGATTTTTTACTTGAAGAAAAGAAAGCACTGTTTAGGAAAAGCGTTGCCTATAGTACACAATATAAAGCGCTTTTCTTGAAAAAGCGCTGCCTAAAGATGCCTAAAAAATACATTCGACATCGCTTTTGAAAGCATTGTCTAAAGGGAGGTAATAGAAAGCGTTTTTCCTGAAATAGCGCTGCCTAAATATTCCAATAGAAAGCATAAAAGGATAGATAAAGCGCTGCTAAAGGCCCACTTTAGAAAGCGTTTTTCCAGAAAAAAGCGCTGCTACATGTCTACTTTAGAAAGCGCTTTTCAAGGTAAAGCGCTGCCTAAAGTATACGTAAGGCATGTCTTTTACATAAAAAAGAAGCGCAATCTTTACCTAGAGCAGCGCCACCTTAGGCAGCGCTTTCAAGCGCTGTTAAAGACCTAAAAAAGCGCCTTCTTTTCCCTTCTTTGGCATAGTGACAATACTGAAAAGTAAATAACACATAAGAATTGTTAATCCAGTGCAGCACAACATCACCTACATCTAGGGACTACCAAGTCAAGGATAAAGTCCACTATAATAGTATCCATTCGAAACTAAACTCCCCATGTTTACAACTTCTCACTTAATCACTACTCGTGCTAACCTTCTACCTAAGAGCCACCTAGGTATGAGACCCTCCTCAATCCCTCATCAATCATAGAGAGCGATTTGAAAAAAAAATAGGAAGACACACTTTATGACAGCAAAATAGAAGACACACTTCCATGACAATACCTAGCCAAGACTCTTGACTAAGAACACAACTTAGAGTTGAGTACACGCTTCCTCCAAGAACAATACTCACTCTTGCTTCACAACTTCAAGGAGGACCATAACAGAGATTACAACTATGTGACAAAACATTCCAACTCACACGTAGAGTGGATCACACAACCAACTCTCCAAGAGAGTGGTACAGACTTAGCCCTAATAATATGATCTTTATATTTTCGGTAGGTGCCTTTCTTAGGTTTCAAAGACTTCTATTTATAACATATATCCAAATTGGATTTGAGGATTCAAACATAGCTCATCTGACATAACAAACTTGCAGAAGTTTCTGCTACAACATAGGTCTTCAAGAAAATCTTTCCTAATTAATCTCTATAATTAGAAAGTCAATATTCTTCTTGATTCTTTTTCACCTACAAATCAGCGCCACATAGGATACTATAATTTCCTTAAAAAATATTATGTCTTTGTGACTTAACAGAATATAACAGCCCAGTTCAACTCAGGCGCGATATCAAACGAACCTATATAGGACATCTTATTTGACATGATTCTCTAGATGTTGAAACACTTGAACTCAACATGACTCAAATTAAAATAAGACTTATTTCTTAGCCTGTTCTTCATAGCAAGTAATCACATCATATTTAACATATTGCTGATATATTTGTTTAACTTATATTAATGTTAATCCTAAAATTATAGAACTTACAGCTTGAATGCTAAAAAAGACGATACATGGATTAATGAGATCCACCGTGACTATTTAAAGGCTACTAACTGCAAAGTGTATCACCTTACTATCCATTGCTCCTGGATAATAAAATCCATGTTTAAACATAGAGATGTCCGAATGAATTTTGCTACATGGCTAGCATTTCATAACACGGGTAGATATACTACCAAAGAGATGTATAAAATGTTAAGGGATAATAGACCTAAAGTTTGCTAGAGAAAGATAATTCTGGGGAACAAGACTTGCTCTAAAGCCATTTTTGTTACTTGGATGGCTTGTTTATAGAGACTGCCAACTAAAGATACGTTGAACATGTTTGGGATTACCATAGATGGTCTTTGTATGTATTCTGGAATGCAGGAAATCAATAAATATATTTGCGTTGATTGTGATTTTGCGAAGCATCTCTGATACCAAATATTTGACTGGTTAAATTTACATAAAAGGCCTACAAATTGGGACTTAGACATAGATTGGATCACTAGAATAACAAAGGAGGAAGTATGTGAAATGTAAGTTGATCAATGTGATCCATTTAAAGCATCTAGACTAATCGTAACATTATGATTTTCTAGAACGATACTAAGGAGAACTTGCGTAGTGGTGATATCAAGGATAGAGGAAAGTATGAATGGAGAAGTATCAAAGAAGTTTGATTCTACTGTGTAGTGTATCGTTGTTTTGTTCGTGTTTCTATTTGTTGATTTTGTAGCTTGGTTGTATATTTTTATTTTTATTTGTTGATCTTTGGATCGGCCGTGTATTTGATTTGTTTTTAGGTTAATATATTTTTATTTTTCTCTAAAAAAATTTAAATTTTTAGTGAAAATTTTCATGCAATTCTATTTAAAATAAAAAATTTATTTATATAAGAATCTGTTTTATGTTAGTATTAAAAATAAATATTTATCTCTTATGATTTTAATAATTTTATGATTTAATATGTAAGTTAATTTCTATTTAAAAAAAAATATTAATGAAATACTTTTTAATATTTATGCTTTCGTAGTAGTACATGTAAGTAATAATTTAAATATTAGCCTTCTGTTATCAATGTTTCTACCAATGAAAATAAAAGTGTTCTTAGAGTATAATTAATTTTATATATTTATAGTTTTGATTTGTAAATATTTGTACATTTTTACTACCAAAATTTATTTAATCATTGTTTTTGTTGCCGACATTGCTCTTACTTTATCAATGTTAGTGCCGACATGTTTTTGTGGTGAAATTCGCAAGTGGGAAACGGAAGAGTCGGAAAGTTCCAAATGCATGCAAGATCACGTCCGTAAATTACTCAAAAGAAGCCATGTTTAATTATAAAAGAGGATCACGTGGACCCATCATTGAAAAAATAGAAAACCGTTTGGAATAAATAAAAATCTTTTTTGAATTACTTAAAAAGAAACTATTATATTTAGTCTTAAATGGTAAGTCAATTGTTTTGGGTAATAATGCGACATATATCGCTCAATGGAATGCCGCTTGTATTTTAAATCTTGATATATTGGAACAAAATAGTTTATTTATTTAGAATCATGAATTTTAAAATCTTGATATTATTTATGTGAAATTTAATGTTTAAAAAATCCATGAATTTTATTGCTGTTGAGATTTAATATAAAATTCTATTAATTTTGTTTTTCTTGTGTTATTGTCGTTGATGAAAAAGATTTAGAATTTAATAACAAATTTGATATTTTACCGATTAAAACGGAAAATAGGTCAATTTTTTTTATAAGTAGGATTTTACCCGAACTTATTATTAAAAATCGATGTAAAAAGTATAACAGTTTTGAAAATGAAAAAAAAATTAGTTACAGGGGATCGAACGTATGATTTGTGTGCCATTTTTTCCCTCGATTATTTAATAACTGAGGTATAAAGTTGTGTCATTCATTACCTCAATTCCGTAATCGAGGTCAATTGTATTTCGCGTCTGATGTTAGATATGTTTTTTTGTAGTAATGAGTTATAAAACCATAATCAACATTCATATTTTGCGTTCGACGTTTGACACGAAAGCATGAAGTCTACCAAAATCTAGGGTGGATTGCCTTAATAAGCAATAGACTATTCACTAAGACATTGACTAAGATAAAAAAATTATCAACATAATGATGGTGGTAGATCACCAGGATGGAGGAACATGCCCAATACTCCTAGAAGAGATTAATGTTGGGGCACAAGGATAGAAGAGAATAAACGATAGAAATAAGAGAGTATAAAATAAGGATTGAATTGTATTGAATTAAAAATAATGAAATACAAGTACCTACTTATACACACCTAAAAGCCCAAAAGTAACTAACTAAAAACAAACCCTAATCCTAATCTTAAGAAATTAAGATATACGATACTAACAGTAAAATAACAAATACTAAAGTACCCTAATAATTACAAAACTGCTCTTAGAATTTCAACAACTTCTAACATGAATTATTCACAACACAATCCCTTAATTCATGTCCATCAAAAACTGACATCATTAGAACCTCACTTTCTGGACAGCTCCAGATCCACCTTCTGGACAGCTCTAGAACCTCAGAACTTTTGACTCGTCTAAGAAGTTCTAGATATGACTTCATCAGAACATCTACAGCTTGCTTCTGGTTGCAACTCCCCGTAAGTAATATGTCATCACCATAAAGACACACTAGAATCATATTGCTTCCAGAATATTTCACATACACACCATACTTCATCTCACATTTCTGAAACCTTTGCTTCTTAGAAAATGAATCAATCTTCTGAGTCCAAGCTTTGGGTGCTTTCTATAATCCATACAGAGCTTTGTGTAACTTATACACCATCCCTTCCTGATTGTTTTTCACGAAGCCAGGAGGTTGTGACACGTATACCTCCTCATGTAATGGACGATTCAGAAATGCTGACTTCACATCCAAATGCATCAGCGGCCAACTTCTGTTTGCAGCTAAAGCTACATGAGCGAACACCTCAAAATAGTCTAGTCCAAGTTTCTGAACCAAAACTCTGACCACTAGCCTTGCTTTGTTCTTGCCAACTGATCCATCTGGCTTAAACCTCACCTTAAAAGCCCATCTGACGTTGATGGTTTTCATCTCCCTTGGAAGCTCAGTTAACTTCCAAGTCTTGTTTCCATCTGAAGCCTCAAGTTCTTCTTTCATAGCATTCAGCCACAATTTCTTCTTCTTGAGAACTTCTCCTTCTAATTCTGGAACCGTATCTCTTTCTGGACTTTCTTCAAAAATTTTACTTCCACCAGAAGTTCCACCTTTGTTAACTTCTGGACCTTGTCCAGAACCATCATCTTCAGAAGTTGGATCACCTTCAGAAGCTTTTGCTTTAGAAGTTCCACCTTCGGAATCATGACAACCGTCAGAGGCTGGATTACCTTCAGAAGCTCTTGTTTCAGAAGTTCCCCCTTCAGAATCATGACCACCGTCAGAGGCTGGACTACCTTCAGAAGGTTCACCTTTAGAGTCATGATTTCCACCAAAAGTTTGATCACCTCCAGAAGCTTGTCCTCCAGAACTTACGTCTTCAGAGTTTTCCCTTCCAGAAGCATGACAAATTTGATCACCTCCAAAAGCTTGTCCTCCAGAACCTATGTCTTCAGAGTTTTCCCTTCCAAAAGCATGATCACCACCAGATTTTGGATCATCATCAGAATCTGGATCAGAATCAGATTCACTATCTGACTCATCCTTAGAGTCTCCAGAAGCTTCTTCATCTTCTGACTCTAATTCTTCTTCAGAACCTTTATCACTATCTGACTCATCCTTAGAGTCTCCAGAAGCTTCTTCATCTTCTGACTCTAATTCTTCTTCAGAACCTTCATGTTCTGACTCACCTTCAGAAGCAGAATCTTCTGACTCGGAATCACCTTCAGATTCTGACTTATCTCCAGCTTCAGATTCATCTTCTAACTATGACTCTTCTTCTGAAACCTCAGATTCTGACTCATCTTCAGAATCTACAAAAACATTTTCTGGCTGTTCTTTAGAAGTTTCATCTTCTGAGTCTTCTTCAGAAGTTTCAACTTCTGACTCTTCTTCAGAAGTTTCAACTTCTGACTCTTCTATCTCATTTTGTGACTCTGACTCATAAAGAGACACTCCTTCAAAGTCATCTTCATCCTCTTCAGATTCAGAAAATGACAACCTCACAGGTTCCTCGTCAGATTCATAAGTCATCAATAGCACATGGTCATCATCAGAGTCTCCTCTGACCATATTCGCTTCTTATGATTCTCTTTCTTTGTTTGACCAACAATCTCTAGCAAAGTGGCCAAACTACTTACAACAATAGCATTGAACTTTCCTTCTGTCCTTTTCCTTCTGATACTTCTCATCAGAATCAGAAGTTTTTGACTTCTGGTATTTCTCACCACGTCTATTCTGCTTCTGGTCCTTCTTGACAAAATAAGCTTTCAGAGCCTGCTCCACTTCGCTCTCAAAAGTTCTATCAGTCAAGTGCAACTCATGCGCTTCTATACTACCTTGTAGCTCTTCAATTTTTATGATTTCCAGATCTTTTGCGTGTTCAATTGCAACCACAATGTAATCAAACTGAGGAATAAGCGACCTCAAAACCTTCTTTATGATTACTTGTTCAAAAAGAGTTTCTCCACAAGGCTTCATCTCATTAGTGATCAGAATCACTCTTGAGATATACTCATAAATCTTCTCACTGCTCTTCATGTTGAGATTTTCGTATTGCTTTCTCAGGGACTGAAGCTTCACCTTCTTCACTGATGCGTCACCACCGTAACACCTGAGTAGTGTGTCTCACGCCCCCTTTGACGTCATAGAATCTGCAATCTTCTCAAACCTAGTCGCATCCACACACTGATGGATGTAGAACAACGCCTTCTGATCCCTCCTCCTTTTATTTCTATGCACCTCTTTCTCTTCTTCTGTTGCAGCTTCTGCAACTGGAATGTAACCATCGTTAACAAGCTCCAGAACATATTGAGCTCCAAACAGCACACGCATCTGGATCATCCATCTATTCCAGTTTTTGCCATCAAAGACTGGAAGTTTGGTGCTTAAGTTATTGTTTTCGTTCATCTTCTTCCTTGCGCAAATATCCCACAGACAGAAACACGATTCTTGTTTCCCTGAATTCTCAACTGGAAGCTCTAGATACCAATTTGTTGGGGCACAAGGATAGAAGAGAATAAACGATGGAAATAAGAGAGAGTATAAAATAAGGATTGAATTGTATTGAATTAAAAATAATGAAATACGAGTATCTATTTATACACACCTAAAAGTCCAAAAGTAACTAACTAAAAACAAACCCTAATCCTAATCTTAAAGAATTAAGATATACGATACTAATAGTAAAATAACAAATCTTAAAGTACCATAATAATTACAAAACTGCCCTTAAAATTTCAATAACTTCTAACAGGAATTATTCACAACAATTAAGGGATCCGAGAAACAAAGTAGAAAGAGAAACTTCGAAGGAAAGAAGAGAAATATTGGAATTGGTTAAACATAACCTCGAGGCCATCCCTAAAGAAATGCCATAATTCCACATGAAAGAGACATTGAAATTAAATGTCATCCCTAATACATTGCTAGTCTTGACTCCCATTAGGATATGCACTCTTAAAACAAAGAAATATAACGTATTATATATTGAATACAATCATCAACATTAAATAACGTATTCTTTTTACAAAGAAAAATATTTTCATCTAAAATTACTATAAATTACTAGCCAAAAATGTTATGTGATTATTTTTTATTAAGGTGATTTGAATAATAGTTTATATGTATTTCAACTTTAAAATTTTTTTCTTTACGTGATCGATTGAAAGTAAAATGTCATTTTCTGCTAATAACAAGAAGACAAAAACAGCACTGTTTTCTTATCGTTACAAGTCTTAAAGATAAGATTGATGAATACAGACAAGCTACAATTTCCACTACCATGTGAAGATGCTAGATAGATTAATTCCTACCCCTACTTTCTTCCATTATATATAGAGAACATTATCATACTATTATTTTCATCCTTCACTACCAAATATCACATTTCAGTTGATCTGAGAACAATGGATTCCAAAAGAACAATCCTCATTGTTGGCCTATTGGCAATGTTTCTTCTTATTTCCTCAGAGGTGTCAGCTAGGGAGTTTTCTGAAGGTGAGCTAGCTATACATTATTTTTCTTAATTTATATTTTTCAGAGCACATCATATATAAAGTGATGAAATTAGAAGTTATATAAACACATTTTAACTAAGATATAGTTAATGTCATATATAATTATCTTGTTGGAGATTTCTTTCTTACTTAATGATACAAGTAGTTATACTTATATGTATCATTTTTTAAAATAAGTTTAAAATTTAAATTCACATATTGTGGTATTTGCAGAGGTTGCTGAAAATTCAAATGAAGTGAATGATGCCAAGTTTTTGGGTTTCCATCGACACCATCACCGTCACCATCATGGTCACCATCATGGTGGTCGTCATGGTGGACACGGTGCGGCTTCCGACAATGGTAACTGATAATACCATGATACATGGTGCAAAATAATAAATTTGATGAATGAATAATGTTTGTGTTAAATAAAATGGTATAGATAGTCATCAATCTGTTGTGGTTATGTATTATCTTTGCATATGTAGTGAAGAATTTGATTCGAATAAATGTGGTTGATGCGTGTTATGATTTGAAATATATCAAATATCATCGTTTTGTTAGTACTTTGTTTCTTTTTAAATTTATATATCTATACTACTGATTTGTCTAAGTAAATTCGTGGAATAATTGACAGAACAAACCATGTATCATTCATAATTATACAATCATTTTGTAATGAGAAGTCATCTATAAATCATAATGGTAATCAAGAAAATGAACTTTGCTGTTGAGTGCATCTTCTCTAGCATATGGACATATTATAGTCACGATGGAATCAACTCTCACTATTTCATTGATAGATCCAAAAAGAACCGAAAAATGGACATGGTAGATCTATCAAAACAATAAATAAAGTATAAAATTCGCTATCATTTGTCACTAGCATTTCAAAATCCACAATCCATATACACAATATTAGTGTATTTAGACTTAGAGGTTTATTGTATAATGGACTTGTGAGTCATTGAGCTACAATCTCTTCTCATTCTTAGTAAGCCATCTTATCCATAGAGTTATATATATATATATATATATATATATATATATATATATATATATATATATATATATATATATATATATATATATATATATATATATATATATAGCTATGAGAGAGTGTGATTGTATGATGAAAACTCCTCTTTATATGAACTTGAATCAATCTTAATGAACTTTTGAACCATTCCTTCCGAAGTTGAAACCTATATATATATATATATATATATATATATATATATATATATATATATATATATATATATATATATATATATATATATATATAGGTGGCTATGAGAGAGTGTGATTATATAATGAAAAACTCCTCTTTGTAACAGAACTTCTGAGTCACTCTTAACAGAACTTTTGAACCATTCCTTCTAGAAGTTCTGGAAACCTTGTTATCATTTCTTCCGAAACTTCTGGAAATCTTGTTATCATTCTTTCTATTGAGAATGTAAACTAGTCATAAATTTTACATGGTATCAATCGTTGCTGATCCAAACTACCTTCCGCTATTCATTACATCATTCTCATGCGCTTGCTGAGAGGCTGCATCATCTTCTTTTGTGATTAAACAAACTAGGTCTGTTAAACGTTCTTGCTCCATTGCTTCAGAGAAGCTTCATCAATGGCTGCATCATCGGAAAACTCGGAGTTTCATCCCTACACGACGACACATTCGTCGCCATCACTACGCCAAAAAAGACCTACCGGCGCTTTTTGGCCTTCGCTTAAAAGCGCTGTAGGTGAGCTAAGGTTTTAGCGGCTTTTTCGATCAAAAGCGCGGTAGGGTAGCCTATGAGGCGCTTTTTATGAAAAGCTTTGGTAGGCCTACTTTAGAATGACTTTTGCTTTCTAAGTACCAAAGCGCTTTTCAAAGCGCTTTTAGGAAACCACCAAAGAAAAGCGCTCTCCACCACCAAAGCGCTTTGAAAGCGCTGGTGGTGGCCTATGAGAGCTTTTGGAAAAGCGCTTTGGTAGGTTGCCTATTAGAGCTTTTAAAAGCGCTTTGGTAGTGGTTTTGAGGCGCTTTTCGACAAAGCGCTTTGGTAGGTCCCCTATTATTTTTAGAAATTTTTGTTATTTCTAAACTGCATTTTTAGCGAATATTTGAACACATAATTTACCATTTTTGGCAGAATATTTGAACACGTAATTTACCATTTTTGGCGTATTTTTCATGAACTGTAATTTATCATTTCTAAACTGATTCTTACACCATCACATTATAATTAATTCACATTCACAATAGATATATATACATCAATATAATTCACATTCACAATAGATATATATACATCAATATAACCAAAGTCATCCTAACGTTTGTAACATAGCCAAAACTAATCAACCTTACAAAGTCATCCTAACGTTTGTAACATAGCCAAAACTAATCAACCTTACAAAGTCATCCTAACATTAAAAATCAATATTCCTAAACAACTAAAGCGGTCCCGATCACGAAAGTATGAAAATAATAATACGGTCGATAATGTATTCACACAATAATGTATATTCATAACATTTTTCAAACAATAATATATTCATACCTTATAAGATTCTTTGCTCAAGATAATAGTGAGCCAAATCCTCTTTGATTTCATCCACCTTAAGTTTCGAGTAAAAAGTACATTGAGACCATCGAAATACTACACAACAAAAATATAATATGCATGATTATTTAGTTAAATGTAATAAATATTATAAGAACGGAAAGAAATAAATGATAAAACAAATCCTAAGATATAAATTCATACCTTAAGTGGAATCTCTAATATATTCGTTTTAAGGATATCTCCCAAGAATCGCATATATAGAATCCATGCTGCTGTTCATTGTTGCGGACACTACAAAAAAACAAATATGATTTTATAGTTGTCTTGTTTTATCAAGTAGCATAAATATTAAAAGTAAAGCTGAAAATTAATGTACCGCACTTTGATCCATGTAATGTTGCTTGATCTAGACGCGGTACTCGGGCGTCTCTTTGAGAGCGGAATACTTGTATTGATCTAATAAAACAAAAACATATATTTAGAACTATGAAATAATTAAATACATAAATGTACATGAATATTTAGAGGAATCTCACTTACCTATCAATCATTTCCTTCATTTCGGATAATTGGTCCATTCACCATCTACGAATTCAAATAATAGACCATTTCTTTTATAGGATCAATAGCAAGCAACAACCAGTGTGATCTATAAATTAGAACAAAAGTTTATATGAAAATTTTCTATGCAAAAGAAACAAATATTATAAAACACGTAGAATGAAAATCTTACCCTTTAAAAGTATTATACGGCAAAAGAAAGGCTTTCAGACATCAAGGCCATGTATCTATCGACTAAGTGTTGTCTTGTGCCTTCCTTTTCGAACCAATTGTGTGCCCGTTGACACGGTTGGGAGACACAAAATGGAATCGGTTGGCTCATTCCAAGCATCAACTGTTGTACAACCACCTTAAATAAAAGCATAATAAACATTAGAATATTTTCATTGAAATGCGGTTTAAATTGTTCGACTAATTAAATAATATATTGATCGGATTACCTAATGTAGGCGTTTATATTATAGCCGCCAATCATCATATCATCCAAAAGAATTTCATTCATATCATCTATTCCAATTATATCAGTGTGAGGTACACCAAAGATATCTTCTTCAATATTTATTTGCGAATGTTACCATCCATCGGATCGAAAGTGACACAATGTTGAAAGTGCGAGTCACATTACCAACTCCTTTTTAGTCACGGGCTTCGGAGGATTCCTTTTCTTGGGTGGTACGACTTCAATTTTCTCGCTCACTTGTTGTGACCCTTGAGCAGGTACCTAAAAATCATATAACTTAGGTAAATTATAACTTAGGAAAAAATCATGCAGTTTTAGATTCGGATCATATAATTAATAACACTTTAAATGTACCTCTTTTGGTGATGCAACAGACTCGTCGTCTGCAAAATCCTTTTACGCGTAGATGCGGTGTAGGAGTCTACAATTACCATGTAAAAATAATTAACTTAACGGTTCGAATTGACATTTGAAAACTAAAAGATTCATAATAGTTTTAAACATACCTCATCATCTGTGAAAATGAGCTCAGGGCCATGCAACAAAGGATCCTATTGCATCTCGCATGAATGTTACCTCGAGACCATGTCGGTACCGTAGCAACGCATCACGATCGATACAACATCAGCAGATACTTTCATGTGTCCATCCGGGAGCGATGCGTGGTGAAGTAAATCTCCAAGTATTGTACACTTTTCCCTTGCCGACTAGGCGATAATCAGTGATGCTAAGTATAGTTGGCAAGGTGAAATGCCCTAAACCAATAATAAATATATTCTTTAATTCAATAATAGAAGAGGGGAAAACAGAAACTTGAACAATATAGAGTCGTTATTATTACGAAATAGAACAATTGTAAGAAAAAGAATTTATAATTACCTCGGAAAGTTCTTTCGACGATTGATACTAGCTTTGTCACTAGTTTCTTTGAATGATGAAGGAGTGCACTTTTCTTCCATATACCTCTCTTTATCTCTTTGCAACTCAAAGATTTGTGCTTGTAAATCCGCAATTTTGCATCACTTCTTCATTGGTGGGATTTCTTCTCTTAGGATGCTTATACAAAGAGGTTGAGTCACTCCATGACCTTTACCCTCACCCGACCGGGATAATCGGGAGCATTTAGTGCTCTACTAAACGCCTCCGGTATCACGGTCCTCACCTATGGATGCCGATTGCGACATGGTCTCCTATAATTCTTGAAATAGAACAATTGTAAGAAAAAGAATTAATTATATTAATTATATAAGAATAAACATTTGATTTAATTAAATAAAATGTTATACTTACATGCATCATAAATTTGTTGAACACCGGGATCAACAACTTGATTCTTACCCACGAGCTAACTTCCACAACACATGCTCTGGAAGTGAGGTTTCGTCACTTTGCGTTTCTTCTAACTACGCATTAACACAAATGATAAGATCGTCAATTACAACACATTTAGACAATTACTAAGAACGTAGCATTTCTATTTACTTACAACTTTTTCTCTAGCGTCGTATCCCAAACGCCCTTTTTTGTATGTATACTCTTGTTTTGATGCTCTCGCGCTATTTTCGGCACTCAATTTCCTGAAATTCTCATCTCTTCTTTGTTCAATAAACTTAGCCCATTCTTCATCTGTAATGAACATTTCATACTTTTTGGACGTCAGAGCCTCTTCAACAAAATTTCCTTCATCATCCTTAAGATATGTGTCTTAAAACGCTTTCCAACCTCTAAATCTTTTTCCACTAAGTACATAGCGTGCACGAAAATCTTCAATGACAAAAGACCTCTACGGAAAAACATCGCATAAAGTGTTTTAGTATAACTAATTTAAATTTTGTCAAGATTAAGCAAATAAAAACACTCATTTATGGTACCTTTATCTCACTCCAAATTTTGTCTTTACCCTCTTTCAAATCTTTATTTTCCATGTTTTAACGGTGATTGGAATGTGCAAGCGAACAAGTGTACCGATGTAGCTTTTAAACTTTGCGGCATTAGGACCCGTTGTTTGATCGATATGATTCCATTGTAAATCATATATATGTCCTCTGTCTCTATCACGAATGATTCTACTCATAATAGTGATGCCTCGTGCAATATCTCTTTACGTAGTAGTTTGATCATTATCAACTGGAGGATTTGTATCCGAGCATGTGTATCTTGTGGGTTTTCTTCATTACTAGCCATCGACTGTAATAAAGGAAAATCCATAATCAATAATCCATAATATAAAAATAAAAATAGATACAAATATGAAATGACATATAAAAATGGATATAAATATATATATAAAATGACATATATTTAAATTTTATTGAATGATATAGGCTATAATTATACTATTACCTTTTTCACTAACGTCTCTTTCTTTTCTTGGTAGGAATATGTTCTACTCGTCTCTTAACAACGCGGACGGTTGGATTGATCCAAATACCCTCATTATGATCATTTCTAATACATGATTCATTCTCATTTTGATCTTTTCTAGTACAAGATTCAATGTCAACACCAATATCACATTGATCTCCAAAGTTTTCATCAATTACTTTGTTAGATAAAAGCACTATAGACCATTTCGTACTTGTCGGATCATTGACATAGAACACTTGTCTAGCTTGAGAGGCTAGAATGAAAGGCTCATCTTTGTACCCCACCCTATTAAGATCCACTTGCAAAAATCCCGACTTATCCATTCGTATGCCATTATTATTTTCAACCCACTTGCAACCAAATACAGGAATCTGAAACTTCTCGTAATCAAACACCCAAATGCGCTCGATAACCCCAAAATATGACAGATTTGCAAATTTCGGGTTTAAGTCATTCACACTTGATATGTGCATTGCCTCAGCTACCAAGGTGACACCACTATTTTGCATAGTACTTTTATCATCCTGTTCTTTGGTATAAAATGTGTATCCATTAATTGCATATGCGCTATGAGAAAACACAATTATACTTGGACCATCGCTAAACATCTCAACCTTTACATTCTCAGCGGGATCTAAGCGATACTTTGAATAAATCGTTCCTTAAACCACGGTATGAAACTTCGATTGTGCTCTCGTACTATCCAACTCTCATTTCTATTCGGATTTAAACCTCGGAGAACACCCTTGTGCATTTCAACATACGGCTCAACCTCAATCTCATTGTGAAGAACATACAAATGCACTTGATCCGTTCTTCTCTCGATCATGTCACAACTTTATTTCCAATTAGCTTTTTCCCTCTTTTTCGACAATATGAGATTTGGGAGTCCAATTGATTGAACATTTGATGATATTCAGTACAAAACTCAACCTTCCTCAACAATCGTTCGGCAATACAACCCTCCGGTCGACTACGGTTTTCACATACCCTTTCAATATTTTCATATAACGTTCAGGGTACATCCATCTCATATAATGGTCCGCACAATTGAGTCTCTTTCACAAGATGAGCGACAAGATGAACCATTATGTCAAAAATGAGGGAGGAAAATACATTTCAAGATCACACAAAGTAACAACTATCTCTTTTGTAATGTTGGTAAGACCGCGGGATCTATCACCTTCGCAAATTGACTTGAAGAAAAACACGGTTTAGTTATTGCGCTCCTCACTTTTTCGGCAAAATAGAGCGTATACCTATTGGTAGAAAATGTTCCATTATAACATGACAATCACGCGTCTTTAAACTCTTTAACTTGAGGTCTTTCATGGACACTGAGTCTTATAATATTGATGAGTAGCCGGTACTTTAACTTCAATTAGGAACTTACACAATATTTTCTTCTCCTTTCTAGATAGAGTGTACAGGCGGTGGTAAATATGTCCGTCTTCCTTTCTTCACGGGTCCCAATTCAGTTCTCATTCCCATTTTACCATGTCCTCCCTTACTTTACGCCATCCTTAGTCTTTCCTGTATATTGAGCAGCGTACCAATAACACTATCAAATACATTTTTTCAATATGCATAGCGTCGAGGAAATGTCTTACGTCAACGACTTCCAATATGGGAGTTCAAAAATCGACCTCTTCTTCCACCCACTGTGACAACTTTATGTGCAAAAGGCTTGCAACCGAATACTCACATCTTTCATCTTTTCAAAATTTGATCACTGTCACCCGGTGGAGCTTTACGTTATTCGGTCTTTCCGTTGAGCGCTTTTCTCCATCCTCGATATTGATGTTTAGAAGTTAAGAATCTCGATGACCGAAAGACATTCTTTTGACAAAATTCCAATCGTGTCGTATCGGTTTCATCTTCACATCAGGACACGCTTTTCACCTTTAATACTATACGGATAGATTTCGTATCTTTGGAAAATCGTTAATTGTGCCAAACAACATCGCCCTCAAATTGAAACTTTCTTTCCTATATCCATCATAAACCTCCACACCGTTCTCCCACGAAACTTTAAATCTTCGATTAAGGGTGCCAAGTATCGTCTATGTCATTCCACAGTTGTTTAGGCCGAAATTAACATAGATAACATCATGTACTTACGCTTCATACGACCACGGAGGTAGGTTATAAATCATAAGAATCACGGGCCATGTGCTATGCGAGATACTACGAATACCGTGCGGGTTCATTCCATCGATGACAATGACAAGCGAAGGTTTCTTGCTTCTTTTCCAAATTCAGGAAAATCATTATCAACTTTCATCCACTGTGGTGAATCTGCCGGATGTCGCAACTTTCCATCGATAATTCTTTCATCTGCATACCAAGTAAGGTGTCTTGAATCGGTTTCACTATGATACATGCGTCTAAATCTCGGAATTATAGGAAAATACCATAAGACTTTTGCCGGAGACAACTTGTTCTTATATCGAGGGGCACCGCATTTAGGACACTCATTTAACTCTGCATACTCGTTTCGAAACAAAACGCAATCTTTCGGACAAGCATGTATCTTCTCATAGCTCATGCCAATAGAGCACAACATCTTTTTGGCCTCGTACGTTCGATCGGGAAGAACATTATCCTCTGGTAGCATGTCTTTCATAAGGACTAATAACTCTGTGAAACTTTTATCCGACCATCCATTGCCCGCCTTTAAGTTGTACAACTTTAACACCGTACGCAGACAGTCTTGTGAATTTTGTACAACCATCATACAACGGTTTCTGCATCGCTACCAACCTCTCGAACATTTTGGGACAATCCTTAAGATCTTCTTCAAGCGCTTCGCAATCTCTTATCGATCATAGTCACACGTCTCTGTGCAATCGCCGTTTGAAGCATAGGTCCTATTATTCCCCGATTCAACATTCCCGTTACTTTTCTCACCATGCAAATTCCAACATGTATAACTTCTATCAATTCCATACCGTATTAAATGCGACGTCAACTGAACCGCGTCAACCCGTTTCCATAATGAACCAAGCAAGGACACGTAATTCGACTCGGGTCTTTGGCGTGCAAACTTAACGAATTCCGATACCCCTTTCGTAATCATTCGACAATCGACTCGACGCATCCAAGTCTTATCCATGTCTTAACTAAGCTAAACAAAACAAATAATTAAGACACAAAGCGGTATAATGCGTTTGGTCAAAGCATAAAGTATACGGAATGAATCCGGAGCAATAAAGCATAGCGTATTCATGCAATTTCACAAATTCAGGGCGAGAGATGATAACTAATTACGATGGCGGAGATAATAACTAATTACCTATAGAAATAAGCAACTTCTAGAACCACACGTCGGTTTCTTGTAAGCGATCGACTTTCACACTTCACAAGTAACCTATTCATATAAAACAAGACCAAAATGAAACTCATAGTTCATGAAAATCAACATCAAAATCACATCATAAAACAGTTCAACATCAAGTAAATACTACGCATATGAAACGAGTCTCGAATCCAAATATGAAACAAGCTAGAAGCAAGAAATGACATTGTACAATGAGAAATTGGTATTTGATTACATAATATCTAGACAATCAACTCATTATTCTATGCATAAAGTGTAACCGCATATTAGTATTTGTGTCGGTTTGCTCTTAGAGAGCATCAAGTGTAGGCATATTAGTATTTTTATTATAATGCGTGAATTTATATAAAATTCACATACATGCTCCTTTTCCAACAGTTTGTCTTAAGAGATTGGGGTGGTTGTCCTAAAGCACATATCCTCGTATTGTTTTAACCAATTTTCACACTACAATTCAGTTTAAGATAGACATTCTTACTCATGTAATTATTTAGTTACCATTAACTTTTAAAGTTATTTGATAAAATCAAATATTTTTGAATCTTATTAAATGTTTAAGAAGAACTTTTGATTTGATGGTTGAATTGATAAAGTTTAAATATTAAACTATTTTGGTCATTTCCTTTAAAAACTATAAGATTCTAACGGTTCCCACATGATACACTTCTATACTACACACCCACAAGGTGTTATCCTCATGTACTTCAATGTGAAATCGAGTTACTATTCAACTATTTTGATTCTAAAGCTACTTCTCTATTTTGAAATTGGGATGATATGAAAGGTTGAAGGTGCAGAAATGAAGATGGCAGAAACCAAGCATATGGGATACCTATGCAAACGCCGACAATGGTGCTCTTTCATATTTATTTGTTTCATGTATATTTATTTGTTAGTGTTTCGGATGATAAATAAGAATCTCTAGTTAGAGCTATAGAATATTGTAACCCTAATTTACGGAGGCGTACCTTGAGCTTGTGAGAGCAACGAAATCGATGAAGGAATCGAAGAAGGAGGATCTTCGGAATGGAGGCAGCTGAATCGATGAAGCGATGGCTGATGGATCTGAGCGGGTCGGAGAGCGAAGGAGGTTGAAGATGAAGAGGTTGAAGGGTTTAGAGTTTGGGTTGGGTTTTGCGCGAAAAGAGTGTGAAGTAAAACCACGCGTGTTTTGTTTATGAAAATATAATATTAAATAACCTACCAGCGCTTTTATCCCAAAAGCGCTTTAACCTATAAGCGCTTCCAAAAGCGCTTTCATTACCATCCTACAGGCGCTTTTCAAAAGCGCCTCATAAACCCTACGGCGCTTTTTAGAAAGCGCTCTCCTTTTTTTAGCTTTTTCCCTTTTTAATTTGGCATATAGCGAAACCTATTAGGCGCTTTTCCTAAAAGCGCCCTCGTAGGTGTGCTGATAAAAACAGTTTTTGGCGTAGTGCATTGAGCAATGCGTCCCATCACACAGTGTTTAGGCCCAAACTCTCCATCAAGCTGCAAGAGAAGAACTTTCTTTTCTGGAATCAACAGGTTGAAGGTATCCTTCTTGCTCACAAACTACATCGATTTGTAGTTAATCCTCAGATTCCTCTATGTTCAAGAACGACGAAGATCGTCGCACCAATGTTCACTCTGATGAATATGAGGCTTGGATTGCTCAAGATCAAGCCTTGTTCACGTGGCTTCTGTCCATAATTTCTGAGTTTGTGTTTCCTCGTGTGTTTTCTTGCAAGCATTCATATGAAATCTGGGAGCAGATACACCAGTATTTCACAGCGGTCATGAAAGCCAGGGTACATCAACTTCGTGCTGAGCTAAAAGTCACCAAGAAAGTAAATCGTTCGATCTCTGAGTTTGTGCTTCGCATTCGTGCAATTGCAGATGCGCTTCTGGAAGTTGGTGAACCAATCTCTGAGCGCAATCAAATTGACACTATCTTGCAGGGATTACCAGAGGAATATAATCCATTTATCATGATGGTATGTGGCAAGATGGAACCTCCTACACTCTATGAAATTGAGGCACTGCTGTATGTACATGAAGCTCAACTTGAAAAATATCGTCAAGAGCTTTCTCTTGCTAATTCCACAGCAAATGTTGCCCAATCTGAAGCCAATTTCTTCTCCAAGACCACCAGAGGTGGTTCTCAGTACCAGCGAGGCAGAAGTAACTCTCGAAGCAGAGGTCGTGGCAGAGTCAAATCTTCTGCATCTACTAGAAATATACCAACTTGTCAGCTTTGTTGGAAATATGGCCATGCTGCTATGGACTGCTGGCATCGATATGATGAAAACTTTGAGCTAGCACAATCAAAGAATCAAGCATCTGAGTCCACTGAACAGGTGAAGGATGAGAAGAAAGATCCACAGGCCAACTCAGTCCAAGCATCAGCATATCTTACTCATCAAGATGACTTACAGGTTCCAGCAGATTTAGAGTCTCAAGCATGGTTTGCAGACTCAGGTGCCACTCATCATCTTACACATAATAGATCTTTACTGCAACGTAAACAAAATTATACTGGTGTCAATAAAGTTCTTGTAGGTAATGGCCAAAGATTAAACATTGAGTCTGTTGGCTTAGCTAACATCAAGACTTCTTCAATATCTCACACCAACATAGTATTGAAGCATTTACTTCATGTACCCAAAATCACTAGAAATCTCTTGTCTGTGTCAAATTTTGCTTAAGATAATAATGTGTTTTTTGAATTCCATGCTAACACCTGTTTCATCAAATCTCAAGTATCTAAGGAGGTTCTTTTAGAAGGATTCCTGGATACTAGTGGTCTCTATAGCTTCTCCTCCCAGTCATTGGAATCTCCAGCTACAAATGTTGTTAGCTTGTCCACCAAAGATCATTCTCAAGTTCTTTCAAATTCTGCCTGTAATAAATTGTCTGTTTGGCATAATAGGTTAGGACATACAAATTTTGTAAATCTCAAGTCTATACTGAAACTCTGTAATGTTGCCTCATCCAATAAAGATGATATTGATTGTTGTAGTTCTTGTAATGTTGGCAAATCTCACAGATTGTATGCACCTTTATCCACAATTGTTTATTCCAAATCCTTTGAACTTGTACATGTTGATTTATGGGGACCATCTCCTAATCCTTCTAGTCAAGGATATTTGTACTATATGGTTGTTGCTGACACTTACACCAAGTACACTTTGGTGTATTTTCTAAAACGAAAATCTGAAATCTGAAGCTTTAAGTTGCTTCACCCAGTTTCTTGCCTATGTTCAAACTCAGTTTCAAGTACCAGTAAAAGCTGTTCAGACTGATTTTGGGGGGAGAATTTCGACCTCTGACAAAAATTTTGAATGAGAAAGGCATAATTCACAGATTTACATGTCCACACACTTCACACCAAAATGACACTGTGGAAAGAAAACACATAAGCATAGTAGAGCGGGCTTAACAATTTTGGCTTATGCTAATATTCCTATTGAATTTTGGGATCACAACTTTACTCAGGAAATGTATCTTTTAAATAGACTTCCCACATCTAATTTTCCAGCATTCACATCTCCATTTCATGATCTATTTAACACCATTCCTGATTATCAAGGCATAAGACTTTTTGGTTGTCTTTGATTCCCTCATCTTAGACCTTTCAATAAGCACAAAATCCAGCTCAGAAGCTCTGAGTGTGTTTATTTAGGTGTATCTCCTCAGCAGAAAGGTCACAAGTGTCTTAGTAAAGAAGACAAGATTTATATCTCAAAGGATGTTGTCTTTGATGAAGAAAAATACCCTTTTACTTGCTTGTTTCCCTCTGGTGGCACGAGTCAGTCCATCACTTCATGTTCTGATAATGAGCTTTCTATGTCTAGATTGGTGTTGTATAGAAATACTTTTGAAAATACTGCAGTTAGTCAGTCTTGTCAGTCTAGCCCTGCCCATTCTCTAGAGATAATATATCATGTTGTCATTCAAAACAACACTGATAACTCTACACAGCAGCCCTCACCTGATAATTCTCCTCAATATCTGACAGACATCTCCAATGGTCAAAACAATACTTCTGTGCCTGTTGAATCTGCAACTTTCTTGGACCAAAGTGAGTTTGCTCATGTATCTGTGCCCACACAGGCCATTAGCAACTCTCCTCTTGTGTCCACTGAGTCTGAAATATCTCCCTCCATTCATGACACAGTGCCAAAATCTAGTTTTTCAACCAATAATCGTCATATGGTAACCAGAGGCAAAAGTGGTAGTTTAAAACCCAGAGTCTTTCTAGCACATATTGAACCTGTCATAGTTAAACAGGCTCTGTCTCAACCTCACTGGTTTGAAGCTATGCAGCAAGAGTACAATGCTCTAATGGAAAAATATACTTGAACTCTCACCACTCTTCCTTCTCACAGAAAGGCAATAAGATGCAAATGGGTGTTTAAGGTGAAAGAAAATTTGGATGGCTCACTCAACAAATAAAAAGCTAAGTTGGTTGCTAAATGGTTCAGTCAGCAATACGGTTTTGATTATCATGAAACATTTTCTCCTGTCATCAAACCTGCTACTATCAAAGTTCTACTTACTCTGGCTCTCACATATCAATGGGATGTTAAACAAAATGATGTTAACAATGATTTCTTGAATGGCTCTCTTGAAGAAGAAGTCTACATGAGTCAACCACCAGGTTTTGAATCTACCAACAAATTTGTTGTCTGCAAATTAAATAGAGCTTTGTATGGGCTTAAACAGGCTCCCAAGTCCTGGTATGAGAAGCTGCACAAGACACTCTTCCAGCTTGGGTTTGTGGCAAGTAAATGTGACCATTCCTTGTTTGTGTACAATCATCAAGGAGTCACTTTGTATGTCTTGGTATATGTGGATGATATACTTGTCACAAGATCTTCTTCTCAATTAATTCACAAAGTTATATCCAAGCTTCACAGTGAATTTGCTCTGAAGAAACTTGGTAGGCCAGAATACTTTATTGGCCTTGAAGTAAGATATCAGCACAATGGCACGCTGGTTCTTACTCAAACTAAATATATAAGGGATCTGCTTAGTAGAGTAAACATGGAAGAAACAAATGGTGTAGATATTCCTATGCTCAGCAGTTGTAAACCTAGAAGGTTTGGCACGAATAAAATGCAAGATCCTTTAATTTACAGATCAATTGTTGGAGCCCTGCAGTATATCACTTTGACACGACCAGATATTTCTTACTGTGTGAACAAAGCTTGTCAGTTCATGGCTAACCCCTTAAACAGCCATTAGAGCATGGATAAACGTATACTCAGATATCTTAGTGGATCTGCTACGCATGGTTTGCTTCTGTCACCTGTTATTGCTACTCAAGCGCTGTCAGTAAGAGGTTATAGTGATTCAGATTGGGCGAACAATCCGGATGACAGAAGGTCAACTTCTGGCACGTGCATATTTGTTGGACCCAACTTGATCTCGTGGAGCTCCAAGAAACAAACTCTTGTAGCTCGCTCGAGTGTTGAAGCAGAGTATAGGGAATTGGTGCATACTACATCAGTGTTACTCTGGCTGCAATCACTACTCACTGAGTTACAGGTGAAATGCTTCCCTCCAACTCTGCTTTGTGACAACCTTAGTTCTGTCTTACTGAGTCATAATCCTGTGTTGCACGCTCGCACTAAACACATTGAGTTGGATATACATTTTGTACGTGAGAGAGTTGTGGAAAATAAACTTCGAATCCAACATGTACCAACTTCTGCACAAATGGCTGACATGCTCACTAAGCCTCTCTCCAGCTCTGCGTTCGAAGATCTCAGGAGCAAACTCAAAGTTGTTATTGTTCTAGCTTGCAAGGTCACTGCAGAATCCATGTCTCCACACTGATCATGAGGGGACCGGAGTATTAGTGTATTTTAGCTTACTGGTTTATTGAATAATGGGCATGTGAGTCATTGGGCTACAATCTCTTCTCATTCTTAGTAAGACATCTTATCCATAGGGTTATGACTATATATATAGGTGGCTATGAGAGAGTGTGATTGTATGATGAAAAACTCCTCTTTGTAACAGAACTTCTGAATCACTCTTAACAGAACTTTTGAACCATTCCTTTCAGAAGTTCTAGAAACCTTGTTATCATTTCTTCCAGAACTTCTGAAAATCTTGTTATCATTCTTGCTATTGAGAATGCAAACTAGTCATAAATTTAACACACAAAGATTTGTTTTTATAAGGTTGTTTAATCACTTTGCTTAAACAGCAATAATATGTATACAGCTTATTCAAAAATAAATTTTTATATATTTCTCTCTGTTTATCATATCAAAACCTTCACTTATAATTTAAGAAGAAAGAAATTTCTATGTATGAAAAATAATTTATAATTTGAAATAAATATTTTTAACAAATTAACTTATAATTTGGAACAGAAGAAATAAATTTTATTTTGATGCTTGTTGAAGCTATCAACAATCTATGATAACAATCTTTTAAAATATTTTGTACATGAAACAATCACTACAAAAAAACCTTGTAAAGAACCGTTCTTTTAGTGTTTTTTTAGAAAACAGTTCTCAGCAGCAAAAGATGCACACCGTTCCGAGATTAGAATTGTTGCAATTGATGTGTTTTTGAGAACAATTATCTTACTCAATACAACAACAATTTGTATACTACGACAACTCTTTGTGACCATTTCAACAAATGAATTTTTTTGCAATAAAATGTAAAATAAATTCATTTTATAAACTTGATAAATAATGTCAATCATCATCATTCATAATTTTTGTTGATATTATAATAATATAATACAAATTTTTGTTGGAACAAAGGGTTTTCAAGAAAGATTGTTTTGAGAGGGAAGAAGAAGAATGAGAAGAAGAAAAAGAGAGAAAATTGGCAAATTGCGACGGTTCACTTTGGAAGGTTACGACAGTTAGAACCACCATAATTTGTAAGTTGCGACAGTTACATTTTAATCGCAAAAACGTGTGTCGTGATGTTGTATTGTGATAGTTGTTAAAACCTCCATATCAACTGTCGTTATTCTGTGCCACGGGTAGCGAACCACCTTAAATAGTTATTTGCGATAGTTTCAAACTGTTGTAATTTGAGTTCAATGCTTGTTACGACAGTTCCCAACTGTCGCTATTCATTTTACATTTAATTTTAAAACAAATTATGGAGGTTTAAAACCCCCGCTAATATATTAATTTTTTTAAAAAAATAAACAGTGGAATAGCTTATATAAAAAGCCAAAATCATACTACCGAAAAGATCTTATAATTTAAACATTAATAATAGTAACAACAAGTATACCTGCTATAACATCCCTTTCACAACCTGAGAAGCTTAATACAAACTTTAATGGTGCTTCTCTCTCCTTTTGATTCATTTTAAACTTCTTATGTAATACAATTTTGTTTTGTGACACGCTGGGGACAACATGCAGGAGAATTTGGTTTTTGGAACACACCCTCTCGTAATCACGAGGAAGATAGTTACTCAACTGTATGTATTTTAATTTAATTTTCTACGTTGCTAATGATAACGTATTTCTGATCACAGTTTGGCACTCAAGGTTTTCATATGATCAATTTCAGATACATCATAGCAGTCAATTTGTTTCCTCTACTAGAGAAGCAGATTCCACGACTCGAGATGTTGTCAAGACCATGCTAGCAAAGGGATATATTCTCAGTAAGGATGCACTATCTAAGGCCAAAGACTTTGATGAGTCACACCGCGTTTCTGCCACTGTAACAACCAAGGTTTCTGAATTGAGCCAGAGAATCGACCTCACTTGATAAGATATCTGCTGGTTACGAAGTTGTTAAATCTGTCGATCATAAGTATAACGTCTCAGAAATAACCATAGCAGCGGCATCGACAACTGGAAGATTAGTCGTAGCCGCTACAAAACTCTGTCGTAAATAGTAGCTATTTTTCAAAGGGAGCCTTGTGGATGCCCAAAGCTCTAACCCGGGCGACATAAGCTGCATCTGATTTGGGTAACCGCGGTGCTAGGTAGTAAGGCATTGAAATTGTTCTACTCTTATATGTCTTGTATTATGTATATATTTGTTCCTCTACTATATAACTTCTCTAACATTTACGGTACCTACTAGACAGAACAGTTGTAGTTTCAACCTCTTCTTTTCTCTAACTAGTCTCATGCGTGTGTGGACATAGCTCTGTTAATGAGGCCAATCATATGATATGATTGTATAATTCAAACTACTACCAATCTATCATTGGCATTGCAAGTGGAAAAGACCACATGAACTGTTATAAATGATACGACTACATGAATAAGTATGATTCACAGTCACATAAACCATTTAGGGGGGGTTATCATGAACTGTAACATTATTGTATATAAACTCTAATTCAATAAAAATAATAATCCTTATTATTATTTCTAAAATATACTCTAACTAGTTGTGTCAAACAATTGGCTTTGAAACTTATACTTATGTCCAATTTCCTATCACCAAATTATAAATAGACACAATCACCTGTCACCAAATTATTACAGATTCAAGTTCTCTGCTATATTTTGTATACCTTAGTAGTAATGGGTTTCAGGTGTGTTGATTTGAAGTCAATCAGTTCAAGTTTTAAATTTGATTTCACACATTAAGACATAATATCGACCATTTAAATTTGATTTCACATACATAATCTCGAAATTAAGAAACTGTAACTAAGTTACAGCAGGAAATTCATATCCAAATTATTACACACAATAGAGATGTACCAGATAATATAGTACAAATGTAATATCTATATCACATTCTTTATCTTGTCTCCAATTTGGACATAAACAATGAAATAAACCAAGCAATATTCAAGCATAGATAGGCCAACGTATTAACTGTACAAACATTCCTAACAAAATACAGTGAATCTTTCAGAAAATTATTACAATTTATATGAGAAGAAACACAGATTCAAACCTTAAAATCGAACTCCTTGATGAAGAGTATATCAATCGAACCCTTGAAGCTATTTCCTGAAGCGATCCCTTGAAATGTCGTGAAACAAAAGAAATGAGAAGATACGAATTGTATGCTAATTAAGGAATCAAAATGGATATTACACAAAAACCCTAAATCAAATGATTAGAAACGCTTACACCAAATCAAATGAAGATTGAGCTTCGTGTGAGACTGAGAGCGTTTCTGCCAAACAAACCCAAAATGAGTTAGAACAAAAATGAGAGACTGGAAAGCGTTTATGCGAATCATGCCTGATCAATAACGTGATTTTCGAATGAGAATCGTTGAGTTCTTTGATGCTTTTCAACTAACGAATCGAACCTGAACAATAACATGTTGAAATCGGTTAGAATCAAGACTTAGAAGCCATTTTGATAAACTATTTGGAGAAACTAGAGCTCACTCGCAACTGGCGAAACTGAAGCGAAATCGATTTTGAGAAGGTGAAGCGTGAATGACCAAAAGAATGGATTTTGATTTTGAGAAGCAAAAAGCGATTTTGAGAAAGTGAAGAGGTGAAGCGTGAAGCATGATATGGATGGAAACTGAAAAGCAATTTTCACTTGTTTTCCTTTTTGTTTTTACTTTAATTTTAGTAAATTTCATTTAACTAATACATAATTTTAATAATATCTAATTTTATAATATTAGAATTCAAGTTTAATATGATTTAATTAATTTAGTTAAAAATTTATTTAAATTTGTTGATTTATTGATTTTATTTTTATAAATTTGAGTTTAATATTTTTTTGATTTTGTTTTATTAATGTTTAAAGTTTAGGTATAAATTAAATTTTATTTATAATTTATAGTATTATTTGTGTTTTAATTTATCATATATATTTATAATGTATCATATTATTATATTATATTATATATATTATATTATATATATAAAGGACACAAACAAATTTGATGGTGAGAAAAAAAATTTGGCACCAACATTAGCGTCGACCAAATCCTACGCTAACAATAAAAATAAATATTTATTTAAAAAATTAAATAAAAAGGAGGCAAACGAAATTAGTGGAGGAATGAAAATATGAAGATCAACATTAGCGTCGGCCAACACCTACGCTAAAATTAAAAATAAATATTTATTTAAAAAATTAAATAAAAAGGAGGCAAATGTAATAGGTGGAGGGAAATGAAAATATAGACATCAACATTAGCGTCAACTAACACTTACGACTAACACTTGGTAATTATTGAGAACTTACAGAATAAAACTCTAATAAAATAGGCTTGAAGCAAAATCTAACTTCAAAGACATTGTCACCATGCTACATATAGAAAATTTGGAATGTGTGCAGTCATCAATCCCACATTCACGAGTCGGTATAACAATGGAAGTTGATAGATATCAAAAGTTCCTGATTTTGAGCTCGGTATTTTAGTTCAAAACAATTAAAATCCACATTAAGATCTAACTCATCTGATCTCAACTCAATGACCACCGATGTGTCAACTACATGAGTGTGGGAGATAAGCAACAAAAGGCATATGCCAAATTCTATTATCCGTCAAATTTTCATACATTAAGTGTACGTTTGGGAATAAATCTACCCACCACCACCTCGCGTTTCTATCCATATTTGTTAGCATTTTAACGTGAAATATAAAAGCTACAAACAAACATAGGCTAAGAAAATATGTCGTATATTTAACATGTTTAATTTGTGTATATCCATATTCAACACAGATTTTTCGTCTCAAAAAAAGTTTAGATAAATAATATTTACCTTATTCTTGGTTGGCATGTATAAGAATTCAAAAACTAGTGGAAAATGAGTGTCTAACCCACAAAATCTTGCTACATGGGCCTCTAACTGTACCACATAAGAGCAAGAAAAGCTACAGACAGGTTTCAATTTTATTGAAGTATGTGTTTTGGAAAAAGAAATAGAAATTTCACTCCAACCATGTTGGAAACTATACTCTATTGGCCTAATGATTTTCCCAAGATTAAATACATACCCTTCAGACGCAGCATTTAAGAATTAAAGCCGAGATTTCAGAGCCAAAATCAGTAGTCATGGGAGCTTCATGACTAATCTACACTGTAAATTCAATGCAAAATCATGCAGGGTAATACAAATCCAAGTTTCGGTTATTATTTGATAAATTATTTTACTCACAAGAAGTTTTCCTGTCTTCTTTATTGATGCCTCGTTATTTCTTTATCCCAAGGAATTAGTGTCTTCAAATCTATCAATTCATAGGAAATTTCCCATCCAACAAGTGTAATATGGCCTCCTTGCCGAATCACTTGAGTAAGTAGAGTAAAAACATGAATCAATAATGTTATACATAACTTATTTATCTTCTTCATTGGGGCTTTCTGTGCACGTCAGCTTCAGATAATGGAAACATGTAATCATCCTCCGGTACTTCTGCAAGATAACAAAAACCATTTTTCTTCCTTTGGACTGCGAGGGATGACCACCTATACCAGAAACACCCTTGAATTATTTTTGAAAAAATGAATCCATTATGAAGATAAGAAAAACCAACATGATAAACAAGTCGACTTATTAATGGTGGTTTCTCTCTCCCATGTTCTCTACAAATCCTAATTCTTCATCGATCACTACCTTTCAAATCTCATGGATTCTTAAGGTTTTAAGTAACACATTAAAATTCATATTTGAATCAATAACACCAATAACACCCTTTTGACCATTATCCTAACAAATAACACCAAATAACAACTTGGAAGTGCCAAATTTGAGGAAGCAGAATCCCTAAATAAAAAACCCAAAATCCCAAAATTTAAAATCAAAACACTAAATTTTGAAATCATACTTCAAACCCCAAATCAGACCTAAACCCTAAGAATCAATTTAAATCAATATAATAAAGATAGAATGGAGAATTTGAGGCAATAATTGAACAGTTACTCGTCCAAGGTAGCAGAATGGGGGTGGGGCGTTTGATGGTGGAAATAAGAAGAAGAGAAAAAGTGAAAATCAAAGGAGGGAGACTTACCAAAGAACGGAGAAGGAGCAAAGAGAAAAGGGAACTAAAGTGAAATCATAGGACAAAAAGTGATGTTCTTCAAATCGGTTAGTTCCATTCGAATTGGTGATGTTCTTCGAATGGTGTTGTTGTTATTGGTGGAGATTGAAGAAATGGATTCTAAGCTTTGAATTTCAAAATCGTTGGTGGATAATGAAGGGTTTCTGAGCTTTGAGCTATGAATTTTGTTTTATTGTTTAAGAAAATAGAAAAAAAATGTTTTTAATGTATTTTGTTTTACGGGGGACGACAGTTGATAAAATTGTCGTAGTCTAGGGTTTACAGCAGTTGAGCTCTTAACCGTCGCAGGTTTTATTCATTTTTAAAAATAAATAAAAGGACGGTTCTCCAAAATCGCCATTCCAACTGTCACAAATGGAGAAAGACGATGCTTATCATCTAACCGTCGCGACCTATGTGTCGTTAAACCCTAATTTTATTGTAGTGAATTTGATATAAGTTTATTCAACTTACACCTGATGTTAATGGAATTTGTTTCATATATATATATATATATATATATATATATATATATATATATATATATATATATATATATATATATATATATATATATATATATATATATATATATATATATATATATATATATATATGCTAGTGCCTTGTTAGTGTCTAAAATTTTTACACAAACATCTAATCAACATTGTGTTTTATATAGTTGTCATTGGTTGACAATATTAAAATATTTTATACTGTCAGTCCACCATCTCTTATCATGGTTGTACTGAGTTTAAAACCCAAAAACAAATAAATTGCATTAGTTCACGGTTAATATAGAAGACTATTGTGGAACGTACTCATAGTTTATTATATACCAATGTATATTGTTTATTTTACCTTAAACCTCATTAAAGAAACACACCATTAATATTGGTAAAGTATATATTATCTGAAAAATTAAACTATTCTTAAAAGCCAACTTAAATACACCATTATATTCTGAATTGTATGTGTCTCGTCATACACATTTTATGTTGTTTAACACATATATGATTCAATGGTCGGATTTCTTCAATGCATGAATATCTTTTATTATTATTTACCTTATCCTCATTTTTTGTCATCGTGATTGTTATGATGACTTATCATCATAACAATCGCAATCTTAACAATCACGATGATAAGTGACGAAGACGGGGTAAAGTAGAATTGTAGATATCGATGTGTTGAAGGAATCTGACCATTGAAACATATAGTATATGTTAAAGAATATAAAATGTGTTGAGTGAGACACATGGAATTTGAAAAACATTGATTTAAATAGGTAAGTTTTTCAAATACATGTTAATTTTTCAGATTATAAATTTCTATAATAATTTAAATGATTGCATTATCATTAAAAGTTTGATGAAACAAGCAATATATATATTTATATATATATATATAGTATATAATAAATTAAACTTCATCTACTGTCAACCTGTATAAGAATTTAAAGAACAAAATGTTGTTAAGTCACAAGAAGCTTTTTTCTTATGACTTAACAATGTTTATTCTTGTTTTGAGAATATTTGTGAACAAAAACATCATATAACAACACATCAAATACACGCAACATAATAAAAACACACATTTTAGAAACAAAATACTAACATCATGCAATATTGTTAAGGACCAATTTGTAGTTATTTTGTACATTATTTTGTGGCCCTTAACAATGTCTTTGTATTTAATTTGTATATTTATTCTAGTATTTTGTTTTAATTAGGTTTTTATTTAGTTTTTGTTTAATATACATTATTTAACTTACTTTCACTCTTAATTGTAGGAATTTATTGACTAATTCTCCCAAGCTTGGATTCAAGGGTACTTGAAGAGCTTTAGGGATGATTCTTTTGAAGATAATTTTGGAAGAGGAAGCATGCTACAGTCGCTCGGCCAGCATGAGTCCATTAGTGACTTAACAGCGCTTGGATCTCGAAATCAGAAAAAGGACAGCCCATGCTTTCACCTTTAGCCACCAACCCATCACTTCACCAGACCTTTTGGCTTGTAAAGGAAGCAAGAAAACATAGACCATCATTATCTTTCATCTTTGTAAATCTAGGGCAAGTTTAGGAAGAAAAACCATAGCTTTTCTCTTGATTTTCTCATGTTCATCATCTCTACCAACAATCTTGAGAGCAAGGCAACCATGGAAATGAGTAGCTAAGCTCCTTTTGTGTCAAGATTAGAGGTAGTTGATCTTTATAGTATGTATTTCTTTTAATCCATTGGTGTATGAACATGGTTGATGATTAATATAGTTGAATATCTTTGTTCTTCATCTTTATGCTTTGAGTTTTGCTTGGAAAAGAATATTTCAAAGTGACCTAGGATATTCATCCTCTCACAAACAAATGCTAGGAATAGATTTGTGGGTTAGAGTTTACAAAATATTGAACTTAATGATTATCATGCTAATAGTTGTAGTGAGGAATCATGCAAGGATTAACATGATAACATTCACAATCTTGGTGGGAAATCTACAAGATTGAGAGGATATGTATTTGTAGAAATCATCTATTATGTTCATCACTTGATTAAAATGAATATGTATGAAACTAGATCAATGAAACTAATCTTGACATGCCTTCTTACTTGAAAACAATCTCAAACTCTCTCTAATCCAAACCATAACTCTTTTTGAAAGAATTAATCTAGTTGTTGTTTGGAAACTCATGGTTCTAGTAGAGTAGATAACAAACCCTTTGGTTACATCATCTTAAAGCATACTTATCTATTGAAAGACTATAACATGCACCAATCCCTGTGGAATCGATAATTAAAATACTTTGTTCACGGAAAAATCCTACAACAAAATGGCGCCGTTGCCAGGGATTGGCGTTTGATGTTGTTAGTATAGCAATAGTTGAGTGTTTTAAGACTTTTTCTACTAATCTCTCTTTGTTTCTTTTGTGTGGCTAGACTTTTTCAGGAATTAGTTTATGCGGGGAAGTATTCCGGTCGACCAACTCCTTTTCGATCCCGAAATTGAATGGACGGCTAAGAGACTTAATAGTAGTGCTAAAAGAAGAAAAAGACAAGCTAGGCAAAGGCAAGAAAGAGGAGAAAGAGGAGAAGCATCCACTTCTTCAACACCACCCGTGTTTGGAGAAGTCACCACTATGGAGGAGAATCAACCACCACCACCACCACCACCACCACGGGGGCCGTGTGTCAATAGCCCTCGCCATAATGCTCAGTTTGCCCGACAAGCAAATGCAAGGGTTGCGGAAATGAAAAGGCTTGCTTCAACTTCTAAGTCCATTTCATGGCCACGACCATGAAGACCCTTACACTCACCTTACCAAGTTCTACGAGATCGCGGAGCGCGGGTGCTCCGGAAGACCAAGAAGAACAATATTTCAAAGGCTTTTCCTCATTCTCTAGTGGGAAGGCAAAAGATTGGTATCTTGATCAATTGCAAGAGACAATGACTAATTGGAGCGTTTTGGAGGAAAAGTTTCTTGAGCGCTTTTCCCTCAATCACGTTCATGGAGGCTAAGACGGCTATCTCGGTATTTTCGCAAGGAGTAAACGAGCCTTTGAATCGGGCATGGGAAAGATATAAGTCTATGCTAAGGAAGTGTCCGAGCCATGGTTTTGACGAGCTTACACAAATTCATATTTTCAAAATGGTCTCCAACCTCAACACAAATTGTTGTTGGATGCCACGGCGGAGGTTCTATGATGGCAAAACATCGTATGAAGCAATCCAAATAATTGAGAAGATGGGTAGGAATGATCATCAAACTCAACATGATCAAGGAGGTGTACAAGTGAAGGAGTTTTAGAAATTGGTTCGAGTCATGAAGCACTTGTGGCGCAAAACAAATTGTTTGCGAAACAAGTTGAAGAATTGACAAAACAAATGGCTAAACTCCCTCAACAAATCATGGAGTTACAAGGAGCATCAAATAAGCAAGCTCACCAAATAGCTTGTTGTGAATTGTGCAAAGGAGATCATAAACCGGATTTTGTCCTCCGGAGAATGAGGAAGCTAACTATGTGGCCAACCAAGGCCAAGGTACCAACAACGAGCTCACCCTTATCAAAATCAAAACCAAGGTTACCAACAAAGGGTAATCAAGGTTATCAAGGAGGGTGGAGGCAAGATAACAATAACTAAGGAAGGCAAAATCCATATCAAACACAACAACAAAATCAAAGTCAACAACAAAATCAAAGTCAACAACAAAACCAACCTCAAAGTCAAGTGAGATCTCCCAATATTCAAGACACTCTAGCTCAATTTATGCAAGCCTCAATGGCTAATCAAAAGAGCACGGAGGCATCTATCAAGAACTTGGAAACTCAAGTTGGACAACTAGCTAAGCAACTTTCCGAACAAAGTGCTTCGACATCATTTTCCCCAACTACGCAAACAAATCCTAAGGAGCATTGCAAAGCCATAACAACAAGAAGTGGTAGAGTTTGTGATGAGAAAAGGAAGGTAGTTGAAAGAAAAAAGAAAGTAGTGGAGAAGGATGAAGAAGAAATAGTGGAGGAAGAGGTAGTTGAAAAGATGAAGAGGATGAAGTTGAAAACATGATAATGTTGATGTGGAGGATGATTTAGTTGAAAATGAGGTGTTAGTTGAAAATGAAAAGGAAAATGGTGTAGTTGAAAAGGAGAAAATAGATGAGAAAAGAAAAGAATGAAGAAGGAAAAGAAGGAAGTAACTTATCCATTGAGAAGTTTGCCATATCCTCACCTTCCCTCTAAAAAGGATGATGCAAAGCACTATGCTAGGTTTATGGATATTTTCAAGCAATTGCAAATAAATATTCCATTTACCGAATCATTAGAGCAAATGCCAAAATATGCAAAATTCATGAAGGATATCTTGACGAAAAAGAAGAGGTATACGGATCAAGAAACCATAATGGTGGATGCTAGTTGTAGTGCAATAATTCAACGCACCATTCCGAAGAAAGAGAGTGATCCGGGCGTAACTTGCCGTTACTATTGGGGATGTGTATGTCGGAAAAGGATTAATTGATTTGGGGTCAAGCATCAACTTGATTCCATTATCCATTGTGAAGAGATTGGGGGAGATTGAATTAAAGTCCACGAAAATGACATTGCAATTAGCGGACAAGTCTATTACTCGTCCGCACGGCGTAGCTTTAGATTTGTTGGTAAAAGTGGACAAATTCTTTTTTTCGGTGGACTTTGTAGTCATAGACATGGAGGAAGATGTTGATGCACCTTTAATTCTTGGAAGACCGTTCATGAAGACGGCAAGGATGATGATTGATATAGATGATGGCCTAATGAAGGTGAGAGTACAAGATGAAGAGATTTGCTTTAATCTTTTGAAGCAATGAAGCATCCATGGATAAGAAAGATTGTTTTAAGATTGAAGTTATTGAGGAAGCAACACAAGAAGTGAATGATGATGATGCCGAGATATTGAGGTGTTTGGAAGGTGGAAATTTCAAAGGAAATGCACCCTTGGGAGGAAGAAGAGGAAAGTTTGAAGAAAGATCTAAAAGATGACGACCAAAAACTTGAGTTGAAAGAGCTACCGTCTCATTTAAAGTATGTGTTTCTTGAGGAGGGAAGTAAAAAGCCCGTAATCATTAGCAATACATTGTCGGAGAATGAGGAGGAGAGCTTAATTGAAGTTTTGAAATCGAACAAAATGCGATTGGTTGGGTCTTAGCCGATTTGAAAGGCATAAGCCCGGCCTATTGTATACACAATATTATGATGGAGGATGAGTACAAACCGGCCCAACCTCAACGGCGATTGAATCCGTGATGAAGGAGGTAGTTCAAAAAGTAGTGAAGATGCTTGAAGGGGATGATTTACCCAATTTGGATAATGCGTGGTGGTTCATGTGGTTCCTAAGAAAGGAGGATTGACGGTTGTATCTAATGATAAGGATGAGCTAGTACAAACAAGAAAAGTGGGGTGGAGAATGTGTATTGATTATCGTAGGCTTAACAAAGCGGCGAAAAGATCATTTTCTCTTCCGTTCATGGACCAAATGTTAGAAAGGCTTGCGACAACAATACTATTGTTTCTTGGATGGTTATTCGGATATAATCAAATATCGGTGAATCGAAAGATCATGAGAAAACAGCGTTCACATGTCCATTTGGAATTTTCGCGTATAGTATGCCTTCGGCTTGTGCAATCTTGCAACATTCAAAGGTGCATGCAAGCTATATTCGCCGATTTGATTGAAAAGACAATTGAAGTTTTATGGATGACTTTTCCGTTTTGGAGCTTCATTTGATTTATGTTTGTAAAATTTGGACACCGTCTTGAAGAGGTGTGTGCAAACCAACTTGGTCTTGAATTGGGAGAAATGCAACTTTATGGTGGGGGAATTGTCCTTGGCCACAAGATATCTTCAAGGCAGAATCGAGGTTGACAAAGCAAAATTGATGTTATCAAGGCGCTTCCCCACCTACCAATGTCAAAGGCATTCGGAGCTTTTGGTCATGCGGGATTCTATCGAAGATTCATCAAGGACTTCTCAAAATAGCCAAACCTTTGAGCAACCTGCTCAACAAAGATAAGTCTTTCTTGTTTGATAATGATTATTTGTTAGCTTTTGAGAAATTAAAGGAGAATTTGATAAATGCACCCATAATCACCGCCTAATTGGAAACTTGATTTTGAACTAATGTGTGGCTAGTGATTATGCGGTAGGAGCGATAGGCCAAAGGAAGAACAAAATTTTCCATGTTATACATTATGCGAGCAAAGTTTTGAATGATGCTCAAATAAACTATGCAACAACGAAAAGAGTTGCTCGCAATTGTATATGCATTGGAAAAGTTTCGCCCTTACCTAATTGGTTCCAAGGTTGTAGTTTTCACGGATCATTCGGCGATAAAATATCGCTTACCAAACCGGACTCTAAACAAAGGCTAATCCGATGGATTCTTCTTTTAAGAATTGATTTAGAGGTCCGTGATAAAAAGTTCGGAAAATTTGGTAGCGGATCATTTGTCTCGCTTAGTGAGCGTAAAATTACGGACAAGGAAAAAGAGGTGAAGGAGGAATTCCGGATGAGAAGTTATTTGCAATCCAAGAGCGACCGTGGTTTGCGACATGGCAAATTACAAGGCCGCAGGATTAATCGGAAGATTTGACTTGGAATGAGAAGAGGAAATTTTTAGCCGATACAGTATTATGTGGGATGAACCTTACATTTTTAGGTTGAGTAGTGATGGATTGCTAAGAAGGTGTGTGAGTGATGAATAGGCCAAAACATTCTTTGGCATTGTCACAATTCCTTGTGGGGACACTATAATGGAATGCGGACGACCAAAGTCCTACAATCGGGATTTTATTGGCCTTCGCTATTCAAAGATGCGTGTGCTCACGCTAAATCATGTGACAAATGTCAAAGAAGTGGTGGGATAGGAAAAAGAGATGAAATGCCATTGAACAATATGTTGGAAGTGGAGGTATTTGATTGTTGGGGGATTGATTTTGTCGGTCCTTTTCCATCTTCGTTTTCAAATGAATATATTCTTGTAGCTGTGGATTACGTGTCAAAGTGGGTAGAGGCCATTGCTTCGCCTAAGGCCGACGCCAAAGCTGTTATCAAATTTTGAAAAGAAACATTTTTCTCGTTTTGGTGTGCCTAGGGTGCTCATTAGTGATGGTGGGTCGCACTTTTGCAATGCATTGTTACAAAACTTTTGAAACAATTTGGTGTAAAACATAAGGTGGCGACCCCTATCACCCTCAAGCAAATGGCCAAGCCGAGGTGTCTAATAGAAAATCAAAAGATTTTAGAAAAAAGCTTTTGGGTTCTCGAAAAGATTGGTCATAAAATTAGATGAAGCTTTGTGGGCGTGTCGACCTATAAAGCTCCTATTGACTAACCCGTTTCAGGTTGTGTATGGAAAAACTTGTCACCTCCCGAGATGGAGCACAAAGCATTGTGGGCCCTCCGATTCTTAATTTCGATCCATCCTTGGCGGAGAAAAGCGAAAAATACAACTTGTTCATTTGGACGAAATGTGAGAAGAGGCTTATCATTCAAACCGGAGGTATAAAGCAAAGGTTAAGGTTTCTCATGATAAGAAGATAAAGATCAAGGAATTTAGGCGGGACAAAGGTTCTCTTGTTCAATTCCGGATGAGGCTTTTTCCGGAAAACTCAAAACAAAGTGGTCCGTCCGTTTTAATCAAAGAAGTCAAAGAATATGGTGCAATTGTCTTGCAAGATCTTGCACGAACAAAAGAATGGACGGTGAATGGGCAGCGGTTGAAACGATGCGTTGGCGGAGAGGTGAGCCGCAACATGGCGAATCCTTCTTTGATGATCAATGATCATCATGAACCGTCGAGCTCTACCGACGTTAAACAAAGCGCTTGTTGGGAGGCACCCCAACATTGTAAGTATTCTTCCATGAACTCATTTACACTTGCCCGCATTAATTTTTTGTTTTCTTAAAATTTGAGTCAGAGGTAGCCACCTGACCCATCTGGCGAAACTTTCGCTCATAGGGACAGGCTGATGCAGGATTTTAAAAAAATATTTTAAAAAATCAGATTTTGGAGGCCCAAATCGTGGCCTAGTTAGTTTTAAAAGGGTTAGGGTTATTTTAAACCCTTTTCCCTATTTTCTTCATCTTTCTTCCTCCTCTCAAAATCCCAAAATCCCCAACCAAAATCTCCAAATCTTTGCGAATTTCTTTGTCAAATCAATCCCCAAGACATCCTAGTAAGTATTCTATGTTTTCTTTTCTCAATTTCGTCTACATTGCATGTTTAGGTTAGATTTTGAAAACCTAGGGTTAGGAATTTTGAATTTTCTCTTAGAATTAGGATGTTTTGTGTTAAAGTAATAGGATGTTATTTTCTGCCCTAGGAAGTAATTGTGTGGAGAAAAATTCATTTGCGAAGAATTTTTAAAATCGCAGAGCACGCCCACGGTCATCACGCTCAGTGCGAAATTTTGAAAAATTCTTCTTTGTGTTTTAGTGTTTCCGATTAGTTGTAATGCCTTGGTTGGTTGGTTTGCTTTCTTTGTTTGCGTGCTTCATTGCTAATGGACACCTCGGTGTCACTTTTCTGTTGATTTTTGTGTTGAAATTTCAGATGGCACCTAAGCGACAAAGACTTTCCTCTGCTGGGGCTGGGCCCTCTCGGCCTGCTGCGTTCGATGCTGTGCGATTCTTGGGGCCTGCTCAGGAGGCTCGCTACAAAGAGCTCGAGGCGCAACATCTAGCGGCGCACCATCGCCTCCGTGAGCAAGGGCACTACCACACCCCTCATCATCACGGATAACTACGGGTTGGAAGTTCTTTGTAACCCTCAAACAAAGGTGAACGTGAAGCTTGTTCGCGAGTTCTATGCTAATGCTATCCCGACCGAGGGATGTGAGTTTAGGTTTGCTTCAGTTGTTCGAGGCAAATCCGTTTCCTTCTCTCGCTCAGCAATCAACAGTTTTCCGGGCATCAACCGGACAGCCTCGAGAGGACCAATGGATGTCTACCATGAGCACGGCTCGTGGTAATTGGGATACAACATCTTTGAAGAATAAGCTCTGTTTGTCCGGGCATTCTTATGAAACGAATCGGTGGTCAACCTTTGAAATTCAACAGGACCATCGAAAACTAGCGCGGAGTTATGATGTGTGTGACTCTATACAATCCGAAACCTAGGAGCCACACATCTTGATACCCATGGAGACGCAGGTTTGATTGCTTACATGCTCGATGAGGAGCAAATTGATTTTGGCCGTCGATCGCGAATGATTTGAAGAGGGTTGTTGAGTTATACCTCCGAGGGGCGTATAAAGTGTGCTCTCACTTATCGCTTGATCATGGGTTTGCTAAAGAGGCGAAGGTAGCTTTTCTGCGAGGGACACCTCACCATTGATGGCGTTGTTGATGATCACTCGTGATCGCTTTTGTAGGGTCCTTGATAATCTGCTGCCGGTGTACTTCGCGCACTTCCTCAAGCTAGTCCATCGGAAGAATGGAGCAGACGGATGCATCTCGCTCATCGAGAGCATTTATGTTTATGCATGAGAGCATGGAGCACCTTGCTCTGATTAGAGAGCCGGAGTGAACCATTTCACTGCGGGTGGCGACTCGAGCATATCTTTGGTTGGCGGGGTCGGGCCAAATCTTGAGAGGAGGTGGGAGATGAGGATGATGGTGAAGAGAGTTCGTTCGGTTCGGTTCGACTCGGGTCGATTGGAGATTCGATTCTCGAGACCAGCGATTGATTTCTTTCATTTCCACTGCTTTTATTTTACTTTCAGCATTCTAGTTCTAGATTTTACTTTTGCATTTTAGTTTTAAACTTTGGATTTTGTTGGTTGCCATCCAATTTTGGGAATTGGCTTGTAATTCCAATTAATTTTTTGTAGGCATGAAGCCTAAAAACTTCTTTTTAAGTTTTAAACACCATTTTGGGGGTGTCTTTTTATTTTAGTTTAGTTTCTTTTATTTTGTTCTATTTTATTTTATTTTTAGATTCTAGTTATTTCGTTTGAATGTACTTCTTGTGGTTTGTTCGAATTCTTCATTGGTTCTTCAAAGCTAGTAAGCGTGTTTCACCAAAGTGATGGTGATGATAAAATTCTTGATTCATTCCACAAAGAAGGTACACATTTTATCGTTTTGTAGAAACATAACATGTCTATGAAATTTGTTCTTTATGCAAGATATTTCGGCATGTACAAAAATTTTGTGTTCACATTCGAATCATTAGGACATAAACCATATATGTGAGAAGCTTCCACTTTTTACCAAATATTGAGTGTCTAATAGTTGTGTTAACTCGTGTGATTCATGCTTAATCTTTACTTGTTTGTGATAACTTAGAAACTAAGAAATGATCAAGGCAATTTTTCTGCATTATGAGGAAAACCACCAATTCTAAAAAGGGCTCCAATTACCCGTGAGAGAGTGAATCCTTGTGAACCCTTTTGAGCTTAAATAGTATTTGTAGGATGAATGTATCAAATCGACTAATTGTTAAGTAGGCCACTTAATAGTTGTTGATAATCTTTGAAAAATTCAATGATAATTCATTCTATAAATTTACTTGTTTGTGAATACCAACCCTTTTGTTAATTAACCCTTGAAGAGCATGATTTTGAATAAAAAGGATTGATATAAATGAAGTTGGGAGGTGGATCAAAAGAACCTAGAATTGATGGCACAATGATCCTAAGAAAGAAAAAGAATAGAGAAAGAAAAATACAAAAGAAGAAAGAAATTTGTTTATGAAAAGATACAAAAGAAAAAGAAAAGAAAGAGAGGATCATTGTGTAGAAAAGAAAAGAGGTTGCGAATAATAAGATGGGAATTAGTTGTGAAATGCTCTTCATATCCTTTTACCGATTCGTTTCAATGGCTTTGTACTTAAATATCCCTTGTTTCTAACCTAAGCCAAGTTACAACCTTGAAAGTCCTTAGTGATCTTTGTTTCCATTTTATCATTTAACTTGTTTCGATGAACACATGAATTATTTTGGATGTGCATAATTATTAGTGAGAGTGTTTAGTCCTTTGTGAATATGCATTTTGTTCTTCATGAACTTTGAAGAAATGATTAGGTGATTCAAGTGTGAACATATCTTTTGTTTTGTTATATGTTTTGATATATTGTGTTTAGAACTTAATTCATGGCCATGTTGTGTTTAGAAGAAGCGATTGATGTGTGCTTTTGTGAGTTTGCATGCTTGCATTTTGTTCCTTCTAGCTTTGTAAGATTATTGACTTTTATTTGAGGACAAACAAAGAAGTAAGTTGGGGAGAGTTGTTAAGGACCAATTTGTAGTTATTTTGTACATTATTTTGTGGCCCTTAACAATGTCTTTGTATTTAATTTGTATATTTATTCTAGTATTTTGTTTTAATTAGGTTTTTATTTAGTTTTTGTTTAATATACATTATTTAACTTACTTTCACTCTTAATTGTAGGAATTTATTGACTAATTCTCCCAAGCTTGGATTCAAGGGTACTTGAAGAGCTTTAGGGATGATTCTTTTGAAGATAATTTTGGAAGAGGGAAGCATGCTACAGGTCGCTCGGTGTGCTGAGTGCGGTAGCGACTTAACTCGGCGCGATCGAATCGGAAAAAGGACAGCCCATGCTTTCACCTTTAGCCACCAACCCATCACTTCACCAGACCTTTTTGGCTTGTAAAGGAAGCAAGAAAACATAGACCATCATTATCTTTCATCTTTGTAAATCTAGGGCAAGTTTAGGAAGAAAAACCATAGCTTTTCTCTTGATTTTTCTCATGTTCATCATCTCTACCAACAATCTTGAGAGCAAGGCAACCATGGAAATGAGTAGCTAAGCTCCTTTTGTGTCAAGATTAGAGGTAGTTGATCTTTATAGTATGTATTTCTTTTAATCCATTGGTGTATGAACATGGTTGATGATTAATATAGTTGAATATCTTTGTTCTTCATCTTTATGCTTTGAGTTTTGCTTGGAAAAGAATATTTCAAAGTGACCTAGGATATTCATCCTCTCACAAACAAATGCTAGGAATAGATTTGTGGGTTAGAGTTTACAAAATATTGAACTTAATGATTATCATGCTAATAGTTGTAGTGAGGAATCATGCAAGGATTAACATGATAACATTCACAATCTTGGTGGGAAATCTACAAGATTGAGAGGATATGTATTTGTAGAAATCATCTATTATGTTCATCACTTGATTAAAATGAATATGTATGAAACTAGATCAATGAAACTAATCTTGACATGCCTTCTTACTTGAAAACAATCTCAAACTCTCTCTAATCCAAACCATAACTCTTTTTGAAAGAATTAATCTAGTTGTTGTTTGGAAACTCATGGTTCTAGTAGAGTAGATAACAAACCCTTTGGTTACATCATCTTAAAGCATACTTATCTATTGAAAGACTATAACATGCACCAATCCCTGTGGAATCGATAATTAAAATACTTTGTTCACGGAAAAATCCTACAACAAATATCACAAAATATATTAATTTATTTATGCAACGCACCTTTTATTGAAAATAATGGTGGAACTATGAAATTCATCTAGCTTGTGAAGAAATATATAAAAAAAAAGGTGAATGGAGTTTCCACAATGACTTCATACTTCTTGTGATTTTTTTCATTGCTGCACAAATCATATGTACTTATCAACTCATACTATATGCTTGCTACCACCATTGTCATCACCAATATGAATTTCATCTAATTTGTGAAGCCATGAAAAAGAAATTTAAGGTGGATGAACTTTACACAATAACTTCAGACTTCTTATAATTCTTCTCATAGTATCTCAAATTATATGAAGTTTGTTGTTGTTGTTGTTGTTTCTTCATTCACTTTTATTTAGTCCTACAACACCATGAATATTATCATATGAAACCGCAAAATTATTTGTCAACAACACAACATAAAACAACAACATACAATGCCTTACAACAATAAAAGATTCATAAACTATCTAACAAGAAGAAAATAATAGAAAATCATGCGAAACATACCAATTAGCATAAACGAAAATCAGAGAATAAGGAAACAGAAGAATACATTTATTTAAGAAGAACAAGATTGACGGCTATACTATAGAATATGAATGTTACTGACGAAAAAGAAGAGAAAAAATGGGTTCTAATGTTTTGCTATGAAAGATACGACGCTACTACTAAAGAGCGAGTCAATTCACTTATATATAAATATTTTCACAAGGGTTTTATATTACCAACTGTGATGATATATATAAATGTGTCACAACTATTGAAGAAAACAACCGAAGTCATAATCCTTTATTTTATATTTAAAATTAAATTAAATAGAAAATATGCGCTTTAACATTAAATGAATAATATATTTGAGGGCTCTGGTGTTCAAATCCATGAAAACTTGATTATATCACCAGTGTTAGGATATCAACCGTTATTATATACTAATAATTTTTTAATCAAAAATTACATAAAAAATAACGCATGAGTTTTGAGATCTCACCACAAAGTTTGGAAGAACAGTGGTGGCTAAGGTGTTGTTGTTTCTTCGTTTTATAGTAATGCATGCTATAACCCCGAGTGAATTACCTTAACCAACAAGAGACTATTGAGTGAGACATCTGCCAAAATAAAAATATCATATACATATTGATGGTCGGAGATCACCAGCTCGGAGAAACATATGCCTAAATCTCAAAGAGCTACGACTCAATATTTTCTTCATTAACCCCATCAGAACTTTTACAATCAACAAAAAACTTAGGTTAAAGGGTCCTCTTTCTTCCATCCACTTTTGATATTGATATCTCTTGTCGAACAACCATTCATTAGCACAAAAAGATTCCCTATAAATACAAAAGCTCTCATCCAAGATCTGTCGTTCTTACTAACACTACTACGTAAAATCCATTTCACAACGGTTGAAATAGAGATACCATCATGTGGGTCATGCTGTTTTTAAGTTGCATGTGGTTGTAAGTTGTCATTTTCCACCACGGTCAAAAACCATCATAGAAAGGCAGGGCGCGCATTACTAATCACAACGGTTATGATTAACAAGCATTGTGAGATAAACATATAAATTACATTTGATTACAGTTACTGTAAGTAACAGTGGTTGAAAGTTACCATAATTTATTATATAATATGTAGATTGCTTGTTTTACCATACACCTCACTAAAGAAATACAAGCATTCAAACTAACAAAGATGTATATAATCTTGAAATTAAAATATTCTTGAAACCCAAATTAAACAAATCACTATTTTGTTAATTTTAGATTATAAGTATCTTTGATAATGTAAATGAATGTAATGTAACTGAGGGTTAGTGAAACAAACAATCTACATAGAATTTAAGAAACTCAAACAAAAAAATAACATACAAAAGCATTTATCAACAAAACAACATCACACTACATCATTCAAGACATACCTTTTATTGAAACTAATCATAGAAATTTTTGGTGAGACCTACAATAACCATGAAGTTATCAATATCTTTAACTGCAAACTTATTCGTCAACAAAGTATAAAAATTATTTAACAACTTACATAATCGTGGAACTGTAACAAAGTATGAAGTTCATGTTGTTTGTGAAGCTATGAAGAAAAAGTACAAGGTGGATAAAGTTTCCTTTGATAAGATAATAAAGACAGATTTGGAAAAGGAGTTCAATCAACAAAAATAACATGTAACAAACGAGATAATGAGGAACTATCTAACAAGAAGATGAAGAATAAGCATATCTTAATGTATGAAGCACAAGATTAACGACTAATGGTGGAGAAGAAGGAAAAAATAGGTGTTAGGGTTCCTTTTGAAGAAAACAACACTACTAACAATAAGTGAGAGTTAATTCGCTTATATATAGGTAAAATTTTCACAACGGTTAACACTACCATTCGTATAGATAAATATTTATTTATTTAAAAATATATCACAACGGTTAATCAATAGCACCGTACCGATATCTCTTTTATTTGTGAATTTTAAAATAAATAAAAAGAAAAGGTGTGTCTTAACGTTAAAGGAATAAAATATTATATGATTATGATATTCGAATCTATGAAAGTTTGATTGTACCACCACAGTTGGTACATCAACCGTTGTTATATACAAATAGTTTTTAATCAATAAACAAAATAAATATGTCAACGCCTCATTTTAGAGATGTTACCACGGTGTACGGAATAACTGTGATAAACATGGCGTTGTTGAATGCGCGTTTTCACTACTAGAAATACCGGAATTTCCTGCGAAAAACAATCTGCATGAATACCTGCAGATTTTCCTGCGATTTTATTAAATATACTAAACTTTTCTGCAAAATAAATTTCCGCAGCAAATTTTGCAGGTAAACCTGCGGATTTTGCTGCGGATTCTAAATTTTGATTAAAGTATATCTTTTCATTAGAAAACGGCAGGAAATTCCGCCTTAAAACTTTCTGATGATTTTGCTGCGGATTATTTTGTATTTTGTTTAAAATATTTAAATTTTTCATAAAATATTTTTTTTTCTCAAAATTTTTTTAATTTATTTAAATGTTTTATAAAAAGTTGATTTTGTTTAAATTTAAAAAATTTATTAATCCTTATGTTTTCTATTTTATTAATTATTTTTATAATATTTTTTAATTAATTGTTTACATTAATGTATCATATTTTATTAATTAATTATTAACATTAATTTAAATCTTAATTTTAATAAAATAAAAGATATGTAAATTTATAAATTTTTTATTTTTAATCTTTATTTTTTTTCTATTTTATTAATTATTTTTATGATGTTTTTTTAATTAATTGTTAACATATAGAAAATTTTATGATATTTTTTAATTAATTGTTAACATTAATTTAAATCTTAACTTTAATAAAAGGTATGTACATTTATAAATTATAATTTCTAATATTTATTTTTCTATTTATTAATTATTTTTATGATGTTTTTTTAATTAATTGTTAACATATAAAATCATTTATGATATTTTTTAATTAATTATTAATATTATTTTAAATCTTAATTTTAATAAAATAAAAGATATGTAAATTTATAAATTTATTATTTTTCAAGTTTTTCAAAAGCTTAATTGTTTCACCATTTTTTTAATGATTTTTAATTATTTTTAATGATTCTGTTTTGGTAAAGCTGGCCATGACAAAGTGCTGTCAACCTCTTCTCTTCAATCAGATTGAGCTGGTCGTACCTATTTCGAACTCATTCTGCTTCTTCTAATTCCGTTTCCATTAGAACTCTGAGGGAATGAATCTCAACTTCTATGGGAAGTACTCCCTCCATACTATAGACGAGAGAATAGGGTGTTGCCCCTGTCGAAGTGCGAATAGATGTTTTGTACCCGTGCAAAGCGAAAGACAACATCTCATGTCAATCCTTATAAGTTTTTACCATCTTCGTTAAAAAAACTCAATGGTTCGAAGACATGAAAAAAGAAGATGAGTACTTGGAGACGAAACCATGACAAAGTGTGAGAACAAATTGCTTGAAGAAAAATCTTGAAGATTTGGAGGGAGATTCAAAAGGAATGGAAAGTTCGCTTAGAAATCATAAGACTAGGAGTTTCACTTGAATTTGCAATGTAAGATTAGGTATTAGAAATTCGGATCAAACTTCTAACAACTTTAGAGAAAGTGGTGTTTGGATGCTAGAATTCCTTTTGCAAAGTCTTAGGAACTTGTATGATAACAATTCAAAATGAACTTGTAATACAAACCTTTTTGTTTTAAGTCATGGAAGAAACACTCTTAGAAACAAAAGTGATTTCCTTGTAAGCCTTGTGTGAAAATGATAAAACTTGTAGAATTTGAAAGAGTTGCAACTAAGTTTTAGAATACGTTTGAGTTGGTGTACTTGGAATTAAAGAGAAGAATCACTTGAATTATGACATGAAGCTAACTTTAATCCATGAAGTATGAAAGGCGGATTTTTTTTGAATAACCATGTTTTTCAAAAAAAATTCAAAAATAACCATGTTTTCAAAATATTTACACAAATGACCAATTTTCACTCATTTTTACACTATGTCGCCACTTGGAGTGGCGACTACACTTAGTTTAAGACCAAGTCGTCACTAGGGTTAGCGAGTTCCTTATATTTAAGGACCATGTCGCCACTTCTGACTCCTCTTCAGAAGTCGCAACTTCTGACTCCTCTTCAGAAGTTGCAACATCTCGAAAGTCTCAACTTGACCCTCTTCGAAGTTGCAACTTGAGAGGGCCGTTGCAACTTATGACTCCTCTTCAGAAGTCTCAACGTCTGACTCCTCTTCAGAAGTCCCAACTTCTGACTCCTCTTCACACAAAATTATTTTTGATATAAGGAACTTGCCAACCCTAGTGGCGACTTGGTCCTTAAATATAAGGAACTCGCCACTCCAAGTGGAGACTTGCTCCTAAACTAAGTGTAGTCGCCACTCCAAGTGGCGACATAGTGTAAAAATACTGAAAATTGACCATTTGTGTAAATATTTTGAAAACATGGTTTTGAAAAACCTGGTTATTAAAAAAAAATTCATGAAAAGCCTTAGAATTGGATTTATTGATGAATCTTGAACGTTAGGTCTCTTGGAATTCAGAAGTTCTGGCCATCAGAAGTAATAGAAGTTTTGGCCATCAAACGTTCTGGCCATCAGAAGTTCTGGCCATCAGAAGTAACAGAAGTTCTGGCCATTAGAAGTTCTGGTCTTCAGAAGTTCTGGCCATCAGGAGTTTTGCCCAAGCAAACACGACTTGTCTAGAAGCGCTTCTTCGGAGAAGCACTTTTCTTGCGCGCATTGGCTCAAGCTTTCTCGGCCTCTTGTGCGAAACTCTCTCAAACTCATGCTCTCTCCCTCTCAACTCTCTCACGAAAACAACAATTAGGATGCAGATTCTCTTGGTCTCGAATGGGTTATATTTGGATTTCATAATTGATTCAAATTGTTATTGACTCAGGATTCGATTCACATTGGGGTTCAGAATCTGTTTGCACTAGAAATTTCACGATATCATAAAGTTGAGAATGAAGGAATGCTTACCGGTTGAAGGGACGAGGAGAAGAAAATGCAGCTTTCGATCTTGCTCACAAGGTATTCGACAAAATGCCTAACCCAAGTTTTTTCTTCTTTTTGCTTTTATTTCTCATGGTAGTTGTGTCTTTTTTTTAGTGTGAATGCTCAACTTGTTCGTCGTAGACTAAGGCATATTGCTATGAGGTGATACTTTTCTTTTTCCTCACATTGACTGAGTCGGGACCAATTTGTTTGTGTCGTTTAGCTTAAATGTGGTACTGCAGCTTGTGATGAAGATCACAATCAGATGAAGAAAAGTTTCATGATCTGAATTTTGCCAATTTTTCTGTAAGTTTTTCTTGTTTCTTTAGATTCATTCACATTTCATAATAATATTCATCTTTTTTAGTTTAGGGTTATAGTTTCTGATACCATACTTATTATTATTACTTTCATGTATTTGGCTTCAAAATATCAATGCCGATTATGATTGCTCCTACATCCGTGCAAAAGATGGCTCACCCGGAAGGTATGTCACCAGAGTCGTCTCAAGTTTTTGAAAATTTAGGGTTAGTTTAGCCGCAGTTTAACCATGACAAATCATGCATTTTGTGCGGAGAGAGTGTGATGCTAGCTAAACGAATGATCGGCACCATCATGGTTTGGTTTCTACCATATTTATTCTCTACTTTAGTTTTATACCAAATCAAGAAGTATATTGCTTTATGTTATTGTTGTACTTATTACAACCTTGGAGATTCATTTTCAAAAGTTTGTGATAGACACTAGCCACAGAGGCTTCTTTTAGTGTTGAGGAGGTTGCTTCAGGGACTGGCATTCGTTTCCTCCAACTCTACGTCGATATATTGCTCTCATTTCTACTTTACATGATTTCATTTTTCTATGAAGTACATCCTTTCGCTTCCTTGTTTAACAAAACAACATTTCTTATTGCAAAACATTTCCAAGAAACTTAGTTTAAATCGAAATTTGGACTATTTGATCAAATGTGGACGATCCTCGTTCGGTATTGGTAAACGAGTCAACAAATCTGAGATAAAATGTGAGCGATCGGTTTCTTATCTCGGTGTTTAAGGACGGAAATCTAGTTACTCAACTAGTGAGAAGAGTGAAAATGATGGTTTCAAGGCCATTGTCCTTCTGCAGACACTCCATGTGTGGTCACATGGAAGCTAACATAAAAACAGGTTTGTAATCATTGAAAATTTCGATTAAATTGATTACTCTCTCTATTTTAAGGTTAAATTTTCGATTTCTTAGAAGGAGTTTTGTACATTTGCATTTCCATCATATGTAAAATTTAAGAATCATCAAGACATGGATCTTGAAAAGGTATGTGATAAGTATGAAAGTTTCAAACCGGATGTTTTTTCTTCTTCTTTTCTTTCATTTGAGAAATTGGATATAACCTTGCGGACTAAAGACTCGATCCGCCTCCATTGTTAGTGATCTATATGACAAATCACTCAGTTGGAAGGTGATATAATGATATATAAATCTTTCTTAATATGCAAAGTTGAATATGGAAATCATATTATAGATATTATAGCAAACATTGTAACAGGATGTAAAATGGCTTCAAACAATAACCTCATTGCCGATCATAATCAAGGGTGTACTTACTGCTGAAGATAGTAAGCCATATATTCTGATGCTATGTTTCCGTCTCTATTTGAATTTAACTCCACAATTAACAAACCAGTCTTATGTTAATAATGCAGCTAGGTTAGCTATACAAGCTAGAGCTTCTGGAATCATTGTTTCCAATCACGGTGCCCGCCAACTTGACTATGTCCCTGCAACTATTATGGCTTTGGAAGAGGTCTGATTTAGGCTTCCAGTGCTATCATTATTAGTTTTCCTGTTGTTGGCCTAACAAAATAACTAATTTTTTTCTACTTATTACCTTGAATAGGCTACAATTTTCACTACATGGTCAAAATATTTCTACTAATCATATTTTAAGCTACAATTTTCTTTACATTTTCAGTGGGCAGGGACGACAAGTGTAGATTTTTCACTTGCGCAACTCATCCAAGTAATCATTCTCCGTAGTACTGGTGGAAAAAATGGTGGTGAACAAATTTTCAAATACTAACAAGCATGGACAAATTTATAGGTGTTTTTGTGCTTATGATTCTCATTCCATCCGTTGCAACGGAAAGGGCTAGTACAAAGTTTGTTTTCACTCATTTCAACGCTGATAACGGAGATGGAATCAATAGTAGACCCTACATGTTTCTCATAGGACTTCTGATGAGTCAGTATACACTTACTGGCTATGATGTATCAGCTCATATGGTAAACATTTTTTACACTTCCTTTCAGTATTGTCAATCGCGGATGCTTTCTCAAGAGACGGTGCCATGCCATTTTCGTCTTTGTGGCATAAAGTTAACAAGCAGGATGTTCCTATATATGCAGTTTGGCTTTCTGTTATTATATCATTTTGCATGGCATCACTTTAAATCTGCTACTAGCATACTTCTAAATCTGCTACTTGCTTTATGGAAAGTATGCTACCATCCGTTGGCTTAACCTTTTTTGTATGACATTCTATTGGATAATCAAATTAATATTTCATACTACTAATCAATCGATCTATCGGATATATTTTCATATAGTTTGTTCAATATAATCTCGGGACTATGTAAGTTACTTTCTTGCATATTCATAAATGTTAATTTTTCTATTAGTCTAACTTTATGATAAGAAATCAGCGTAATTGGACATGTTTTACAATTTCATGATTCCTTCTAGTTTTTTGTTTGTTGGAATCATTTTGTAGTGAAAAACGGAAAATTGAGTATTTATATATCTTATTACAATTATGGCCCTGTAAGTACAATCAGTGACATTCCACTGCTGACCCACTTTCTAAGTTGGTGTGTTTGGTCTTTATATTATAAGCATGGAGTAATGGAGAGATGGAAGGAAGTTTTCAAGAGCAATTAGTGTTCCTAGTGGAGAGATGGAATGATTTTGTGCAGTCAAAACGTTTGTAAATGTCCTTGAATGGAAAACTAATTGCTCTGCAACTCGACTTAAGAGCATAGCCATCTTAAGTTTTAATTTTGATTCAGAATTAGAAGAAACTGACGAAAACAACACGACAGATCTTCCATCACCATCAGTTTGCTTCCTTGATACAACAATACTAATCATTCTTGCATTCTAATTTTTATAGGTATCTCATGTATTAAGATTGGGAGAAGGGCAGGATATCACAACTCTGACTCTTAACCTGGATAACACAAATCTTTTGGTTTCAACTTTGGATAAACAATTGATAATCTTCACTGATCCATAGTTAAATCTTTCTTCTTAAGTATCTTTGTGAAATATCAATGAAATACCAATGGTCCTTGAAAAATATCAATGAAGTATCTTACTTGATAAGTTGTTCAAAGCATTTTAAATTGAAATTTTACTTTTATATTAGAGTTATTTATAATAGTTTTATTTAAACTCAAGCAATTTAAATTTAATTTTTATTTTTATATTATGGTTATTTTAATATATAATTTAAAATGATTTTAAAAAAATTGAGATAAACATTTTCTGCAGAATTTCTTGCGAATTTTTCTGCGGCTTTTTCTGCGAAAATTATTACCCACAAAGGTATTAGTTGGGAACCATAAACCGCAGGAAACAAATCCGCAGGAAAATCCAATTTTTCTAATAGTGTTTGTAGTCGTGTAAAATCAAATATGATAAAATATACACCTAAAAACTCCAACTAATGAATGATATACTTTTTCAAAATTCACCTTACAAATAACTACTCATTCAAAATAATTACCGCAACATTTGTCTTCCTACCAATTGATTGGAGGTAACTATATTATCCATAACATCACCTAGTTAATCCGCCAAAACTTTAGCTATATATTATAAAGAAGCTCACTAGAAAATTTGGTCAGAATTCACTCAAATGGGTAGAAGACTCGACTTTAGAGAGCTAAATAGAAAGAGAAACTTCAAGGGAGAAAAGAGAATTATTGGAACTAGTTACGCATAACCATGAGGTCATCCGTGAGTAAATAAATTGTTTGTCTTGTTACATTTCAGGATATCCAGACTTACACATACTTTAGAGTAGCCAAACTTATGCTCATATATTTATCATCAAAATTATTAAGGGATGTTATCCTTAAAACCAATTTAATTTTTCAAAGAAAAATACTTTCATCTAAAAATATTATAAATTACTAGCCAAAAATGTTATACAATTAGGTTTTATTAAGGTGATTTGCGTAATTATATGTATTTCAACATTAAAATTTCTTACGGTACGTAATCCGTTGAAAGTAAAATATCATTTTCTGCTAATAACAAGAAGACAAAAACATCATTGTTTTCTCATCGTTACAAGTTCTAAAGATTATATTGATTAATACATACAAGCTACCATCTCAACTACCATGTAAACATTCCGTACTGATTTCTACTTCCTTCCATTATATATAGAGACCACATTCTTGCTATTTTTTTCACCTTCACTACCAAATATCACACTTCAATTGATTTTGTGTTGAATTCAATGGATTCCAAAAAAGCAATACTCATTCTTGGCCTAATCGCCATGGTTCTTCTTATGTCCTCAGAGGTGGCAGCTAGGGACTTAACTGAGACTTCCACTAATACCTCAGAGGGTGAGCTAGCTATACATTACTTTTCTTAATTTGAGTTTGAGATATATATATATTTTTTCGGAGCACATCATATATTAAGTAATAGGGTTAGAAGTTGTATAAACATAACTAAGACATAATTAATGTCCTATATAATTATCACGTTTATCATGTTGGAGATTTCTTTCTTACTTAATGATACAAGTAGATATCTATATCATTATGTAAAATTAATTTGATTTAAATTCACATGTGGTATTTGCAGAAGTTGTTGAAAAGTCAAATGGACTGAATGATGCCAAATTTGGTCATGGTTATGGACACCGTGGTGGTCACTATGGTGGTGGTGGTCATCATCGTGGTTATGGTGGTCATCATGGTGGACATGGTGGTGGTGGTCATCATGGTGGACATGGTGCTGCTTCCGACATTGCTAACTGATTATACCATCATACATAATGCACATTCTAAGAAATAAATTTCATGAAAGAATAATGTTTGGCGTTAAATAATTAAAACTATGTTGTGGTTATGTATTATCATTGTATATGTGGTGACGAGTTTGATTCGAATTTGTGTGGTGAATGTGTTATCATTAGTAATATATCAAATATTATATCATCGTTATTAGTAGAGCTGTTAAAATGGGTTATCCGATCCTATATGAATTAGTCTATGCGGACCTTGGACTTTTCAAGACCGGACTCAAAAAACTCATATTTAAATGAGTCATATTTTTACTACCCAGGCCCAGCCCTAACCTGTCAGGGCTGCGGGCTATCCGGCCCTAAATGGGCTCAAGCCTTAAACATGTCTATTTTTATAAAAAAAATTAAAATTTTCTCCTTATTTTTATAAGTAACTATACAATTGCATGCAATAATACATATTTATATATTAAATTTCAAATGCAAAAATAGAATTTCTAAATAACCCATATAAGTTAATAATTAAAATGTAAAATACCATATTAACTTAATTTAATGTATTCAAAATACATCACAAATTATCTAATGTAGCAAACAAAATTAAATAATTTGTTCCAATAAATTTTAAATTATAAATATTCATGAAAATTATAATGTTATAATATTATAACAAGAAATTGTTATAAAATTTTATAACAATTATAATTAGGAAAGGATAAATTTTAATTATATTAAAAAATTTATTTTTTTCGAGTCCATGGGTTACTCATGGCCCATACGGGTCGGCCCATATTTTTTAGGGTTTTTTCAAGTCGGATTAAAAAAAACACAGATGTATGGGATCGAAAAATGAGACTTACGTCCTAACTAATCCATAGACTTCGGCCCATTTTGACAGCTCTAATTTTCCATACTTTGTCCTTTTAAATTTATATATCCATACGACTTTTTTCAATGAGCATATACCATACTAATAATTTGTCTAAGAAGCCAAGTATCATTCTTTTCTTTTTAATGAAACTGTAATGGTTACTATAATGAATCGTGAAATGGAATTGTAGTATTAATGGAAATGGAAGGTACAACTCATAAAAGATTGCAAATAGTGTGATGCTGATACAGAGTTTAGAGAGAGAAGAGAAATCAAGAATTCACTAACAGCATAAAAATTCCCTCTACCCAAATACCCTTTATATAAAGACTAGTGCTTCACAAATTCCCGTTTGCTCCTGTTGCTGCATCTCACACCAGCATATTTGGTCCACTCACTTTCAATGCGCGTGCTCCCCACTTTACCTGACTCAGCAATATATTTTCCTTTTATATTATTCTCATTCATAACATAAACATCATGTATAAATCATAATCGTAATCAAGAAAATGAACTTCAATTTTTAGTGTATCTTCTCTTCCATGGACATATAGTCTAGATGACAACAAATCTCATTATTTCATGATACATCCTACACAAAAAAATTGACGTATAGAGGTCACAAAACCGTGGATATAAATCATATAATGATAGACTATGCTAAGACTTAATTTAAATTTAGGGTTGCATAAGAGAAGAAAACATAACACAATAATCTTATTTTCATTATACTCCACGATAAATGAGTACATTAAATAATAGGGTTTTCCCTAAGATAAAGGTCCATGGGCCTGAACATAAAATAGATAAATAGTATTACTAAAATTATTACTAAGTACACCCTACTAATTTGTGTAGAAGTTTTTAAGTAATATATATATATATATATATATATATCACTCTTTTGGGTTTTAAATTACTCATCATATCAATACTCATAAACCCAATAGGAACCTTGTCCTCAAGGTTCAAATGAGGACAGGCATTTTCGGGTCTGGTACAATTAGAAAAGGGATCAAATGAGGGAGTGGGGAGAGCAACGATTGAGATGCAAGCTTATTAGCTGATGGAAGCTCTTGGGAACGCGTGGCATGAGGATTTATGTAGGGAGAATGATTTTCAAAAGTGGAATGCGAAGATTGAGATTCAGTCTGGGGTAGTGGGAATGAATTGATTTCAACAGGTTTTGAGACATGTAAAAAAAAAAAGGAGTCATTATAATATTGGGGAAAGTTATGTGGGGGACAGGGGGAGTAAATGAAGGAGAATATGGGCGGTGGAGAGGTTGTAAGTGAGACAACAAGAGGGGGCCAGCTGGAGTGGAGGACGCATGTTCCCCAAACGTTGAGCTTTATGATTGGTTGCAAATCCAATCGTTGGGGCGAATGGGAATTAAAGAGGGTGAGGGTTGGGAAGGTATTTTTGCTGAGAGGCTCAAGGGTTTGTATTTAAGTACCACCTCTTGTGGTGCACTTAAAAGGCTTGTTCTGTTCACTTCAGAAGTTGTCGTTTGAGAAACACAAAGTATTTTTAGATTCTTTCAAGTGTGACTTCTCATGTGGTGACAAGGTGAAGGTGGAACTTCGTCTACTTCTAAAACCAGATGTGGTAAAGAGTTTGTATTGCCATGCTCTATATTATTAGAAACTTCTTCTCCTTTATTGTTTTGATTAAAACTTAGTTATTTTTTGTTGCAGGAAGTCGGTGAAAATTAGAAGACGAATCTTCTCCATAATAAAGCCTTAAAACGGACACATGAACAACTGGGGTATACGAGATGACGAAGGTAGATCCAACATGTATGCTACTTCCCTTACATGTTTACTGATGCGGAACAGACCAAAGTAACATTAAGACATCTTCTAAGAAACTCTTTGGAGGAACGTTTGTTGGCGGTAAGGCTGGAGTCGTAAGAGGACCCAAGCTCCCTCTTCGAAGATAAAATCCATTATGTGTTGATTTGCTTTTTTTCTCCAATTGGGTTCTACTTTTTTTGAGGTTGTCTTTTAAAGTGGTGATGATGTTGTTGTGTTCCTGTAGAGACGCCTGAAGAGGATCGTTGGTGACCAAGTCCGTGAGATAATCATTGATGCTCGGAGGGTATCTTTCATACAAGGCTTTGAAGTATGTCATCTGAATTGCGGAATGAAAAGATGTATTGTACCATAGTTCGGCAAGGTGGAGGAACTTGTAACACTTGCGAGGATGGTCACTGACAAAACAACGAAGGTATGTTTCCACAGATCTATTTGTTAATTATGTTTGTTCGTCCATTTCTGGATGATATGAGGTGTTGTATTTTAATGTAGTTTCATGTGCTTTGAAAAAGGCACATGGAACTACATTAAAATACAAGAAGCTCCTGAGAAACAAGGGGTCACAATCATAAACAATCGACTTGGGAGTTCCACTTAAGTGGTTGATTTCAACAGTAAAACGGTTTGCCAAATTCGGAGCTGAATTTTTTTTGGGTAGAGCAATAAGGTGGAAAAACTTGGTGAGGTGGCCTCATATCACCAAAATCACGTTATAACCAAACAACTTTTGGTAGATTTGTGATGATGCCCATAGTAAGTTCTTCCCAAACTTTAGCTGGTATGGGTAAAAGTTGAAGTAGTCTATTTTTTTGTGGGATGAATTACAAAACTGGAAAAAAAATCTTCTACCTTCAACAAAACATTTTTTCAACTTTTACAATACATCTCAAACAATGGTCTTTACTAATGGATTGCAAGTGCAGAAAAAATATTTTTCAATTTTTGAAACAAACACTTTATTAGAAGTTGAATGCATTCAAAACATGCATATTGAATACACTAATGAAGGAAGTAATAATGATAGCATCAACAATCAATCTTGGATGCAAACTTGTGACATTCAAGCATTAACACCTTTATGATGGAATGCAAGTGCAGAAAAACTATTTAAGAGATTTGTTTTAAATAATTTATTTTAATATTATGTGTAGACAGTGTAATATTAAAAAATATAATAAAAACTATCACCTCGGTTTTTAACCTTAACTGAGGTGATGGATACAAAAATAAATAATAATAATGTTAACTCGATTTTATAAATAACCCGAGGGGTATAATAGTCAGATTTTACTATAAAAGCAATCGTTGGATTTTACCCTAATTTTTGCTAATATGAAGCCGCCACAAACTCGTAGCATTATTTAGGATAGATTGCAAGACAAAAAAATGTTCATTATTCTACTATCTAAAACAAAATATTTTTTCTACCCTTGTAATCTATCCCACAAAAATGATGTTGTATTTTGTTTTTGGAGAAATGTTGTTGTTGTATTTTTACACATTCAATAGATTGTAAGTGCAAAAAATCACCCTTTCTTAAAGATAAACAAAGAAGAGAGTTCAATCTTTGAAAGGTTAAACAAAAACTGAAGCATAACATTTCAAAAGATGGATATCAGCGAAAAATATTTTTTTTGGGCGGAAACAGATCTCTGTCATCTTGTATGGGTCTTAAACATGTTGTATTTCTAATATTCTGGGTAAACGATCTTGATATTATGTGAAGATTTATTGCATATAATGTATTTTTAATATTCTAGGTAAACAAATGTGGGATGGTCCATAAAAATCAAGGTTAAAAAATGGGGTTAATGATAAAAGCAGGTTTATATTTATTAATTATGCAGATTTTTTAACAGCGATTATATAACATAATCAATGTAATATCTCACGCGATGTCCAGAATAATTTAAATACCAAAACGGTGTTGCTGAGAATCTTTATGTATATCACAAAGGTTAAATGTGACAACCATTATGATAGGGCACACGCTTTCCAGTTTTCTACAACTATCTCATGACCGTGATTGTAAGTAATGCATATACAACAATATATTACACAACAATGCCTGATTATACGTGAATATACATCTTTCCTAATGGTTATTGAACACCTTTTCTGTAATAGTGGGAGCAACTAACGCCTAATATACACCACTAAACAAACAAAAATAACCACAGAGTAGGGAGAAATTGAACCTAACATACAACTACCAAACGAACATAACGAGCAATTATAGGTAGCATCCTAAATCCTGAAAGTTGAATAACTTCAAGATAATGGAAACAAATATGATGGCAGCACATGTGAGGGCAAGGGTCATGTTTTCATAATGCCAAAACCCCACAATATCCTTTATGTGGCATATACATCATTGAGGCAAGAAATCTTGCCATGAATCTAAGAGAGCTTAAAGAAATATAAGTATTTGGGCAAATCACACGCAGATGCGTCGACGCAACCACCCTAGTGCGATCGATGCACCCTTAACCTAAACTGGGAGTTGTGTTGGAGAAAATTGCATTTACACAACCATCCTGGTGCGGTCGATGCATTCAAAAGGCATGGCACTCCCATGGGCATGGGTTATTACACGGCAACCCTCCACCCTGAAGCGATCGACGCATGCCACAATTACTGCAATTAAATTTCTTTTATTTTGTTGTCTTTTAATTGGTTAATTCACTTATACATATAAATAGTTCTTGATTTCATTTTGAGCAGTTAACAAGAATAAAGTGAAAGATACACATAGAGTGCACTTCATCTTCATTATCTCTTCTCAAACTTCAACCTCTTCACATAATCAAAGTTGTTGAATCAAGATTAAAGCATTGGTGATAACGTCAAAATTGAAGATCAATTTTAGATTTGGGTTGTGTTTCGTAGGCTCTTTCTTGAATAAAACCATTAGGGTTTTCTCCTCCAAGATCCAATTGGTGAGGGGGTTTTTGGTACAGATTTACGTTTCAACGGATTCAGACGAGTGAAACAGTCAAGGAATGGTGGGTTCGCTTGATCAAGTAACGGTAAACGGAGGATCGTGAAGGAAGATTTGGGGTCGATCTTGTTCATTAGAAATCAGCCGAAAGAAAGAAATTCTGCAGCAAATTGGTTGTGGTTTCAAGTATCGTTAGTCGGAGGTTTGCTCGGAGAGATCGACGCTTGGTTTGGCTCGAACCAAGTAGCGTGAAGAAGATAGATTCATCACCATCAATTGATTTGTGTGAATTGGGAACTATTTCTTCACCTGTTACATTTTGCAATTTTACACAAATCTTCTCAGTTCTAGATTCTAGAATTGGGGGCAGACGTACTCTATATGAGGACGACAAGAGGAATTGCCTTAACAAATTCCCATATTCTTCTTCGAATTTTACTTTCTATACTTGATTGCTTTAATTTGTGTGATTCGAATTATCAAACGTGCTTGTACTTAACTTGTGGTGTCTCAAGCTCAAATATTCACATTGGTAACAATCCTTTTGATTGTTACTTGACAAAACTCGACATCACAATTTAGTAGATTCTAACCTTGTGAATTTCGCTCACAAGGTGTGATAAATTGTCTCTCCCACAAATTATTCATTGTGCTTGATTTTATTCTTAAACAAACTCATTGGAAGTATTAACTACTCATTTAGATTGTTTAAGCGATTAACCATTTGAATGTTAATCGTATTGATTTGCACATTTTTCTCATATTATCCTATACAGTTCGCATATCCGATTTTTTCAATAGTGGATCGTTTAGACAATTGAAAATCCAGGGAGCTTTCGCAATAAATTTTCAAAAGCGTAAAATTTAAAATAACCAATTTGTTCAACCCCCGTTCTAGATCTATCACATCGTCTAACAAGCGGTATCACGAGTGCTGGTTTATCGGGTGCTTCACATATTACTTAGTAGAATATGGAGAACGATCCAAAAGGGGATTACACGAGGGCTCCAGTTTTTACCGATGAAAACTATAGCTATTATAGCTATTGGAAATATTGTATGCGTGTGTATATCAATTTTGTTGATAGAAAGATATAGAAAGTTATCGAAAATTGTCCTATGGAAATAACCATGACCAACAAAGATAACATTACCTTACCTAAACCGGAAGCACTATGGGATGAGAATGATGAGAAAAAGTATGCTTATGATTGGAAGGGTAAAAATATGCTCATAGCAGCTTTAGGTGTTGATGAGTATTTTAGAGTCTCACATTGCGCTACCGCTAAGGCAATGTGGGATGCCCTACAAGTTGCCCATGAAGGGAAAAACGATGTTAAACTTTCTAGAATCAATATATTGAATCAAGAGTTTGATCTCTTTCACATGAAAGCTAGTGAAACCATTGTCGATATGCAAAAGATATTTTCTCATATAATCAATCGCTTACACACTCTTGGTCATGTCACTTCCAATGTTGTTGCCACTAGCAAAATTTTAAGATGTCTTAATAGGGAATGGAAACTAAAGGTCACAACTATTAAGGAAGCCAACGATCTAGCTATGCTTGATATAACAACATTGTTTGGCAAGCTCCAAGAGCATGATAAAGAACTCACAAATCTCAACAAGCATGATAAGAAAGAAAGAAAAGAAAAGCTTAAAGACATGGAAAGGAAGTCTATCTCATTGAAGGCTTCAAGCTCAAAGTCTTCCACCAATAACTCATGTGTGAGTGATTCTAGTGATGATGATTAAAGTTCTAGTGAATAAATGGGACTGTTTGTGAGGAAATGTCACAAATATCTCCGAAGAAATAAAGTGCAACACTCGGACAAAAATCTCTTCAACTATAGGCAACAATTAAAACTGTCAAAAAAAGACGATAACAAGAAATCTAAGTCAAGGGGATCATGCTTCAATTGTGGAAAACCCGGTCACTACAAACCAGATTTTCCATTACTCAAAAGAGACAAAGGAAAAGAAAATTTCCAAAAGAGACCAAATAAAGCTAGAAGAGCATACATTGCTTGGGAAAACGATAGTGAAGCTTCAAGCAAGAGTGATTCTAGTGATGAGGAAGAAACGGTCAACTTTTGTCTTATGGCTCATCAAGGAAAGAAAAAGATGGTAAGCCACTCTAAATATGACCATATTGATAAAATGCCTCATTTAGGCTAAAGAAGCATTCAAGCTATTAGCCTCAAATAAGAAAATATTTTCATATCTTGAGCAAAATGTTTCTAATTCTAAAATGGAACTAGAAGCTCTCAAGGCATCAATGATAGAGAACATCAAAAGTGAAAGCAAAGATGACAAGATTTCTTGGCATGATTAGGCTGGATGTGAAACTTGTCATATTTGGCAAAGATAGGTCAAATCTCTTAAAGCCAAACTTGACAAGGCTTTACAACCCAAAATTACCTACACTATTGATATATCAAATTTCAGAAGTAGTATGATTAAACCTTATCAAAAATACTCCTATAAAATTAGGGATCAATCAAGAAAAGGTGATTTGTCCAACATCTTAACTTGCCTATATTGTTGCAAAAAGGGACACACCATCAGTAAATGTCGCTTTAGGAGATTTTTGGTTCCTCAAGGAATTTTCCAATTGTTGCCTAAATTGAACTCATGTACCACTCACACACAAGGACCCAATAAAAACTGGGTACCTACTTCCCTTGTTTAAATTCGCAGATGGAATGTCTTGAGACTACCTAGAAAAGATGGTTCCTCGATAGTGGGTGCTCAAGACACATGACGGGTGACATATCCTTATTCTTTGACTTTATGGCTAAGAAGAAAATATTTGTTACCTATTGTGACAATAACAAGGGAGAAATACTCGGTAAAGGTAGTGTAGGTAATCCATTTTCTACTACTATCTCTGATGTCCTTTTAGTTTATGGTCTTAAACACAATCTCATTAGCATAAGTCAATTGTGCGACAAAAGATATAATGTCTCTTTTTCAAAATATTGTTGCACTATTGAACACAATGATAATAATGAGGATGTGTTCAAAGGCTTGAGGGTTAATAATGTATAAATGCTTGACTTGAATGAAGTGTTCGTAAACGGTGCAAAATTTCTAGTCTCCTTAAATGAAGACTCTTGGCTTTAGCATAGACGTCTAGCTCACTTGAATTTTGATTTGTTGAATAAAGTTGTCTCAAAAGACTTAGTAGTCGGATTACCCAAAATAAAATTCCCTAAAGATCACTTGTGTGATGCATGCCAAATGGGAAAGCAAACAAGAATCTCGTTCAAATCTAAAAACATTGTATCTACAGCGAGACCACTTGAACTTCTCCATATGGACCCTTTTGGACCATCTAGAATTAAAAGTTTAAGTGCAAATTATTATGGATTGTTATAGTTGACGACTACTCTCGATTTTGTTGGACACTTTTCTTAGCAAACAAAAGTGACACCTTTTCAGCATTTGAAAAGTTTGCCAAGATCTTACAAAACAAACTAAATACAAGCATTGTCAATATTCCTTTTTGACGAGTTTTGTGAAAAAAACGGGATTGATCTAAAAAATTCTGCACCGCGCACTCCTCAACAAAATGGAGTGGTGGAACGTAAAACCTGTGTTTTAGAAGAACTCGAAAGAACTATGATCAATGAAAATCGTCTTCCAAAATACTTTTGGGCCGGTGATATTAACACGACATGTTATGTTTTGAATAGGGTTCTGAAATGACCCATTCTAAACAAAACTCCCTATGAACTTTTAAAAGGAAGAAAACCAAATATCTCTCATCTTCAGAAAGAATAATAAAAGATCCCAAAGAAATACTCTGAATATACTAATAACAAGGAAGAGTTGGATCAAGTATCCGAGGAAAAAGGGGAAGATCATCCGAGTTATAAAAATGATCTTCCTTTGGAATGAAAAACCTCTAAGGATCATCTCATCAACAACATCCTAGGAGACACCTCAAAGGGAGTCACCACTCGCTCTAAGATAAGTAACTTTTGTTATCATTTTGCTTTTGTAAAGTTGAACCTAAAGTTCCAAAGATGCCTTACTCAATGAACACTGGTTTTTAACTATGCAAGAGGAACTTAATCAGTTTAAAAGAAATGAGGTTTGGGTCCTTGTCCCTCCTCAGTGAAATCACCGAGTTATTGGTATAAAATGGGTATTTAGGAACAAATTAGACGAAAATAGAACAATAACTCGCAACAAGGCTCGTCTTGTTACTCAATGGTGATTTTTGTACTTAAGATTTGTTTTGTTTATATGTTACTACCTCCGTTCCTATATATAAGAGACAATTCAATTTTTAGATTCATTGAAAAATTAATGTATCTAGTCTATAAATTGACCAAATACATTGATTATTCAATGAATTTAAAAAATGAATTGTCTCTTATATATAGGAACAGAGGTAGTATTATTGTAGTATGGTGGTACGTATGTATTTGTTGTGTGCGTTTTCGTTTGAACCATACATTTGTTTTCCGTTTTAAAAACTTGTTGATTTGTGATTCTTTGATTATCGTCTTTTATTTCTTTAGGCTTACTTGACTTTCTTTGAGGACAAACAATGTGTCAAGTTGGGGAGAGTTGATAAGTGCCAAAATGTAGTTATTTTGTATATATATTTTGTGGCACTTATTCGTTCTTGTTTGTTAATAATTGTTGAATAACCCCATTTTTTGTTGTAAATAAGTTCTATTGTGTTTTGTGTACATAATATACCGTTTGATTAGTTTTAATGTATTTTTGTAGGTATTTGTGTGTTTTAGAGCATCGAGGAATAAAGTGTCGAAGACACGGCTTTGAAGATGCAATTTTGATGAATAAAGACCGGTTTGCTCAGAGCCCTTGAGTTAGTGCGTTGAGTGCTTTATTTTGGCGGAGAGATAATTTTGAGCGGTGAGGCGTGAGCGTTTAAGTTGGTTTACATATAAATATCGTAGAGGCGCGCCCTCGGCTAAGCGATTGTCGTGTTTAGTCTTATAACTTCATTTTTCTTCATTTTAGGTTATGGTTTTGGGGTGGATTTTGATCCCATTTCCATCGACCTTGATTTTTGATAGATTAGCTTAGAAAACAACATTAGGCTTTGCATCTGGATGATTAGAGGTGGATTTCTCTTTGATAGGTTCTGACAAACTGGTGTAAATTTGTGGTTTATCTCTTCTCCTCTCTATGTATTGCTCTTTTTGTTGGGTTTGTATGTATATTTACCTTGAACTCATGTATATTTGTCGCACTTGGTGTTATATAAAGTGTGCTTTACGAATTTGTGTTGGTGATTGTCTTAGGTTTTTACCATGTGTTAGGGATTTGAGCGTTGCTAGACATAGACTGCTTAGATTCTTACCTAGAATGATTATTTGTTAGTTTATAAATGTTAGAAATGGGTTTAGAGCTGACATTTATTTAGAGTATCTGAGTTTAATGTCTATGTGTTGATCGTTTTGAGCTAGAGATAGTCGTTACGAGTGACACGGTTCACTTTTGTGTTGTTGAGGTAGGTCAGACATGGCTATCGAGGTGATGCGGTTGAATTCTCAATTTGGGTTAGAAATAGCTTGGGTTGTGAGAGGGATGTTATGACACGGACGAGTATCGCAGGCTGAGTATGACATAGACAGTAGATTTAAGTCTGTGATGGATAATGTGCATTCGTTCCGGACAAGCTGTCTATCCTTTATACTTTTTGTTCATTTACTTTTTGTTTGTTCTTTACAACCATTTAATCTCAAACTCATTAACGAAAGAATTGTCAAACGACGAATCAATAACCAATCTCTGTGGACACGATATGATATAACCTAAGCGGTGTATATCACCCAGTAAAAATAATACTTTATTTTTTGCTTGCCTGCTATAACCGCATTCGAACAAAATGGAAGTAAATCATGAAGTAGTAACTTAACTTCATCACAATCTCATAACTGATATTCAGCCTCGAATTCGGTGTTCAAAAGTCAACGTCTAGTTTACGAATAAGATTCGAGACGTATATCAATTATGCAATCGCCTAACCAATTCTGGGTATTCGAGATCACGTCCAAAGCCAAGAATCAAATCAACAATCCAATTTGAACCAAAATTCACCTCTTAGGCATTTTAACAAACACCTAAAATGCATAAAATTTGACTCTTAGGCATTTTATCGAACACCTAAACTACACATATTTACACATGGTTTTGTACATGATTCAAAGCCCAAACTTGTGTCTATCTACATACAAGTCAAGCTTTCATACCAAAAATTCAATAATAACAACAACTATCCACTTGATTAAGCACTTTTCTCATGAAAATCAATTAATCAATAACTGTTTTTGATCATCCAATTCAGGATTTCGAAATTATAATCACATCAAATCACAATTCCACGACATAGTCCATAATCTCAATTCAATTCCTCAACTAAAATCTTTTTTCAACTATCGATTCTAGAAAAGTGCTTATTAAAGAATCAATTACGCAAAAGTGCTTAATTTAAGAACATTTACCATAGAAACGAAGAGGAGTTTCAGAAGAGGAGATCGCTAATGTCGAATTGAAGATCGAAAGACTTGAGAGAGGGAAAGAGACACGCCTAAGAGGAGAGGAGAGGGAGAATTTTCTTCTTCTTCCAATTCTTGATCAAACTTTGATGATGTTGTTGTGTATTCTTGAGAAAATGGATGAATAAACTTGTGTTGATTCTTGAGAGAATTGAAGAGTGTTTTTGTGTTCAAACTTGAAAAATGATTCTCTACCCCAAATTATGAGAGCAAAAATTGATTTATAGTTAACAAATTTGACCTTGAGGAAATTGGAATCAAAATTAAGCTCAAATGAGGATGTTAAAAAATGCATTCATAAACCTTTTCTCATTTTTAATTACCAAGAATGGTTTTAACTACATAATAGTCATTAAATACCATTTAATTTTGTATTCAATTTTTATATTTAAAAGGAATGCAGAAAATTTTTCCATTCAATTTTTATCAGAATTTACATATTTCTTTTTTTCATTCTATACATTTAAAAGGAATTAATGCAGAAAAAGGAAATAACAATCTATACATTAAAAGACATGATACATTAAAAGAAATGCAGAAAATTACGAAAAATATTTAGATTTCCAATTTAATATTATTAAAGTGGGAACGAACGATATATTTATTGATATTGGATAAAAAGAATGCACACTTAATAATTTAAGATTCAGGATTCAGATAATTAATATATTATTTTATAAAAATGGATGGAAAATTAATCAGTTATAATTAGGGGTTTGGATCTTCTTGAATGTGAACAACAGTTTTTTCTCTTTGGCATAGAAAAAGCATAGTCAAATCGAATAACTGAAAATTTTGGTGTTTATAAATTACTGATCTTTTTTAATCTTCTCCTCGTATAATTTTGTTGCAATCAAATACATTATTTTGTATTGTGAAAAAACAAAAGGTAAAAATTGATGGGATAACTAACATATTCTTTTTCTAACAATCATTTTAGTGAATAAAAAATTCACCGGTTCAATTTACAAAAATTGAATTCATTTTCAACTTCACATCTTCACATCTTTCATTGTCAATGTTTGATCTAATACCATAAAGTAGACATTGCATAAAAATTTCACTGCATAAAAATTTGTGATCCATTAGATTTAACATTTATCAAAAGATATGTTTTATTACTGATTGGCATAGAAGTTGCTCAAAACCCCACTGTTTCATGCACTCTCTTGTCTATTTGGCGATTCCAAATTTCCTTTCAACAAACAACAACCTAATTATTAGAACCAAATCACTACCCAAATCAAATCGTATAAACTAACAACAAAAAAATCAAAACTAACAATAATAATCACGAGAAAAAGAATTTTTACGGAATAACATCATACACATCAAACAACAATGGAAAAGTGAACAATAAAAAAGTGAAGCGTGAAAAAGATAGGTTTATCAAACGGGGACATGACTCCGACGAATTTAGTGGCTTCTTAGGTGTTCTGCTCTAAATCCAGCAAGGTTATATGCTTCAAAACTAATTTTCGTCATTCTTTGTTTCTTGGTCCTCTCTTATTTTTTGTAATGTAAAACTCTAAAATCGGATTCTACAATATATTACAAAAACATCACAAAATTAACATGGACAGAAAAATGAATCATTTGAAAACAAATAAGAACCATGGAGACAAACCAATTATAACAGAGAAAAAAATGTAAAGAATAAAATGAATAGAGCCTGTGATAGATGAAGGAGATGAGAGAGAGAGAGAGAGAGAGAGAGAGAGAGAGAGAGAGAGAGAGAGAGAGAGAGAGAGAGAGAGAGAGAGAGGAGATGAAGCATGCAATGTGATAGATGAAGGAGATGGAATAGATGAAAAATGGAAGGAGAGAGAGACGATGAAGCATGAAAACACAGAGACTAAATGAATCAATTGAATGAAAATAAAGGATACATGTGATTTATAATGGAATTGATGTGCAACATGGGAAGTTGTGGGACTTTTCGTTGTCCAATGTGTTGATTATTGATTTTTGAAAATGTTTCCCATGTTCAGAAGAAGTTTATGGGATGAATTAATGATTAATCTTTTTATTTTAACATAAAAAACAAATAATAAAGGTTGAGAAAAATTATGAGATTGACACATCAGCCTCATTAATTGTCAAATCAACCACAATTAAATAAGGTTTAATAAGTCAATTTTAATCTTGAAATCAGAATTATGAGAGGGTACATTTGATTTTTCCAGGTAAATTACATTTTATATATTTATAATAGATTATAATAAAAGAATTAATGATGAATAATATTTAGAATTTGTAGTCTTATCGAATAGTAAATATTAGGGTATTAAAGTAAGATTCATCCGTGACATATTCCATCATATTACCCCTACTTCAATTAAGTATACTTGTAGTGTATATTAATAAACCAATTTTAGAGTTCCCTTACCTTTTTGTTCAACTAAAACTTTACAAAAACATGGTAATCATATGTAGTACTTGAGTCGACATTCAAGGGTTTCCGATATTACTAAATGTATGATTTATTACATCTACTACACCATAATCGATAGTTAATTATAATGTTCATGTGGTTAAGAAGCAAAAAGTGAAAAAGTCGTCCCTTTATTTTCAAGCTATTCAAGAGATCAAACTTAGTGAAGAAAATGTATTACTTTTCATTCCTCAAGAGGAAGTTTGTTTATTGTGTGCATTTTTTCTCCATCTATTAAAAATTATGGTGGTATCATTTCACTATTTTGTAGTGCAAAAGGTTCATATATCAAATTCTTTTTGGGACTTGTTTATCTTGGTGTTTGTTAGAGGTGAGGAGCTTTTATATCTGTGTGTTTTGTGGTTAATTTTTATTTTAGATGCACTTTAATCTAAAAGATAATCTTATAGGTAGATTTGCTTACCGGAGATCTAATTAATATAACGATGATGTATGGTGTGTTTATATGAGTGATTTTAATTATGTTTCTACTTCAAATTAGAGGATTTGAGGTGTTGACTCTTTTATTAGTAGGGAAAGTGCGTAGAGTTCGGCCTTTAATAATTATATCTCTTAGATAGATTTAATTTACCTCTTCCTCTCTAGTAGAAACTTCACATGGTTTAAACTAAATGGGGAGAGGCCATTAGATTTGATAACATTCTTGTGTTTGATGGTTGGTGAGATATATGGGGTATGCTTTGTTTAACAAGTGAATCCAAACCTAAGACAATGGGAGAGTATTGGGATAGAATAAACACATTTGTTTTTTTATAAACAATTTTGATTTTAAAATTGTTTATTTTGGATGATATAACTAAACAAAGATAAAGCAGCAAAATGATAAAAAAGAGATAATGCAGAGAAATATGTACTGTAAAAGATAAATAATTGAAAAATAAAAGAGGTATAGGATTGAAAGATTACACAAATATTTTTCTTTGTTTAGACCTAAATCACTTGTTTTACTCCAGTCTCGAAGAATTTTCCTTTGATATTTCCTCTAAAACAATCTTGAGCTTTTACACAAGATCACCTTAAATAAACTTACAAAATGAATTGATATTTTACATAGGATCAAACCAAAAACATTTCTAAAAAACCATAGCTTTTACATAGGCTCTACTCAATAACCTTAAACAATCACAACTATTATACAAGATGAGCTCAATAACCTTCACGAAATCTTTTTATAGGGTTAACCTGTAACCTTCTAATCTATAAGAAAGAGATCACAAGATAACTACACTCTTGAGTAAATAAATGATTATAATACAACACAATTGTTATATTTTTTCACTCTTTTGGCAATAGGGTAATTCTATTGAAAATGAATTTCATAAAAAAAAAAAGAAGAGAATTTTACAGGTTTCCTGCTAAATAAGGAGATGCCTTTGATTAGACATCGTATTTTTTTCAAAGATTTTGCTTAAGCATATTAGAGGTAGGTTCATTCTTTTTTCCATACAAAGGAAGGATTTTAATGAGGTTCCAAATCTCTATGAATATATGATTTTCATAGGTCGTAATAATGGAATGATATACCTCCATTGAAGGATTCTTATCGTCCTATGGGGGTAATTATACAATAGACCTTCCTTGCAGGATTCTTATCGCCCTACAAGGTAATTATATGTTGATCATTCATTGGAGGATCCTTTGCATCCTATAGAGTAATTATACGTTGGACCTTCATTGAAGGATACTTACCGTCCTAAGGGGTGGGTGATTATATGTTGGACCTTCATTGAAAGATCATTCCCGCCCTATTGGGTGATTATATATCAGACCTTCACTTAAGGATCCTCGTCGCCCTACGGAGTAATTAAACACTAGAAATTCATTGAAGGGTCTTTTATGCTAAAGAATTCTCAAGGTTAGTGCTAGAGGGACTCTCCAAAATTAGGGCTTAAGGGAATCATCTCAAACCAACCCAATACAATATAAACCATAAAACAAATGGGTGAAATAAGACAAAATATAAGTATCATAAAAATAATATGCATGTAGTATGAAAGTTTTCATTAATAAGCCTGAAAGGCATGGTTATAAGCGAGGCAATCACTGAAAATTTGCCGACATTATCAAAGGATATGCATATACAAAGGGAGTTTCCTTAGCTCACTTAAAGGACACGCCCTAAGCTTCACTTGAGGGACTCACAAAATCTTTAAGATCACAATATGTTTGAGTTAAATCATTTCACCCTTGCCAAGGCCTTGTAGTTAAGGGATTGTGGACTGGGATAATTTATGGACCCGAAGAGGATGGACCAACTAAACAACAAAACCAAATATATAATGTCGCACGAGCACAATAAAAGGGTAGGTTAAGTAGTATGAGGACAACTGTCTAACCCACAGTTCAAGGGAGAAAGAATCTCCTATGTTTAACTTTTTTTCTGTTGATGGAATTAAGGAAACAACTCTCTAGCTTTTTATCCCAAATGTAGTATACGAAAGGGGGTCAAGAAATTCACCAAGAACACAAAGAAAAAAAAGTCTCACAATCCCTACATGAGCCAGCTCCCTACAATTCCATTTTCCCTAAGAACACAAAAATCCTTCAAGAGTAGGGTTATCACCCTTATTTTATTTTCAACAATAATACGATGTAAGTTATATTTCCTTTTGATAAATCTATCAAAGGTGTTATCCAAATCGTCAATTTATTTTCTAAAAGACTGGATTTTCACATTTGATAAATTTTTCTGTTTTCATGAAAAAGAGAAGAATGAGAAAAAAAAATTTGAAATAAAATATTTTGAATTTCTCTAAGAAAATCTGTTTCTTTCAATAATTTTATTTGTTTTTTAAAAAAATATAAAATAGACTTAGAGACAGAAACAAGATTTTTTACTATGTCTGACAAATCATCTAACTTTTTATAAGTGTAAAATAACTTATTTTTTAAAAAAAATTTAAAAATTTATTATTGGATTAAATAATTTATTATCGTTTCTCTTTCAGTCTCTCCTGAATTTTGACAACGGTTTTAGTTGACTTTGACAACGTTTTTTTGTAAAAACTGTTGCCTAAAGGGAGGGAGGGACTAAAAATTAAAACAGTAATATTTATAGGGATAAAAACTTATTTAACCCTTTATTATTTATTTATTTTTTCGTGGATTTTGATGAGACATATGTGAGTTATTTTTCTCTTTTTCAAATTAATCTAAAAAGCCCATATCATTTTTATCCTAAACAATGTAATTTCTCTCTTAATCTTTTTGAGGTATTTTGCACCTTTTATATTTTCTTTGATCCTGCAAATATTATGACTTTGTGTTTCCTTTATTTCTACACTCAAAGCAAGTTCGAATGAGTCTAAATCATACGGTAAATAAACGACCTTTAAAGAATTTAGTCTAATTATAGAGAAGAAGCGGGTAGCAATCAAAATAGACAGGTCATTAGGTGTCCCTCAATTAATTGATTTTACAGTCTTAATTGACTTGTACTGTCTGAGGATCAGTTGAAGTGGGGTTCTATTTGATCCCACTGCTTTTAGCATGGAGTTTCCGGTTTTAATTATTTTTTGTTTTTACTGGAATTTTAATTAATATATATCTCCATGTCTTATTATGATTCAGCTACTATTAGCACGGATGGTCCTGCTATCATTTATTATTTTGTCTTAGTTGATATTTTCATTAACACCTCTCAATCTTTTAATAAAAATATCATAAATATTTTCTAAACATAAAAGTTTATTATGCATTTAGTTTTAATACTTTATATATATATATATATATATATATATATATATATATATATATATATATATATATATATATATATATATATATATATATATATATATATATATATATATATATATATATATATATATATATATATATATATATATATATATATATATATATATATATATATATATATATATATATATATCTATCAGAATGATATATTTATACGAGAACATGAGAATGAATATACACTATAGAATTTGAAAAGAAATGGTTGAGATTAAAATATATTTTATATTTTAAAAATTTAATTAATAATTTCTCATTTTTCTTAATGACACATATTTTAGTAAAAATCATAATTTAATCTCAACCACTCCTTTTTAAATATGATAGTTCTTATTCATTTTCACATTCTCATATATATATATATATATAATTGTATAACATTGTATAACATTGTTTTCACCATCACCACAAATAAAATTGTATAACATTGTTTTCACCATGATTCCAGTCAGTAAAACAAATTTGGGCCTATCATATCCTCCACAAAGTCGGCCCCACCTTTAGAGTTTGTACCACCATAAGCAAAGAACTCCTTAGATTGATCTAAATCAGGCATGCTCTTGTTCTGAGTCGGTCATCAAAAAGCAGAACATCTCGAATCTAGTTCAAGTATATACTAAAGCCTTTGAAACATTCACATGATCATTCGACATGTCGCTCAAGTTAATAGAACATCTTCATTCAACATGACTAAACTATGTTAGTTCTACCAAACATAATGCTAATACCAAAAATAGAGAATTAACAATCTTCCACTTTGGCTTATTTTAGCTAAAATTACTCAGTACATCTATGTTTTTCCGTGAAACAAATGTCAACCTCTTATTAAAGGTTACTTGTGGGACCGACTACGATAGTCTCATAACTCTAAGTGTTTTAAGTGTGATTTTTTGTTGAAATGGGGTTTTGTGTTCAAAAGGTTGCAACGTAAATAAAAGCTAAACAAACAAAAAGAATTTGTAAGAGGAAGTTGTAAATTGCTTTAAGAATTAAATGTGGAAGTATTCATACTTTGTCAAGCTTTGAACTCGTTTCTCTCTTAGATGCAGGTACTTTAAGTGTTATGTTGTTAAATGTGAAAGAATGCAACCCCTTAAATAAATAGAAACATTTGCTTAAATAGGAAACCCTAATTATATAACCGTCGACGGTTACTAGCCCACATTGGGCTTTGTGGGAAAAAACTGTTCTAGAATTGCTCCCACGTCTTTGTTGGCCTTGCACGTTGATAATTGTTCCCACCATTGCTTATTGTTGTCCTTCGATATCTCTGATTTTCGACATCTTCTCGTCGAACATATCTTTGTTACGTCTGAACGATGTTGCTTCGACTTAGTCGATGGTGATCATCCTCTTGTGTATGCCTTCGTGTTCTTTTAGTCGAAGCCTCTCTAACATCTTGAAGGATATTTCCCAAGTCGAAAATTACTTGTCAACAAATTTCCCCCAAAACGCCATGTTCGATATTCTATTGGAGGGAGAACTTTGGCGTTTTCTCTTCCATATTTTCGATTGCACGCTTCCTTAGGATGACGTCATAAGTAATAATGATAACTTTTTGTGCAGCAGTTTCCCGTGTCACTTCAATCACTTTTCATGATGTCTCCTAGGTTTTAGGGCGTGGATTTTCACACTCAACCAACTTTCCATCTTCTTTGGCTTCGTCAGCGTTAGATTTAGTGCCACCTTTTGGTGATTAGCAAGTTATAATCTTCTTTAATAACCCTTTTTTAGATTTCCGATTTTTTCCTTTCACTTTCATATTCTTTTTTCCCATTTTATCCTCTCTGCTTACAAAAAAAGCATTTTGTTTCCTGCATTTTCTACATAGCTTTTTCAACAATGATAACTTCTGGTTCTTCCTCTTTTTCCATTGGTGCCAATCCTATGCTTTTTCTCTTACTAACGAGGCTACTTTACTTGTTGTTGCACAACCAAACTCTACTAATGATCGCACCATTGACTCTTGGAAGAAACATATGTGTTAGCTGGCAATTTCGAAAAGAGTAAATTAGGTATAAATGAATAAAATATTTCATGTTCACCTGGAAAGGAAATCAATATTTATTATTGATGAGTAAATATGAGCCTTTTGGTTCCATAAATGAGGGATTCTTCGATTACCAATGATGAATGACATTTCGACTAAAACTCTCAACGTTTAGAGTATGAAGAAATTTATTTTGGAAAAATACATTAGCGTGGAGCGGTCTAAACAAAGGGGGCATTCTAAATTCAAATGATCTAAGAATTCGAATTTCAAACGAAGGATTGAAGATTCAAATTCTGAATAAGAGCGCCATTCTAAAAGGACGCGTGGAGATCAACGAACGGAGAAGGGTTGCATGTCTTAAACGTGGCGCAATATTACTATAGGACCGTTAGGGTCAGAATATTATAAATAGATGCTTTCTATTAGATTTTTTGGGGGTGTTCACTTTATGTACTAAAAATTCTCAAAACACTTAAATTACCGCAATCGAAAGGGAAACGAGTCAAGGAGAAATCATGTACGTCAAGAACATCATGTTCTTTTTTAATTCATGTGCAAGTTTGTTTATATTCATTTCCAATTTCTTGCATTTCTTCTCTTAGAGCATTTCGATTCCCTTCCATGTCCTTATTTTATTTCGTTTTCAAATACTTGTCTCTTCAGAAATTCATTTATCTTTAAACCTTTATTTTATTTCCCAGAAATTGTTACTTTTTAAGAGTGTCCTTACCTTTACATTTAATTGTCAATAATCAAGTTTAAGTTCGAAATCTTTACACAAACAGTCAATATATTTCCATAGTCAACTTTAAGTAAGTTCTTTAAGAATCAATTAAAGATCATGGATTTGAACATAAAAACCTTTTATGACACATGTGTCCTAGGATCAATCTAGTCGATCCTGCAAGTAACCAATAGTAATTAATAAGAATTGGAAGACTAGCGGTTGTTTACGAGAAATCACCGTAAACAAATTGGCACGCCCAGTGGGACTAAAAAGAGACTGCAAATGAAGAAGATCTAATGACTGATGACTTTGAGTCAGAAGGGGAGTCTTTCTTTAACGCTAATTGTAATGTTGTATCAGTGTTACCTTGTGAATTCGAACATAATACAGAAGTGTGTGTCGGAGAAGAAAATGACGAAGAGGAAATGGCCAAACATAGGCCAGTGTGCTATTACGTAATGAATAACGGAGTAGTCGAGGAGCAGAACGCCTTCTTCGAAAGACCAGACGAAGGGATGAAGAATCACCTGAAACCTTTGTTCATTAGGGCTAAAATAGAGCAACACGGGGTAAACAAAGTACTAGTTGACGGTGGAGCATTGTAAATTTAATGCCCGATTCATCTTTGAAGAGGATAGGGATGCAAGACTCGATGTTCGACCTCATAACATGGTACTCTCAAATTACGAAGGTAAAGTTGGTAAGGCGTTAGGGTGATCAGTAAATTTGATGGGTTCCCTTACTAGGCCAACCATGTTTATGGTGATAGCGGCCAAGGCTAACTATAACATGCTACTTGGTAGAGTGGATCCACGGATTGGGTATGCCTTCCTCAATGCATCAAAGATTGGTATTATGGAGAAAAGATGGAATAGTTGAGAATATAGAAGGCGATCAAAGTTATTATACGGACATTAATAATGTTGATGGAAAACATTTCGACCGCAACATGGCCAACATTGGGCCATGCAACCCACCGAGGAATACTTGAACCAAATAATAATGCCTACTATTCTCTCACCGTCCCAATGGTTTCGATGGGATAGAGTTGATGTGGGATGGACGAAGTGGAGGAAGCGGTGAGACTTGACGATCCGCCAACTGGGGGACGAAGGTTATTATGATGAAACCAATTACTATCAAAAGATTTTGGCCTACTTGGTGAGAATAAAGAAAGACGGCTCGAAGAAATACAAAACATGGCTGCCTGAGCCATAGATACAAAAACAAAAACAGGCGGAAAAAGCAAGTCACGAGGGCAAATATCTAACCCACCCAATGATGGACAAACTTCCACCAATGGATCAACGGCTAGAGCTATCTATGATCAAGAGCCATTGGGATTCGAAAAGATCCGAGAATCAACGAATGCTAAAATGTTGGCTCGGGACCCTTTAGAGGAAGTTAATATTGGGATGAAGTCGAAAGAAAGTAACGACATTAGCGCGAAACTCCGTCCCGTTTGAGACATAAGGTGATCGAGCGCTTAAAGCGAATAAAGATTGTTTCGCTGGGATTACGACGAGATGCACGGTCTAAAAAGAAGCGGTGGAACAGGGCTTCCGATCAAGGATGGCAAAAGCCCATCAAGCGGGCCTAGAAGATTCGCACAAGATCCTTTCAAGATAAAGCGGAGATAGAAAGATTGCTCGCTGCAGTTTATCGGGACCACGAGGTATGTTGAATGGCTTGCTAATATTGTGCTGTTATTAAGAAAAATGGTTAGATTACGCATTTGCATAGACTTTAGGGATTTAAATCTACCCAAAAGATGAATACTCTATGCGATAGCGAAATGTTAATTGATTCGCAGCTATGAATACAGTATGCTAGATGGATATTACGGATATAATCGATTTTCATTGCGGAGGATGATGTTCCCAAAACAGCTTTTCGATGCCCAGGCGCTTTAGGCACCTATGAATGGGTAGTAATGCCTTTTGGTTTAAAAAATGCCGGGGCAACATACCAAAGAGCGATGAACACAATATTTCATGATTTTATTGAATCATTTATGCGGTTATATAGATGACATAGTAGTCAATCATTTCGATGAGGATCATTTAAATCACTTGAGCCAATCATTCGAGCGAATGAGGAAACATGGCTTAAGAATGAATCCTCTTAAGTGTGCTTTTTTCGTGCAGGGAGGAGATTTCCTTGGCTTCGTGGTCCACAAGAAGGGCATCGAAATCAACTTGAATAAAGCGAAGGCCATCATGGACACAAAGCCTCCTTCTACAAAGAAAGAATTGCAATCACTCTTGGGTAAAATCAACTTTTGAGGAGATTTATATCTAACAGGTGGGCGAACCCAAGCTTTCTCTCCATTGTTGCGCATAAATCAAGAGACTTTCGAATGGACGGAACAACATCAAGAGGCGTTTGAAAAGATCAAGACTTACGATGCAACCTCGATCCGGCCCCCTTCTAAAGATAGCAATGCGATTGTATATCTCGCCTCAATGTAACCATAGGTAGCATGTTGGCCGGGAAAACGAAGATGGCGTCGAAAGAGCCATCTATTATATTAGTAGGGTCTTAAATAATGCGAAACTAGGTACAATAGTATAGAAAAACTATGTCTTTGTTTATATTTCTCTTGTACAACTCAAGTATTATATTAAACACATTGACGTCTATGTTTCGTCTCACTTGATGTCATTAAACATATGTTGTCAAAACCAATCATGCACAGCAGATTGGTAAATGAACTTAGCGCACGAATATAATTTGGCCTTCAAACCTGCGGGCTATGAAAGGACAAGTTGTTTGATTTCATCGTCGATCACTCTGTGGTGAGAATTTCGCGATTAGGCTATGTTGAAACTCAACCATGGAAATTATATTTCGATGGATCAACACATAAAATGGAAGTGGTGTTGGAGTGTTATTTCGCTGAAGGAATTCCAACAAAGTTCAAGTATAAGTTGGAAGGCCTCTATGTTCGAACAATGAAGAGTATGAAGCATTAATTCTGGACTTGAAGCTTTATTGGAATTAGGGCAACAGTCGAAATAAGAGGAGACTCGAGTTAGTCATTAAACAAATAACTAAAGAATGCAAGTGTATCAAAGAAAATTTGATCATGTATTTCGTTATTGCCAATAGATTAATCAAGAAATTCGAATATGTGGATTTGAAACACATCCCCAGAAGTGATAATCAAGAAGCAAATGACTTAGCTCAAATAGCCTCAGGATATAGGATATTAAGAGAAAAACTCCAGTACCTCATAGAAACTAGGGGTAGAATAATGGCTACAAAATTATCACCTTTAGACTTAGAGAATTCGAAATTAGGTTATGCAAACCAAGAGGAGTTCAAGTTTTAAATATAGATGCCTTAACAGATCATTGGAGGACTCCCATAGTAAAATATTTGAAAAATCCTTCAATACAGAGCGGTCAAATCTGAGCATTATCCTATGTATTAGTAGGAAATGAGTTATTTAAGAAAACCCGAAGGATTACTACTCAAATGTTTAGGAGAAAGCAGCGTATCTAGCTTTGTCCGATGTGCAATGCGTGTAGGCACATCAAGCGGTCATAAAATGAAATGGTCGTTGTTCGATATGGAGCGATTGGCCCACTATGCTCAAGGACTGTATAGAATTTGCCAAAGGGTGTGAGGAATGTCAAATCCATGCTGGTATTCAACATGCTCCAGCAAGCGAATTACATTCGATTATAAAGCCTTGGCCTTTCAGGGGATGGGCATTAGATCTAATTGGTGAAATTCGACCAACATCATCTAAAGGACAAAAATATATTCTTGTGGGAATAGACTACTTCACAAAATGGGTCGAAGCAATTCCTTTAGTAAATGTGGACCAAGAAGTTATTATAGAATTTATTCAGAAGCAAATTGTTTACAGATTTGGGATACCAGAAAGTATAACAACAGATCAAGGTTCAGTTTTCACAGACGAAAAATGCAAGAGTTCGCACAAGAAGCGAGTTTAAACGCTACGTCAACACCTTATTATGCCCAAGCAAATGGTCAAGTAGAAGCACCAACAAAGTCATTATAGGTTTGATAAAAAGCATGTGGGTCGAAAACCAAAAATTGGCATAAAACCCTAGATCAAGCTCTATGGGCATGTCGAACATCTCCTAAGGAGGCAATACTACTCGTTTCGACTTACATTTGGGCACGACGGTGTTGCCGGTCGAGATACATCTACAATCGGTCGAATCCAAAGACAAAGCGAAATACCGGTTGATCAATCTTTGGAGATGATGATGAATGAGTTAGTAGATATAGACGAAGATAGGTTGCATGCTTTGGAGGTTATGAGAAGGCGAGAAGAAAGAGTGGCTAGGCGTATAATAAAGAGTTAAGAACAAGAAATTTTCAACCAATGATGCGGTATGGAAAGTTATTTTGCCTATGGATAAGAAAAGCAGTTACTAGGTAAATGGTCACCCCATTGGGAGGGACCTTTTTGTCGAGAACATTTTCTAATAATGCTTATGAGATAGAGGAACTAGCGTAAGATAGGAGGATCTTAAAAGTAAATGGAAAATACTTGAAAAAGTATAAACCACACTTGCAAGAGATTCGAATTATTTCAGAATAGATAAGATGATAAGATAAATAGACCCAAGAGAATATTGTATAAATACCAAAAATTGGTTATGTTCGAAGTGCAGGAATATATAAATAAAGCTCTTTAACACTCCCAAGAGGTAAAAGGGGCATCTCGCTTCAACTTAGCGAATTTGCTTTTACATAAGTTGATCCTACATTGGTTCATATTCTTGACACCTTGAGTTCTTTGAGCTCTTGGTCTATCCTTGACCCTCCATTTGTTTAAGGCTTTGTGAGACGGATCGCGAGCCCTTGGTCATCAGCAGACTTCATAGTCGTTTGCAGAGTTATCTGTTCACCTTTCGCAGCCGCAATCTTCTGTTTAAGCTCCTCAATCTGGGATTCCCAGAATAAGATAGACCGATCTAGAACATCGTGCCTATCTTTAGCTGCATTTTTGCAAGCTCTAAAGCTTCTTTTTAGTAAGAAAGTCCATGGCGTTGGACAAAGCTTCTCGTTTGATTCGAGTCTTAGCTTCAATACCATGAGCACGATGTATGCGTTTTAACTTCATCCAAGAGGAGCGGATCATAAATGATTTCACCACATCGGACGGACAAATCCGAGGTTTATTCGCGACAACAAGTCCTTCATTTGAAAGTAAGCCCGAGATTATCTCGTAAGATGGTGAAAACATCGGCACGTAAGATAGTTTTATTGACTTCAAGAAGTTAGTCCAGTAGGAGGCATTTCTTTTTCGATTGGTTGAATCATCAGTTGAGTGGTGTTTGAAGAAGAGCTCGTTGAGCTAGCATCAATCTGAGATATTTTAAAGGATTGTTCTTCTTCATCTCTTCTTTTGCTCTTCGAGATAGGAGGAGTTGGTCCGACAAAAAGCAGTTCCAGCAGAACATGAACCTCTTTCTACTTCCATCTCTTCGTCGATCTTTGATTGGCATCCCTCATCTTAACCACTTCCATCCCTCATCTTCATGATCATCAAAGTAGTGACTCACGATATTGTGTCACTTTCTTCTTCGGAGTGACTAGCGAGTGTGTCTTTTGGAAGAATCCTTTGAATGTCAATGATGGGGCTTCGACTCAATGATTGGTTCGTCGGCTTCCAGTTCTTTGTCAATGAAGGAGAATTGGCGGGTGGTTCTTTAAAGCTTCACCCAAAAGGCGAAGTTACTTGTTGATCTAAGGCTTGACGGTCTCCACAGGGGTAGCCACCGTGGATGAGCCTTTGTTCAAAATATCCTCATTGGAGCCTTCGGGCTGAGGAGAAGGTGTAGGATTTGGATTTTGGATATTGGGAAGATTAACAAGAGCGTACTGCATATAAAAGGATCGAGAATTAGTTTGAAGAAAGGGTTGTATAAATTATCAAAGAAGAGCATCGAAATAACATTTACCTACACCCATGGGTATTACTTAATTTGTTACGAAGCAATATTCTTGAAGATGTAGGCTTGAAGAAACTTTGATTTAGTTTGGGGAGGCAGGGGACTTTCTTTGCTAGTGGATTGATGAATTTGGGAAGCTTCACCCGATTGTGAGGTTTTCTTCTTCTTCTTTCTCTTAAGAGGTGAAGCATCTTCGTTCCCCTCAGGTTCATCTTCTGGTTGAGGGTCTTCATGTTTTCGTTTCTTGGGAGACTTTGGGGGCAAGCCACTTGCCTAAAGATGACGAAGATGATTAATCAATTTAGAAGAAGTTTGAAAACAATAAAGTAGACATTGAAATACCTTTTTCTTCTTCTTTCTTAAGGTGTTATCTGCCTCAGTGGGAAGATCTTCAGTAACAGCAGTGATGGTTGGTACTTGTGAAGTTAAAGTTGAGCCTACTTTAGGCACAACCTTTTCCCTCTTCAAAGATTTCAAATCAATAGCTGAAAGGATTGAGATCAAGTTTAAAATAAGACAAAGTGAAAAATATGAGGGAACTTCGATTTTCTTTCAGTTTCGCACCTTCGCATTCCCGAGATTTAACAGACATGGCTGACAAGTCGTAGCGAAGGTGCCCTTTGAAGTTATAAATCATGTTTCGCGTAACCCTCAGGCAAGTTTTTGGTATCATTTTCGCAGTGAAAAGATCCCTAAAATATAACCACCAGTGCGGGAAAAACAAACCACTACTGAAGTGGGCAAATTTGGAAATTTAGGTGGTTTATGCTTAAAAGCCCACCTATACCTATCTTCAGATTTCACATAAGGAGGACATCGAACTGTTGGAAGTTGTTTTTCAAATTTTTCTTTTAAAGTTTTTGCTGCATCACAAACAGTTCGATGTATGTCCATTGGATTATACACAACTTCAAAATATTTCTGGAAGGCTCGAATTTCTTTGACATGAGTGAATCTACCTTTTTTGGTGTTTTCCTGCACAAGAGAAAAAGTTGTTGTTAATTGTTGTTGGATTTCGATGGTACCAAACATATTACTCGAATAATAGTTTGTCCACCAAGTATGAAAATCTCTTGTCTTGTAGAAGGAAGGGGTAAAACAAACTAATGCGAACTCAGCAAAATCTTTATGTTGTTTTTGTCTGATTTCAATTTCCTTGGAAGGGTAAGGTACCCCTGCCAGACATATTTCTCTCTTCTTGTCGAAAAGAGGTTCAGGAAGGATCTGACACAAACCAAACTGTCGAGCCACGAAGTTGGGCTGATAGGCAAGGATATGTGCTTGACTTTTGACAGGGGTTATCCTTGAAGCAATCAATCTAGGGGTTAGAAAAGCTTTCCAGATATCTCTTGTTGTTTTTTCCAAAATAGCCTGTTCCAAAGGCATGGTGAACCAAGATGGTCCACAGTTTCGGGTAACAAATGGGGTCATCGAAGAATCACAATCATGTCTCTTCGAAAAGATCATCATGTATTGAATGAAGTGGTTTTGAAGTTTTCTTTTCATCGTTAGGAGTGAGTTTCAATCGGTTCCCTCAATGCTACGATTCGCCACATCGGATGTTCTTCATTAATCATTCCAAGTTGACAAGGACGATTGAAAGTAGCATTCAGCGAGTTGCAACAACCAAAAAGGCCAGAAGAAGATTTGTCCGGCTTTGTAGGTTTTCAATTTCAATACAGCAGCACAAATGCTTTCGTACAAGCTGGACAACAGCAGTTCGTTGATGCAGACTTTTCGACCATGGTGTAGTTGATTGGCTAAGGTAATGAATCTACTAGCCACTTGAAGGGATTTCTTTGCAGAAAACATATTTCGACACCATAGTGCTAAGAAGGCTATGTGTTCAACTTCCGAGACTTCTTCCTCAGGAGAATGGTAGAAAGCAATATATTTGGAGAAGCTGGCATGCTTGAGCTCAAATTCAATGAGATTCTCCGTGTCCTCATTAGGATCAAAAGTTTCTCCAATAGGAGAGCCCGTGATGGTGCTATGTCAAAGAAAGTGGGTGTCACCATCCCACAAGGAAGATGGAACGTGTTGTAATCATGTCGTATAAAGAAGCCAACAAAAGGGGTGGCTATAGCTAAAACCTAATTTGGACATTTGAATCAAATTAAGGATACCTAAGCTTTCCCATTCCTGAGACTTCTTGTTTTCAATCTTGGCAAGCCAATTTTGATATGACTGGTCAGATGTAGGGCAAGAACGGAAGGGTTTGAAGTTAACAGTAACATAATCTAGGTTAAAAGGGTCTCTTTTTAGTGCCGTTGTTATACCTTCATTGGTTCCTTCTAGGGTTTTAGGCAATTTGGCAGCAGACTCATCACCCTTAAGATTCGAGGGTACAGACTTATTAAAAATAGGTTTTGTTAAAAAATAGGCGGGAAAGAATCCCTTCGTCTTCACTAAACGCTCTGTGGAAATCAGAGGACCCATTACTCCTAAGATTTTATCAAAAACAGTGGTAGGGATGATTACCTGAGAAGCATAAATCGCTTTCTGCTCCGGGGTCATTTTGGGAGTGGAGATAAACTCTTGGTTACCCAAGTTAATGATCTTGCTGTTGGTTTTCAACGAATCCGCGATCTTTGGATTTCCAGTTTCTTGGGCGATTCTTGGCATTGTTGAGGAAGACATGATGAGATGAAAAGTCTTTTGATGGAAAAATCTAGTTTGTTCAAAGAAGAGTAGAAAAATCTTATTTTCTTGAAAGCTAAGAGGGTTTTGGAAAAGTTCGAAATGAAGAAGATGAAGTGTTTTATAGCTTCCTCGGGTTGGAAAATTTTTGACCTTTGGAAAGTAGTGGGACACGTGTAATCATTTTATTGGAGAGGAGAAAAGTGAACTTTTAAACTTCCTAAGAGGTGACGTGTTGTTACTTAGGAAATGATGTGTTGTCCCGATTACTATCATTAAACCGTCATGATGGCACGTTTAGGTGTCTTGATTAGACATATGCGAAAGTTATATACCTACTTTGGCGTCATATGCAGTGTGATCATCATTCGTATCGAAATTCCATGAGATATTCAAGAACAAGTATTTCTATCTATCGAAATAAATGTTCTTGAGGGCAATTGTTAGTGGCAATTTGAAAAGAGTAAATTAGGTATAGATGAATAAAATATTTCATGTTCACCGGAAGGAAATCAATATTTATTATTGATGAGTAAATATGAGCCTTTTGGTTCCATAAATGAGGATTCTTGATTACCAATGATGAATGACATTTCGACTAAAACTCTCAACGTTTATAGTATGAAGAAATTTATTTTGGAAAAATACATTAGCGTGGAGCGGTCTAAACAAAGGGGCATTCGAAATTCAAATGATCTAAAATTGAATTTCAAGCGAAGGATTGAAGATTCAAATTCGAATAAGGCGCCATTCTAAAAGGACGCGTGGAGATCAACGACGGAGAAGGGTTGCATGTCTTAAGCGTGGCGCAATATTACTATAGGACCGTTAGGTTGAATATTATAAATAGATGCTTTCTATTAGATTTTTTGGGGGTGTTCACTTTATGTACTAAAAATTCTCAAAACACTTAAATTACCGCAATCGAAAGGGAAACGAGTCAAGGAGAAATCATGTACGTCAAGAACATCATGTTCTTTTTTAATTCATGTGCAAGTTTGTTTATATTCATTTCCAATTTCTTGCATTTCTTCTCTTAGAGCATTTCGATTCCCTTCCATGTCCTTATTTTATTTCGTTTTCAAATACTTGTCTCTTCAGAAATTCATTTATCTTTAAACCTTTATTTTATTTCCCAGAAATTGTTACTTTTTAAGAGTGTCCTTACCTTTACATTTAATTGTCAATAATCAAGTTTAAGTTCGAAATCTTTACACAAACAGTCAATATATTTCCATAGTCAACTTTAAGTAAGTTCTTTAAGAATCAATTAAAGATCATGGATTTGAACATAAAAACCTTTTATGACACATGTGTCCTAGGATCAATCTAGTCGGTCCTGCAAGTAACCAATAGTAATTAATAAGAATTGGAAGACTAGCGGTTGTTTACGAGAAATCACCGTAAACAATATGTTATTTTATTTGTTGTATCTGGCGAGCTTCATGTTTTCCATGTTCCGTATCCAACCCACAAGGACAAACCTAAAAAGGTTCAAGAATTCTTTCCTTGTTACACTCTTGCAAAACAACTTGTATTCAATCAAGGTTTCCCCCCTTGATATGAAATTTTTGGACACTTCTACTAGGCCTTTTTGTTCAACTCCCACTCTGAGAAACCTGTTAAATTGTCATGGCTTAACAAGGTCCAAGGCAAAAAAGGATCTTCTTGGATAGTGTGACACCCCAAATAATTCAATTGTTGAATAATTAGAATTTTAATTATTAATTTAATTAGAAGTTTAATTATTGGTATTTTTGAATTATTGGATTAATTAATTAATTAAATAAATGGATGTGTTGGGGGTGTGAAGTGGAATTGGGAGGTGTGTAGAGTAAAAGGCTCTAATTATTCTAATTATGTTATTTTTATTATTGGGGATAAATAAAGGAAAAAGGGAAAAAGTGAGAAGAAATATTGGAGGTTTTCATTCTACGTACTTTTGAGAAGAGAAGAGAAAAGAGGAAAAGTCAAGGCGTCGGAAGTTCGAAGAATCATCGCGAGGTAAGGGGTGATTTGGTCTGATTAATATGCCTTATAGGTTTTGATAATCAATAGAATGATTTGATACGTTAAGAATCTCGAATTAGGAATTCTAGGTTATGCCCTAATGATATGATCCGACGTAAAAACCTCAATTGGAATTGATATGAATGATTAATTTGTGTAGGATGATTGTAGGCTAATTAGAAAGTATAATTTTGTGGTTAATTGGATGTGAAAATGCATGAATTATTATTGTTCTAATGTATCGACACAAGCTGGTTATGCATTGATGCATGAGTTTATGCATCGATGCATACTGTACAGAAACAAAACATAACTTTTGAAAAATCGTTTTGGTCATATCTTTGCGACCGTAATTCCGATTTAGGAATAGTTGGTATCGTTGGAAAGCTTAGAGCATGTACTATCTATTAAAAACAATTTTAAAACCAGTAACTGAATATTAAGGGATTGATATGGCTTTCCGTAGGAAGGATCCGTTGTGATCCATGATTGTTCGTCGTTGACGTGGTGTATACTTGCTGGATGTTAATTCCGTGTGTTGTAATTAACGTTATATATTCATGATTATGTTGTTATCATGTGTTGTTGATGGTGTTGACTATGTATGGAATTATGTGGTGTTCATATTCCGTTAATTGAATGTGGCATGCTTTTGATGTGCATGCATATGCATTCTGGTGGAGTTAATTCCCATTGGGTGGAATTTGGCTCGTATTGCCAATAAGCGTTCCCTGGTGATGATGGGTGGTGAGGCTGGATTCGTGTCCGGGTGATTGTAGACAAATCGATGTTGGTGACTTGGTTCACATTTTGGTACCTCATGCATTGAGTCTGCATTACATATGTAATTATAACATGTTAGGATGGTTTCCAGTATTATAATTGCATTTATTGTTATCTGATGATTGTGGATTGTAATCTGATGATGCTAATGAGGGTGGAATAATGTATTGATTGTTTTATTGTTTTAAAGAAACATATAATGCATTTTAATTGATGAAATCTCACCCTTACTTTGATGATTTCAGATTGAAGTGTTAGCCGCTTAGGAGCTGGTGAGGATAGCCTTGAGCTGTGCTATTTAGATTGTCTGCGTGTCAGTGTCATGCTCTGGTAGTTGTAACACTGGGGAAAGATTGTTTTGGAATCATCGAATTGACTTGTTTCTTTTGATTTATGTTTGGAATAATTATGAATTGAATTATTCCTTTTTTTATGTTATTCCGCTGTGTAAAACATAATCGTTGGTTTGAATCATTTAATAAAGTTCTTCAGTAAAAGAATGACTACTGTTATGATGTTTTATTATTTGAATTTTTGAATTGTAATGCCCTTTCGTTATGTTAAACTCTGATTTAAATACTAATTCGCGGGGAAATTAGAAGGGGTGTTACAAAAAGAGTCTGGCATCTTCGACGCCATCCAACTATCAAAAAATGCTCACAAGATCAACCCGTGTATGATCACTACGTCGATCTTTTTATGGGAGGGTTCGACCAAGACTTTTCACCTCCCTTATGGAATGCTAACCCATACTCTCTTCGTCGTGGATGCTATCACAAGTTTATCTCTTATGGGTGAGGGTTTTGACCCTACTCTTTTGACATAACTCAAATTTCGTTTCGACATGCCCATCCTTTCATACTTCATTGAAGACCACTATGTTATCAACATCAAAGATGTTTCTGCTGAAGAACACATTACTTTTCTCATTCTATGGCTCTCCTACTATCTTTTATGCCCTGTGTCCCTACAGGTGGCTAAAGGTTTCATTCCTTTGGATATTAAACTTCATGCAGGCCGAGAGATTTTGTTGAGTAAACTTCTTCTAGCATACCTCTACCATACTCTAGGTGAAGCTTCTTCCAAGCTCAAGAATATCTCTCAAAATCCCAAGGGACCAGCCCTTTCAAGGCCATTTTGATTCCTGCAACACTAGATAAATGCCACTTTTGAGCATCAACTAAATTCCCCTTTGTCGGAGAAATTTGAACGCTTTGTGGCCGACAGATCAGTCGAAGGCTTAATATTATCACTCCTTACTCCTCATGAGCCCTCAAATAGGTACATTTTTATGAAATACATTAACCTATTTGTATATACCTCTTCTTTTGTCGAAGTCATGGCTCCGTTCGAGAGGAGGACTCACTACAAGAAAATTGTGATTTAGCGTCGGCCGTAAAACCTCGCTAACATGTCAAAAACCGATGCTAACAGGGTTTAGCGTCGGCCTAGCGTTAGAGTTGGGGAGGTCTCTCTAAAGGTCGAAGTTAATAAAAGTAGTGTCGGCCTTGTGTTGTTTACCATGTTAGTGTCGGCTTTACTGAATGTTAAGGAAATGCTTTGGTCTACACTATTACATTATTAGCGTCAGCTGAAGCCGACACTAATATGCGCCACAGGTTAAAATCTGATTGGGTTTCACTCAACAACAAAACCATTTCACATCAACGTATGGCGTCAATTTTTAACCGGCTAATATATATATATATATATATATATATATATATATATATATATATATATATATATATATATATATATATATCAATGTTTTAGGTTATTCTAGTATTTATTTTAATTGAAACCTATTTATTATCATCATACATTTATCACTTTGTAGAGTCATATCTAATTAATAAAAATTTTAAAAAAAAGTATAATTAACATTTAATTATAAAAGTAGTCAGAAACTATGAGATCCATAATTTAACCCTTTTGAAATATAATAAATAAATCTTCAAGTAAACCAATAAATTGCTTATACTGAAATATAATAAACAAATCTTCAAGTAAACCAAGTAATACAATAATGATAACACAATTGTCTAATATATTTGGGGATTGGACATAGGTGTATCAAAATAAATACAACAAATACATTTAATCTAAGTTGAGAAAAATATTCTTGATAGGAGAAAACTCACCCATCCAACTTTGGTATGGGCAGGACCATGAAGGTCTTTGATAGTGAATTCTATGAATTATTCAAGAATAGACAAGCCTAAGATAAGAGATACACCAGTAATAAATAGGTTCCTCATTGAATTCATGTTGGTGAACTGCAAAAATGATAGGCCTACTGAAGCTGAAAAATAATAAGAGAAAAATAACAATTGTTATAAGACCATAGAATGATAAAAAGCTTATTGATGCTTAAGTAAATTCGAAGGTTTCGTTGTGCGCATAATTTTTAGCCGCTCAATTTTTATCCTTCCCGCTAAATATTTTGTTGGCAACACTAAAACGATTTTAGGCCACAGTTTAAATATGTGGCTATTATAATTAAAGAGAGCGCAAATTTTTACTGTGGTTAGAAGTATCTACACTTTTTGAACCGTTGTCTATGATGTAATGGGGCGCAGTTTATTTTTAGAATTTATAAAGTGTACTATATACCAAACTTTTAAGCAATAACTTTAAATTTGCAGCTTATTCTTATTTTAAGGCGCAGTTTTATACGCGTTGGCAAGTGAAATATGGTCTAAAGTAAAAAATGTTGTAGTCTACTTACCAACTAGACCAAACAAAACAGTACATAGCAGCAAATATAGGGAATAGTATTGATGCAAATAAAGCTCCAAATTTACCCGAAAGAAAGAAGCTCATTATGTTGAGACTGAAATTAATTTACACATTAATTAACATGTCCCTATAGTTTGATCCTCACCTAAAATTGAGAATAATATCATAAAGCCGGCTGAAACTTGAATGTCTTTTTGACTTACGATTCGGTTGCTTCCTAGAAGACCTACATTCTCTCTGTCATGATACTAAAAGAATCAATATCTGTCACAAGAAAAAATTAAAACTATGAATGAGAATAAGTAGAAAAGCACATACATCGAAACTGTTGAACGAGTTAGTGTTTCAAAAAGATCATTCAGCAAAATTCCAATTCTCTGCCAACCAATACCACAACTCAATACATGTGCAGGATGTGGTATGGCACTCGCTAGGCGCGATGCTGCCTTTAATGCTCTAATTGATTGTCAAAACATCAAAGGTGATAAGCGTTTATTTAAAGATTAAACAGAAGAGCATCAAATGTTTATGTATTTGAAAATACCTCGATTAATGAGACTAAAACCGCAACCATCATTCCAAAAGAATGGCCAACATCAAATGTAGGAGCACCCGACCCAAGAGGATATGGAATCTTTATCCTGCAGCAACATGTTCAGGAAATCAACATCTTCTTTACTACATTGATACATAATAATAACATAAACATATTCAACAATCAACATGCTATTGGTACCAACCAAAGAGTAGAAGAAATGAGATTCGCCCTATATGTCCTGCAATTATGTTGCATTAAAGTTGGTCGATGTTTATATGCTCCACTCGCTTTCAATAGATGTGCATATGCCCATATAACTATGGTCAATTCGCTACGGTGCAACCTCAATAGCCTGATAGTATTGAAATATTTGGGTTTTGGTCAATACTTCAAAGCATCAAAGGCTAGTAAATTAAATCAAAATTAAATTTCTGATGAGAATAAAAATGTAGGTAGGTGAAAATTTATAACCCGACTATATATCCAAATTCATATTTAGAGAACCAATGTGTTCGCGTTAAAAGGTGACGCGCTAGAGGATGCGAACGTGAGTTCGGATTCTCTGGCACGCAACGATTTAAATCTTTTGATTTGTTTATAAAGATGCCGCGAGCATCAAGCTTTATTATTTTCAACACAAGAAAGATGATTTAATGATTATGAAAAGGGAGAAATACCCTCAATTGATATTGGTATGCGAACGACTAGCGCAAACTAGACGCAACGCATTGGGGAGATTCGAGTAAGGGGATTGTTATATAAAGGAATAGATGGAGCACCCTAAACATATGTAGTTATCTCTGACTTTATATATGAATATATTTGATATGTTTGTGTGTTTTAATTGTTATTTCTATGATTGGGAAAGTTTCTCCTTTAGGATTTTAAGAAATGATTATGTGGGATTCTAGGTTTTGTTATTATTGTGCTCGCAAAGATCCGTGGATCTTGCATACATATCCTAGTGGGAATCGAGCATTTGTAGCTCGGATCTAAGGGTTCTATGGTTTGTTTGGTCCGAGAGAGAAAGAAATTTGCTCGGCAAGGATGAGACCTTGTGCCTCACGTATTCTCAAAAGGATGTTGAGAAAGTCGAGCAATCGTAGTTCCACTTATGCTAGTGGAAAGCAACGGGATGTTAGTAAGAGACAGACAAATGTCATCTTAATGAAAAATGTATCTAATCTATTTCATCACATACATTTTTTTGAAAAGTTTGATTAATTAAAATCTTTCGTCGTAAGTATTTAGGTGTTCTGCTTGAGTGTACAAGCGTTACCACTTACATGTTTAAGAAAGATGTTTTTTTTTTTAAAAAAGATGATTGAATCTTTTAACTGTAAGTATTAGGTGTTTTGCTTGAGTGTACAAGCGTTACCACTTACAATTAAGAGATGTTTTTGTTTGAAAAGAGTTTATAAAAAAAAGTTTGAAAAAAGTTTTTGACTGTATGTGATGCGATAGATGAGATACTTCTTCCATAGAGATGATAGATGTCTAAATCTCGAGGAGAAATTGATTGGATTAAAGGGATGCTTTTAAGAAGCCCGTGGGTCCTTGTATTGTTAGCCCAAGAGGAGGCATTCGAGGGTCATCGAGGTCATCGAGGTCCTTGTATGAAGCTCAAGAGGAAGCTATAGGGTATGGTGGCTTTGGCTTGAAAGGGATTTCACCGAAACCATCCTTTTCGAATAAGAGCAATTTCACGGAAATTTTACTCGGGAATTTGAAAGTGATTTCACCGGAAACCATCCTTTCGGGTTCTATCTTAGCGCTGGTGATTCTTTGTATTGGAAGCCCAATAGGAGGTCATTAAGAGATTTCTGTCTCTTTCATTGTATGATGCCCAAGAGAAGGCTAAACTCAATGAGGAGTTCTTTTGAACGAAGCCCAAGAGGAGGTGACTCAGCAGTGTTGTCTTATATGAAGCCTAGCGGAGGCTAACTCTGGGAGAGTTTCTTTGTACAAAGCCCAAGAGAAGGCTAAACTCATTGGAGATAAAATATCTTGTATGAAGCCCAAGCGGAGGCCCATCGGGATGGATTGTCTTGTATAAAGCCCAAGCGGAGGCTAAACTCAACTGGGGATGAGTTATCTTGTATGAAGCCCAAGCGGAGGCTAACTCATGTTGGAGATGAGTTGTCTTGTACAAAGCCCAAACAGAGGCTAATTCATGTTGGGAGCCTATTGATTAGACTAATTGTTATGTTAATAACTGAACAGTTATATAAACAGGTGTGTGTGTGTGATATGCATTCACAGGAGTTTATGAAGGAAATATAAATAATGCATGATGTTTATTTACAGCAGTTCATGAAAGAAAAATAAACAAGTGTCTGTGAAACGAACGTTTAAAACGAGCGCAACTTGATTATTCACAAGTTTGTACTGTGTACAAGGAAATGAATATGTACACGGACGAGTTTTTATGTACAAAGAAAGATGGATGTACATAGGAGGGTTGGGACTTACACTGTAAGGGAGTCCCATTGATTTGAAAGTAGTTTCACAGGAAATAATGCTCCTTTCAATACCAATGGTATTCATGTAAAATGTACTGAGATGAAACGGAAATGATTGATTGAAGTTTATCGTAAAAGGTATCTGTATTATGTATAGATAAAAGTATTTGAAAAAGTATCGTATGTTATGTACAAATGAAAAGTTTGTTTGAAAAGTATTTGGTATGTATAAAGAAAATATATACACAAAGACTATTTTGTTTGAGTATACACAAGTGGTGTGAAAACAAACGATCAAGTTTGTACGTACTTGAGTATAAAAGTATCGTATTATGTACGATGAAACTTTGTAAAAAGTGTTTGAAAAAGTTTGATATGTACAAAGAAATATTATGTACATAAAAGAATGTTATGGGGCTTACACCATGATGGAGGCCCATTGGTCAAAAAGAAATTTTACTCAGAAGAATTCTTTCTTTAGAACCAATGGATTTGGCGTATAGGCAAACGAATGAAAACAAACGAAAGAAATTTGTTTACGTTTGAATATTAACAATGATAATTTGAGTATGTACAAATAAAACTAAATATGTACATAAAGGATTGGGACTTACACCATAAGGGAGGCCCATGATCGATCGAGAAATTCGAGAGAAGACGAAATCAGTTTTATCGTTTTAAATCGGATCGATCATGGTAAAAGATGCAAGTTTGATGAAATGTTTTGAAAAATGATTTTGAAATGTTTTGAAATGTGAGGTTCATTTATGAAAAGTTTTGAAAAAAAAATCGGAAGTCGAAAACTTGAAAAATTCACCTTTTAAGGAGGTTTGAAAAGTGTTCAAAACGTCGTTTTAGGCTCGATTAAAATTTAATCAGATGAAAGTTTTTTTCTGAAAATTTTTGCACTATCACAAAATAGATGTATTTATTGACAAGTGTCCAAAAAATCACCTTAAAATAAGGAGTTTTGATTGGTCAAAAAAATTGTGAAAGTTTGATAAAAAAACATGAAAAAATTGAAAGTTTGTAAAAAGAATGGTAAAAAATGGTCCTGATGGGTGCTGAACCCATGACCATTGAGTGGGGCACGTGGCAAGAAGACTTAAAGGCAAGCAGACAACCACTAGACCAAATGCGCTGGGATGCTTAGTGGACCATGACACGCGTAGACAAGGTGTTGGATTATTTGAATATTTGAAAATGAAGAACATCAAGAACACGCGCGCAGCCTGGGTTTTTCGTTTAGATTTTCAGTTTCACGAATCCAAGCTAAAATCTTCATTTCTCAATGAAATTGAATGAAGTAAACATCAATCTTGCTCGATTTTGAACAACGAACACGATGATACTTGTTAATTGTATTTATTTTAAGCCCAGAACATTTTGGTTTCGAAGAACACTTATGAACCCTAATCTGAAAAACTTAAATTAAATGATGTTTGTTTCATGATTGTTTGATTTTTTTGATGGTTAATGGTCGTTAGATGTGCAGAAAGAGAATGGCCAAGATCTTTTTTCAATCGGTGCAAGGAATATGGATATCACAGTTCATATGCATACCTGGAAAAGTGAGAATCGAAATTGATGCTAGAGTGTTTCCAGTTGCTGTTTCTTGATCATTTGAGCTTCATCGGCATGTATGGAAGCTGTGATGATAGCCTGCTTGCCTTGAATCCTTTCCAATCAATCTAGCCAAGTCCACCTACAGTTAATTCAAAGTGAAACTCGAAAATGGGGTTAATGGATTTACAGGTTGTTGTTCTTGATCTGGATCAACTCCATGATGTATATGGATCGTGTTTGGATGATCAGAACTCAAAGGAATCAAGCCAAAGTCCAAATTCGATTGTTATGGCAGTTTTGGTTAAGAAAATGACATGAAATATGATTCTGAATCCTAGCTTGTTCTATGTTGATTTTAATGTTCAAACAGATTCCATATGGATATTATGATATGTTAGACACCAAAGAGTATCATAGTTCTTGCTAAATTTGAAAATTGCAATGTTTGGCAAATTGAACTATAATACTTGAATTTGAAGAAAATGGAAGGAAAGCATGTATTTGTGAAGCTTTGGTGTGGATTTGAACTTGAAATGTGATCAATTTATAGGCAAATAGGTTCTGAAAAGTTAGGCAAGTGTCCATGGCATTTGGTGATTCAAAGAAAGCTTAAGGGGTAAGAAAGGCATTTTGCAAAGGAAAAGGAACCTTCCTTTTTTCACCATGTGCTATTTTTACATCTTGATCCATATCTTTCAATTATTACTCTAGGCTGATATTTATCAGTTCATCAATCCACTTGGCAAGGTTAGAAAGCTTCTAGATGAAGAAAACTCAAAATGACCTATAATTGAAGTTTTGAACTTTGAAAAATCAAGTTTCATGGAGCCTTATGTTTCAATTTCAAAAGTGTAGCTAGACTCCATGGATTTGAGAGTTCTTGGACATTTTGGAAAGATTTTTCCACAAGCTACAACTTTCATGTTTTGAGTTTTTTCAAATTCAAATTGGAACTAGGTGAAAAAATGGCTTGAAGTTTGAAAAAAGTAAGAAATTTCAACACTTAGAAAAATTTCTAAGTATGAAAACTTTGACTTTTGTTGACTTTTTCAAATTCTTGATTTTTTATGATCATGATGGATCATTTGAAGTATTTTGATGATGGAAAAAGTTTTGTTTTGAAAAATTTGACCAAAAGTCAAAGTTTGACTTTTCTGTGCAGATGAATTTTCATCGACGTTTACGAAATTGGTGAGGCGTCAGTGAACTTCGTGATGTTACGAATCCATAAATTAGGTCAATATGTTGTATCTAAGATATAATGACCAATATCTATCCAAAAAAGTCATTTCTTGCTCAAAAAGTCAGAAAAAACTCATGCCCGATCAAAACCCTAATTGGTCGATCCTTGATTGATCTGTGAGAGAAATGGGTATCTGATGATCAGAGGCTGATGATTTGATCAAGATAGATCAAATGAGATGAGAAAAACTCAAACCCTAATTGGTTAGCTCTTGAATCAGATGAAAATCTGATGAAACCCTAATTTTGACCTGTGAATGTTATACCCGATTAATGTTATACGTAGGTTATGCAATGATGCAAATGTAAGGTGGTATATTAGGTCAAAATTTGGGGTATGACAGATGCCCCTATTTAAGTTTCTTTAACCTGAGAGATGAAGATGAATATCTTCGTTTTGATAGGTGTAAAGAGACTTAAATATCAGAATACGCAAATTTTGGACCTTTTATTCGAACTTTGTCATACATGAAAGTCTGATTTTGCTAGCAATTTTGCCACTCACTGGTCCAAACATTGGGTGTGCGAGTATGTCTAACTCCTATGGAATCACCTTAAACACGAATACAAAAACGGATCAATCATCCAAACGAAACAAGTAATCAAAGCGCTATGACTTTTACTCTTAAAGAAGGTTCCATGGATGCTTTTAACCGAAAGAACATCAACAAAAGTGAGTGGAATTGACCCAACAACCTCGGACAACGAAATAGATGTGCATAAGAATGACATCCATGTCACCTCTAGTAAAGCTTGACGACGGAGAGATAAAATACATCGAAGTTTGGAATGGTGTTGGAGAACTAAGATCATATTATGAGCAGCTACGGTTATACTGACCTGAAAACCAACATCGTCAAGGTATGGCACTAACACTAATTTAAAAGGAAAAAAATGAAAGCATCAGTAGTAAAAGGATAAAAGACTATATTTTAACTAAATTTTAAATTTTTTTTACTAAGAGCAAGTTCAAACATGTGGTCAATTTGTTAAAATGAATTGCTGAGCCCAAAAAAACTATCTCTTTATTAATTCAGATGTAGCAATATATACTACACTAGTTACAAAGTAACTGCTCCTAAATACTTGGTCCTCAATACTACTAACGTGCTAACAACTTTGACTTAGCAAATACACTAACAGTGAAATAGGGAATTAAAAAAAATAGGACTGACTCAACATAAATTATAAATAAATAAATATGAACCTAACAAATTCTCCCCTAAACTCAACATATTTAAGTTGAATTTAAACACCAGTAGCGTCCAAGGTCTTCTCATTCTTCATGACTCTAAGATGTGCTCTTAGTCGTTCAAACACTTCAAGCCCCACGGCCTTGGTCATAATGTCCGCTATCTGCACCTTGGTACCACAGTACTCGAGCTCTACAATTCCATCTTTGACCAAATCCCTAAGAAAATGGAAACGAACATCGATATGCTTGCTTCGTCCATGTAGCACGGGGTTTTTGGACAGTTTAATGGTAGAGTTGTTGTCACAGAACACAGTGGTTGCTCCTACAACACTCTCGGACCATCCCATCTGCTCAAGAATTCGTTTTAGCCATATACATGCACACATCCGCAACAAATACACCGGTTGTTATAAAGTCACAATCAGTTGCTTCTTGGACGCCCATGAGATCGCTCCTCCTACCAAAAAGAACACATAGCCGCCAGTACTCTTCCTATCATCCGTATCCCCGGCAAAGTCACTATCAGTGTATCCAATTAGGCGCTTCCCCTATCCCTTTCTGTGGTACTTTATACCGAACTCTGATGTTCCCTTTACATACCTTAGCACACGTTTTGCAGCCATCATGTGTAGCCTCGTAGGTTTCGTCATATACCTGCTTAGAAGACACACCACAAACATGATGTCCGGTCTGGTCACAATGAGGAATAATAAACTTCCTATCAGCTGTTTGTATTGTGTTTCATCCACAAGCACTCCATCTCCTTCAATACTTAGTTTTGTCCCTGGCACAATAGGATTTCTCACCGGATTACTGTCCAAAATTCCAAACTTGTCAAGAAGTTCATTCGTGTACTTCCTTTGACAGATGAAAACCCCTTGATCACTTTGGTTGACTTCTACACCCAAAAAATACATCATTTGACCTAAGTCAGTCATTTCAAACTTTGACTGCATTGATGCCTTAAATTCTTTCACAAGTTTCTCACTGCTACTTGTGAGCATGATATTGTCCACATACAGACTCACAAGGAGTACATCAGATTCATGAGCATAGATGAACAAAGTATGTTCATATGGGCACCTGGTGAAGCCTTCACTCAAGAAATAGTTTTCTATTTTGTTAAACCAAGCTCTTGGCGCTTGCTTCAAGCCGTATAGAGATTTCTTGAGCTTATACACTTTATGCTCCTCTCCTTTAACTATGAAACCAGGAGGTTGCACAACAAATACTTCCTCGGAAAGCTCCCCGTGAAGGAAGGTGCTTTTCACATCAAGCTGATGAATTTCCCATCCATGGTGTCCAGCAAGAGCCAGTAGTGATCTAATCGTATCCCACTTGGCTACCGGCGCGAAGACTTCATTATAATCTATACCTTGTTTTTGAGCATAACCCTTCACCACAAGTCGGGCTTTATACTTGTCCACTTTGCCAAGCTCATTGAGTTTGGTTTTATAAACCCATTTCACTCCAATTGGACTAGCTTGTGATGGTAAGCAAACCAACTCCCATGTGTCATTTCTGTTAATTGCTTCCATTTCAGCCGCCATGGCTTTTCTCCACTTCTCCTCTTGTTTAGCTTCCTCATGCGCTTGGATCAGCCCCATCGACGGATAGTGAAAACTGCTCACAGAAGTTTCCCATTTCATACTCATCATGCCATGCCGACCTCCTTCTGACTCTTGGCCCCAATTCAGCTTGTGGAAGGCTTTCAGCATCAGCCTCCTCTTCCTCTTCTATTTCAATCTGTGTGCTTTCAGATGAGGTCAGTTCGTTGCCGTCAATGCAATTCTGATCTGGCCATGATTTTGGACAGATTCTGCTTCATCCTCAGATTCCCAAAATTCTTCTTCAGTACCATCCCATCTCAGCTGAGTAGACTCGGCTAAACTCTCATTGCTGTCTTGCCATCCTTTGGACTCATCAAAAACAACATCCCTACTCACCATAATCTTCTTAGTTTGAAGATTATATAATCGGTGCGCTTTAGATTCTGGTGACACACCTAGGAAAATACACTTAACACTTTTATCATCCAATTTCTTGCGTTCTTTGATCGGCCCACATAGGCGTAACGTAGACATCCAAAAACTTTGAGATGGTCCACCGATGGTGGTGAACCACTCCAAAGTTCTTGAGGAGTTTTTTCTGGATTGATCGAAGTTAGACATCTGTTCAGAATGTGAGTGGCCCAAGCTACAGCTTCCGGCCACATTTTGCTTGGCACTTGGCTTTCCTTCAACATACACCTAACCATATTCATAATGGTCCGGTTTCTCCGTTCAGCTACCCCGTTCTGTTGTGGAGTGAAAGCTGTCGTCAGTTGCCTTTTGATACCAAACTTGTCGCAAAACTCTTTGAATTCTATAGACAGAAATTCGCCTACCCTATCAGTTCTTAAGTAAGCTATCTCAGTTCCTGACTCCTTCTCAATAAACACCTTGAATTTCTGAAACACCTCGAAGGCCTCAGATTTTGCTATAAGGAAATAAGTCCATAGTTTCCTGTTGTAGTCATCTATCATGGTAAAGTGATACTTCTTGCCTCCATTAGAGTCAGGTGTGATAGGACCGCACAAGTCTGCGTGGTCATTGTAACCTCTCTAGCTAGCCACAAGCTCTTACGTGTAAAGGTTTTCTATCTTGCTTCCCATAAGACATATTGAGCATACATCGGAGCGCTTCCTTTCAATGCAGCAAGCCTTGAACTATTGATTTCTGATGGAGCTTTCTTAAGCTTTGGTAATTCAGATGCCCAAATCGTCTGTGCTAGAGCTCGAGATTCTCCTTTTCAGCTTTTGACACCATCAAGCATTGCCCTTGCTCAGCTACTTCATTGCCTAAAGATATGGCTTGAAGCACAAACATCCTGTTTGCCTTCATCGACGTCTTAAACAACAAGCCTTTGGTCTCATGGAATACTTTGCAAGTTCCCTATTTGATCAGAAATATTAGAGCCTTCTCCTGCATTTGCCCTATGCAGAATAAATTATTCTGTAGCCCTGGAACATAGTAGACATCTTGGATAACAACAACAGTACCATCAATTTTCACCTTTATGGTCCCTTTTCCAAGAACCTCCAACTTCATGCCATTGCCTAACTTGACATTGCAATTAAAAGAATCATCAAGTTGCGTAAACCAATCTTTTTTGCCCGTCATATGGTTGCTACAACCTGAGTCTAAGAACCACAAAGCATCATGTTTCTCATCGTTTTCCATAGCCATCAACAACATTTCTTCATTGAACTCACTTGTGAAATGTGCCTGATGGGACCACTCAGGACACTCGTTCCTGTAATGGCCTAATTTGTGGCAATGAAAGCATTCAACTGTTTCCTTGCTTCTTGAAGCACTGCGTCCTCTACCTCTTCCCTGATAATTACCGCGACCTCTGCTTCTTCCTCTACCATACTTAACTCCAACCCTTAGAGCCTGATCAAATGTGACTGTTTTCCTGACCAGCTTCTGTTCGTGCACCAGCAAAGAGCTTTGTAGCTCATCAACAGTCAATTTATCCAAATCCTTAGACTCTTCTATCGAACACACCACATAATTAAATTTGTCCGTCAGAGTCCTAAGTATTTTCTCAACAATCTTCACATCTTCAACCGTTTCTCCATAATTTCTCATGGAATTAGAAACAATCATGACTCTGCCAAAGTAGTCGTTAATTGTCTCTCCTTCCTTCATCTCCAACACCTCAAACTCTCTCCTTAAAGCCTGAAGTTGAGCTCTCTTAACCCTGGCACTGCCTTGGAATTTGGTTTTCATGGATTCCCAAAGTTCCTTGGCAGTTCCTTTCTTTGTAATCTTCTTAAGGACAGTTTTATCTATGCTACTAAATAGATAATTCTTAGCCTTAAAATCTTTTAGCCTCATTTCCTCCAAAGCTTTAGTTTGTTCTGCAGTTGGTGTTGTTCCTGTGGCTGGTTCTGTCAAGCCCTCTTTCACTACTGTCCAATACTCCTTGGAACGCAGCAAGTTCTCCATCAAGAGACTCCAGTGATCATAGTCTCCATCAAAGATCGGAATGCAAGCCTTTGCGAAATTTGCGTCACCCATTCTCAATTCTTCTGGAACACACTTACTCTCTGTAATCGCCTCTCGGTTCTCTCTGTGTTTACCCTACCTAGAGATCCTCCCTTGATTACTCTCTCTCTGTGTTTCCCTTCCCAATCACCACTAGATTGCTGTCAGTTTTTTTTGGTATAACCGCTCTGATAGCATTTGTTAAAATGAATTGCTGAGCCCAAAAAAACTATCTCTTTATTAATTCAGATGTAGCAATATATACTACACTAGTTACAAAGTAACTGCTCCTAAATACTTGGTCCTCAATACTACTAACGTGCTAACAACTTTGACTTAGCAAATACACTAACAGTAAAATAGGGAATTAAAAAAAACAGGACTGACTCAACATAAATTATAAATAAATAAATATGAACCTAACACAATTTCCATGGCAGAGCAAAGTCAGAATTATCAAATTGCCTAAGGTATTGTAAGTAAATGTGAAAATTATCATACTATCTTCTTAACACTATGGAAATGAAAGTTTTAACATATCACCAACATCGCCACAAAATGGTGAAGCAAGTAAAAGCTTCTCTCACATGCTTTGTTCTTTTCCTTCTTGTCATAGCCACCTCCATGATATCAATAGTTCACTCAAAAAACACAGTGACAGTTCCTACCATTACTGCAACAATAGAGGATCAAATTAAGAGATGTCAAAGGAAGACCTTCATGTTTCTATTGTCATTCTTCATACCCTTTTATCTTTATGTCCCAATAGTTTCAAAATTTTAATTTCATGTGTCATTGTCATGTATATTTGATGATTTTTCATATTAAACAGGATCAAATTTTGAATTCTGTTGTACTGTTATAAATTTAAATTATGTATATATATCAGAGGAAAAAAACAAGTGATTTGGTGGAAACAAAGAGAACCAATTAGACTATGTATGATCTTTGTCAATGGAACCTGGAAATGAAAGAAAAATTATTCAACTATCATAAATAAATTCACACCTATTTTTTAAATTGTTGTGTCGAAGTGCAACTCCAACGGATTGAGTTGGACTCAATATCTTTGTCAATCGAACCTAAAAATGAATGAGAGTGATAAGAGTATGAGTATGTCAATCGAACCAGAAGCGAGTATGGAATGATTATATTGTCAATCGAACCTGGAAAGGGAATAATATGAGTATATCAATCGAACCTGAAGTGATTTTCTTCTTTAAGCTCTTCGATTTTTCTTCTTTGAACTTTTAGATGTCCTGCTTTGAACCTGAAATGATTTGTTTCAGAAACACGATGATGAAAAATAAATTAGGGCAATTTTGATGAATACTGACATACGGCTTTGATGATGAACTGATTTTGATGGTGAAGCAATTTTGATGAAAACGATGATATGAAGCCTTCGGATTTTGCGATGATTTAACCTTGATGTGATGATGTTTGTGACGATGGGCTTTAGCCAATTTGTGATGATTTTATTTATGTTGTTTATGTTATTAGTATTGTTTGATGTTGTCGTTTGATGTTGTTGTTTATGATTGTCGTATGGATTAGTGACGTATTAACTTGTGACGACTTCGTGGTGAGGAACGTTTATGTGTTGTTGTGACGGTTTATGTCAATGAGGTTATGGAGATAAAGTGTAGATTATACACATTAGAATAATGATTAAAGTAAGTGGATTTTTGATATGTGTTGGAGTTGCACTTATTTATCTATACCCCTTTATAATTCGAAACTATATATATATATATATATATATATATATATATATATATATATATATATATATATATATATATATATCATGCCTTTAATTATATGTTTTGGAGTATCTCACCCTTTACTTGTTTCGTCGTTACCTTTATATTGGTAACGTGCAGGTTATGAAGACGGAGTTAATAGCTGCTTTTAGTCGAGTCGGTGTCGCTCTGATACGTAGCACTCGGGGGAAATAATTATGTTGTCTTGTTGTTGTTCTTTTGGTTGTTTTTCCTTTTGTAAATAAGAATCATACTTTATGAAAATATGATTGTCTAAGGAAGTTTAATAAAGAAGATGTTTTGATTTTTATGAATCACTTTATGTTTTCCGACGATGCTATGTATCCGAGATTTATACTTTAAAGTAAATAGTTTAAAGTGAGTTGTTTTTTGAAGGTGTGATGCCTCAGTATTGAATTTATAAAATTTTAAATTACTCTGATTTTTGCATATTAAACATTGGGTAATATTGGGGTGTTACAGCAACACCAACAAAGAAACTACCACTAACATTATTCTTGTTCAGGAAAATGTCGAGAAGTAGGTTCTTTTTGGTGCAAATTTGGAGCTTCTTGCCTTTGTTGCCCCACAACTTCGAGTCCTCCAGGACACTGGTTCCAACATTCTTTAAGCCAAGAACAAATTCTGGTAATGAAGTAGAAAAACCTAGATAAGACTTTACGGAGGCTTCAGAAACTCCACCAAATGTCTTCTAGCTCTCATCTTTCGTATTCCACAAGTGTCCCTGTTGTTACTACCGAAGCTAATCTAACCCTTAAGCTTCAACAACTAAAAATATACTTGCTTACCGATGACTTTCTATCTGTTGTTATGGAGGAAACTGATTTGGAGATTGATGTTTTCAGTCAGTTTGATGAAATTTCTCAGTACGCCATTCCTGAGGACTGGGCGATTATTTTCTCATCTTGGAAGCCTTCTTTCGTCAAACTATTAATGAAAGATTTTAGTGTAACCAAACCGATAGTCAACACAGATCCAACACTGATGAGATGAAAGCTAAATGGAATATGAGTAAAACATGTGAGGAGAAGCTAACCTCATTCGAGGATAACAATCGAGCGCGCGAGGACAAATTTCTCGCCTATTACCATTAACTTTCTTCTTTGAGGACTCAAATATCTAAGCTACATGATGTGAGTGCAACTTCATTATTTGATGTTGTGCATGATGTCAAAACTCGGAAAGCTAATATTTCAGTATGGTGGACGATATCCTTATGTCTTGTGGCACCCCTTTGCATTAGAGGTCTTAGGAATCATTTAAAATAACTTTAAAATTGATCCTAATCATATAAAATCAATTTTTGCACAAAAACAATACTTATGTGTCGACCTGAAATTTCTATGAGTCGACATATAAATTCTTCATTTTTGCATTTTATTAAAATCTTCAGTATGTGCCGACACATGTACTACAATATCAAAGCCTTTATAATTTCTGATTTAAAACACAGGCACATGTGTTGACACATACGATTTTCAGGTTGACACATGTGTTGACACATACGATTTTCAAGTTGACATATGTCGATACATAATTTTTTCAGGTAAACACATACTATTTTGTGGGTCATTTTTTCATTATTGTTTCTTTCTAAAAGTACCCTCTTTTACCTAAAAAGAGTCAAACTATAAATATATCATTCATGCATCATTTCAACATGATGATACCATAAAATTAGCTTACATTTCCTCTTCTTCTAATCTATGCATACTATGTTTGAAAGTTCATCCATGTGAAAAATCCCGGGGTGGTTGAAATCCTTCCAAGAAACCTTATAGTGTTTGAAATCTTTTAAAGGAAGTAACAAATATTGGGTGATAGAATCGGTGATCTTGTGTTGATAGCGTGTAATCAGATTTACTCGAGTGAAAAGATCCCTTGGGGTGGTTGAAATCCTTTGAAGAAACCTTGAGGTGTTTGAAATACTTTCAAGGAAGTAGCTTAAGCGGGGAATAGGTTGCAACTATCGGTCTTGGTCTTGTAGAAGATCAAAAGAAGAGAATGGGTTGTATCAACATCAAATGGTTATGATTTGTAATGTTGCTCTGAACACTTCTCTTGTAATATTACTTTTGCAAAGTAAGAAAAAAAATCCTAATTCCATATTTCGAATTGGGGAGATGTACCCACATGCGAGGATTAAAGTGAGGAACTTCCTTAGCAAATCTTTGTGCCACTCTCTATTATCTTTTTACTCACTTTTGTTTACATTACGTAATTTGTCAAATAACATTGTTAAATTCGTTGACTCTTAAAAAAATTTCTTCAATTATTTTGTTTAAAGTTATGTATTGATTAGCTTATAATCACTTTGATTATATGTGGTTTTCATATCAACACAACTTAAAAAAAAATTCTAAAAAGTTGAATGCACACCAAGTGTTTGACAAATTGCTATGTTCTATCTCTTTACCTTTGGTTATTAAAGTTTAAAGTGATTTGTTGATTAAATTATTATAATTTTGATTATAAGTACTTATTTATATCAACAAGGTTAAAGAAAATTCTAAATAATTGATTGTGCGTCACATGCTCAATAAAGTGTCAAATTATGTTTTTAATATGATTTCATTGGAAATAAGAAAGCGTTGTGTTGAATGTTAAACGCTTAATCGAGACATTATTAGATTGATTGATTTTATCATTATGTTAATTACATATGGCTCGTGCATATCTAAGTTTCAAATGACTAGGTTTGTTTAGACTACTATATTAATCTAGGCCAAATACCTCCTACTAAACATTGTTTTTCAAAGAAGTTTTAAATAACCTTTTTGAAAGGTAATTTTTATATTGGTATCTATTCACCCAACCTCTAGATTTGGCGTCGTAGTCTAACAAGTAATATCAAAGATCTGCTTAATTTCGTGCTTCGAAACTCTTATTAGATAATGGCGTACGGACCTAAAAGAGATTTTAAAACAGCCCCAATTTTTTTTTGTGGAAGAAAACTATAATTATTGAAAAGCTTATATTCACATTTATGTTAATTTTCATATTCAAGGAAGTACTATGGAATTATGATGATAAGAAAAATTCATCAAATCTTATTAATTGTTTGAACGCACTTGGTAAGCCTATTTCTAATGCAATTGTGCATAACAAAGTTTTAAGATGTCTTATTAAATATGAGAGATTGGTTTTTGGAAGCGGCTTCAACGTTTTTGTCTTGCGACATTGATATGTTGCCCTTTAAATTTCTGAGTGTTAAAGTTGGGGCCAGTCCCATGAAGGTTGCCTTGTGGAAGGATTTGATCAATTTTTTTAAGAGAAGGTTTGAGGTTTTGAAAGGTAGACTCCTTACTTTTGTGGGTCGTGTAGTGTTGATAAATTTGGTTTTGAATGTCATCCATATCTATTCTTTATCTTTCTACAAAGCGTCAAATAAAGTGTTAAATGAGACTCAAAAATTCAAAGTAATTTTTTTAAAGAGGTTGTGAAAATAGAAGGAAAATACATTGAGTGACTTTGAAAACGAATTGTAAGCCCCGATAATATGGTGGTCTCGGTGTTAAAGATGTGGAGGTTTTGAATATGAAATTATTGAATAAGTGAAAATGGAGAATTTTCAAGGAGAACATGCAGTTTGGTAATTTTCTGAGGAGAAGATATGGTAAAATCACAAACAAAGTGAAAAATGGCGACAAAAGTGTGTTACAAAGCAAGGATTCCATATGGTGGCGGGACTTAATTTTGTCACATGTTTCGGTTGCGGTTATCTAGAATCGGGTCTTAGGCAGTGTGTTATGCTGAATTAAAAACGGTAATTTAAAAGGATTGCCTTTTGGCATTCGATGTGGCTGGGTTGTCAAACCCTCGGGTCTGTGTTTCCTAAGATTTATCAATAGCCGTAAGTACTGCAGCGTACATGAAGCAGGAAAGTGGGAGGGGCGGTTTGGTCTTGGAATCTCGAGGAAATGGTGGAAAATAAATTCCAGAACTGAGACAGAAATCTGAGATGAGTTTTAGAACCTACTGCAGGGAACTTTGTTGGAAAGTAACAAGACTGATGAGTATGTATGTCTGCAGGGAACTCCAGTTTTGGTCTTGCAGATTAATTATTGAAGGCCATCAACTACTTATGGGAGGTCAAAGTCCCTTATAATATTTTTTTTTTCCGGTGCAGATTAATTCTTAATTGGATTCCAAACAAAGACAAACTATTGTGAAGTGGAGTCTTATTGTGAAGTTAGAATTTGGAAGAAGATTTACATTTGAATTGGTAGCGGGCTGGAGCTGTCTTTGTCGCATTTGGTGAGTTTTTTTCTTCAACGTGAGAAGGTGAAGTGTATGTTGGTTAGTACAACTATAGCGGTGATTTAGCTTGTCACAATTTGGAGTTAATGGTTGAAGTACAAGTTGGTTAGTACAACTGTAGCTGTGTTACAAAACTTCATATAATTTATATCTTTATTATCCTGGAAATTTGTAAACAATATCCAATTTCAATAAATAAAATTTGAAACATTCACAATTTATATGAAAAAACAATTAAGAATTTTATATTATTATAAAAAATTTGTGAATGTGTGGTTCTTAATATTCTTAATAATTTTAGTTAAAGTTGAATAAAATAAAAATTAATAAATAAGAGTTTAATAGTGAAAGTAATAATAAATATTGTATAGATATTATAAAGAAACAATTATTTTAACACACAAAAAAATTACAAATGACACCTTTTTATGAATTAATGAAATAAATAATAGTAAAATTGAATGACATAACAAGCGAGAAAACATGGGATTACGGAATGTTTTCCAAATTTATAGACAAAATAATTCGTCGAGTACTCAAGTTTTCTTTCTGCATACGTTAAGGAACACTATAATGCATACAAAAATTTGAGAATGATAAAGGAATTAATTATCAAAGAATTTGTATTTAACTTAATATTAAAAATGTGATTTTTATGGTTATGATTTTAACTAATTTAATAAATTGATTATCAAATAATTTATATTTAATGTAATTTTATTTGTTATAATATATATATATATATATATATATATATATATATATATATATATATATATATATATATATATATATTAACACATATTTAAAATAAATTTATTATTAGTTTTTAATTAAGAGTTTCTTGTATTTTGAAATTGGGAAAGGAGTTAATTATTTTTTGAACAAATAGCATGTAACGACTATATTCACTAGTGATAAAATTGAAAATTACTAATTTGAATCTAAATATATTATTATCAATGTTTTGACAACAAATAAAAAACTGGATTAAAGGATATTTAGTTTTATATATTTATAATTTTCCTTAAAAAATATTTATACAATTTTTTACTATTTTAAAAATGAACTGTCTCTTATTGTGTTGTCCTTAGTTTGAAATAATCTTTAATAAGTAATACCAACTTTGCTTTTGTATTGACATTTGCAAGTATAATGCCAGGAAATCGTCCAAGTTCAACATGCACGTCACTTTAGCAAACATTATCAATCTTAAGATTTTTTGTGAGTTAACCATCATTCTTTACTAGATCGCGATTAATAATATATGTTTTTTTGTTTTATAATTTTTATATACAGTTTAAATAATTAGTAATATACCCTTAATAATATATTAATTAAATTAATTTTATAAATATATTGAAAATAATATACATATTAATAATTAAATAACAAAATTGAAAAAATGATAATTATTAATATATTAAACAATGAAAATAATATTTATTTTAAAATAAATTTTATTTGTTGAAACGTTACTTATTATGAACATAGGGAGTAAAATGCCAATGTACCGAAAAGAGTGGTGCTATCTTTACGCCACAAAGGAAGATATTATCTCTATTCCCTATAATTATACAACATGTGCATGTGTGTTGTGTTTCAGAAAGAAAAATAATAATACTAATTAAATATTAAAAAAAAACAAAACCATATTTTATACCGTATAAGTGTCATTTTTTTAGTGTACAAATATCAATCCTCTACTGAAAAATAGAAAATGTCTATTTGGCAGAAAATGTCGATTTCGAATAAATTAAAAAAAAAAAAACACTGTTTAATTACCCAACATTACTATCGGTCTTTATATTTAGCCTGTCAATAGTTTGTGTAAGAGTAATAATGACTCTATATCAATGCCCCAAGTATCACTTTTATTGATAAAACATTAAATTTGTTTTAAAAACTAAATTTGTTTTAAAAACTAAATTTGTTTTATTGGTATGTTGGGTTTTTTACTCTTATGTAAGCCTATTTCTGGTTTTTGTTGAATTATGTTCTCCCACTTTTTTTTGCTTCTCATTTAATATAGTGATCTTAAAAAAAATAGAGTTGCTAAAATTTACTGTTGTTTAAAATTTTAAAAAAAAAATTATAATAATATTCTTGTTTAATTTTAAAAAGCCCTGTAGAGTTTCTCCTCCATACAATGAAGTAGCTATTTTCTAAAAATTGTCACTTTCTGCTTAAAACCAAGGAGACAAAAACAGCACTGCTTCATTTCAGACCATTCAATCTTTAGTAGTTTTAAAGATAAGACTGATTAGTACATACTAGCTACCATCTCAACTATCATGTAAAGGTTCCGTGTTGATTCCTACTTCTTTCCACTATATATAGACCACTCTTTCTTACTATTTTTCTCATCCTTCACTACCAAATATCACATTTCAATTGATCTTCACTTGAGTGTACAATGGTTTCAAAAAATGCAGTCCTCGTCCTTGGTCTATTGGCCATGGTTGCTCTCATTTCCTCTGAGGTGTCAGCTAGAGACTTAGCTGAGACTACCCCTACTACCGAAGAGGGTGAGTTAGCTATACATTTTTTTTCTTAATTTGAGACTAAAAGATATATTTTTCAGAGCACAATATATATGAACACACGTTGTATTTGCAGTAAATGACGCCAAATATGGTCACTATGGTGGTGGTGGTCATGGCCATGGCCATGGGCACGGTGGTCACTATGGTGGTGGTGGTGGACATGGAGTTGTATCCGACAATGGTAACTGATTATATCACATTCTTAATATGTATTATCTATGTTGCCAATATATGTATATAAACACATGATTTTATTCGCAGAGGTTGTTGAAAAGTCTAATGAAGTAAACGATGCTAAATATGGTCACTATGGAGGTGGTGGTAGTCACTACGGTGGTGGTAGTCACTACGGAGGTGGTCATGGCCATGGGCACGGTGGTCACTATGGTGGTGGTGGTGGTCATGGTGTATCTGACAATGGTAACTAATTATATCAAATTCGTAATACTAACAAATTTTATGAATAATAATGTTATAAAAGAGTTATATTATAGATACACATCATTCTTGCCAATATATGTATATAAACAGTACATGGTTGTATTTGCAGAGGTTGTTGAAAAGTCAAATGAAGTAAATGATGCCAAATATGGACACTATGGAGGTCATGGTAGTCACTATGGTGGTGGTGGTAGTCACTACGGAGGTGGTGGTAGTCACTATGGTGGTGGTGGTCACTATGGAGGTGGACACTATGGTGGTGGTGGTGGACATGGTGGACATGGTGCTTCTGACAATGGAAACTGATTATACCATGCATGATGCACACTCAAAGTAATAAATTTCATGAATGAGTAATGTTTGGTGTTAAATAAAAGAGGTATAGATAGTCTAAAATCTCTTGTGGTTATGTATTATCTTTGTATATGTGGTGACAAGTTTGATTTCAAGTGAAAGTGATGAATGTGTTATCATTTGTAATATATATCAAAAATCATGTTGTTTCTCCTTTGTCTCCTTTTAAGTTTATATATCCGTACTACTGAAATTTGTCTATGAAAATTGGTCGATTAATTGACAGAACAAGTCATGTATAATTCATAATTATAAAATGTTTTAGTAATGAAAAGGAACGTATAAGTCCTAAATATAATCAAAAAAATGAACATAAAGAAAAAAAAACTTTAGAATAACTCTTAAAGGGAACATTAACTTCAAAAAAAAAAAAATTTGATGAAATAAATTCTTGAAACAAATTATGGGAGGTATCAAAATTCTTTAAGAAAATTTAACCAATTTATTATTTTTTTAAAAATTATTAAATTATAAATATTAACAATTTATTTACATTAATATATAAATATAAATAAATACTTTGGCAAAAGATTGAACTTTACACCAAAGTTTATTTCAATTTAATTTATAAATTATTTTTATTTTCAGATATATCAATAAAATAAATTATATTAAATTTATTAAAATTAAACTACACATATTTTTATTTTTTTCACATATATTTTGGTAAAAAAAAAGCGTTAAAATAATTTTTAGTTGTCATATTCATATGACATATTAATATCACTCAATAAAATTAATGAAAAATAAATTTGACTGTTAATTATTAGATCAATATACTACAAGAATTTTTGGTGTTAAGAAATTTAAGAGTGAGTATAACCAGAACTTACATTATTTTTCACATAATAATAAAAACAAAAGACTATCAGCACTTTAATATTAATGCTCTTGTTTTATTTTTGAGAACTTTTTACTTTTTAATGCTTGTTTTATTTTTGAGAACTTTTTACTTCTTGAGAGCCTATTTGAAATATTTTTTGTTTTTAGTTTTTAAAAATTAAAAAATAAAATTAAAATACAATTTAACTATTTCAATTTTTTACTTTTAAAAATTGAAAAATGAAGAAAAGTTTGCAAAATAATATATTCAAACAAATTTTTAATTTTTAAAAACCAAAATAGATTTTTTTTTAAAAGCCTTTCATGCCCTAGTTTCAAAATTGCTTCTTATTAGTGGTTACCCTTGTGTATTTATTTCAACTTTAAAAACTCTTAAAGTGATATTTAAATTTTTTTTGCAGATGATTTTTTTATTACGAATTTATAGTTTATAGTTTATTTATCATATGCTATTTCAAAAAGCATTTTTTTTATAATTTATAGTTTATTATTTTTTATTTCCTTTTTATCTTTTCTATTTTAATAAAAAATCACTTTATTTTCTATAATTTATTTTAATTTAAAATAATTATATATTAATTTTTTTATGTTATTTTAAATTTATAAATTAGTTGAATCGTTAATTTTATCAAATATTTCAATTATTTTATCAATTATAAGTTATCACAATTAACTACTTTAAACTAACTTATTAGCAAGTGGTATTTTTATGAAACAGACCCTATGAATCCATATTGTCATGTGATTCATCATAGATACTAGTAATTTTGTAAATGTCTCAAAATAGAAAATTAAGTTGGTGTATTTTTAGAGATTAATTTCTAGTAAAGAAAAAATGAATAAGTCTTCTACAAGTGGTTTTAGTGTTGCTTGCATATGTCATCAATTCAAAGACTCGGAAACAGAATCATGATAGAATCAAATGAAGATTGTTACAAAATTGGATTTGAAATACTAAGTAGTTGTGAAGGTGGTTCGACTCAAGATCATAATCTTAGATAATTTTGCACTCTAGTGAATTGTGTGCAGTTGAAGAAAAAGTAAGTTTTGTATATTTTGTTGTTAATTATCGTAAAATTTAATATTAATTTGTGTGGTAAAAAATAGTAGTAATTAAAATAAATAATTTTTAGTAATAATAATTCATACATAAATAATATATAATAAGGTAAAAAAAGACGAAATTTTATTTGTTGGATCAAACGAGAGAGTAGTTCTCTAATTTACTATATTTAAAATAACAACATATAGATGTCTAAGAATTCACCAAAGATATGATTTGTTCAAAATAATTTCACTGTCTCGTGAAAACTCTGTTATACAGTTTTATTTGTCGTAATGTGTTTATATATATATATATATATATATATATATATATATATATATATATATATATATATATATATATATATATATATATATATATATATATATATATATATATATATATATATATATATATATATATATATATATATATATATATATTGTATTTTATTTTAAAATTATAAATTAATTAACATATCAAATATTAAAATTAATTGCATAATAAATTGTTGTGTTTTAAAAATATTTATGATATTTTTATTAAAAGATTGAGATGTGTTAATTGAAATTTCAAAGAAAACAAAATAATAAATGATAGCAGGACCCTCCGTGCTAAAAGTAGTTGGATCATAATAAGTCATGGCGATATATTAATTAAAATTCCACTAAAAACAAAAAATAATTGAAACGGGGAGACTCCATGCTAAAAGCAGTGGGATCATATAGAAACCCACTTCAATTAATCTTCACTATAAGTCAATTATGACTGTAAAAACAATTAATTGAGGAACACCTAATGACCTGTCTATTTTGATTTCTACTCGCTTCTTCTCTATAATTAGAATGTATTATTGAATGGTCCTTTATTCACCGTATGATTTAGAGTCATTCGAACTTGCTTTGAGTGTAGAAATAAAAGGAACATAAAGTCATAATATTTGCAGGATCAAAGAAAATATAAAAGGTACAAAATACTTTAAAAACATTGAGAGAAATTACATTGTTTAGAATATAAATGACATGGGCTTTTCAGATGAATCTGAAAAAGAGGAAAAACCTCACATATGTCTCATCAAAATCCATAAAGAAAACAAGATAAATAATCTATTTTTTGAATTTACTTAAAATAGGTCATTTCACATTTGTAAAAAGATAGATAGTTCATCAAACAAAGTAAAAAATCTTATTTTTGTCTCTAAGTCTACTATTTCTTCTCTTGGAAAAGAAAAAAATAACACGTTGGAAGAATTAGATTTTCTTAGAAAAATTCAAGTATTTTAATTCAAAATTCTTCTTCTTATTCTTCTCTTTCTTATTAAAATTGACAAACTTATCAAATGTGAAAAAATCAACCTTTAAAAAAAATAGATGACTTGTATAATGTCTAAAATTAGAGGCATTACGCTCGCGTTTTAAAACAAAAAGCATAGCCTAGATTATACTTAAGTAAAAATTATAATAGAAAATGCTGCCTAAAGTGCTCCTAAGCCAGCTCTTCTAACATAAAATATTGTCTAAAGTAAACTTAAGCCAATACTTTTAACATAAAGTGCTGTCTAAAATGCACTCAAGTCAGCACTACAAATAGAAAACGATGCCTAAAGTGCACCTAATCCAGTACTTCTAACAAAAAGTACTAACTAAAATGCACTTAAATTAGTGCTTTTAACATTATGCGCTTCCTAAAGTGCACTTAAGCCACTCCTTTGTACATGAAGCGCTGTCTAAAGTGAAATTAAGCTAGCATTTTTAGTTGGAAGCGTTGTGTAAAGTTCACTTAAGCCAACAATTTTATATTTAAAAAAACCGCTACCTATATCTATAACAACGCTAGAATAGACAGCGCTTTAAAGCACTGCCTAAGGTAAAAAAAAAAGCGTTGTCTAAAATCTTATTTGGCATAGCTAGAACCCCATAACTTTCCCCAAATCATATTATTTTTGTCATGTCGTATTTAATCTGATGTGTCATCTTTTAAAATTATTTTTAATTCTCATTCTCTCATGTCATTTTGATTATCTATTTTCTTCGTAACTCAACCCATTCATTCATAATTAATTCATCATAAATTCTAATTAACCTCTCTATATAATTAGCAATATATGTCATGCACTATATGAAATATGACCTTAGATAGTGCATTTTTTTTATCTTAGACAACATTGTCTATTCTAGAACTGTCGTAAGTATATATAACACTAGTTTTTGATAAAAGTGTTGCATAAGGTATCATTGAGCAATAGTTTTTGATAAAAGCATTGGCTTAAGTGCTGTTTAGACAACACTTTCTTATAAAAGCGCTCGCTTAAGGTATCATTAGACAACACTTCTATAATATAAGAAAACAGATCTACCTGGAAAAATCCATTTTGCCCTCTGCTACAAATGTTACACCTATTGAAAACAAGGTTATATTGAGTCTAAAAATTACTTTTTGTAACCAATTTCTGAATTTGTCCTATTTGAACAACTACTTTTTCTGCTTTCTCCTTTATTGTTTACCTGTTTGACTTCCATTCGAAAAATTACCTTGATATGAAACCAAATATTTTATTTGAACTAATTTCCTTCTGTTTTTGAAAAAGCAAACGTCTTATCCTCCTGAACCCTAGCCTGTTGCATCTATACTATGCTTCTATCTCTCTCTTCATTTATATTTTCTCTCTCTCTCTCTCTCTCTCTCTCTCTCTCTCTCTCTCTCTCTCTCTCTCTTCTATATTCTTCCGCTCTGAACTCTAAATAACCATTAATCTTAATTTTCTCACTTTCATCTCTCTTGCAAACAAAAAATAACATGAATAAAACTGAAATCAAGAGGGAGAAACAAATATGGCGTTTCTGGTTGGATCTGGCCTTTCTTTCAGTTTTACAGCAGCGTGCAATTTTGCGATGGTAGATCTGTCGTGGCGACAATGCATTTCCAGTGGCGAGTTTGGTGGTGTCTGATTTGAAATGGTTGATGTGTGGTTTTTTTTAGTTTTCTGCAAATTTCACTATGATTCTTATTCCAATTTTAAGGTTTTCAATTTCTATCAATGGGGCAAAACCCTGAGGTGATAACATATTTTTCATTGTATGTTCTTTTGCACAAGTTCCTATCACATTGGGCCTTCATGCAAGTTAGGAGCTTAGTAATAAAGAACCGACGAAGAAGTTTATGAGCCTGATGAGCTTTAATTTTTGTATTGGTTTTCTCTGCATTCTCAACACTATATTTATCGATTTGGTAATTTGGCTGCTAACTGTTTAAATATTTTCTATTTTAGCATCCTAAAATGGACTTCTCATGCGAAAATTTATATTAGAATGGTGCTATGTAATGAAGAAATATGATGAGCATATCTGTTGGAAAGTACTGGACTGCAACAACTACTACTACAAGTGATGTTTACATGTGGGATGGAAAGAAAGGTAGGAATAAGCACCTATCGATACATTTACTTCAGTTCAATGAAGACATTTTATATAGAGGAGTCAAAAAAGCCAAAAATTAGAAAGTCCTAACAATTAAGTCCTTATATGGTCCTCTTTTTTTAGGCCCCTTACTAAAAGGAAATTTTTTGGGCCCTATTTTTTTAAGCCCCTCATATTTTGGTGTTTTATGGGGCCCTAAGTAAAGGGCCAAAATTATAATTTGTTAGAAACTACATCGTTTGAAAATTAATTTTATTTTGAAAAATAAAAAATATTTTTTAAAAAAATTAAAAACTCACTTTATTTTTTAGAAAATTAAAATAATAGATTATTCCAAAAATATGGAAAGTCGACTTTTTCATAAAAAAATTGATTTTTTGTGGAAAAAAAGAATAATAGTTTTTTTGCCAGAAAATATAAAAAGGTGCATTTTTTGAAAATAAGAAAAGTCGATTTTTTTTATAATAAAATTTTAGAGTTTTTCGGAAAAAAACAGAACTTTTGTCGAAAATATAAAAAGTCGACTTTTTTAAAAAACAAACATTTTTTTCGTCAAAGATATAAAAAGTCGATATTTCTGAGAAAAACCTGATTTTTATCAAAAAAAATTTGATTTTTTGTTGAAAATTTTAAAATCGACTTAAAAAAACGATTTTTTTCAAAAATATAAAAATCGATTTTTCCAGAAAAGCAACCGATTTTTTATCGAAAAAATAAAAATTCGACTTTTTAAAAACAAACCGATTTTTAGTCGAAAATTTAAAAAGTCGATATATCCAAGAAAAATTTTGATTTTTTTCGAAAAAATTTGTTTTTATGTCGAAAATTTAAAATCTACTTTTCTGGAAAAACAACCGATTTTTTAAAATTTAAAAAGTCAACTTTTCCGAAAAAGACCGATTTTTTTATCGAAAATATAAAAAGTTAATCTTTTTTGGTAAAATGCCGATTTTTTTTCGAAAATACAAAAAATAGATTTTTCTGATAAAAAAACCGACTTTTTTTTAAAAATATAAATAGTTGATTTTTTGGCAGAAATAAAAAAAGTCGATTTTTTTGAAAAAAACTGACTTTTTGTCGAAAATATAAAAAGTCAGGTTTTTCATAAAAAAAAAGTAATTTTTTTGTCAAAAATACAAAAAGTTTATTTTTCGGAAAAAACCGATTTTATGGCGAAAAGAAAAAAATATCGATTTGTAAACAAATTGATTTTTTGTCGAAAATATAAAAAGTCGATTTTTTTCAGAAAAAAATCAATTTGTTGAAAATACAATTAATCGACTTTTTGATAAAAGTGTTTTTTTATCGAAAATATAAAAATGTCTATTATTACGAAGAAAAAAAGTTTGAAATAAAAAAAGTTGATTTTTTTCAAAAATAAAAAAGTTAATTTTAAATTATTTTTTTTTAAAAAAAATTATGTTTTTTTTAGGGCCTTAAGTTTTATTTAAAATTTAAGGGTTTTTACTTTAGAGGTCCTATTTATTTTGGGGTTCATTTATTTTTTAAAGTTTAGACCCTTTATATTTTAATGGCCTTAAAAATTAAGCCATGCCCCTTTAAATTGACGGCTCTAATTTTATACGAGGGTATTTAATGTTTCGATGTTGTTCTAGTAAGTGCCTCACTAGATATTTTCGCAAGGATGAACCAGATAGTTAATTCTCCAAATTAATTCGAGCTATCTAGAAGAAGTTGCAGCAGATTGAAAACAAAACATGCAGCTTCATAGGGTTTACAATAGGTTATGTGTACATTGATGGATGGTAAATTATCATCTCATCATTACAATAATGCATGCCATCTTTTGGATTCCTAGCATTAGCACAATTTGGTGGAAGCAGTTTTGAATTCTCATTTTATCTGTTGTATGACATTCATGTCATGTCTGATAATTTTTAAGAGTTTGGTTGTGTTCTCATGTTCTTTATGTAGCTCAAGTGTCTCGTTTGGTTATCGTACTTTTTAGATTTTGTTTCTTTATGTAGCTCAAGAGTTTTGTTCTGTTTCTTTTTAGATTTTATTTGTTTTTCAAGCCTACAAAAAAAAAGTGGTTCTATTGACAAAGATTGTGGCATCTGGAAAGACCAGGGAGATTGGGGAGGAAGATATGGGAGAAAGAAGAAGCCTTTAACATTTGTATAGTTTAACTTCTTTAAAGAGTACATTTTATATTTATCTATTGATAGAAATTCTTATAACGACGTCGATTTTACAATGGAGAGGTTCTAGCTGTCAAAGGAATCTACAAATCTTTGAGTGTTGGCCAATTTGCGTGGGCTCCACTAAATGAAATATTGGTCTTAATTGCTTCAACAGGCCTTGTGCATTATATGTTATTAAAGCACCACACGAATCAAAATCTAATGAAAATGAGATACAGTAAGTCGCTTCAAATTGATTTCTTTTGAAAGTGATTTTGTTTTATTAAGTTTGGTTATGTTAAGCTATGATATAAAGGTCTTATGATGCAACTCATTTGAAATAAACTAATAATAATGTTATTCTAGTCATCAGGTAATTATTGTGCTTGCGAATGGGATAATCACCCTTTGTCACGTGTCATGGAATCTCTTTTTGGTAATATTTAGTATTTATCTTGGTTTCATTTAAACTTCTTAATCTTCTAAATATTCTTTCTCTATTCTCTACGTATTTTACAATTTATATCGATAGATCTGTTATGCCTTTTGAACAACCATGCTAGGGGTTCTGTCTTTTATGATTGTTTGAAAGAGCCGGATGATAGTCGAGTTATAAAGTTGTGATTGTCAATACCATAAACTCGGTAAAGAAATTTCGGGCTGATGTGACTGTTTGTTAAAAGTAATTCATATTCAGAACTTCTGAGGGTCAGTCAGAAGTTCTGATGTTCAGAAGCAGAAACTTCTGATATATGGTCAAGAAGGAATTTAATTTCTGGAAGATAATTAGTATCTGCATCTTAGAGATAACCTAGGTGTGAAGTTATAGTATTTAGAGATAACTTAGATGTGAGGTTATCTCCTTTTTAGGGCCTACATGGCATCCTTGCACTTGCTAGTTTTGTGTATAAATAGGTGTTTCTATGCTTTAATAAAATCAATAAAAATTCCTTTTACCAATCAGTTGCAACCATCTTTATCATTTACTATTTCTCTCTTCTTCCTCCACTTTCATCACCTTGCACCAACAATTGGTATCTAGAGCTCTTGGTTGTTCTTGAAATTCCTGGGAAACACAAGTGATTGTGAGCTGTGTGTTTGAACAAGATCATATTGATTTTGTGGGTTTTTGGGAAACACTGAGTGAGAACTAAGATTTGTTAGAAATTTTTCTGCAAGGTTTAAGATGAGTGGAAGCAGTAGTTTGAACACTAAACTTCCCGTTTTTAATGATAAAAATTGGAACATATGGATGATACAGATTCGAGTTCTGTTTGGTGCTCAAGATGTTCTTGAGCTGGTAACAGGTGGTTATGCTTGATGCGATGGATGCTCTTGAAGAAAAACTAAAGAAAGAGGTATGAGGAAGAAGGATCAGAAAGCTCTGTTCTATATCCATCAGTTTGTGGATGAAAACGTGTTTGAGAAGATTGCCGATTCAATGACGTTGAAAGAGACATGGGATATATACTGGTAAGATGTTACGGTGGTGACACATTAGTAAAGAAGGTGAAGCTTCAGTCCCTGCGAAAGCAATATAAGAATCTCAACATGAAGAACAGTGAAAAAGTTTCTGAGTACATTTCCAGAATGATTCTGATCACTAATAAAATAAAAGCTTGTGGAGAAATATTTTCTGAACAAGTAATCATAGAGAAAGTTCTGAGGTCGCTTACTCCTCAGTTTGACTACATTGTTGTTTCTATTGAATATTCTAAAGATATGGAAACTATGATAATAGAAGAGTTGCAAATCAGTCTAGAAGCACAAGAGTTGCGTTTGACTGAGAGAACTTTTGAGAGAGAAGTTGAGCAAGCTCTGAAGGTTTCTGTTGTCAAGAAGGACCAGAAGATGAATAGACGTGGTGATAGATTCTAGAAGTCAGAAACCTTAACTTCTGATGAAAAGAAATATCATAAGGGAAAGGAGAGATATGACAAGAAAAAAGTTCAATGTTCTTTAGCAGATGGCCATTTTCCGAGATTGTAGAAACAAAGGAAGGAAATCAGAAGAAGCGGATATAGCCAGAAGAGACTCTAATGATGAACCTGTGCTATTGATGGCTTCTGATTCTGATTGTAAGAGATAAGAAGATTGGTGGTATATGGAAAATGGGTGTTCAAATCACTTGACTGGGAACAAACAATGGCTGATAGAATTTGACTCTAGAAGAAGAACAAAGATCAGATGTGCTGATGATAAGTACCTTAATGCAGAAGGTATGGGAAATGTCAGATTCAAGGTGAAGAATGGGAAAAACATTCTGATCAAAGATGTTTGGTATATTCTTGGAATTAAAAGAAATCTGATGAGTGTAGGTCAGCTCATTGAGAAAGGTTTCTCAGTTGTAATGAAGGACAACCTCTTGAAGTTATATGATTCCCATCAGAAGTTGATTATAAAGTCTGAGCAGGGAAGCAACAGAACATTCAACGTGAATGTTAATACAGCTGAAGCAGAGTGCCTTAGTACAGATGGCGCTGAAGATGATAGTAAGTTATGGCACAAGAGGTTGGGACATTTTACCTATAGAAGCTTAGGCTATCAAAGTTCAAAGAAGCTTGTACATGGTATTTCAAAGATTGTGAAGCCTGAGAAGTCGTGCGAGATATGCATGAAAGGCAAGCAACCTAGATTGCCATTTACATCAGAAGTAGCCCCATGAACGAAGTTCACTTTCAAAGCTCTGAAACTGGACTTCGATAGCACGATTTAGGAAGCTCCAAGGCACGATTCTTGTTCTGTTAGCTTCAGTGAGGTTCAAGGAAGAAGAATGAATGGTTAATTTCAAATTGGAATGACATTTAAAGTGAAAACGAAGTTGCAGAAAATTGGATTCGAGAGAGAGTTTGGAAGAGGTTTTCTGGATATCAAAGCTTGAGGAAATGAGCGGAATGTGTCCTTTATTTATAGGAGAGGCGAACGTAATCAAAATGAGGGGTGAATGATGACATTTGAGTGGAAATCATGCACACCCATGTTCATGAAGAAAGTGTGACCGTATGTGCATCAAAACTCAATCATTCCTTGTGTTTTGATGTGCTAATTAATTCTGTGAAGTTCCTAATCACAATTAGTCACGAAAGCAAGGCTTAATTTGGCTTAAAAATAAGTTACACACGCAAATGCACAAATTGATGGTGAGCTCGAATCAGAAGTTTGGATAAACTTTGAGTTGCGGCCAAATCCAATTCTCTCGTGCGTTTCTGATTTTCTTTGAGCCAAATGAAGTATTCAAAGAGTAGAACACAATGCAAAAAGAATCAAATCAAATGGATGCTTGAGTTGAGAGATTGAGCCTTTAAGATTCTTGAAAAATCACTGATTTTCCTGGCCAGGCCTTGGTCAAGCATGCCACTTTCTAAAAATAACCTATAATGTTTCTTCTTTAAACTTTATCTTCCACTCAAAATTTGCTCTTTATTTTCAAATATGATATGAAGTAGACCTCTCAAGGAACATTTGGCAAAAATAATCACTCAAAAATTCAAAAAATTGAGAAAGTTATGATCTTGTGAATTTGATGAAAATTTGTGAAGTGACCTATAATATTTTGAATTCTTCAAGCAACTTCCAAATACTTTCAATCTTAAAAATTTATATGGAGATAAAGTTCACACCTTCAAGATTGTTGTATAAAAAGAATGACCTCAAGGTGATAAGTGATGATCAAGATATGATCTTTTGAAGTTGATTGACCAACAATTGAGAAATTCATTAAGGACTTGTAATATTTTGACTTCATAGGCAAATTTCCAAGCATTTTCTTTTCTCACCAATTGAACTAAGTTGTATTAGACATCCTTAGGTTCATTGTGAAAGAAACATGAGCTCAAGGAGACAAGGTATGACCAAGTTATGATCCTTTGAAGTCATATAAGATAGATGAAGAATCAACTTAGAGAGTGGGGAATCATAGACTTCTAAAACAATCTTCTCATCAATCAAGCTCTTTGGATCCAAGCATATTCATATTATAAGTCCTCTTGAGAATCAAATGACTTTGAAAACATCCACAAACTTCATACAAACACCAATATATGATCCTCAGAAGTCCAAAACCCTAATTTCAGGATAGATGGTCATAGAATGGAGAATTATTTGAATTTGATGATCTATTTCAAACATGAAGCATACACTTAAGATAGGACACCATGGTTGGTTACAAGAGAAGTCTTTAATGAGAGACAATACTTCTAAAATCTTGATAATTGAGGAGAGAAGGCATGGAAATAAACACATGAACCTATTGACTCCTTGAATAATAAACTTGTGCACCATTCACTTACAACATTTGGAAAGCAATGTGAACACATATCATACACATATCATTGTTAGCCAAGTATCAATCATCACACACAAGAAATGAACACATCTACAAGGTGCTTGGTGATCTCCTAAGGGAAAAGCCAAAGATAGGAGAGAGAGGTAGATTCAAATTGTGATCTTTGTGTCATGCAATGGTATGAAGTATGAGTGAATCTCAGGGGCAAAAATTGGTGTACAACACACCTTGCACGATTTCGCTCCAAATCTCACTAATTCTCTCACAATTCTCATCATCATTCGCTTCCCCATAAATAGAGTATTATCCCTCACTCATTTTCTAAACTTGGATAACCAAAAAATTGCTACCAAACTCTCTCCATACCTCAAATTTATGTAACTTCGAATTCTTGTTTAAAGCCTTCGCAGTTCCAAATTCTTTGTTGATTATTTTTCCTTGAACTTCTCTGAAGCTAACCAGACCCTTAACAAGAATAATTGTGCCTTGAATCGTATTGTCCAAGTCCAGTTTCAGAGCTCTGAAAAACATACTTCGTTTAGGTAGAATTCTTAACCAAATCGTATTAAACAAATCACTAACTTATTCTCTTCATCTCCGTGATCCTCGTGGTCTTTGCCATTTTCGTTTTCATTGAGATTTGAATCTGATTTTCTGGAAAAAAAAAGTACTCATTATTATTTGAGTTTTTTCCAAATTGATCCTTGCTTGTTTTAAATAAATTTTTCGCAAGGGTACCAATTTCGGAGAGGCTGGAGGTTGAAGACGATGACATGTTCGTCTTCAACCAATGACGCTCAGCCATGTATTTTTTTTCATTTCAACTGATATAACTGTGTTACCATATGCGCGTTTTCTGAGCCCTTGGATCTTATTACTTAAGTGAGTCAACATCTATCCAACGCGTGCGATCCTTTGGATCTCATTACTCACGCATTTTGACTGTGATCCAATGGCCTACATTTTTTTGGCTTTTGTTTTATTTTCTTACTTTATATTTGTTTTAAACTTCAGAAAATCATAGAAAATTCATTTCTGGTCCAAAAATTATGAAAAAATTTACAAAAATATTTTCAATTATTCTCTTTTTGATTTTTATTTTTTCATAATTTTTTACTTTTAGATATTTATCTTTTATTTGAGTTATTTAATTGTTTAAAAATACTTTTTGACATTTTAAAATTCTGGAAAAATTCTGGAAGGATCCAATGGTCATTTGACAAATATTGGTGACTTTATTTTATTTTTATTTCTGATTTTACTATTTTTGCTAATTTTTGGTTTATTTTGCCTTTTTCTTTTAATTTTTAAAATAGTTTTTGACTTGTTGACCTTTGTTTGACCTTGGACAATTTTCTTGGAATTATATTTTGATGCATGGATACCATTATGTATTTCATCAATAAAATACCATTAAATAATCCCTTATTCAAACTATTTTAATTATTATTTTATTATTAAATATTTCTTTATGATTTTGAATTTATTTGGAGTCATAAATTTCCTCAACATCAATGGAACTTGGGCGTTGATAGGTCTCAAGACCAAATCCACCAAGATGGTTGATTGATTTTGATGAGGTTAGACCAGATAAATTCATCTGATGCATGGATATTTTTGTGACATATCCCCTCGGTTATACCCCAAAATTTTCCCTCATATTTCTTAAGTCAATCCACATCTCCATACTCAAGAATTTCTCAAGGGTTGGCCAGATGAGCTCTCTCTTAAGCAATCAACCCCACAACTAGGGTTTTGATTCTCTCAAGTCAAAGATGGTTTCTATTTCCTCAAGCGATCATAATACCTCCTCATATGTCTCAAGGTATCACCATGTCAAGTTTCAAGCCTCACAACTTAAGTTTGCCCAGTCAATTGCTCAGATGATTGAGAATCAGTTGTATTGGACAAAAAGTCTATTGTGGTCAACATATAGTCAAACTTCATTATTTTTGGTCAACATCAAGACTTTGAAGTCAAATTCATCATTTGATCAAGGGTTGATCATGATTCATCAAGAAAACTCAAGATTTAATCAAAAGTCAAAGTTTCTAAATTAGGGTTTCTTGATAAAAAGTCAATAGAACTTTGACCAATCATAACTTTCACATACATTATCAGCAATTTTTCAACCAAAACTTTGATCAATCATAACTTTGACCAATCATAACTTTCAATTCTCTACGACTTTGTTTCTCGCAAGATTTTGCCAAAAATGCTTCATTTGAGAGTTATGGATCAAGGCACTATAGGTCTTTCTAAAAGTCAACAAAAAGTCATCTTTTTCCAAAGAAGTGTACATGAACATGGAAGCTTCAATGTAGATGAAACCAAAAGGCGTCTTTAGAGCACGTCTTGAGCTTTATAAAAAGTCCAAGATCACTTCAAAATTTTGAAAATTGAGTAAGATACAACTTGTGCAAGTTTGGGAAATTTGAAGAAATGCATGAAGAAAATATTGACCAAACTTAAATTTTTTTTCAAATGGGCCCATATTGTTTTGATTCAAACTTGTTTCTAACCTTGTCAAGAGTCTCTAAATCCAATTACACGCCCTTCCCTCATTTATTTAATTTATTTTTGAATTATTTCATTAAAATTCAATTTTAAATAAAATAAAATGCAAAACAAGAAGCATGGCATGTTGGGCTTGTTATTTGTATGACTTGAGGACCAAGGAATTCCATGAAAGCTGGAAAAAACGCATGGCATGAGATTGAGGCAAAATTGGAAGATTTTGATGCAAATTTGAAAGATTGGAAAATCAAATATTTTCTATTCAATGCAATATATTTTCTTCATATGTCTTGACCTAATTCTCTTTCCATATATATATATACAGAAGACATTCAGACATCAAAAAAACGAATTTTTACAGCCAAGAGACTATGGTTTTGTTTCAAAAATATCAAGAAAACTTGCACCATCAAGTTTCAGATTCCAACCATTCTCGAGCAATTCCAGACATCAATTCTTGTTCCTGAGGTATTAAAGGGTAGGTACATGTCCATAACCATGGCCAAAGCACTCTGAATCGATCCATGGATGAACTCAATTTTCATACTTTTGTGTTGATCGTAATTTTCATTCTATTGTGCTTTAATTTAAACTAACATCACTAATGTGTTCCTGAGGTTTATTAAAACATGTTTGATCCATCGTTTGTAAGGTTTGGTGCCTAAATCAAAAAACACCATTGTTAGGGCAAGCGAGTTATTGAGTTTTGAAACCATAGTTACAGGCTGTTCAGGATGAAATAACCCCACCATCGTAATCGCAAGGGTCAAAATAATCGATCTGGGCTTTTGGTTTGCATTAATTGATCGAGTTTGCAGGTTTTTAGGCTTGGAGCGATCAGAGAAGACGACCGGAGCCCTAGTTCCGGCGAGGGACTCCGGCGTTGATTCTTTGACTGCATGCGTGGCTTCTTTCCTGCTTTTAATTGTCTAGCGTAAAAAACATGGGGCCCATGTTTGACTTGTTTAAAAAATGAAAAGGAAACACGAGGAACATATAAGATCTGATGGTTGTAATTCTATAACAGCCAAGATCCGTGGCTCAGATGGCAGCGCGTTGGTTTGAAAACCCTGGGGGGACCGAGTTCGATCCCTAGCGCCCCCTATTCTTATTCTCACTTTTCCAACTTTCCCACTACTTTCTTATTATTTTTCTTATTTTCTTAATTAACTAATTAATTAACAAATAATTAGTTATTTAGATTAATTAATTAAAATAATTAGTTTAATTAGGATTAATTTTCAATTAACTTTATTTTTATTTTTCTTAATTAATTTAGTTTAGGTTAATAAATTGAATTTCTTTTATTAATTAAAAACAATTAGAATTAGGATTCCCGATTCACCCAGTTTTTACACAATGATTAGGTTAACTTAATTAGGGGTTAATTAACCTCAATCTTTTTTTCAGTGACTTTTTGCCAAACTTCTCCCGACTTTATTTCTTTTATTCTGATTATTTGTTTCGCGTAATATTATAACTGCTTCAATGATATATAATTTTTCACGCACATTTCTTTTATCATTATGTATCTGCTCATGGGATGTAATAGATAATTAGGACATTTATTTTCCGCACCTCCAACTATGTAACTGCTCCAAAGCCCTGTAATAGCTTAGGACTTTACTTTCCGCACCTTTATTTCATGTACATATATACACTGCTTAGATGTATGGCTAATAGGATTGTATAACAAGATCTAAAATGAATCGTAGAATAACCTTAAATTCAAGATAAATATCTGAATCAAACACACTCTATCACACTTACACCTCCTTAGGGTATATCCTCTCTTGTTGCCTTTCGGATAAAAATGGTCATGTCCCTCAAACATAGGGGTACCATTAGCAAAGTCCCTTAGTTAAATCATCACAAAGATCATAGTCCCTCGATGTTGCCTATGAATACATGATCTCGTCCCTCGGTTGTTGTCTATGAATAAGTGATGATCGTCCCTTCGAATTGCTAAAGGTATCCTTACAATGTTGTCTTTAACGACCATACGATGACCACACACTCGTCCCTTTACATCTAATAGATAGAGTTACCTACCAACTAATGGTACAGATAGCACTATCGTAAAGAAGAAGGAAAATAACAAGAACGACCCTTTCTGAGTAGGTAATAAGACTTTATTGCTTGCTCCAATAAAACAAATACTTTTCACACCTCACACTTATTTTCAAAAATACTTTCAAACAAACACTTTGTATACATTCCAACAAGAATCATTACAAAGTTAAACATTTTTCAAACAACTATTTCTGAACACTTCATATACATTCTTGAGGACTGATACAAGAATCATTACAAATTCAAAGAGAAATACTTTTCAAATAATTTTTCAAATCACACAAACATAGAAAACAACTTTTCAAAATTGAGCTAAGCAATTAAGAGCCCGTAGATAACTACAGATGGAAAGGGTGCTATTACTTTCCCTTTTCATAATTACCTCGCGTACTCAGAATTGATAAAAGGTGTTTCCTATTCTTTCAACCTTTCCTTTATTGGATAAAAGAAAAATTGGTGGCGACTCTTGCTAACCGCAACATTTGTGATAAAACGCAAAACAAACAAGTCAGTTCTCCCACCGTGTTACACCCCCTCTTCATCTTATCCCATTCTTTTTTTCTTTTGTCCTAGATCGGAAATGATCAATTGGTGGCATAAACTATATGTTTTGAAAAAGCCCCAAAAGATTGCTTAAGTTTTAATTTTGGTTCAACACTTGTGATATTTGTCATGTAGTCGCTATGATTTTTTAATCAAGCTTCTTACAAGTCTTCACTAACTTTGTCCAATTGAAATTCTCAACCATCTTTGATCAAGTGTTGAGATCTTTGTTTGTTCTAAAAATGGATGATATACTTGACAAAAATCAATTGAAACTTGTCGTGTGGTCTCTATGATTTTAATCAAGCTTCAGACAAGTCTTTATGCGCAAGCTTCGAGATGGTCATCTTGCTAACAACTAATTACTAACGATTAACTTTATTTTATGTTTTTACTTCTCGCCTTTATTTTACGCTTTATCTTTATGCCCCTTTACTTTATGCATTTTATTTTTTAGCATTTACATTTCATTTCATTTTTCATTTGCTCATTTGAGCACTTTATTTTCTTGTCACTTTGAATTTGCTCACTTGAGCTTCATTTTCCTTTTTAAAACACTTAATAATCCAACTTAAACACTAAAAAAAAACTTTTAATTGTCTGTTCTCGGACTTTGTTACTACACCTATGCTCGGAGTTTGACCTTGGACTTAGGATTAGGAGCTCAACATCAGCTCAGAGACTCTTTGATCTTATAGTTATTATGTTTGTGCCTGGGTTATTTTTTCTGTGCGCAGGTTATTTTCTGTGTGCAGGTTATAGTTGATATGCTGCCCTTTTTTTTGAAGACATGAATTTTATCTGAGACATTGGTATTTTTGTCCGATTAATGGCTTGTGTGGTAATCAAAAGGAAGGAATTGTCTATTGGATTTTGATGTCAAGTACTAGTTTCCTACCCAATTAGATCTTTCTTTACCCTTACCTTTTACTTTTTGTACATAGGTTATCCTCTTCATAACTTGAACCACTTTCATAAAGAAACTTGGACTTAGGTCCATGCATTTTAGAACTTCTTTTTCTCAATAAATCCTCAATCAACTTAACAATACTTTGACATCTTTTCTTAAGACTAAAAGCCAATTAACCTCATTCAAATTTTTTGACCCTTTTGCCGCTTTTCCTAAAAAAATATTTTTTCAAAAGATAAGACTCTTGTCAATTATTTGGAGTGATGCGGACCACTTTACTTCTACAGTATGTAGTGAAGAGAGATGTTTCCCACTCGGGATCTCTCTTCACTACATTTCTCATACTTGCGGGTAGGATGCTTGTTGATGAAAATCTGAGCTTGAATCCTCCGTTTTGAGTTAACAAAACGCTCATTTCTCATACTTGTGGGTAGTAGGCATGTTCACCACTCGGATACGACGCTGATGTCTATTCTTCTTAAAATCAACCAACACAACAAATTTGGTCTTTTTTACCCGAACTACACGGGTTTTGATTTCAACATTGCACATTGTAGGCATGTAGGCTTAGACCTCATTGGAAGTTCTATCAAATAAAAAATTGTAAAAAATACTTATTTTCTCACCCCCAACATCTCATTTGTACAAACTCTTTTTTAGCACATGTACAAATTTTCAAAGAGGTTCCTGCGGAGTACCGTAGATGCTTATGGTGCCTAATATTTTCCCTTCGCATAATTAACCCCCATATCTTTATCTCATTTTCTTGTAGGATTTTATTTGCTCTTTTTCCTAGTCCTTTGGATAAATAAAAGTGTGGTGGCGACTTCATTGTTATTTTTATGAGTTGAGTCAATTTGATGACTTACACTCAATGTTTTTTGCCGCTATAGATAGTGCCAGCAATTTTTAATGTGTATAGTTAATGTTTTTATTTAATGAGGTTAATTCACTTGATGTAGTTAGTTATTGTTTGTTAAAGTGTTTTTCATGAAATTATCTCTTGAGCATAAGTGATTGATATTACTAAACTCTTTTAAATACAAGTATTAGTCTAAGAGATTAAACTAGTGATATGGCATGCTTTGTTGGCATGATTCAATGGTTGGATATATATATATATATATATATATATATATATATATATATATATATATATATATATATATATATATATATATATGAGAATGTTGAATGGTTTGCTTCTCTTTGATTTAATGTAATTGTAATACGGTGGGAGAACTGACTTAGCTTTTTTGCGTTTTATTGCAAATGTTGCGGTTAGCAAGGGTCGCCACTGACTTTTTTTATTCTATAAGAAAGGTGAAAAGAACAGAAAAGACCTTTGATTAATTTTGAGTTTGGGGGGTAAGTTATGAAAAGGGAAGGTGTTAGCACCCTTTTCACCCGTAGTTATCTACGGGATGTTAATTGCTTAGCTCACTTTGGAAACTTGCTTTGTGTGTGTGTGTGATTTGTTTGAAAGTATTTTGATTAAACTTTGTAATGATTCTTGTATCAGTCCTCAAGAATGCGAACGAAGTGTTTGAAAATATTTGTTTGAAAATGTGATGTATAAAGGTGTTTTGAAATGTTAGTGTGAGCAAGCAATTAAGAGTTATTACCCACTCAAGGTCGTTCATTATTCTTTTCCTTCTCCATTAGGGATAGTTCTATCCATATCATTAGTTGATAGGTAACCCTATCCATTGGATTTGAAGGGACAAGCGTACGCTCGCCGTGTGGTCATTGAAGACAACATGTAAGGATACCTTAGCAATTGTATCGAAGAGACTATCATCCTTTATTCGTAGGCAACAATCAAGGGACAAGATCATGTATTTGTAGGCAAAATCGAGGGACTATGATCTTTACATGATGATTTTAACCAAGGGACTTTGCTAATGGTATCCCTACGTTCGAGGGACATGACCATGTTTATAAGGCAACAAGAGAGGATACCCTAAGGGTGCAAGTGTGCAATAGTGATTCAATTCAATTATTTATCTTGAATTAAGATTATCTAAGTTAATTTTAGTCTTACCATACAAACCCTAATTACTACACAATTCAATATAGTTATATAGGGTGCAGAAAGTAAAGTGCAAGAAATAAAACCCTAATTACTATTACAAGGCTTTGGGGAAGACATATAATAAGAAAAAACTCTGCGGAAAAATATAAAATACGGAAAGTAAAGTCCTAAGCTATTACATCATGTGAGCAGTTATATTATTTTTTTAAAATGTGGGAAATTATATCTAGCTATTACAAAATAACCGAGCGACCTATACATCGTTTCTAGAATTTAAAACAAAAGAAAATAGAAAAATAATAATGGGAAAATATTTACACAAATGACAAAATATCCTAATACTTTAAGTATTTTTAATTTTTTTTTGTGATTTTTATGATTTATTTTAATAAGAAAGAAATACGTTTACATTAATTAGAAATTAATTAAGAAAATAATATTAACTTATTAAAAATAAAAACAATGTTTATGTCAATATTAAATAAATGTTTAATTAGCCTAAAACTAAAAATTAAACATTTTTAATGATTTTTTAAAATAGTTAAAATAAATTTGAAAGGAAATTAAAATAAAAAGAGGAAATTAAAAAGGAAAATAGAAAAGAAAAGAATCAAGTGCTTAAAATAAGGAATGGGGGCTGGAAGTGATGAACTCGTGACCTCAAGGTCACAGGTACAAAAGTATACTGCTCAGCCATGCACCAATGGTGTTTATATGTTGACTTTGAAAAGATATATGTGAAACCTGCAAGAATCCTGAAAAATAAGAATTTTTTTGCAAAAGGCCAGGATAGAACCCGTGACCTGAGAGACCAAAGCCTTAACTCGCACGCTTCCACCACTGGTGTGGTGATACATTTGTTACTTTCATAAATATATATTTGAAATTCATTTTCGGAAATTCCAATTAAAACACAAACGCGCCAAGGTGGACCCCAAGATTTGAATGGGCCAATCGTTTCTCGCCACGCCATGGTTAAACGTTCAAAGGGATCGAAAAAGCGTCAGAGCCCTAGCTCCAGTCATCTTCTCCGATGAGTTGATTTTTCAACCTACAAAAATAGCAAAAATAAAGGCAAAAGGAGGACCATACCCCCTAATTCGAGGGCTGCTAATCAAATTGGTGGTCGCCATTTGGCCTAAAACGTCCCGTATCGTGTAGTTCAAAGCTCAACAATTTTTAAACCCTAACAGTGGTAGAACTCAATTTCTGCACAAAAGCTTGCAAATGATGATTCTAAACAAATATTGACATCAAGACAAACACACACACACACACACACACACACACACACATATATATATATATATATATATGCTTAGAATCAATTAATCTGCAATGAAACGAAAAATTTAAATTCAAAAAGTTTGGCAAATCGGTGCAATTGGGAGGAGGTGTTCTGGACGTGGAATGGCTTGGAAAATGATTGGGATGGACTCCTGGGAACCTCAGGAGAGTGATGGAGTACTTGGAACGGGTTGAGAATGGATGGAGAATATGGTTTGCAATTTGACCTAAGCTTTGGACATCAACATGTTCTCCCCGATAGTAACTTTAGTGTAGAGGGAATTATCAAGTTCCTTAAAAATGCCAACATTGTGAGTCGTGTGATTAGTGCAACCATTATCTATTAGTCGTGTTCTTTGCTACTATTGACTGGACGACAAGAAGCCATGAATCATTGCTCCTCTTGTTGGTAGTGTTCAACAATTTGGGCTTGTTGTCCCTGCTGGTTTACTTTGTTTTTGCAAAATTTCTCCACATGACCATGGTAATTGCAGGCTCTACATTAAACTCTCGGCTTGTACCAACAATACTTTTATAAATGAGTATCCTTTTTGCAATATTGACAAAGTGGAAACTTCTTTTTCCAACTCTCTCCTTTTTTGTTGAATTCCTCCCCTTTTCCTTTTCCTTTCTTCTCACCAAAATACTTTTTCTCAAAACTGTTACAGCTTTGGTTTTTTCTTTTGGTATTGGCCACAAAAGCACCTTCAACATTTTCTTCCATCCTTAAAGATCTTCTTTGCTCATTAGCTTGTAAAGCATTAACAAGCTCTGCAAGTGTGATTTGAGAAAAGTCCTTAGTTTCTTCAAGAGAGGATATTTTTGCTTCAAACCTCTCTAGAAGACACACCAAAAAAATTTCCACAACTCTTTGATCATTGAGTTCCTCTCCCAATAATTTGTTTTGTGAAATAACCTTCGAAATTCTGTCAGAAAATTCTCTAACATTTTCAGTTTCTTTCATTTTTAGTGCTTCAAACTCTCTTCTCAAGTTCACCACTTGCATCTTCTTTGTTCTTTCACTCCCTTGGAACTCCTTCTTCAACTTGTCCCTATTTACTATGGAAAATGGTAAACAACCGCTGGTCCTCCCAAATCCCTAAAAACTAAGGGTTACTCGCAAGATCGACCAGTTTATCTTAAGACATATGCTAAGAGTTTGAAGATACACTTGCTTTGTCGAAATATTTACTACTAGAAACAGTTTTCTATGAATAAGGGGAAAAATATAAAAGGTTTCCACACTATGATCCGACTGACTGGTGACTCGTAACCGACAGAAGGTGTTCGTAAGAAATAGGAATCAATAAACTAATTGACTAGTAACTCGTGACTGACAAAAAGTGTTTAGTTGTTTATGCAAAGCAGAAAATAATGTAAAGGGATTGCTCAAAAGTAAATAGAAAGCAAGTAAAGTATTCGAAAAAGTCAATTGAAAAGTAAAGAATTTGCATTGAAATTTAAATGGTGATTCACGTACATCAAACACTTCTTCACTCTTTGCTTATGCTCGGAATTACAAAGTTTTGACAAGTGATTTTAGTACAAGTGAACACACGAAAATCTACACTGAAACGTCTTATTTATAGTGATTACAATGTAACTACCTGTACACATGATCTAATGACACGTATCTTGGCCTAAAAATAACTTCTTCTCCAGCTTTCGCCACCTATTTGGCGCTTAATTAAAACTCAAACTGCTAGTAACTGCTGTTGATTTCGATATTCAAATCTTCCGGCTTCTGGCTCGCCTCAACGCTTCTCCTGGCAAGACTAAATCATTAGAAATCTTCTAAGTCTTGAACCCCCTTTGGTCGACAAGACCAATTTCGACTATTTTACTTGTTCTTCATCCATTTGTCGACTAGAACAATTTTCCAGTATTTGTTACCAGCTTTTCTCCTTTTGGTCGACAAAGCCCAACTTCGACATTTTGGGTTGATATTCTCATTGATCATTAAATTCTTTAGTTCGACAAAGCCAAATCTCAAACATTGTGGCTTCAGTTTCCTAAAAACCCTTATTTCAGAAGATTACCCTTAGCTATGGGTACATCTTCATTTATCACACGTGCCTGAATACCTTAAGATTTTTCCTAGGTAACAGTCTCAAGCTTCTTTTGCAATCTCAAGATTCAAGATCTTGATAAATATATTATCATGTAGTGCTACATGTATTATGGCAAGTGCTCTTCCTTCTTTAGACACTTCCTCATTGTGATTTTTTTATTTGAGCTATTGTTTGATTATTTGGAAGAGGTGGTGGATTGCTTCCATTTTCCACAACATCCCATAAGCTTTGAGCTCTCAATTAAGCTTTCATTTTTGCAGCCCGTAAATGATAGTTTTCTCCTACAAACATAGTAGGTGGAGATAAAGAACTATTGTTGGAAGCCATTTATGGTGTTTAAAGGTTTTTTATGAATTTTTTCTTGTTGATATTTTTTTTCTCACAGACCCGTTAAAATCAATGAAGCTCTAGATACCATGTAAGAAAAATAGAAGGGATGGAAAGTGGTGTAGAAGAGAAGGATAGAAACCACACAATAATAAAGATGATTTTTAGAGGATATATAATTCAAAACAGCACTATTATAAATAGTAGATATCATTAGTTGTAGTCTATTTTTACTATCTTAACAAGCAAGAATCTAATTATTATAGTCATAATAACAAGTAAAGTGTCACAACAAGTAAAATAAAGTAACAACAATAAGCAAAGTAACACCAACAAATAAAATAATTGATGTGTTTAAAAATATCAATTTCCAACGGGATTACATAAATTACCAATACTATATGTAGAATATGTAACTAATTTCTGAAATGGTATAACTTTAGAGGTAAAAAAAATATTTATATCTGAATTTCTTAAGCATGTATTATCTATAATAAGATTATAATCTGAAGATTAAAAAAAAGGATAAATTTATCCTCCACATTTACATCCTTGAGGCCAATTCCTTTTGCATCTAGGATAAAGATTCCCTAGATTGTATTTTATTCATGTGACTCTAAATGTGGATGAATAAAAGGATATAGTCAATTTAATTTACTAGAATTGGAAAGTGATCTTGGTATTCTTGGAAAGTGATCTTGGTATTCTTAGCCCCATTCTGCTACTTTCTTTGATTTGATGATTAACTTTTTTCTGCTCTTGAGGCTATAAGGGCTTGACATTTGACCCGACACCATTTTAGAGACGACTTCTCTTTTGTAAATGGTGGTTCTTGGTGACACTTCCAATCTATTTTTCCTTGTTTTATGTTGTTGTTCTGGGGATCTATTCCTCCTCTAGGTGGATTTCCTTATATGTATTTTTTATTTTATTGTTGTTTTTGAAATTTTGTTTGGTTATGAATTTAATGGTTCCTTTAGTGTTATTTTGCTTGATTTATAATAGTTATTTTACCTACTACTTTTGTTGTCCAATTTTTTCATTAAATGTAAGTCTTTATGCAATTTCTATATATAGTATATTTTATTTAACATAATATATACTTTATTAAAATTATGAAGTTACTTTATAATATAAAAATAAGTGCAATTTGCGAGTCTAAGGTTCATTTTTTAATGAAAACATTTATTTGTATTTATGAATTGTTGTAAATAACTTTTAAAAAAATTATAAATTAATTTTATAATATAGAAATGGTAAATTTACATAAATTTAAATATAATTAATATTTTGTAGAAAAAAGAGTTAAATTAATAATTAGAAATTTTAACATACAAAGATGTTGCACTAAATTAATCAATTTTTTAATTTATATAAAACTCGAAGATGTTTATGATAAGACATGGTGATATGCTAGTTAAAACTCCACTTAAAACAGAAAAAAAAATTAATTGAAGCGGGACACTCTGTGCTAAAAGCATGGGGACCATATAGAGACCCACTTCAATTAATCTTCAGAATAAGTCAATTATGACTGTAAAATAAATTAATTGAGGGACACATAAAGACCTGTCTATTTTGAATTCTTCTCACTTCTTTTCTATCGATACATTGAATTATTGAATGGTTTATTATTTATTGTATGAGTTTAGATTTTGTTGATGTACTCAAGTTGACTTGGGGTCGTAGAGTTCTTTTCGATTATTAATGAAATATTTGTCGTTCATATACCTGAGAAACTTTCATAATTAAAATAGATGATATTTATCCTAATCGAGCATTTCCTATTGTTTGATTATTAAATTTAAAAAACGTGGCTCTTTTTGAGAAATTATTCAAACGTTTCTATCCAAGATCGACAATGTTTGCTAAAGTCACAGGCACGTGGAATTTGTCCGATTCCGTGATGTGCTACTTGCGATTCTCACTTCCGAAAAGCCAATGTCGGTTTAATTATTATAAAATTATTTATTTTTCAAACATAAATAGTTTTGATTTTCTATATTAATTGTTCTAATTTTTTAGTAGGTTAGTAAAATGGACTCGATCGGTTAGGTATGTTTGTTTTAACTGTACTTTAATATGAGACGGATTAAAAATTTAGATCCTCACTCTCTTAGGTGACTGTCCCGTCCCACACCATTTTTTTGCGAGTTTTTGTTGGTATAACATTAACAAAATTTTTATATTTTTAAACTTAAAAATTGAAGTGTCCGCAGACTTTCCTGTCCGCACACACTTTTTTTAACGAGACGGATCTAAGTTTTAGACCCTTATCATTAGCTATCTCCACCTCGTTCCGTTCTATTTTTTTATAGACTTTTGTGAGACGGACCTAAATAGAACGGACCTAAACGGGACAGACATATCTGTTTGTCACCCTTATTTTTTAATATCCTTTAAAATAAACTTATGTTGTCCCCCTATTGAAATTTTGTTAGTCACCCATCAAATTTATATATATATATATATATATATATATATATATATATATATATATATATATATATATATATATATATATATATATAGATGGCAATGATGAGGCAATATCATTTGAAGTCATATCTCATATTTTTGTCATGTCAAACTAAAAAATAATTAATTTAAAATATTATTTAATATAATTAATAAATTAAATATTATTTAATAAATAATTATTAATTATCACATATCAATACAATCAATATTGAACAATTAAATTTTTTTGCTACTAATAGATTTTGAACCCATGTTCTTAAGAAAAACAACAATGTCTCTTGCCATTCGAACCCTCGTTGTTGGAAATAAATAACATTTCAAGCAATGCCTTTTTTTATACATAATACTGAATGTAATGTTGTAATTAACTGAATTGGAAATTTACAGAATCATGAAAATCAATCACTTTTTATGTATTGCAAGTGATTTAGTCTTTATTGCATACAACAAATACTGCTGACTAAACCAATACAAAAAGCAAATGGCTACGGAAAAACCGGGTAAGACTAAAAGGTACATGAGAAAGAAGATATAATTACACACACTTCCAATTGCTACCGACAAAGAACTAGAACCACAAAGAAATGAAAGAAAATGTCAATATACCAATACTTACATACTTCGAAATTGTTGTCATGGTTGTTGTTGGAAGTGTTGTTGGTAGGCATGTTTTACCCCTTTGAATCACGGTCCAAATAGGGGCAGGACACCTATTCCTGCTAACTTCGAGTTCAAGAAGCTGGAAGAAGTCGATAGAGAGTTCTTAGTTCAAGAGTTTTCTGAAGCCGAAGTCCATAGGGCTGTTTAGGATTGTGATAGCTAAAAGAGCCCAGGTCCGGATGGGGTAAATTTCGGATTCATCAAAGAGTTTTGGGACATCGTAAAAGGTGATGTCATGAGAGTAATGTCGGAATTTTACAACAATAGTAAGTTGGTGAAAGGTGCAAACTGTTCATTTATGGTGTTAATTTCTAAGAAAAAGAGCCCATTGAAGATCACAGATTACTGTCTAATATTGCTTGTGGGTTGTATTTACAAGGTTCTATCCAAGTTGTTGGCAAATAAGATGAAAAAGGTGATAGACTCACTCATCTCAAAAACTCAATCGGCGTTTCTTGCAGGCATTATGCCAAATAAAAGAAAATAATGCGCTTTTTTTGGCTTTTAATAGCGCTTAAAAGCGCTGCCAAAAGTGGCACTACTGTAGGTAAAGACATCGCTTTTTTTAATGCAAAAGCGCTGCCTTATGTATACTTTAGGCAACACTTTCCCTTGAAAACGTGTTCTAAAGTAGGTCTGTAGCTGCACTTTTTTCCTGAAAAAGTGCTTTCTAAAGTAGGCCTCACTACGCCAAAAACAAGTTTTAGCAGCGCCTCTACTAAAGCGCTTATTGAAAAAGCGCTGCCATAGCCTTCACAAAAAACAAAATTAAAAAAAAGGGAAACCTACGAAGGCGCTTTTTCAAAAGCGCTGGCATAGGGTTACCTACGAAAGCGCTTTTCAGAAAGCGCTTTCATAGGTATTTGAAATATCTAACCTACGAAAGCGCTTTTGAAAAGCGCTCTTATAGGGAACCCTATGCCAGCGCTTTTGAAAAGCGCTTTGATAGGGGGACCTACGAAAGCGCTTTTTACCTCAGAAGCGCTCTTATAGGGTACCCTATGCCAGCGCTTTTTAAAAGCGCTTTCGTAGGTTGTTTTTATATTAAAATTAAAAATCCCTAAATCTGTTCTTTAGTCTTCCTCATTTCTTTCGTTCAGACCACCGTTCCTCTGTTCACACCATTCTCATCGCGACACACTCTGTCACCGAACCTGTTCTCGCTTCTCCTCCCTTCGTCCAAACTGCCATTTCCAGAACATAATCATCACCGCAAAACCCCCTTCCGTTTCCTCACACCTACATCCTCACCTTCACAAACTTCCTCTTCATTGTTTCACGCTCACTTTCTCAAGCAGCAGTTCTACGTGCGAGTGCGAGTATTTTCGTCTGAAGCTAGCTTAACATCAGCATTTTCGGTAACTCTTTGATTCCTTTAGCTTTCAGGCACTGTTATAATGTTGTATTGACAACTTTGTGTGTTGTTTTTGCCTTTGTAACTGTTCCATTGCTATCTTTGTGATAAATAAATGCTACAAGTTTGAAATGAATCGATATCTTTTTTGTGAATATGTGAAAATGATGGTTTGAATGCATTGTCCTTTTAGTTTGAAATAATGTGCTGTTTGAGTTTGATTTGAGAACACTTGTTGTCATTCTTGAATTTGTTAATCCTATTTGCGTTTCGAATTTATGATTTGTGTCGAATCCATGTTGAAAATTCGCTTAATTATGTTGGAGTAGGATGATAGTGTTAATGTGTTTTGTTAGTTTCAAGGATGGTCTAATATCGATGCCGCGTTTATTCGCGTAGGATATGATCGAGAAGCTATAAGGGCAGCTGTATTATGATTTTCTTTTGAGGCAAATTTGAACGAGAATGTTGGATGTGACACCGCTTTTATTGCTATTCTCAATTAAAGTTCAAACTGTTGATTTTGTTTGAAATTTGGACGATGGCATCACTTTGTCGCTTTTGATTTCAATAAAGTTGTGGTAGATGTATTTGCGTTTAGTTTCGATGAAGGTGATGTTGTTGTCGCGTTTATTCGCGTGAAACTAACAGAAACTATCATGGGCAGCCATTGGTTTTCTATAGTTGCAAATGTTTATTTTGTTCAATTGAGGTTACGATACTATTCAAGTATTGTGTTTGAAGTATTGTGTTTGTATTGTGATAATGTGATAATTTTTTAGTTTGGTGTCTTAGAAGTTGAAATTTTGTAAACTTTAATTATTAGTTACATAAGACATTAATAGAAAAATGGTAGTGTTTATTTTTTAATTTGTTAGGAGTAGAAGGAATTTGTTTATATTAGAGGTGGTTATATTTTTAATGCGCTATAATGTAGTGGAATTGGAATTTAGAGAATTGGTACTTACTAATATGTGTAAGATTGGAACTTAGATAATTTTGAGATTTTGTTGTGTTGTGTTAATTTATTTAATTGATTATGCATCACAAAAGTGATAATGAAGAGTAGAAAAATGATTCTTTTTCAATAGGAAAGAAATAGATGAATTTGAAAACTTATGGTTCAAGGATTATGAATTTGAAAACACTCCAAAGAAAGATTATCGTTAAGTGAGGTACTTACTAACTTTGTGAATTGAATTCGCCATAGGGGTTACTTGTGAAGAGTGAAAGTTTGACCGTTTTGTTTAGCTTAATTAAGACATGGATAAGACATGGATGAATTCAAACCGATTGTCGAAAGAGTACGAGAAAGGGTATGGAATTTGTTGAGTTTGCGGTTGCGCTCCAAAGACCCGCTTGAATGCCGTGTCCTTGCTTGGGTTCTTTGTTATGCGGGGTAAGGTTGACGGAATCAGTTGGGATCTCATTTACTACGGTTTGGAATTGATAGAAGTTATACATGTTGGACAATGCATGGTGAGAAAAGTACCGGAATCTTGAGTCGAGTTGTAATAGGAAGTATGCTTCAAACGATTGCAGACACATACGATTGTGATCGAGTCGAAGAGATTGCGAAGCGCTTGAAGAAGATCTTGCGGATTGTCCCAAAATGTTTGAGAGGTTGGTAGCGATGCGAGAGAAACCGTTGTATGTTGGTTGTTCAAAATTCACAAGATTGTGCGGTGTTAAAGTTGTACAACTTAAAGGCGGACAATGGATGGTCGGATAAAAGTTTCACGAGTTATTAGCCCTTATGAAAGATATGCTACCAGAGGATAATGTTCTTCCCAATCGAACGTATGAAGCCAAAAAGATGTTGTCTTCTATTGGAATGAGCTATGATAAGATACATGCATGTCCAAACGATTGCGTTTTGTTTGAAACAGTATGCGCGTTGAATGAGTGTCCTAAATGTGGTGCCCTCGATATAAGAAAAAGTTGTCTCCTAAAGTCTTATGGTATTTTCCTATAATTCCGAGATTTAGGCGCATGTATCGTAGTGAGACCGATTCAAGACACTTGACTTGGCATGCGATGAAAGAATTATTGATGGAAAGTTGCGACATCCGCAGACTCACCACAATGGAGTAAAGTTGATCTGAATATCCGAATTTGGAAAAGAAGCAAGAAACCTTGGTTGTCATTGTCTACCGATGGAATGAACCCGCATGGTATTCAAAGTATCTCGCATAGCACATGGCCTGTGATTCTTATGATTTATAACTTACCTCCGTGGCTATGTATGAAGCGTAAGTACATGATGTTATCTATGCTAATTTTCTGGGCCTAAACAACCAGGGAATGACATAGACGTATACTTGGCACCCTTAATCGAAGATTTAAAGTTTTTGTGGGAGAGAGGTGTGGAGGTTTACGATGGGTATAGGAAAGAAAGTTTCAACTTGAGGGCGATGTTGTTTGGAACAATTAATGATTTTCCAGCATACGGAAATCTATCCGGGTACAGCAACAAGGGTCAAAAGGCGTGTCCTGTTTGTGAAGATGAAACCGATACGACACGATTGGCGCTTTGTCAGAAGAATGTCTTTCTCGGCCATCGTAGATTCTTAAATTCTAATCATCACTACCGTGGGTGGAGAAAAGCATTCAATGGAGAGGCCGAACATCGTACAGCCCCGCCTTTTTTGTCAGGTGATCAAATTTTTGAAAAGGTGAAAGATGTGAGCACTCAGTTTGGCAAGCCTTTTGCACATTCAATTGTCAAGGGTGGGTGGAAGAAGAAGTCAATTTTCTTTGAACTTCCATATTGGAAGTCGTTGTACGTAAGACATTTCCTGGATGTTATGCATATTGAAAAAAATGTATTTGACAGCGTTATAGGTACGCTACTCAATATACAAGGAAAGTCTAAGGATGGCGTTAACATAAGGAATGACATGGTAAACATGGGGATGAGAACTGAATTGGGGCCCGTGACGAAAGGAAGACGAACATATCTGCCACCTGCTGTTTACACTCTATCTAGAAAGGAGAAGAAAACATTGTGTAAGTTCCTCAGTGAAGTAAAAGTTCCAGAAGGCTACTCTTCAGATATTAGAAGACTTGTGTCCATGAAAGACCTCAAGTTAAAGAGTTTGAAGACATGATTGCCATGTTATAATGGAACATTTTTACCAATAGGTATCGTTCTATTCGCGAGAAAAAGTAAAAGCGCAATAACTAAGCGTGTTTCTTCTTCAGGTCTATTTGCAGTAAGGTGGTCGATCCCGCGATCTTACCAACATTGCAAAATGAGATAGTTGTTACTTTATGTGATCTTGAAATGTATTTTCCTCCCTCGTTTTTTGACATAATGGTTCATCTAGTCGTTCATCTTGTGAAAGAGACACAACTGTGCGGACCTTATATGAGATGGATGTACCTAACGTTATATGAAAATATTAAAAGTGCGTGAAAAGCAGTCGACCGGAGGGTTGTATTGCGAGCGATACGTTCTTGAAGAAGCGGTTGAGTTTTGTCGAATATTTGTCAAATGTTCAATCAATTGGACTCCCCAAATCTCATATTGTCGAAAAAAAAGAAGGAAAAAGGCTAATTGGAAATAAAGTTGTGACAGTATCAATGGTCGAACGGGATCAAGTGCACTTGTATGTTCTGCACAATGAGATTGAGGTTGAGTCGTTTGTTGAAATGCACAAAGTTGTTCTCCGAGATTTAAATCCAAATAGAAATGAGAACTGGATAGTACGAGAGCACAATCGAAGTTTCATACCGTGGTTTAGAGATCATATTTATTCAAAGTATCGTTCAGATCCTGCTTCAGTAACAGAAAGGTTGAGATGTTTAGCCTATGGTCCATCTGTAATTGTGCTTTCTTATAGCGCATACGCAATTAATGGATACACATTTTATACCAAAGAACAGGATGATAAAAGTACTATGCAAAATAGTGGTGTTACCTTGGTAGTGAAGCTATGCACATATCAAGTCGAATGACTTAAATCCAAATTTGCAAATTTGTCATATTTTGGGGTTATCGAGCGCATTTTGGTGTTTGATTACGAAGTTTGATTCTGTATTTGGTTGCAAGTGGGTTGAAAATAATAGTGGCGTCGAATGGATAAGTCAGGATTTTTGCAAGTGGATCTCAATAGGGTAGGGTACAAAGATGAGCCTTTCATTCTAGCCTCTCAAGCTAAACAAGTGTTCTATGTCAATGATCCGACAAGTACGAAATGGTCTATAGTGCTTTTATCTAACAAAATAGTTGATGAAAAAATTGAAGATCAAGGTGATATTGGTGTTGGCATTGAATCTTGTACAAGAAACGATCAAAATGAGAATGAATCTTGTATTAGAAATGATCATAATGAGGGTATTTGGATCAATCCAACCGTCCGCATTGTTAAGAGACGCGTAGTACACAATCCTACCAAGAAAAGAAAGAGACGTTAGTGATAAAGGTAATAGTATACATAGTCCGACTAATTTGCTTTATTCAATTTGGTGCATATTCTCGTTTTGTACATAACTTTTGAACCATGTATCCGCTTGTTGACTTCTTTACATGTAACTATACTATTTTGACGATTCCGGAGCTGCTCATGCACTTATCTTTACATTTCGGGACTATTTTTTATCGGTTTTGCTTCTGCCCGTAATCAAAAGTCGGGCTTAGGGTCAATTTCGGAAAACCGACTTTGTTTTGAGTCCGTGGCGACGTTTACCATAGCCATGTAAATTTCGTTCAATTCGATAACTTTCTTTTTACGCTTATTTTGATTTGTACCGATTTCGTTTCCGATTTACTTGTACATGCATGGTTTGACTTCCATTTGACTTGTATAGATTGTTAGCTTATTAATAGTGTACTAATGTGCTTTAGTTTGTTTGATGAGTTCAATGGCTCGGATAGAGATGCTCCACCGAAACCCACGAAAACTCACAAGAAAACTCACAAGAAAGAGTTGCTTGGATACAAATGCTCCACGATCTTGAAGCAAAAGAGGTTGCACGAGGCATCACTATTATGAAGGAATCATTCGACATAGAGACCAAGGATTAGTATACCGATTGGAATGGAATTCGATAAACAACCAATTGGTCCTAATTCGCAAAGTTGACAAGTTATATTGGTACACTTGTCCGTATGCATATTCGGTCTCCGTAGCTACCGGAAATCGAAACGAAAATTTAGAATTGGAGGAGAAAAACAAGCGATTTGGGAAGAGCTTGGTATATATCATATATGGTTAATTGTTGTTATTATCTTGACGATAAATTGTTTAAATTACTTATACTAACACACTATGTCGTTTTTTGCGAGGACTTTTGAGATACCAGATGAACGTAAAGGCTACATACTTAGTTTGGCCGGCAAAAGATATAGAGGGTGGAAAAGTTTTTTGACAAACACCTATCTTAAGGATAAAGATGGAAAATTTCTTGAAGAGAAACCGGGACGGCCAACAAAGTATCGACCTTCATTGATGAAGCAGATTAATGAGTTTGTAAAGCAAAGAGATGAAGCTTTTCAGAAAAAGAGTGCCACGAATAGTGAGAGAGCATCCAAACCCGCGTATCCATACAAAAAAGGGCGTTTGGGATATGCACGCTTAGAGGATAAAATTGTAAGTAAATAGAAATGCGTTTTAATTAATTGTCTACATGTGCATGTTTTAATTGACGATTTTATCGTTTGTGTCAATGCATAGTTAGAGGAGACTAAAAGTGAGGAAGCTTCCTTCCGTACATGTGTTGTGGAAGGAAGCTCGTGTGGGCAAGAATCAGTCGATCCCGATGTTCGAGAGTTTATCTTGAATGTGTAAGTATAATCGTGTCTTTAATTAAATCAAATGTTTTTAATATATAAATGATTTTTATCTCCACTAATAATTATTTAAATGTAAATGAATTACGGAGACCTTGTGCAATCGGCATCCACCGGTGAGGAGGCGTACTTAGTAGAGTACTAGATGCTCCAGTATCCCGGTCGGGTGAGGGGTAAGGGTCATGGTGTGACTCCAACCTCTTTTTATAAGAGTTCTAGGAGAAGATCAAATCTTACCAATGAAGAAGTGTTGCAAAAGTTGCAGGAATTGCAAGCACAGGTCTCTGAATTGCAAAGAGATAAAGATATGTATATGAGAGAAAATTGCAACACTTCATCGGTGAGAGAAACTAGTGATAAGGCTAGTATCAACTATCAAAAGAAATTTCGAGGTAATTATAAGTTTTTCCTTACAAACTGTTCTATTTTATTAATGATAATGACTTTATATTTTCTATTTGTTTAGGGCATTTCATCTTGCCAACTATACTTATCGTCACGAATTATCGACTAGTTGGCAAGGGAAAAGTGCAACACTTGGAGATTTACTTCACCACAGACCGCTTCCGGATGGACACCGAAAGTATCGGTGGATGTTGTATTAGATCGTGATGCGATTCTACGGTACGACATGGTCTCGAGACGACATTCTGCGAGATGCAATAGGATCATTTGTTGCATGGCCCTCGGAGCTCATTACCATTAGTGATGAGGTATCTGAAAGCGATTATGAATCATTTAGTTTTCGAATGTCAATTCTAAACCGTTTATTAATTATTTTTACATTTTAATTTTATGCTCTATAAAACCCGCAATTAAGGGTAAAGGGATTTTACAGGAGGAGGAGTCTGTTGCATCACTAAAAGAGGTACATTTAAAGTGTTAATATATAGTCTGAATCTAAATCTGCATGATTTTATATTTTACCTAACTTATATGATTTTTAGGCATCCGCTCGGGAGTCACAACAAGTGACGATTAAATAGCACCGGTCCTCCGAAGCAAGCGGCAAAAAAAGGCGGTGCTTTTGTGCCTCGATACCGTTCGACACTCGCAACAATGGTTGATATGTCCGATTTGAAGGATGGTGGTGTACGTGAAATCAACATGGATGAAAGTGTCTTCGGTATTGAATTCCCGTCACATATTACAATTGATGACTTGGAAGAGATTTTTAGGCATGATCAACTAGGCGTCAATAATATGCACTCATACATCCGGTAATATTCACTCATCCGATATATTATTTAATTAGTCCCACAATATAATTTATTTACACATTTCAATGAAAATAATCTAATGTTTATTATGTTTTTATTTAAGGTTGTTGTATGAGTGTTGCGGGCGCATTGTCTATGATTCCGTTTCGTGTCTTCCGCCCATTGCGGCGGAATGACAATTGCTTGAACCGAATCGGTTAGACGATGCTTATAGATAGATTCATGTCCACCGCAATACGGATAGTGCATCTTTGGTATAATACCCGACCGGTAGGGTTAGTTTCTCATTCTTGGTTCATCTAATCTCTTTTCTTTTGTGTATAGCAAAATTTTCATATAACCTATTGTTTTAATTTATAGAGCACCTTTGGTTCTGCTTGCTATCAACCCGATAAGAGAAGTCGTGTATTATCTGAATTCGGTAAATGGTGAATGGACCAATTATCCGGCTATGAAGGAAATCGTTGATTTGTAAGTGGGATCGTTCTAAATATATATTCGTGTATATTTATATATTTTCTTATTTGTGGGATTGATCTAAACATATGCTTTTATATATTTAATAATTAGATCAATACAAGTGTTCCGTAGTCAACGGGACGCACAGGTATCCCGGACTAAATCAAACAACATCACTTGGATCCAAGTGCAGGTACATTACTTTTCACAATTTTGCTTATAATATTTATGCTACTTGGTAAAACAAGACAACTATAGAATCTTATTTGTTTTATTATGTAGTGTCCGCAACAGCGAAACAGTCATGATTGCGGATACTTTGTTTTGAGGTTCATGAAAGAAATCCTTCAGGCGAATCAATTAGAGATTCCGCTCACGGTATGAATTTATAACTTAAGATAATTTCATATAATTTATTACATTTAACTAAATATATCATTTATATTATGTTTTTGTTTTGTAGTACCTTGACGAATTCCGTGCTGCTGGGTACCAAGCTTAAGTTGGAAGAAATTAAAGAAGATTTGTGTCAATATTATATTAAGCAATTTTTCATGTAGGATTTGTGTCGATTTGAACTATAATATTATTGAGGTAATGATGTATATATATAATTTTGGATATTATAATGGTATTATATTAGTATATATATTGTCTTACTGATGGCTGAAATAATAGCGTCGAAAATATATTACAGGTCAAAAATATATTACGGTCGAAAATATTACGGTCGAAAACATTACGGTCGATTGGGAGGATTAAATTATAGGCCGCACATAAAAATACCTCATTTAGAACGCCGCTTTTAAAAGCGCTCTTAAAGGTCCACCTACTAAAGCTTCTTAGTAAGCGTTCGATAAAAGCATAAAAATTAAAAAAAATACAAAGCGCTTTGGAAAAGCGCTCTTATAGGGCTATCAGGCGCTTTTCGAGCGCTCATAGGGGCCTACGGGCGCTTTTCCAAAAGCGCTTTTGTGTGCGTTTTTTTAATTTTATCTTTTTTCTTGCGCTTTCTGAAAAGCTCTTAAAGGGCAGGCGCTTTTCGGAAAGCTCTTATAGGGTCCTACCAGCTTTTCGAAAGCGCTCTTAAAGGGGTCTACAGGCGCTTTTAGAAGCTTTTGTTACCTACTTTATTAGCGCTTTTAAGCGCTTTTAAAGGCCAAAATAAGCGCTTTAAAAGCCCTTTTCCGTAGTAGTGCCTTTAGCAGCGCTTTGTCTATCCTTTTATGCTTTCTATTGCAATCTTTAGGCAGCGCACTTTCTATTGTCTCCCTTTAGACAACGCTTTTAAAAGTTGTCTAATGTATTTTTAAGGTATCTATATGCAGCGCTTTTTTAGGAAAAAGCGCTTTCTATTGTGTACTATAGGCAGCGCTTTTCCTAAAAAGCACTTTCTTTTCTTCACGTAAAAAATGACATTTTAAGCATTTTCTATTCTTTCTTTTTTAGAAAGCATATTTTTGAAAATAATCCCATAAACCTGTAATTCAAGCCTTACATTTCAAATAGCCTTTATTTCAACAAAGAAACCTTTATATACAAAAAAGACATTATATACCATTATAATCCAAAATATATACACCATTATAATTCAATTCACATATTCCATATAAGAGAACCAAAATCAGCCCTAATAATAACAAAGTCAGCCCGAACAATAACAAAATCAACCTTAACAATAACTAATCAGCCTTAACAAAATCAGCCCTAACAATAACAAAATCAGCCCGAAATTGCCAAAATCTGACGGGCGGTTGGTCCTGGTCCTGCAAGGTATAGACAAAACAACACAGTTAATTAAACTAACCTGGCTCCAACACAATTAAACCTAATTTTTCATAACACTTTTCAACTTCCAATACCTTATATGATTCTTTTCTCAATAAAGTATTCACACAATTCCTCTTTGATTTCTTCCAATTGATTTTTCGTGTAATGAGCACACTTGTATTCATCAAAGTACTACATAACAAAATATAATATGCATGATTTAGTTAAAAGTAATAAATGAAATATACGATAAATATTAAAACAAATCTAAAGTTATAAATCCATACCGCGATTGGAATCTCTATTTGATTCAAATGAATGATTTCTCTCAGAAACCTCATAACGAAGTATCCGCAATCTATATCATTACGCTGACGAGCACACTACATAGAAAAACAAATAAGAATATATAGTTTTCTTGTTTTATCAAGTAGCATCACTATTATAAGCAAAATTATAAAAATCAACATACCTCCACTTTGATCCATGTAATGTTGCTTGATCTAGACCGTGATACTCGAGCGTCTCTTTGAGATCGGAATACTTGTATTGCTCTAACAAAATAAAAACATATATTTAGAATAATCTCACAGAAATAATTAAATAATTAAATATATAAATATACACGAATATTTAGAACAATCCCACTTACGTATCAATCATTAACTTCATATCTAGATAATTTTTCCAATCACCATCTACCGAATTCAGATAATACACCACTTCTTTTATAGGATCCATAGCAACTAACAACTAGTGACGTCTATAAATTTTAAAAAAAAATTTAGATGGAAATTTTCTATGCAAAAGATATGAAGACTAGAATAAACTTAGAATGAAAATCTAACCCTGTAGGAATAGTATTATATGGTAAAAGATACAAATTTCCTGTACTGCTAGCCATAAATCTCTCGACTAAGTGATCTCTTACTGAATTTGGATCCTTAACAATTGATGGTCCGTTGACACAGGAGGAAGACACAAAATGGAATCTGTCATACAAGAACCTTAAAAACATAATAAACATTATACTATTTTTATTGCAATGTGTAAATAAATTGTTCAACTAATTAAATAATAGATTAACCAGATTACCAGATGTATGAGTGTACAACACCGATGTCTAATTTTGGATGCTGAAAAATTTGTTCCATGTCCTCATGTGCAATTGTTTTGGAGCAAGAAAAATCAAATATACCTTCCTCCATATCTATTTGACGAATATCACCATGCATCAAATCTATTGTTCCCACAAGTGTTTCAAGACACATCCGAAATTGATGTACAAAAGCTTTTCTTGGCACGGTCCTTGGAAGATCCTTTTTCTTGTTGGATATGTTAATAATTTTCTGGATGACTTGTTGTGACTCTTAAGCAAGTACCTAAAAATCATATAACTTAGGTAAATTATAAAATCATGCAGTTTTTGAATTCAGATCATAGAATTAACACTTTCAATATATCTCTTTTGTGATGCAACAGACTCGTTGTGCCGCAAAATCTCTTTATCCTTAGATGCGGGTTATGTAGGATTCTAACATTACCATGTAAAAAAATGTATGTAATGGTTCAAAATTGACATTTGAATACTAAAAGATTCATAATGGTTTTCAACATACCTCATCATCTATGAAAATGAGGTCTGACGACCATGCAACAAACGATCCTATTACATCTCGCAACAATGTTGTCTTTGAAAGAATGTCAGGTATCGGTAGCAACACATCCAGATCTAATGCAACATCAACCGATACTTTCAGATATCCATTAGGGAGCGGTCTATGGTGAAGTAAATCTCTCAAAGTGTTATGCACTTTCCCTTGCCAACTATGCGATAAGTCGGTGAGAGAAATATAGCTGACAAGATGAATTTCCCTAAACCAATAATAAATATGTTACTGTTAATGTGTATATATGTCAATTAAAATAAATGTGCTAATTTAATTTCATAATAACATATATAATTACCTCAGGAAATTTATTTTGACAATTGATACTAGCTTTGTCACTAGTTTCTTTCAACTCTGAAGTGCATTTTTCCGCCATTTATCTCTCTTTATCCTTTTGCAATTCATGGACTTGCGCTTTTAATTCCTCCAATGTTTGAATCACTTCTTGATTTCTAGGATTTTTTTTCCTTGGATGCTTATACACGGAACATGGACTCACACCATGTCCTTTACCTCTCAAACGACCGGGATACTCAGCAACATTTAGTGCTCGATTAAGTATGCTCCTATTATCCTGGTCCTCATCACTTGTGGTTACTGATTAAGATAGAGTCTCCTAAAATTCATTTACATATTGAAAATTATTAGTGGAGATTAAAAATTAATTATATATTAATAAACTTTTGATTTAATTAAAGACACAATGTTATACTTACACATTCATCATAAATATGTTGAACATCTTCCCTAACATCTTCATCCTTGCCCACACAAGCTTCCTTCCACAAAACATGTGTCAGAAGTGATGTTTCTTCACTTTTCGTCTCTTCTAACTACACATTGACACAAATAATAAGATCATCAATTATAACACTTTGAGACAATTAATAAGATCGTAGCATTTATATATACTTACAATTTTTTGTTGTAAGCGTGCATATCCTAAACGCCCTTTTTTGTATGGATACGTGGGTTTTAACTTTCTTGAAATTATCGTCTCTTTGTTTGCCTACAAAAGCAACCCACACTACAAATAAAAAGCTCAGTTGCGATGTGTAAATCACGTCACAACCTCTAAAATCACGTCACAATCTATTATTTGCAACATGACTGATTACATCGTAGGGGAGTGTGTGGCAACTAGTTTGCCACATGATTTTCACGTCACAAAGTTGTGACATGAAAATCACGTCGCAACATGTTTGCACAAAAATCATAATACTATCAGTAACTTTTGTTGGCACGTGATTTTCACATCACAACTTTGTGACGTGAAAATCATGTGGCAAATTAATTTTATTTTACAAATAAACGTACTAGAATGCTATTTTTTTAATAAAAAATTTAAGGTTGCCACGTGATTTTCACGTCACAACTCTGTGTCACATCACTAATATTTTTATTTTATTTTATTGCTAAAACAAAATATAGATTAATAAATTAAATAATATTTTATTAATAATAATTTAATTATATTCTATTTAAAATAATTACATATTAACATTAAAACTATTTTTATTAAATCTATTTATTATTCTACTTTTAATAATATTTATATATTATGTTTATTAAATTTATTTATTTTCTGTTTTAAGAATATATATATATATATATATATATATATATATATATATATATATATATATATATATATATATATATATATATATATATATATTTTAAAAATGTTTATATTAACATTAATTTTTTTAATCAATATATTATTAAAAAAATCAAATTTTAATATATATTTATTAAATCAATTTTTTTCAAATTAACAACAAAAAATATATTAACAACAAACAACATACCCAATACAAATCTTGAAAAAATTAATTTAAATGACAAAATTACCTCTTGAAGGTAGCTTGATAATATCAACTTCCAAACAAAAAACAAAAACAAGAATTTTGTTAATTACAATTATAAATGAAATTTTTTTAAAAAAATCAACTTCCAAACAAAAAACAAAAACAAGAATTTTCTTAATTACAATTATAAATGAAAATTTAAAAAAAAATATAGGTAAAATCATACCTTTGAATTGATGATTGAAAGAAATTGAAGAGGAAATTGATTGTATGAATGGAAGAATAGAGGAAAAATGGTTGGAATTCTTGAGAGAAAGAAGAAAGTAGTAGTAGAAGAAACAACAGGTTTTCTATGCAATGAGCGTAACAAAAAAATATCGCAGCATCAGCGACGTGAAAAACACGTCGCAACCTTGCCACATGATATTCACGTGGCAAACCACAAACAATAATTAATTAATGGTCAGTCAGTGACGTGAATATCACGTTGCAACTTTGTCACATGATATTCACATGGCAACCAGCCAACAGTACAAAGACCGAAAAGTCTTCTGCACCCCATCTAATCTTGATTGGTCTACTATGTCACTTTATTTTTCAAAATTTCTCACTAAAATGTTGCGACGTGATATACACGTCACAACTTAAAATTTGAAATTTGTTTACTTCCCCCCATTTGAACGTTATAGTTTTCCTTTTTTTATTTTAAATTTTTTACTTGCGACGTTATTAACACGTCTCAACTTTATTTTTTTAAAATAAATTCTGACTCCCCATGTGAACGTTGCAGACTGGATATTTTATTATTATAAATAATTAGTGACGTGATAATCACGTCGGAACTCCTTTTTTTTTTGCCACGTGATTATCACGTCACAAAATCACTTCACTAGGGAGCCTTTTTCTTGTAGTGCCATTCTTCAGGTGTAATCAAGTTCGCATAGTTCCTTGGATGTTCCGCTTCAACAAAATTTCCTTGCTCATCCTTAAGATATTTGTTTGTTAAAAAGATTGAAACCCTCTGTGTCTTTTTCCGGTCAATTGAAGACAATACTTTTTTCCCGGTTATCATCAATGTTAAAAGACCCCTACGAAAAAACATTCGTATAGAGTGAGTTAGTATAAGCAATTTAAACACATTATCGTCAACAAAAAGCAAATAAAAACAATCATATATGGTACCTATATCTCAGTCCAAATTTTCTCTTTACCGGAATCTAACTCTTCTTTACTCCATCTATCAGAGGTGATTGGAATATCCATACAAACAAGTGAACCAATGTAGCTAGTCAACTTTGCACCATTAGGTTCAATTAACGAATTATGATACCTCATTCTCGTACTCTTTCGACAATAGATTGGAATACATCCATGTCTTATCCATGGTTTTACTAATTAAGCTAAACAAAAACAACTAATTACAGTTCATTCAAAGCAACTAATTATAGTTCATTTAAAGCAACTAATTACAGTTCATTCAGAAGTAGAGAAGTAGGCAACTAATTAAAGTGGAAACGATCCATCATAATAGTTCATTCAATGCACAACTAATTACATTGGCGAGAGAGAACAACTAATTACCTGTATAGAAGTAAGAAACTTCTAGACCCATACAGTGTAAGATTCTTGTAAACGATCAGTATTTCACTCTTCACAAGTAACCCCTATAGCAAATTTACAAAGTTAGTAAGTTCATCAGTTAACTTCTCAAACAACATGAACAAATGATAACTTTTTCTATTCACAAATGAAACCAATAAAATGGTAATGCTAGCAAAATTTAACGACACTAAACCACACAAGTTTGATAAATTCACAAAGTTAGCAAGTCCATCACTTATGAAAAAAACCATGGCCAATAGGCCTAGGATGAGGATTGCATTTGTTGTAGTGAGGGATGAGAAAAACTCGGGCAGCTACCTCATAAATTCAATTATTCTCAATAGAAACTTTTTGAACACGTTCAACATCAATGACAACCACAAAACGTCATAACCAATTTTAGATATTCAAATTCAAGCATAAATGGAGCGAACATACTATAAAAGCCTCTTTCAAATTGATTCAATGTCATGATATAAGCATAAGCTTCACTCAATATTAAAACCCAATAACGGTATTGCCATCACATATTCATCATTCGGAATCAAAACAATTAACAACATTGACATCGAGAATTAACATCAAGAATCTTACTAACTTATCGCACAATTTGATACTAATGACAATCAATTCTACACCTAAATTAAACACATAATCAAACTCACTATTATAATTTAACTCGACATCTCAATAGCACCATCAATATTTTAGTTAAACCATAACATCAACAATCAAAAATCAACAACATTGTCAATCCTATCGTCTTCGAATTGGCATCACAAATTCAATATAACAAGTATAAGTTGATATCAAGACTAGCATCCAAACTTAACCAAGACATCATGTCAATGCAATTTTAAACAAAAAATAACATTTATCCTGAATGATATTGTTATACAACTCAATTTATGCAAACTATAACAAAGTTAATCACAATTTATTCAAAGTTTATGCAAATTATAACAAACTTTATTCAACATAGTTTATCAAATAGCACAGTCAAAAAAAACTAACTAACATAGATGAAAGGAAATTTTACCAAGTCAAAGCCGACGGTATTGATGAGCTCAAAGCAAATAGAGCCAAGGTTGAAACGACGATGCTGAAGAAGGACAACGGAGCTGGCGGCAGAAGTTGGAGCGGCGAGTTGAGTAGCTGTTTGGAGGGAGTTACGACAGAGATGTTGAGTGATGTTGGTGATTGTTGGGAGAAAACGATGAAGGTACGACAGGGAGGAGGGAAAGGTGGTGCCGGTAGTGAAATAGAAAGGAGGTACTGTTAAAGACCAAATTGTAGCTATTTTGTACATGATTTTGTGGTCCTTAACAATGCCTTTTTAATTAATTAGTAGTATTTATTCTAGTATTTTGGTTTAATTATGTTTTTATTTAGTTTTTGTTTATAATATATTATTTAACTTAGTTTACTTTTAAATTGTAGGTTTTTAATTATTGATTCTCTCAAGCTTGGATTCAAGGACACTTGAAGAGCTCTTGGGATGATTCTTTTTGAAGGAATTTTTGGAAGAAGAAGCATGCTTCAGGTCGCGCTCAGCGCGGTTGCAGCATGAGCGTGCTTAGCGCGGATAACCGGGCTTAGTGCGGTCTGCGAAAATCAGAAAAAGGACAGACCCATGCTTTCACCTTTTCAGCCACCTACTCCCTCATTTCCAGCTGGTTTTTGGTGTGTTAGAAAAGGGAACATCACTTATTCATCATTATCATTCATTGTTGTAAATTAGGGCATAGAATTAGAAAAGAAAAACATAGTTCTTCTTGATTCTTTAATGTTCATCATCTCCTCCAACAATCTTGTGAGCAAAGCAACCATGGAAATGAGTGGCTAAGTTCTTTTTGTGTCAAGATTGGAGGTAGTTGATCTAACTAGTATGTACTTCTTTTAATCCATTTGTGTATGAACATGGTTGATGATTAATATATGTTGAATATCTCTGTTCTTCTATCTTTTTATGCTTTGAATCTTGTTTGAAAAAGGATGCTTCAAAGTAGACCTAGGATATTCATCCACTAATGAACAAATGCTATGAATAGATTTGTGTGTTAGTGTTTACAAGTATTGAGCTTCATGTTTATCATGTCAATAGTAGAGGTGAGAAATCATTCAAGGATTAACATGATAAGACTCACAATCTTGGTGAGAAATCAACAAGATTGAGAGGATATGTATTTATAGAAATCATCAAACTAGTTCATCACTTGGTTAATAGAATGCATATGAAATTAGGTCAATGAAACTCATCTTGACATGCTTCCATCAATTAAAAACAAACTCCAACTCTCTTGAATCCAAACCATAACTCTCTTTTGAAAAGACTATTTTAGTTATTTGCTTGAAATTCATGATACTAGTAGCTTAGAAAACAAACCCTTTGGTTACTTAAATCTTAAAATACGCGTTACTATTGAAAAACTACAATATACACCAATCCCTGTGGATACGATAAATAGAAATACTTGATTCGTTGAATATTCCTACAACAAAATGGCGCCGTTGCCGGGGATTGGCGTTTGATATTGCTAGTATCGCAATAGTTGTGTGTTTTAAGATATTTTTCTACTAATCTCTCTTTGTTTCTTTTGTGTGGCTAGAATTTTTCAGGAATTAGTTTATGCGAGGAAGTGTTCCGGCCGATCAACTCCTTTTCGATCCCGAAATTGAAAGGACGGCAAGAAGACTTAATAGTAGTGTTAAACGGAGGAAAAGACTAGCTAGGCAAAGGCAAGAAAGAGGAGAATCATCTACTTCTTCTAAACCACCCGTGTTAGGAGAAGTCATTATGGCGGAGAATCAACCACCACCACCACCACCACCACCGAGGGGGCCTTGTGTAAATAGCCCTCGTCACACCGTTCAATTTGCTCGCCAAGCAAATGCAAGGTTCACGGAGATGAAGACAGGCTTGCTCCAACTTCTTTATGCAAGTCCTTTTCATGGTCATGATCATGAAGATCCTTACACCCACCTCACTAAGTTCCTTCCACAAAACATGTGTCAGAAGTGATGTTTCTTCACTTTTCGTCTCTTCTAACTACACATTGACACAAATAATAAGATCATCAATTATAACACTTTGAGACAATTAATAAGATCGTAGCATTTATATATACTTACAATTTTTTGCTGTAAGCGTGCATATCCTAAACGCCCTTTTTTGTATGGATACGTGGGTTTTAACTTTCTTGAAATTATCGTCTCTTTGTTTGCCTACAAAAGCAACCCACACTACAAATAAAAAGCTCAGTTGCGATGTGTAAATCACGTCACAACCTCTAAAATCACGTCACAATCTATTATTTGCGACATGACTGGTTACATCGTAGGGGAGCGTGTGACAACTTGTTTGCCACGTGATTTTCACGTCACAAAGTTGTGACATGAAAATCACGTCGCAACATGTTTGCACAAAAATCATAATACTATATCAGTAACTTTTGTTGGCACGTGATTTTCACATCACAACTTTGTGACGTGAAAATCATGTGGCAAATTAATTTTATTTTACAAATAAACGTACTAGAATGCTATTTTTTTAATAAAAAATTTAAGGTTGCCACGTGATTTTCACGTCACAACTTTGTGACATGAAAATCACATCACTAGTATTATTTTTTTTATTTTATTGCTAAAACAAAATATAGATTAATAAATTAAATAATGTTTTATTAATAATAATTTAATTATATTCTATTTAAAATAATTACATATTAACATTAAAACTATTTTTATTAAATCTATTTATTATTCTACTTTTAATAATATTTATATATTATGTTTATTAAACTTATTTATTTTCTGTTTTTAAGAATATATATATATATATATATATATATATATATATATATATATGTTTTAAAAAATGTTTATATTAACATTAATTTTTTTAATCAATATATTATAAAAAAAAAATCAAATTTTTATATATATTTATTAAATCAATTTTTTTCAAATTAACAACAAAAGATATATTAACAACAAACAACATACCCAATACAAATCTTGAAAAAATTAATTTAAATGACAAAATTACCTCTTGAAGGTAGCTTAATAATATCAACTTCCAAACAAAAAACAAAAACAAAAATTTTATTAATTACAATTATCAATGAAATTTTTTAAAAAAAATCAACTTCCAAACAAAAAACAAAAAAAGAATTTTCTTAATTACAATTATAAATGAAAAAAAAAAAAAAAAAGAAGGTAAAATCATACCTTTGAATTGATGTTTGAAAGAAATTGAAGAGGAAATTGATTGTATGAATAGAAGAATAGAGGAAAAATGGTTGGAATTCTTGAGAGGAAGAAGAAAGTAGTAGTAGAAGAAACAACAGGTTTTCTATGCAATGAGCGGAACAAAAAAATATCGCACCATCAGCGACGTGAAAAACACGTCGCAACCTTGCCACATGATATTCACGTGGCAAACCATAAAAAATAATTAATTAATGGTCAGTCAGTGACGTGAATATCACGTCGCAACTTTGTCACATGATATTCACGTGGCAACCAGCCAACAGTACAAAGACCGAAAAGTCTTCTGCACCCCATCTAATCTTGATCGGTTTTTATTCCGTTCGGTTCGGTAAAATATTATTCGGACCGATATTTAATTCTCCGGAGTTATTTTAATTAATTGAGTTAATAATATTATTAGATATTATTAGTGTGTTAATTGATAAAAATAAGTTAGGGGTGTGAGGACTAGTTGTTTAGAATTAGGGTGTACACCCTTGACTTACTAGTAGAAAACAACATAAGAACACTTTTCCTCATTTTTCTTCCATTTTCACACAAAACCTAACTTAGAAACTTAGAGAGAACAAGAGGTGTTGGAAGAAGAAGAAGAAGAAGAAGAAGAAGAAGAAGAAGAAGAAGAAGAAGAAGAGGAGGAGAAAGAGCAAGCTTGAGGTTTGGATTTGTTGGAGCATCTTACAATCATCCAAGCATTTGAGGTAAGGGGTTTGATTTTCCATTTCATATAGTTAGGGTTTGATAGATATGTTGTGGATTTAGGAAAAATTGGTATTTGATTCATGAGTTTTGGGTTGAGTGATTGTTGAAATAACTTAAAAAGGTTGAGTTAGGAGTATGGATTATTGGTGTTTTAGTGCTATCTTGTAGGAACTAGAAGCATTAAAATGGAAACAAGGAAACTGTGAAAAACCAGAAAAAAATAACACTGTCTGTATATTGAGCCGTAGAAGAAGAAGATGAAAGGAGGGTTGGAGCAAGGGGAGGCGCCCAACTCACCATGAGGGGCGACCGTCCCCATCCCCAAGGCGTCCGCCCCCTCTTCTTTCTATGCATGAGACGTTCGTCCCCTTTGGCCGGAAGAGGAAGAAGATTTTGCTATTTCTGCGTTTTTTTGTATTCTGTATGTTCTGCGTTTTTCTGTATTTCTGCATAATTTCTGTTTCTGCATAATTTTAGATTTTGGTTTTGTTTCTCTTATTTTTCCTATTTTCTTATACTACTAGTTGGTATTAATAAAATATAATTAAGACATAAGTTAGCCGATTAAATTTGGAACCCGATTATATTCCGATTTTCCGATTTCGGTAATTTCGGCGACGGAGCAAGTTGCTCCGAATTCAACGAAAATTGACGTACTAGCTAATTTTGACGTGTAGAACGTAGTGGTGAAATTAGTTTTTTGAAACTACGAGTTTTTACGAAATGACCCGAAATAGGCCAAATTACGGTTAAATTGAATCGGATTGCGTTTTAGTCGATTTAAGACACGTATGGACAATCCGATTGCGATGTTGACGATTATGATTAATGTCGGTTATTAAGAATGGATTTCGCGATGATTATTGGTGTTTTGACTATTTTTCCGTATTTGGAATTTGGTGAATTAATTGATAATGATGTGATGTGATTAAACATGATGTTTGCGACGGTGTATTTATTAATGAATACTTGATGATATGCGATGCGATGATAAGTTTATCTTGATGTGGATAAATATGGCGACGTGGACTTTATGTCAATTTTGATGAGCGATGATGATGTTTTGTTGTGTTGTTTGTATTGTCGAGTCACATACATTGCATTAGCGACAGGGCTTTTATGCCAAGCGACGATGGGCTTTATGCCAAATGTTCCTAATTATAGACAAAGCGACGGGTACCACATGCATAACATAGTCGTGTCTCATGGAGTCGGTTATGTTTATGTTGAGTTGTTTGACGTTGGGTTTTAATTGATGGATGAGGTTGAATTGCGATGATATATGATACTTTGTGTTGATGCGGGTATAATGATTATTTGACGAAGTTAAAGTGTTAATTTTATACACTAAGTGCTAATTTAAAGTATGTAAGCTTTTAATATATGTTGACATACTCTTATCAACTTATATCATTTATAATTCCAAAACTATTTATATATTTTATCATGCCTTTAATTATATGTTTTGGAGTATCTCACCCTTTACTTGTTTCGTCGTTGCCTTTATATTGGTAACGTGCAAGTGATCCACGAGGATGATGAGGATTAGCTCGAGTCTCTTTATTTTGAGTCGCTCTGCTCTGATCGTAGTAACACTCGAGTTTTGGGTGACGCTATTATTTTGATAGGATAGTTTATGTATACTATCTTATGAAGTTATAACTTTATGTATTGATGATAACATGATGATATGTATATTTTGTAAATACATCCGTTGTGCTGTGAATAGTCATATGTTTATATGATGAATTATGATATGAATCGGTATATCCGACTTTTGATTTTTGTGATGTGCATTATAACGCAAAGTGATGAAAACACAAATATGTGATGCCTTAATTTTGTTGGATGAAATTTTAAAACTCTGATTTTATTATTAATTACGAGGGATAGAATTGGGGTGTTACACAAGGCGTGTATTGGTATTTCCGTCGAGTGATTTAGTGGCAGTCAAGCTTTGATGCAGTTTGGTCACTATCCGCGGCCATCGGGTAGTTGCTCGGTTTGGGTCTGGCTCTAGTCGATATTCTCTATTTCAGAATCAGAAATTTAAATTTTTAAGATGACCATTCTTTAAAAGAAAATTTTAGAGGAACTAAAAATGAAATTTGAGATATTTATAGAAACAAAAATTTATTTAACTCTTATTAAAAATATGCTAGTAAAGGCTTGTTAATATTTTGGACATTAGACGGTACTTTAATAAATAAGCGCTGACAAAGGATTGGTAAAGGGGCATTAATATATTTTTGACATTAGAGCACTTTTTTGTTTATTTTTTTGGTGCATTCAAATGTACTACTTAAGGCAGTCTTTTCTTTTCAATTATAAGCCGTGTCTAATATACTACTTAAGGAAACACTTTTTTAATTTTAAGCGTTGTCCAATAAAAGTGCTGTCAAATATGTAATATTGAAAAAATAATTTGTTAATCATACAACAACTCTTATATAATAGTGTTATTTAATATGAATACCTAAGCCAACACCTATTTTCAAAAGTGTTGCTATTATCCCCTCGTGTCTTTTTGTTGCGCTGCCGATAAATATGTGTTGCCTAAACAATTTTTTTACAGTGTATGTTTTAACATATATATTAGATAATAGATTTGGGAAGGTCTATTTTCTACGCCCATATTCATCAACAAATGCAAATCTTGTTCATTCATCTGATATTGGTTCAATGATTGACCTCTCAAGCGTAAAATAAAATTGACTATCAATAATTTGAGTTTGTTTTTTTAGTCTTTGTTAAATTACTCTTTCTCACAATTACGTGGTATAATTCAAAACTTAATCACTTTATAATTTAACCAAATTAGTATATACCGTGTGTTCTTAGTTTATAAAGCAAATTAATTTTGATTGGTTGTTGTCTATGAAAAAAATGAAAAAGAAACCAAATTAAATATAGTTTTTATTTAATTTTACCTTGAAAAAGATGAATTTTTTAGAATAAAATAGTAAAATAAAATAAAGTTAATATTTTTTTTTATAATTTAGAAAAAATAAATAAATGTTTTTTTATTTATAAATTAGAACGGATTAGGACGGAGAAAATAGACTTAAAACATGAGATGTTGTTTCGCTCACCACCTTCATGGTCTTTTTCTTTGCTTTTTTTATTAATTCTTTCAGGTTGAAATTTTTTGTTGCACCACCAGGTTTGTTTAATGCTAGGTCCAAAGGGTCTTTTTCTTTGCTTTTTTTATTAATTCTTTCAGGTTGAAATTTTTTGTTGCACCACCAGGTTTGTTTAATGCTAGGTCCAAAGCCTCTTGTTTCTTCCAATATCTCTTTTTCTTCTTATCTAATATATTGTGTCATCTAGTCTCACGTATCATTTGCACTTTTTGAGGGTTGTGAGCAACCTAAAAGTTCTTCTATTAGTAAATATATTCTATTTTTACCCTTCAAATGCCATCACTTTATCCACAAAAACTCATTGTGGCTTATTTTGTTGGTTTTTACATTGAGTATTACATCAATTACCAATATAATATTTATATCTGAATTTCTAAATCATGTATTAGCTATAATAAAACTAAAATCTAAAGAAATAAATAAATAAATTTATCCTTCACATTTACCTTTTTGAGGCCAATTCCCTCTGTATCTGGGATAAAGATTCCCTAGATTGTATTTTATTCATGTGAAATAGTATTTAAAAGTAGGTAAGATTGTTTTTAGGAAGATGGAATGTTGTTTGGGGACCTTTTAATCGAAGAACAAGTGTAGGTTGATACTTTCCTTCAGCCTAAAGTTTCCTTGTTGCTTCTAACCTTGGTGTTGTAACCTACACGACGACTAGATATAGTTTGTTTTTGCCTTTATTTTGAACGAGTTGGACTCCTTATAATGTGGTTGTCTTCTCGTGGTAACACATTCTTGACAAGTTTCTTACGAAAGTCAGTATTCTTAAACGACATGTTTTACTTGACCTCTGATAATATTATTTTTAATTTGAGTTGTGATCCCTTTTAATTTTTTTCACACATATTTGTGACTTGTGATGATGTGGAAAATCTATGATATATGACATTTATGTGGTTTGGGTGGTATTTTTCCTCTCTAAGGAGCTTTCTTTTCTTTCCAATATTTTTTTATATCATTATAGAGTTTGCTTAGAATGTGAGGTGGTCTCATTATGATTTAGCATTGATTAATGCAATGTATATAAAAATCTCTTGATATATTTTTTCATACGGGGTTAAATAAATTTTTGATCCCTATAATTATCTTAAATTTCGTTTTTAGTCCCTCTAAATTTTTTTTTTAAAGAATGATTCTCTTAAAAATTTAAATTTAAATTTTTAGTCTCTCGTGGCAAAATCGTAGCTAAAATGGTCTCTAATTTCGTCGCTAAATAAAAAACCGTCGCTAAATTGTAGGAGGAATCAATAATTAAAATTAAAATTTTTAAAAGAATTATTCTTTAAAAAAAAAATTTAAAGAGACTAAAAACGAAATTTAAAATATTTATAAGGATCAAAAATTTATTTAGCTCCATTATTATACTTTCTTTGATTGGATGAATAACTTTATTGTGCACTTGAGGCTATAATAAGGACTTGACATTTGACCCCAAAGCATTTTAGAGACTTCTCTTTTGTTGACGGTGGTTCCTGGTGGTGACAGTCCTAATTTATTTTTTTCCATGTTTTATGTGGTTTTTGGTGACACATAAAATGAAATTTAAATTTCGAATATAATTAATTAAAGTAATATAAATAAATGAGGTGATAAATGAAAAAATAATGAAAGAGAGAACATGTAAGATATTTCTTTTAATTTACAATAAAATAATTTTGATAGCGTAAATTTTATTTAGTTAAAAAGTAATATTGATTGTTTGCTTCTATGTTATACTCATAAATGACTTTTGTTACTCATATAATATGTTTAGGCATTTGGATATAGCAATTATACTAAAGAAAAGAATCATAGTAGTTGATCACATTTTTGCTTCAGTTCCAACTTTAGCATTCTTATCTCTCATGTTGGATTACCTTTGACACACTTATTATCAACTATAGAAGCATGCATTATCAAAGTAAAGAGAAATGCAAAAAGTAGTTGAATGCAGTATATTTTTCATGAATAGAAAAGAGTTACATTGGTCTATTTAAACATGAGCGTGGTTCACACCATAAGCTAAGATGAACGCACTGTATAATAGCAAAAGCCTAGGGCATAGTAACTAACTATAACTAACTAACTAACTGTCAGTTATTATGGTTAAGATCCCCCTCAAGTTGACACTTGATATATATATTAATCAAGTTCAAATTGGACATCAGAAAATTGAAAGGCCGCGGAAGTAAGGACTTAGTAAAAAAATCAGCAAGCTGACTCTTGGAGGAGATAGGGAGGAGTTTCATAACCCCGACTATGAATTTCTCTCGTACTATGTGGAAATCGATCTCTAAGTGTTTGGTTCTTTCATGGAAAACTGGGTTTGCAGCAATGTGGGGAGCACTCTGATTGTCGCAGTAGAGAACAAGTGGCTTGCTACATGTTACGTGAAGTTCACGAAGTAAGTATAATATCCACTGAAGTTCACAAGTGGCAGCAACAAGTGTGTGATACTCAGCTTCAGATGAGGAGCGAGATACCGTATGTTGCTTATTGGTGCGCCATGAAATGAGGGAGTGATCAATGAAGAAGCACGAGCCAAAAATGGAACGTCTTGTGTCACGGCAGCCTGCCCAATCAGCATCAGAAAATCCAAGCAGATGTAATTTGGAGCTTTGTGGAAAAAATAATCCTCTTTCGGGACAAGATTTGAGGTATCTCAAGACTCTACAGGAAGCATTATGATGCGTGATGGATGGCTTTGATAGGAACTGACTTAATCGCTGAGTGATGAAAGTAATGTCAGGCTTTGTGGTATTAAGATAAATGAGGTGTCAAATGAGCCTACGATAAGCTGGAACGTCGAGAAATGGTTCAGCATCATCATGGCACAACTTGATAGCCAGATCAGATGGTGTTGAAGTAGGTTTTGAGCCAAGGAGTCTAGAATCAGTAAGAAGATCTAAGCAATACTTGCGCTGGCATAGGGATATGCCCTTGGAGGAATTAGCAACTTCCAGTCCAAGGAAGTATTTCAGGATGCCTAAATCTTTGATTTTGAAGGCAGCGTGTAATACTTTCTTGATGAAAGTAAACTCAGTGATGGAATTTCCTGCAAGAAAAACATCATCAACATACACCAAAAGAATGGTGATGCTAGTATCAGTAGTTTTGACAAACAACGAATGGTCTAAAGTTGCTTGTTGATATCCATGTTGCACGAGTAATGAAGTGAGCTTTTTATACCATTGGAGACTTGCCTGTTTAAGACCATAGAGAGACTTGGATAGTTTGCACACCTGATCAGGTTTTGAAACAAAAACACTTGGAGGGATCACCATGTAGACATCTTTATGCAGTTCTCCATGAAGGAATGCATTGTTGACATTTAGCTGATGTAAGTGCCATGAATGAACAGAAGCGAGAGCTAACACAAGGCGGACAGTTGTAAGTTTATCAACTGGTGAAAAAGTATCTGTGTAATCCAAACCTTCAATTTGGTTATACCCTTTTGCAACCGAGCGTGCTTTGAAACGTTCAATGGTGTCATCTGCATGGTATTTAATTTTGTAAACCCACCTTCACCCTATGGGTTTAACATGTGGTGGGAGGTCAACAAGTGTCCAAGTACCAATATTAGCAAGAGCATCGAGCTCAGTTTTCATATATTGCCTCCAACGTTCGAATTTATTTTCCTCATTAAAGGTTCTAGGCTCAGTATGTGTGGTGACAGATAAAACATAGTGACAATGAGAAGGAGAAATATGAGAGTAAGAGAGAAAAATAGATAAAGGATAAGGTGTACCTTTAGATGATTAGTGAGGGTCATCGTGAAAGGAGGCACAAACATAATCTTGCAAACGGGATGGTGGTTGACGTGTGTGAGAAGAACTACGAAGAGGAGTGGGATTGGTGATGTTATTAGGTGGAGAGATGTGGTTAGGATATTGGGAGGTATGAATAATGGGTAAAGGAACAAAAGTGTCATTTGGCTGAAGGGGTGAGGGAAAATTCTCACTATTATTGGATTGAGAAGTAGGGACAATAGGAAAAGAAACAGAAGTGTCACTTGGTTGAAGGGGTGAGGGAATATTTTCACCAATAGAAGGAGTAGGGTTAGGGTTTATTGATGTGGAGGAAGGAGTGGAGGTGAAATATTCCCAGTTTCGAGAAGCATCAGTAGATGAGGAGTGGTATGGTAGAATGTGTTCGTGAAAAGTGACATTTCTAGAAAGAAAAATCTCATTGGTATGGAGATCTAAAAGGACAGATCCTTTGACACCAAGTTGATATCCTAGAAACAAGGATTTTCTTACTCGGCAAGAGAGTTTGGTTCGATGGTTTTGAAGAATAGAAGCGTAGCAGAGAGAACCAAATACTTTAATTTGGTCAATCTTTGGAAGAGAGTTGTGGAATTTTTGGTAAGGTGATTGGTGTTTTAATAATGGAGTGTTGGATTGGTTTATGATGTAAGTAGCATACGAGACAGCATAAGACCAAAAGGATTTGGGGAGTTTGGATTGAAAAAGCAAAGCTATCCCTATATTAAGGAGATGTTGATGTTTATGTTCAACACATTCATTTTGTTTTGGAGACTCAACACAAGATCGTTGATGAATGATACCTCTGGTCGTGTAAAATTTGGCCATTAGAAACTCAGGCCCATTATCTGTTTGAATAAATTTAGGGCATGTGTGAAACTGGTTTTCAACTAATGTGATGAAATTTTGTACATGTTGGGAAACCTCAGCTTTGGATTTCAAAAGTATAATCCATGTGTAACAGGTGAAATCATCAAGCACAGTAAGAAAGTACACTATGCTGGTAAGGTAATTTTCTGTGTCTAGCAAAATGGCATATATCACATACAATATTATTATCATGATGAATATTGGGATAAAGTTTGGACATTTTACAAAGACGATCATGTGAAAGATGACCTAAACGAAAACGCCAAAGAGCTTGTGAGGGTATGGTGGAAACATTGTTGACACTGGTATGTGGTAAGGCATGACAGATAGGGGTTGAGGCTAGTGGAATGGAATTAGCAGGACCATCTTGCAAGAGTTTGTACAAGCCATCTGTTTCACTAGCCAAACCAATCATCTTCCGTGATTTCAAATCCTGCAAGATGCATTTGTGATCAAAAAACTATAAGGTACAGTGAAGAGATTTACATAATTTTGAAATTGAAATCAGATTCAATGAAAAATCAGGAAGATATAGGACATTATTTAGATAGAGTTGTGAGGAAAAGACGATTGTGCCTGCAGTTTTGGCCAAAACAGAAGTACCATTTGGCAAGCTAACACTAACAGGATTAATAGGAAAATATGCTTGAAATAGGTGTAATGAAGAGCATACATGATCATTAGCTCCAGAGTCAAGGAGTCAAAAATTGGAATAGGAACGACTAGAACAAGTTAAGTTTGAGATTATAGTTATACCTGATGTGCTGTGTGGCTTAATGTCATTATGGGTGGAAATTTGATTGGAAGTGGAGGTATGGTTGGAAGAGGTGTTATGAGAAAGTAAATTTGAATGTTGCAGCAAGTTAAGTAACTGAGAAAGTTGTTCTTGAGTAATACTAGCAGAGGAATTTGAAGAACCATAACCATCAGTGTTAGGTTGAGAATTCTCTTCTTCTGCACCAGACGAATTGAGAGAGTTGGCAGAAACAGCTTTCTTGTCGAAATATGGAGGGAACCCATGTTTTCTGTAACAAACTTCAACAGTGTGGCCAGTAGGATTGCAATGAGTGCACATATGAAGCTCTTTCTTATGACCAGAACTAGTGGAATTCTTGTTGCGATCAAAAGATTTTCTTGAATCATAAGCATTGACTGTATTAGAATCATCATGAGAAGCATTGTTTTCAGGTTTGGGAAGCAAAGCAATGTGATTGCTTTCTTCTTGAATAACCATGGAGTAAATGCGATTAATGGAAGGTGGGGGTTCCATTAAAAGAACCTGAGTTTTGATAACAGAAAAAGAATCGTTTAAACCTGTGAGGAATTGGATAATTTGATCCTTAATGCGAAAAAGACGAGCAGATCTCATAGCTTCACATCTACACTGGTGTAAGTAGGTTGTAACGGACGATGAGAGTTCAGCTCCTCCCATAGTCCTCGCATGGACGTGTAGTAATCAAGAACAAATTTCTCACCTTGCTTCATATTATTGAGCTCAGATCGAAGAGTTGCAACACGAATTCTGTCATCTTTTGCAAACCTTTCTTTGAGATCAGGCCAAACTTCGAGCGAATTTTCCAAGAACACGATGGTTTAGGCAATCGGTTTCGAAACTGAATTGAGAATCCAAGAGTGGATGAGATAGTTGGAGCGTTCCCAAGCTACACGATTCAGATCAGTAGATGTCGGGACTTCAATGGAGCCATCAATGAAGGAGAGTTTATTCTGGCCGCCAAGTGCTCGTTGCATGGAGCGAGACCATGAATGGTAGTTAGAACCAGTGAGAAAGGGAGTGATTTTGACAAAGTTAGGGCCTTCACTAGGGTGAATGTAATAGACGGAGTCAAGACCATTGTTAGATGGAGGATTTTGACGTGCAGGTGCCATGGATTAGAAAAAGAAGGAGAAGGAAGTTTATGAGGCGAAAGAAGGGAGAAGAAGAAGATGACAAATGGTGTGTTGCTGTGATACCATATTATCAACTATAGAAGCATGCATTATCAAAGTAAAGAAGAATGCAAAAAGTAGTTGAATGTAATATATTTCTCATGAATAGGAAAGAGTTACATTGGTCTATTTATACATGAGTGTGGTTCACACCATAAGCTAAGATGAACACACTGTATAATAGCAAAAGTCTTGCTAGGGCATAGTAACTAACTATAACTAACTAACTAATTGTCAGTTATTATGGTTAAGAGCAACTATACTAAAGAAAAGAATCATAGTAGTTGATCACATTTTTGCTTTAGTTCCAACTTTAGCATTTGTATCTCTCATGTTGAACTACCTTTGGCACACTTATTCTTCTATCAACTAAATTTGCAAGCTCGTAGAAGACATTCATACATCTGTAGTCAAATTCAATAATTGCTAAAGTAAAAAAATAAATAAAGAAACTCGTCAAAAAGAATGAGATGCAGATAAAAGATGTTTTGCAATCTTAAACAAAAATTGCACTTTACGCTGATATTGCAGCTAAAATATACCAGACTTACGATATTAACAAGATATTAAGTTATAAATAAACGATGTAGACAAAGACATGACATTCAAGAATCTTTGAAATTGAAGGTTAATGTAATTTTTTTAATTAGTCAAAATTCTCTTGTTTATGTTAGAATTGGAATTTTAATGAGCTATGAAGGACATATAGATAAAGTGAAAACATTTCAAGAAAAATAATTGGTTTGTAATTTTTGAAGTCTAGTGTTGCATGGATAAATCAACGAAATTTAATTGTGCAGTAGTTAAAAATTGTAATTATAGACAATTCTATGAAGCACTGATATAAATATATAATCTTTTTTATTTTTAGATTATAAAAAATTTAAATGATTAATTTTAATTATTATTTTTATTCATTATTGAGTTAGTATATATAAAATTAATAATATTTATTATTATATTTATGACAATTTATTTACTTATTTATTATTATTTATTATTATTAAGTACCTTTAATAATATAAACAACTTAAATTTTAATTTTTTTAATTTATAACAAATTAAAAAGTGCCACTAACATTTTCTCTATTTCAAACCTATTAAATTTTAAAATTTGTGATTTTTTTTAAAATAGAGGATAAATATTATTTTATGATTATCTATAATAAATATTAATAAAAATTATGAAATGTTTATTATTTTTTTATTAAAATACATTATATTTAATATTTTTTTATAAAAACTATAAAGTTTTATTATGATTATCATGTGATGTATTATATTCACTTATTTCTAAGAAATATAAAAATAAATAAATATAATATAATATAATTTTATTATAAAAATTATGATTTGATTAAAATAGAGGGTAAATATTGTTTTATGATTATTATAATAAATATTAATAAAATTCATGTGATTTTTATTAATGTTTATTGAAATACGTAATTTTTATTATCTTTTTAATAAAAGTTGTAAAATTTTATTATGATTATTACGTGATGTATCATAGTCACTTTTATTATGATTATTACGTAAATATTAATAAAAATCATGTGACTTTTATTAATATTATTTAAAATAAGTTATTTTTAATTTTTTTTTTAAAAAAAATTAAACTTTTAAATTTAGAACATGTATTTTTATTATTAAAAAAATTTGTATAATTTTAAAAATTAAAGTATCTAAGAAATATTTAGAATCGCGTTTTTTTTAAATGATCTGTTATTTCATTGTCATAAAAATGCATGAGAAATCTAATTTATTTTAAGTGATGAAGAAATTATGATTTAATGAAATAGAAATTATTTAATATAAAAAATACACATAAATTAATTTAAAACGCACACTACAAAAGAAAAACTTATTTGTGTTACATTATTCTGAGTGTTTTCTTTCAATTATTATTATTATTTTTTGCCTTATTATGCATTGAATTTTGAAATATTTTCATGATTTTGTTAATTCTTATAGCTTAAAATTTATTTGTTTTCTATAATGAAATTTTGGTATATTTGACTAAAAATGATATTTTAAATTGGTAAATAATTATTAGATTTTCCCTCTTCTTTTGGTATCGTTAAATTTATTTCAAGTTAAATATGATAGTTAATCTAAATTTACTTTATATAGAAATATCAGGAATATTCGTATAAAAATTTAAATGTATGGAATATCATATATTCATGATAAAATTGAGATTTTAAAAATATAAAATATGATAGATGGTCTAAATTTACTTCAAATAAAAATACATAGAATATTTGTATCTATTAATAAATTTATTATATATTTATTCAAAATATACACTGAATATGGGTAATCATTAACCCATAATTATATACATAAATGAGTTGTTAAATAATTTTGACAAATAATCATAAATAAATATAATATAGTTTTATATAGATAAAAATAATATATTTTATTAGAATTCAAAACAAAATATTATTTTTTAAAATAAAGTTTTTGATTAATGAATATTAAAAATTATATATTTAAAAAAATATTAGTAAGAATAAGTGAATAAAATATAATTTTATTTTATTATAAAAATTACGATTTGTATAAAATAGAGAGTAACCATTATTTTATGAAAAATAACGTTAGTTACTAAGAATTATTACAATTTCAATTAGTTTAAAAATATTATGATTCTGATTGTTTTATAATTATTGTGTCTTAGTGATACGTAAAACCATTACGATTAGTTAATGGAAAGTGAAAAAATAAATGTTAATTGGTTTTTAGTAAATGGTTCTGATAAAAATTATGTTGAATGTCAAAAGCTAACAAATAATTTAATATTTTAGAAAGATCACATAAATTTAATTAATTAATTAATTAATTACGATTTTAGTCTTATGTAGTGGATACGGGTCCTTATGTCTATTCTCCATAAATTTAAATAGAAAGGATATTAATAAGAGTTTATATCAATTCATTTTTAATGGATTGATAGTAGATACAAGTCTTTATGAAATTTCTATGTATGATATATTTTATTTAAAATAATATATACTTTACTAAATTATAAATTTATTTTATAATATAAAAATAATAAATTTACATATATTAAAATATAATTAATATTTTGTAAAAAAAAAAGTTAAATTAATATTTAGAAATTTTAACATACAAAGATGTTGCACTAAATTTATCAATTTTTTAATTTATAAAAACTCGAAGATGTTTATAATAAGACATGGAGATAAATTAGTTAAAATTCCACTTAAAACAAAAAAATAAATAATTGAAGCGGGACACTCCGTGCTAAAAGCATGGGGACCATATAGAAACCCACTTCAATTAATCTTCAGAATAAGTCAATTATGACTGTAAAATAAATTAATTGAGGGACACATAAAGACCTGTCTATTTTGAATTATTCTCACTTCTTCTCTATCAATACATTGATTGAATGGTTTATTATTTACTTTATAAGTTTAGATTTTGTTGAGATACTCAAGTTGACTTGGGGGTCCTAGAGTTGTTCCGTTTATCTATTGAAATATTTGTCGTTCATATACCTGCGAAACTTCCATAATTAAAAATAGATGATACTTATCCCAAACGAGCATTCTCTATTGTTTGATTATTAAATTTAAACGTGGCTCTTTTTGAGAAATAATCAAACGTTTCTATCCAAGGTTGATAATTAAGTCAAAAACATAAAATCTAAGATCGACAATGTTTGCCAAAGTCACAAGCACATGGAATTTGTCCGATTCCGTGATGTGCCACTTACGATTCTCACTTCCGAAAAGCAAATGTCATGTTAATATTGTGATATTAAAATAGAAATTTCTTCCTCTACGCAGTAGATTTCTCCTACACCCTTGAAAATTAAAATTATATTTTATAAATTAATTTATGAATTCATCCAAGAAGGTGAGTTCGTAAGTTAATTTATGAATTGACTTTTTTTGGTGAATGTGTAAGTTAACTTACGAATTCACCTTATTTTGTACGTTTTATTATTTTAAACGTTGACATTTGAAAAAATAATCTTAATTCGCAAGTTAATTACGAATTTACCTTTTTAGGTGAATTCGTAAGTTAACTAAGAAATGTCTCTCTGTATGCTAAAGTGCTGCATGGTCACTGTTGCGGCGGTAAAGCGACAAGCAAATAGTTGATATTATTTTTACCGGGTGATATATACCGGTTAGGTTATATTGTATCGTGTCCACAGAGATTGGTTATTGATTCGTCGTTCGACAATTCTACCGTTAATGAATTTGAGATTAAATGAGTTGAAAATAAAAGACAGAAAGTAAATGAACAAAAAGTATAAAGGATAGACAGTTTGTCTGGAACGAATGCACACTACCCGTCACAGAGTTAAATCTACCACCCATGTCATACTCGACCTACGATACTCGTCTGTTTCATCACATACCTCTCACAATCTAAGCTATTTCTAACCCAAATTGAGAATCCTCCCGAATCACCTCAATAGCCATGTCTGGCCTATCTCAACAACCAGAAGTCAACTGCATCACCTTCATACCCATCTCTGGCATACTTCACCAACGCAAAGGCATTAAGATCAGATACTCTATGGTGAATGTCAATTTTAAACCTATTTCTAGCATTCAGAAACCAACAGATAATCATCCTAGGTAAGAATTTAAGCAGTTTATCTCTAGCAAGCTCAAATCCCCAACACAGAGTAAAAACCTAAGATAACTACCAACACAGATTCATAAAGCAGACTTTATACAACGCCAACGGCGATAAATATACATGTGTTCAGAGTAAATATACATACATAACCAACACAATAGAGAAATACAAAGAGAAGAGAGGAGATAAACTACCCATTTACACCGGTTTGTCAACACCTATCGAAGAGCAATCCACCAACAATCATCCGTGAGCAAGACCCTAGTGTTGCTTTCTAAGCTAAACTATGAAAAACTATATGGGCGATGGAATTGGGAGCAAGAATCTCACCCACCAAAACCATACTCCAAAATGAAATGAAAATGAAAGTATATAGAAAATCTGGTTACGCAGCTTCGCCCGACGAACTAAAAGCATTGCTCGACGAATCTTCATTTAACTTGGCCCAAATTAAGCCACGTTCTTAACCTGTACAAATATCTACCTTCGCCCGGAGAAATTTAGCTTTGCCCGGCGAAATTCTCTTTCCTCGCCCAGCGCCCAGGAAGAAAAACAAGTCAGAACGAAGCTCATCTTCCTCTAACAGGACCGTCACTCGGCGACGCAAGGCCCTCGCCTGGCAAAATTGCCCAGGCAACAACTTTTGTTGCTTTTCTTGTGGCTTCCAACTTCAAGCCTTATTCCTTTATTCGATCAAAAATGCATCTTGGAGTTCCATTTGGACTTTATTCTCAATGCTCCAATAATGCATAAAATACCTACAAAATATATACAAAACTAATCAAACGGTACAATATGTACACAAAACGCAATAAAACGTATTTACAACAAAAAGTCGGGATTATTCAACTAAATATCAACAAAAGAACGGATAAGTGCCACAAAATGTATATACAGAATAACTACATTTTGGCACTTATCAATCACCTCTTTTTCTATTTCATTTATTTTCTACAACACATAACACACAAACCCTTCAAACTACACTCAAAATCAATACAAAGTTTTTTCTCCAAACCAAGTTTCAAGTGTGTGATCCTAGTAAAGTGGGCATTGGAAGCTACAATTTAAGGTAAACTTTCACCCCTCCACCTACATTTGTTGCATTGTTGTTGTTTTATAGTTGCAGAAAACAACGTCGCTTCATAAGTTAACCTAGTTCACCAGAAAAAATCCGCTAGTTAACTTGCGAAATGTTCCCTAATGCATAAAACCAACATTCTGTTTTACCATAATTTGCCTAGTTTTAACATATTTTTATATATTTTAGGTATGGTGCACCCCGAAAATATTGTCAAGGCTATTGTGAAGGTTCTGATTCCGGATAAAGTGAACATAGACGATAAGTCGATTGTGGCCAAAGAAGTAGATAAAACGATTGATGTTATGATCGATAATGAAAACAATTTGCAAATGGAAAAACTTCCAATACTCGTCAATAAATGATTTATTATTATAGAATGGAAGCAAGCAAACTTGGTTTTGGCATTGTGATTGCGAGGTCCGACAATGGGAGTAGTAATCGAAAACCATTTGTTATTTTGACATGCGAGAGAAGTGGAGCATATGTTCCAAAATCCGCAAGTTACAACACGAAGACACGGGTTCGAGGAAATGTGGGTGTCCGTTCAAGTTGCGCAGTTATTGTAGGGTGGATAATTTATGGAGGTTGACTATGATGTCTGGAATGCATAGTCATGAGTTGGAGACCAAGTTACACAGGCATCTTATTGTTTGTCGGCTTAAGACGGAAGAAAAGAAATATGTTTCCGAATTGTTGTTGATCAAAGTTGCGCCTAGAAGCATACTTTCTGGTTTGAAACAGAATAGAGCGGGATGTGTGTCAAATATAAAATCAGTCTACAATTATCGATATAAACAACATGTTGCCCAAAGGGGTTCGAGGTCCGAAATGCAACATTTATTGAAATGTTTGGACGATAACAACTATGTTTCGAGACATAGAGTTTGTGATGACAATGTAACTGTTTGTGATATATTTTGGATGCATCCGTCGAGTATCGATTTGTTCAATACATTTCCAACCGCTCTAATAATTGAATCGACATACAAGACACATAAAGATAGGCTTCCGCTTCTTGAAATTGTTGGTGTCATCTCTACCGACAAGACATTTTCGGTTGGTTTTTGCTTCATGGAATGTGAGAAGGAAGACAACGTCACTTGGGCGTTGGTTGTTTGCAAAACATTGTTGAAAGATCAAAATAGCATGCATTTGGTTATTGTCACCGATCGAGATAATGCTCTTAAGAATGTGGTTGCCACCGTGTTTTCATCGGCAACCGCTCTACTATGTCGGTATCACATCACAAAAAATGTGAGAGCAAGGCTAAAACCCACAGTTGGCACCAAAGAGAAGAAAGACGAAGACAGCCAAATTGTCAAATCTGGTGTTATGGTGGAGAAGATTATGAGTGCATGGACGGGTATTCTTAATTCTTCTACTGGAGAGATGTATACTGCTAATGTTATCCACTTCAGAAACTTGTGTGTGGAATATCCCAAGTTTTTGAAATATGTTGAATCCACTATTCTTGGTCAAGTGAAAGAGAAAGTGGTGTGTGCATGGATGGACCGTGTTAGACATTTGAGGAACGCAACCACTAATAGAGTGGACTCCGCACATGCGGCTTTGAAGAGGTGGTTAGGTGATAGTAAGGGTGACTTATGTAGAGATTGAGATGTTGTGAACCAAATGCCCATAAACTAACACAATGAAATTTAAACAACATTTAGAATGAGCTAAACTGTATTAGAACACCGGTTCAAAGACAAGACTCTTTATGCACAGTTGGTTCACAATATATCACAGGCGGGATTGAATTTTATTTTTACGAAGAAAAACGAGCGGAAACATTGGGTCCCGATAGTGTGAAATGTGGGTTTACGGTATGGGCAACTTATGGACTTCCATGTGCTTGTATTATTTCAAAAAAAATGAAACTTAATTCCCCTATTCTAATGGATGAGATATGCACTCATTGGAAAAGGCTTTGTTTCGACGATTACGAGCCGACAAAGGAAGGTAGTTCCAACATTACCATCACAACCGAGTTAGAAGTCATAGTAGATCGTTTTTCAATAGCGAACGATGCTACAAAGTTGTGCATTAAAGAATAATTGTGAAAAGTCACATTTCCAGAAAAACCGATTTGAAGCCTCCGACCCAACCCGTGAAAACTAAAGGTGCCCCAAAAAAGATGAAAACCTCACAAGCCGACAGTACAACCAAACGTACTCTTTCTTATCACGAAGTTGTCGATGAATTATTCTCGGATCCTCCAATCCAAAAATCCAATACAAGTATTAAAAAAGGAGCACAGAATTCAAATCCACTTCGGACACTGACACCGCCGCCACCACCACCACCACCGATAATATACATTAATTAGATGCCTTTATTTATGCACAAACACATTGAAAAAATCGTGGATGTGGGAAGCGATGGTAATTGCGGGTATCGGGCCGTGTCCGCTTTGCTTGGCCAAGGAGAGGAGCAACACATTCTTGTTCGAAAAAGACTTATCTCAGAATTGACCTCGCATAGTGAACTTTATACGCGTCTATACGTGACAAAGGAAAAGTTTAATAAAATTTATCATGCTCTAGGTCCGAGTGGTACCGTCCATGCACCGATTAAAAAATGGATGTGCTTCTTGGAAATGGGACATCTAATAGCAAGTGCTTATAACGTGGTGTGCATCGACTTGACAAGATATGATTTTTCGGAAACTTTTTTTCCTCTACAAGCTCCACCACCTATTGATCCATCCAGAACCATTGTGTGTGTTGTCTATATACGGTCACGTCATTTTGTTCAAGTATATTTGAAGTCGGGTTGTCCTATTCCGGCCACTTCCGTGGAATGGATGGAACATCACGAAAAAGAGACGAAAACTTAGATGGACCATTTTTTGGAGAGAATGACGGAGTTCACTCATTTCATGGATCTTGAGAGAGAATTCAATAGGGAGAAATGAAAGAATGAACCAGTTTTAGATTTAAGATGGAACAATTTTTTCGGTTCATTTTAAAATGTAACCGAACCATTTTTTGTATGTATTGTTAAAACATTGTAAAATCTTATCGTTTCAATACATTTATATATATATATATATATATAACTTTTATGTATATTACATTTTATCTATATATATTACTTTTTGAATATCAAAAACACCACAAAACAAAATTTTATTTCAGCCAAAACTGAGTTTTGATTCTGTTTCTACATAATTCACAAGTTAACTTGTGAATTATGCCTGATTATTTAAAAAAAAACACAGATAACATTTCGTAAGTTCACTTAAGAATTTATGATTTAGTGCATTTCGTAAGTTAACTTGCGAACTTTAACCTGATAAGATTTCTTTGGTCCATATTACTCCAACTTTGCTATAAATTGGGTCTACAACTCATTCAATTATCTATCACAAACCAAAATCAGAAAAATGACACAAACCTATCTACACCTTGCGTTTTTCTACTTCACTGTTGTGCGTACGCCAGTTTGATTCAGGCTCTCGCAGGATACCCCGTACGACGAGCTCATTACGACACTACATTCTCTGTTGCAGTATCCAGATAATTGCAAGGTGGTCAAGCTGGAGTACCGTTCACCTTCACTTGATGTTGAAGGAAAAGGCAAGTTCACCCGATTTCAACTGAAGAACGATGACGACTTAGAGGTTATGTGTGAGACCTTTCTGCATCTACTATGTAATTTTATGAGTTAAGTTGAATGATGGTATGAATTGTGTGAGTTGTGTTAAATGTTTCTGAACTTTGCCCAGCCCAAAATTCGTAAGTTAACTTGCGAATTCACCTTATTTTTGAAGAAAACAAGGTGAATTCGCATATGCACTTGCGAATTCACCTTATTCTTAAGAATTCTTGGATTATTTCGTAAGTTAACTTGCGAAGTCCACCTCCGAGGTGAATTCGTAAGTTAAGTTACGAAACGTGGGGGTATTTTTGATTTTTCACCAGGGATGAAGAAGAACCCCACTAGGTGGGAGAAGAAATTTCCATTAAAATACCTGTTATATGATAAAATTTAGAATTAATATCATTTTATCCCTATTATATAGGCGATTTTTATTTTTATTTCTTGTAATTTTTTTATAAAAAATACCTTTGTTATTTTAAAATACTAACAATTCAGTCTTTAAAATCAAAATTCGCAAGTAAATTTACAAGTTTCCTACAGATTTTCTTTCGGATTTATCTGTGGATTTTGACTTCTTAAACTAAATTGTTAATTAGTATTTTAAAATGTCAAGAGTGTTTTTCAAAAAAATAAATTAAAAGAGACAAAATCAGAAATCCCCTATATGATAGGAGATAAAATGATAACCCTAAAATTTATTTATTTTTGAACTAACCATACAATTCACCATTGAATTTTTTTTCAAGCTTTTTTATATTCTAAAGTTTCATTCAAATATTTTCATAAGAACAATATATAGCGATGGATGCAATAAATTTATTGTGGGTTGATGTTTGCCTATATTTTAAGTGTTGTTTTATTAAGAACATATTTTCTATTTTAAATAAAACATAAATAAATAAATCTCTCGATTCAGAAGAAAATTGACGTTAATAATATAAAAGATTAAATTGTTTACATTAAATATTCAAAAAATCTAGATTTATTATCATCGATGTATTTTTAAATTTGATTGGATATATATTTTTAGAGGTTGAACGACCTTCTTTGTTTCAATTTAGAATCATGAATAATTTTCTGCACTTGCAATCTATTATAGGAAACTTTTTTAGCATTTTTAACAAAAAGTTGTTCCAAAAATACAAAATCAACAACATTATATAAATGCTGAAAAAAGTAAATATTTTTGACAGGAAATAAACGCTAGACATAAATTTAAGGAAAACGATTTTACATAAATAAAAGTGGTGTTTATAACTCGATCATTCGTTTCTCACTTCACTCAGATATTTTGAGTATTATGTAGTAATGTCAACACACTAAATCTCAATCCAAAGACTCTTAATTATACTGGAATCAAGTAAAAAAATAATTAATTGGTCTCGTTTCAAATCACTTCGTCAAAATAGTCATCAAACTTCTCCAAAAATATGTTAAGTCCTAAAACCATCTCATATTTAAGAAACAAAACTCTTTTAGCTAGCGCCGGTCAAAAGCTTTCTAAGACTTTTTAGTCGAATATACCATGAACTCAACTAAACTTCTTTAAACATCCCTTCCACCTTTCCTTATACATCAAGTTTCCATATGCCTCAAAATTCTAGCTAACAATGAGATAGATTACAATGGCAAAAAAATGTTTTGTTCAAAGATAGAAGAACATTGAAGACTTTTTATGTTTTGCAATTCATCCCAAAGAGTAGTGCATACTAGTTTGGAGTGACAGTACATAAGTTTGGATTATCATAAAATCTGTTTAACGGGTACTTTTATATAGTAAAATATGATTATTTTATCTCTCAATATTAAGGAAATCGAATGAATAAATAATTTAATTTTCACTTATAAACAAATAAAAATATAAACCGCGGTAGTTGGAATTTGAAGCGTGTTCTGATTTATTTTTTCTTCAATTTTATTAAAAACTAAAAAAATATATTATTTTTAATTTTATAAAATAAAATAAAATATGATATGCCTTAACATAATATCTCAGTTTTTTCTAACTCGGAAGAAAATCATCGTAAAATATATTATTTGTAGCGGGACTTCTTGAATTTTACCTTAATTTTTGTTAGATAGATGAAAATTGTGTCATTAAATGTATCTACAGGAGTATCCTAAAGAGATTTCTTTATTTTTCTATAAAATGTTTTTATATCATTAGGGGATTCGTATATGATGTGAGGTGCTCTCATTATAAAATAATATGAGCAATTGCATGTCTTGAAAATGTGATCTTGGTAATTCTTTACCCTACTCTCATTCTTTTATTTGATTGGATGAAGAATCATATTGTCCACTTGATCCAATAAGGACTTGAGATTTCGACCCCACCATCAAGGTGAAGTATTCTATTTTGCTTTTAGAGGTTTTCTCTTGGGTTGATGATGGTTCTTGGTGACACTTCTAGTCTATTTGTCCTTGTTTGATATGGTGGCTTTGGGATCTATTCCTCCTCAAGGTGGATTGCTTTGTATTTATATGTTGTAAATAAATTATTGATATTTACAAATTAATTATTTAGAAAAATTACTATAAATTTATTTTATGATAAAAAATGGTAAATCAAGAGTTTTTGAAATTTAAGGATTTAATAAATATTTTGTACCAAAAAAGATAATTAATAATTTTGAAATTTTAACATAAAAAGATGTTGCATTAAATTTCTTAATAAATTTTTTTAATTTATATAAAAATATTATAAATATTTATATTAAGAGATGAAGATATAGTAGTTAAAATTTTACTTGTAATAAAAAGTAATTGAAAATTGGACACAATGTGATAATGCATTACGTCAGCAATGTGGAGAAAATTTTCATATGGATCGAGTTAGAAATGAGTTTTTCATACATAAAAGAGACGTATTTGCTAAGGAGATCTCTTATATCCATACCTCTTTGTTCTTCGCATGGAAAACTTATCTCATCTAATAGAGCAAGAGGTTTTGGATAACAAGTGGAAAGGTATTAAAATGGCGAAACCTAACACTAATATCTTCCATCTTATGATCATGAACGAAGACAACAACAAGACAATAATAAAGATTAAACTTTTAGAGGTGATGTTTAGAGGACTGCAACTTCTTCTTGTATATTGAAATGTGTAACTACTTTAAAAAATATGATACAAATGAGTTATATATATAGAAACTCAAAATACAAAAGATATAAATGCTACATAGGAAATGTTATATAATAAATGCTAGATATTTTCAAGGAGGTGTAGATCCAATGAATGAACTTTTCTATCCTAAGAGAATATAACTTTTAAACTCTCTTTGACTGCATTTAAGTTTATTCCAACAAAACTCCCCCATAAATTTAAACGCTTCTTCGATCCATCATTCCAACATCCTTTTGCCTCTATCGAATAGCTCATTCGACAATGGTTTTGTGAAGATGTCTGCAGCATGATCCTTGCTTGCTACATGTTTTAGTTCGACAATTCCTTCCTTCACATGTTCTTGAATGAAATAGAATCGATCATCAATGTGTTTGCTTCTTTCATGATTCACTGGATTCTTCGCTAATTCGATTGCAGACTTGTTTTCGACTATAATTGTTGTTGTATCTTCTTGTCTTTGCTCCATCTTGCTCAACAGTCTTCTAAGCCATATTGCATGGCATACACACCAAGATACTACTACATACTCTGCTTCACATGTCGAAAGGGTTAAAATTGGTTGCTTCCTTGAAATCCAAGTGAAAGCAGTATTTCCCATGAAGAACACATAGCCTGAAGTGCTCTTTCGACCATCTATGTCTCCACACCAATCACTGTCGGAGTAGCCAGTCAACTTGTAATATTCTATTCTTGAGTAAAACATTCCAAGTGACACAGTTGCTTGGATGTATCGAAGGATCCTTTTCAATGTCTTCCAGTGTGTGTGAACTGGTTCTTCCATAAATCGAATCACAATACCAACACATAGCGAAAGATTTGGCCTCGTGCAAGTAAGATATCAAAGACTTCCTACCAAGCTTCGAAATTTACTTGTTTCTACATGCTCTCCCCCATCAAATTTCGAAAGTTTTGTTTCTGGTTCCATCGGTGTCGAAATTGGATTGCAGCTATCCATTTTGAACCTCTTCAGGATGTCTTTTGCATATTTTTCTTGTGAGATGAAGATTCTTGTTTCTTCTTGTCGAACTTCTATGCCAAGAAATTATCTTATCATGCCTAAGTCTGTCATTTCGAACTCACGTGTCATTGTGCTTTTGAATTCTTCGATCAACTGATCATTGTTACCTATGAAGATCAGGTCATCAACATAAAAAGCAATCAGTGGTATATCTTCTTTATTCTTCTTCACGTATAGAGCATGTTCGAGGGATATGGTTGAAAACCTTTCTCCTTGAAGTATGTGTCAATGCGCGTATTCCATGCACGTGGTGCCGTCTTCAATCCATAATGTGCCTTCTTTAGTCTCATCATTTTTCCTTTGTTTTCGACTTTCATGTATCCTGGTGGTACTTCGACGTATCCTTCGTTTTGACATCCATCTGAAATATTTTAAATTTTAATTGAGCAGCTTTAGAGATGAGTAATCGAATTAGTTCCATTCTTGCAACAGATGAAAATACTTCATCATAGTCAATTCCTTTTTTCTGTTTGTAGCCTTTAGCCACAAGTCGCGCCTTATACCTTTCGATTTCTCCTTGAGCATTCATCTTCTTCTTGAATACCCACTTCACACCAATTGTTTGACTTCCTTTTGGCAACTTTGCAAGTTCCCAAGTGTTGTTATGTTCAATGGCCTTGAATTCTTCGTTCATGGCATTTTTCCATTTTTCATCTCTCCAAGCTTCTTCAAAACTAATGTTTTCAGAATCTGCCAATAAACATACAAGATGTACTTTTTCTGTGTTATCATACAGATCTTGTATACTTCAAATTCTTGGTTGTGAAGGCTCATTTTCACTATCAGAATCTTCATGATTTTTCAAAATGTTTGTCGACACAACAACAGATGATTCTCCAGCTTCAACCACTACTTCTGTCGAACTGTTCCACTCCCATTTGGTTGCTTCGTTCATACGAACATCTATACTTACAATTATCTTTCTATTTACAGGGTCGAACAACCTGTATCCCTTTGTCTTCTCATCATACCCAATGAGTATTTACTTTTGACTCTTGTCTTCAAGCTTCGTACTTCGTTGATCTGGTACATGTGCATATGCAACACTACCAAAGACTTTGAAATGAGACACAATTGGCTTTTGACCACTCCAAGATTCTTGTGGTGTTTGATCTCCTAACTTCAAATGTGGACATCTATTTTGCACATAGTTTGCACATTGAACAACTTCTGTCCAAAATTCCTTCGACATGTTCTTGCTCATAAGCATTGATTGAACCATGTCAAATATTGTTCGATTCTTCCTTTTGGCCACCCTATTTTGTTGAGGTGAGTATGTTGTAGTAAGAAACCTTCTTATCCACTGCTCTTCATAATACTTCATGAATGCTATTGAAGTATACTCTCCACCTTTGTTTGATCGAAGGGCCTTGATGTGTCTATCAGTTGCCTTCTTCACCATCACTTTAAACTTTTTGAATACTTTGAATGCTTCAGATTTTTCTTTCAATAAATAGACCCAAGCTTTCTTGAGAAATCATCAATGAACGAAATGAAATACTTCTTACCACTGAAGGATTCTGGAGTAATTGGCCCACATATGTCAGTGTGAATCAATTCGAGGATATATTTAGCTTGATAATCTGCCTTCTTTTGAAACGAAGTTCTTGTTTGTTTGCTAAGAACACAATCTTCACAGAATTTTCCTTCATATTCCATGTCTGGAAGTCCATGCACCATGTTCTTCTTTGCTAATATCATTAGCCCAACATGATTTAAGTGACCAAAACTTAGATGCCATAGAGGTACTTAATCTTCGACATTAACCTGCAGACATTTCTCTTGAACTCTCCTCAAATTCAACTTCTACATCCGATTCATCCCCATTTCGACTTCAGCAACCAGATGTCCACACTTATCTTTGAGGTGCAACGTTCGATCATTCTTGAGAATTGAATATCCCTTCTCAGTCAATTGTCCCAGACTCAATATGTTTGCTTCGAGATCTAGCATATAATACACATCTTTGATTGACCCAATCAAGTCATCCTTCTACACATAGTAGGTTTTGCCCTTTCCTTCAACCTTTATCTTCGATGCATCTCCGAAAGATACATGACCATCTTCAATCTTTTCAATCTCTCTAAATAAGTGTTTGTGACCACACATATGATTACTTGCTCCTGAGTCAAGATACCACATAGTGTCCTTTTCTACATCTACTTCCTTTTGAGTCATTAGTAGAAAACCTTCATTTGAACCTGCATCTAGGGAAAATTTTGTTGTCTCTTCAACCTTTCTTTTAAGACGACAATATTTTGCAAGATGTCTCACCTTTCCACAGTTGTACCAACTGTAGGAATTACAGTCCTTCGCATAGTGCCCCTGATTGTTACATTTGTAACATTCAATGTTTGTGTAGTTTGTTCGACCACCTCTTTGACCACATCCTCTGCCACGCCAATTTTGTTGGCTTGATTGTCCTCTTTCGAAGTTGTTGTTTTGATAACTTCGACCACCATCACGTCCTCCACGACCATGCCCTCTCCCACAAAATTTTTGAGAGAAGAGTGCCTTTTCGTCTCTGCTAGATTCCTTAATTTGTTCTGCATCATCAGATGCTTCCTCCTTCATCTTCATTTTGTGTTGTTTGTGTGCTTTGAGAGAACTTGCAACTTCTTCGACAGTAACTCTCAAAAGATTCTTCGATTGCACATACTATATTTTCGAACTTGTTTGTCAAAGATCTCAAAATCTTTTCGACTACATGAGCATCAGTCAATGTTTCTCCATTTTGACTCAGTTTATTTGCCACCGCTTTCACACTAGTTCGACACAGACTCTGTTTCCTCCATCTTCATTCTTTCTAGTTCACCTCAAAGAGTTTGCAAGCGAACTTTCTTAACTCTATCTGCTCCTCTAAACGCTCTTTCAAGGGTGTCCCACGCTGCCTTTGACGTAGTCGAACCAGCAATATTCTCAAAGGCTGATTCATCAACAACTCTAAACAGCATGTAAAATGATGTTTTATCTTTCGAACGCGTCTCTTTCAACGCCTTGTTCTGGGCTGCTATTTACCTAGTTGTATTAGTTGGTTCTTCAAACCCATCCCTTGTTACTTCCTACACATCTAGATATCCAAGAAGCGCCTTCATCAAGATACTCTAATTTTCATAATTTGATTTTTATAGTTGTGGCAGTGGCATCTGATTCATCATGTTCTCCATTGGCTCTGATGCCAATTTAAAGACAGCAACAAGACAATAACAAAGACTAAACTTATAGAGGTGGTGTTTAGAGGACTGAAACTTCTTCTTGTATATTGAAATATTTAACTGCCTATAGAAAATATGATACTAATGAGTTATATAAATAGAGACTCAAAATACAAAAGATATAAATTCTACCTAGGAAATGCTATATAATAAATGCTAGATATTTCCAAGGAGGTGTAGATCCAAGGAATGGATTTTTCTAATCCCAAGAGAATATAACTTTCAAACTCTCTTTGATTGCATTTAAGTTTATTCCAATAGTTCACAGACTACTTGCTCTTATTTTTAAGTATTGAGTGTGTCTAAGAGGGGTGAATTAGACACTTCAAATTTTTATCATTTTTATACTGAATTTATACTTATTTTCTGGTTTGTTATTGAGTGTTTGAAAGCAATAATTAATGTGCATAATGTTGACGCTAATCGAAATTATTTTTACTAATTCGATTTCGAAACAATGAAGTTCCCGTCTAACTTTATTTATTCCTAAAGAGAAAAGGGAAAATATTGATAAAACCCAAGAAATGAAATATGAAGTGGTCATCAAAACCAAGAGAAGCAGGTTCGGGAGTTGGTTATGCAAAGGGAAGATATTAGCACCCCTCACATCCATCGTACTCGATGGGACCCATTTAGTTCTAAGTATGTTTGTGTGTGTAAAAAGTAAATTTTCAATCTTCTACTTATAATGCGATAAAATAGAAAAGTAAGGTGACATGTTTTAATTTTTTGAAAGTGTGCTCGCCAAGATGTTAGATTCTCGTGCCTACGTATTCCCCAAGTGCAATGGGAAAGTCAGAGCTTACGTAATTCTCGGTTGCAAGAACATTTGTTGGTTGGTTGATTTTATTTATGAAAATAGGAGCTTAATCGTGCGTGGACGATAAGAGATCATTAGTGAAATTCGCATGTGAACGAAGAAAGATCGCGTGTGAGCGATGTTTGAAAAATGGCTTGTATATGGGAAAGGTTTGATGAGTTTGAATTGATTTTATGTGGGAGACGAGCATCGGACCATAAACTTTCAACGAATAATTTCCCAAGTACTCGGATGAAGGGACAGAACCATCCTGATCATCTTTTTCTATGCAAAAAAGTTTTATTAAGAAAAGGTGATGCAAAACAAAATTCTCTTAATTAGATTCAATTAAAGAAAGCAAGCGTACGATCGAGGTTCGAAACAAGACTGACTACCTTACGCTTTTGAAAAGAAACTCGACGTTGGATCGAGGTTTGGAACTTTGATTATGAAAGTGTTTTAGATGTTTAGTATATGGACCAAGAGAAGTTGAATCAGGTCATGATTAATCAAGTATATGGACTTAATTAATCTCGTGAGGATAGGTGTTCCTATCCCCAACTATGAAACCCTTGTGCATGGATGATTGGTATATGGACCACGAGGATATGAGAATTCGATTAGAGAAGTAAGGAGGTAGGAAAGCAAGCGAGCCCATACAAGGTGGCTATATGTATGCTCCTAGAAAGTGAGACTAGCATGGCGCTAGTATTCTAAATGGCTGATGGGAACAATCGATCAGATAGTTGTCGTTGTAGAAAAGCTCATGACCAAACTATGAATATGTGTGAGTATGCACTTGTATGTATACCTGTTCATTGATGAGGAGCCCAAGAGGAGGCTATGTGTTCTAATTGAATGACATAGGCATAATTAAACGGTAATTAAAACACGCAAGAAAATAAATCCTAAGCTATTATAAACCATATGGGGATGGGGGTACATGCTTATGAATGGGGATACATCAAATCGGGAAGTGCGATAAAGAGCCTAAATAAACAAGCAATACAACCAAAGCGAATTAATTCAAATAACAAGAAAGTAACACCACCGTGTTGTGCAAGAAAAGAGCTTCAAGTAAACTTCAAGATCGGATAAATCTTGGCGCATCAGATGAATATCAGATAAAGATCCCTACATCACACGAGATATAAACAAAACCAATGTGGAGAAGCTTACAAAGCTCAAGTATCGATTATTGACAATTTCATTTTATTAGATTAATTAAATTTATAATAGATTCATGTAGGAATCAACTCTAAGAAGTCAAACAATATATTTGTGTTCATACACATTTGAAAGTCGAATTGAATTCAAAGTTCGAAATTGCAACACGATGAAGATCACTATAATATAATTTGAATTTATTTAGAAATGAATATGGTAAAGTATAAAATCAAAATTAATATGTACATAATATATATTTACAATACTAAATATAAGAATAAAATTACTAAATATTTTGTATATACATTACTAGATATTACTAAATATTAAATAAAATGCTATGAGCAAGTGTAGATGTGCTAATTGAAAGTGAATGCTTGAACAATATTTGGATATCTTCACAAATAACAAACTTGTTAGTAGCATAAGTGTGAGATTAAAAAAAATGAAATTTCAACAAGTTGGAATATGGTTAGTAAGCAAGGTATAAAATCTAAATGAAATAGAATGAATGCAACATGAACAATTCAACAATCAAATGAATGTTTATTCAAAAATTTCAATTCACAAATGAAACTAAAACCTAAGAAACTCATGACATTAATCAATCCAAAATCGAAACATAGAAAGTTGATTTCGAAACAAGCCAAGTTCAAACAAATATAATTCGGGCAGCCATGACCATGAATGGATAAAACTCAAAATTCAACTTAAATCAAATGAGCGCTACCGAAAGAAACATTCTATTGCAACTAAGACTTCATTTGAATTCCAAAACACAGAGCAATCGAAACAACATCAATTATCAATTTGAATTGGTTCAAATCATGACATGAAACTAAACTAAAAAAACAAAATTTATGCCAATAATTGAATTCCGGGAAGCAACCATTCTTACAAAAAAAAAAAAAACCAAATAATCTCAATGAAATTCAAACCAACAACATCAAATTGTGAACATACATTCCAAATGGTTCAAAGAATATAACAATGGTTTCAAATAAATGCAACACGAAGTAAGTAATAGTTAGTCATGACAAAAGAATCTTAACAAAAGTAAAATTAATGAGAATGGGACGTATTTTTTTAATTCGAAATCAATGCAACGATAGATACAAGCATGCTGCCCCGACAGTTTCTCGATTAGATTTACACGCGTATAAACGCGGCACCATCCCAAACCATCATTGAAACTCAAACACGGATATTGCTTCCCAATTTTAATCAAAATAACACCTTGTTATTAAATAATCTCAAATCCATTAAAGGAATTAACATGACGCGGACTCGACACAATTAGAGCAAGCACAAACATGTGTTATCACAGATTTTTCCTGAAAATTATAAACTCAAAAATAGATGATCACAACAAAGAATGTTGTTATTCCTTCACCAGAAACTCACCAGTCTACTTCTCAGCATGACAAATTACATCAGAACTATTTTCACAGAGATTTCTGCACAATAACAGCAACACAATAATTTAATCAAACTAAACAAGAGCTACCTAGTATCTAACATTTGAGCAAGCTAAGGGTATCGAAATATTTACCTAAAAAAATGTCGAAAGTTGCGATGTGCTGCGATAAAGGAAAGCCAGTTCACGGATGGCCAAGGATTTCACTTTGGGAGTCTCAGAGTAGCTGAATTAGAACTCGAATGGAGCGCCGGGGAGGAGGTAGGAGACGTCGGATTCTCCGATGATGACGGAGCGGTCGCCGTCGGAGGGGATGGCAGTTTTGTGGTGGATGGGTTTGTAGTATTTGGAGTTGAGGTGGTATTTAAGGGTAGGGTTTGAGTTTAATAATGGTGGTGGTGTTACGGAGGGAGACAAAGGGAGTTTCAGTGAGGCGATTTGGTGAGGAAGAAGGGTGATATCGCGAGAGAGATAGGAAGGATTGTAAGGAGATGGCGGAGTGAGGGTTAAGCGGATGGTGGTTTGTGGAAGTAGTAGGTGAGAGGAAGAGTTTACACAGTGGAGAAGGAGTATGAAGGTGAACAGAGATGCGAAGGAGTACGTATCTGTGAGGTGATGAAGGATGAAGATGGAGTTGAATCTTTCTCTCCGCCTCTGCCTCTCTTTTTTTTTTCTTTCTTTCAATAGTAGTCCAACATAACATATATAACATAAATTAGGTTGACATAAATGTGATAATGCCAAAACTACCCCTAATGGCTAAATGGGCCACAAAAATGGAACGGATAAAAAATGACAAACCCAAAAGTATTTTTGTTTGAATTTTCTGAAATAAATATTGGACACCTAAAATTGTCAAAAATGGTATAAATTTGGACAATAAATTATCCGAAAAAAAAAAGAAATGAGCACATTAAAATAAACTACGGGTCTCAAAGATTAAAGAAAAATTATCAAAATAATTACAATCGAAATAAAATGATGACAAAGAATACCCGGCTTTAAAAACACCTACGGTTAAAAACGAGACTAAAAGATGTATCGAAAAATTTAGAGAGAGCACATTTCATGATCTACGCAACACGTAGATTCATAAAGCAGCGAGTTAAAGGCAAAAACTTGAAATATTTCCCCGCTAATTTTTCACACAGTGTCGAATCGCTTTTAATGGTTTGTCTATAACACGATACAATAAATAGGTAGAGAGATAAAAATGAATGAACTAGAATATCAGGTATTTTACAACTATAAAACGATGTAAATGTCGATTTAAATTGACTTTTGATCAACTTAAATATGACTAATGATGCATATGCGATGAGTGAATGATTGTTTAATGACAATGACCTAATGAAGGCGTATGCAGACGAATGCGAAGTCTAAGTCATATAACTTGAAAACATTCGGGTGAAATTTCGGGTGTGACAGCTGCCCCTATTTAATTATCTTTTAGCTTGATAATGTGGATCAATGGCTGAAAGTAATTAAATACAAACAAAATCTGAATTTCGTCCTTGATGCAATGAAATTATATGTTACGCGATGAACGTATGGATTCTACTCCTGGGGAAATGAAAACTGATAATAAACTCTACGATGACTAAATAAGATAAATTTCAAAAGAACTATCATCAACGCGTGAGTTAATGAAAGTAAACAATAAGAACTAACATCAACGCGTGGGTTAATGAAATTAAGCAACAAGAGCTAACATCAACACGTGGATTAATGAAAATCGACACATCGTCCCCAATCAATGGATCGAGTTTGAAAAAAACAAGAAATAAAACCAACATTAACCAATGGATTAATTAAGGTGAACAACGAAAAATTATCATCAATACGTGGATTAATGAAAGCAAACAACAAGGACTAACATCAACGCGTGGGTTAATGAAAGTAAACAACAATGAACTAACATTAATATGTGGATTAATGAAAGTAAACACAAAGACTTTTCAATCAATGGATTGACAAAAAAAAAGACTAACACCAATACGTGGATTGACGAAAGTTGGAACAAAACCTTTCAATCAGTGGATTGACAAAATAAAGACACAAGAGCTAACATCAACACGTGGGTTAATGAAAGTCGACACATCGTCCACAATCAATGGATCGAGTTCTAAAAAACAAGAAATAAATCCAACATTAACCAATGGATTAATGAAGGTGAACAACGGAAAATTATCATCAATACGTGGATTAGTGAAAGTAAACAACAAGAAATTTCAATTAGTTGATTGACAAAAATAAAGACTGACACCAATGCGTGGATTAATGAAAGTCGATGTGACATCTTAACTAGTGGGTTAAGTTTAAAAACAAGAAGGAAAGTCAACATCAACTAGTGGATTGATGAAGGGTGACAAGAAGGCTACTTTCAACCAGTGGGTTGACAAAAAATGAAAGGTTATCCTCAACCAGTGGGTTGGTTCAAGACATAACTATCATCAACGCGTGGGCTAATGAAAGTAAACAACAAGATCTAACATCAACATATGGGTTAATGAAAGTCAACGTGATATCTCAACTAGTGGGTTAAGGTTGAAAATAAAAAAGAAAGTCAACATCAACCAGTGGATTGACGAAGATTAGATGGAAAATGAATGATTAACTTCAACAAGTGGATTGACAAGAAGTGAAAGGTTATCCTCAACCAGTGGGTTGATTCAAATTGACAAGGAGATAATGATAAAATCCAACCAGTGGGTTGACAAAGGGGTGATATGTTAACAACTTCAATCAATGGATTGACGCATATGGAATGATGTATATGATGCATGAAATGGTTTTTTGGACGTGGCCAAAGGGAATTGGATTTTTTTTGTGCGGTAGAGCTTGGTTTTTAGTGGAAAATGCCGAGCAAATTTTTGAGCTTATTTATGCAATGGTTGGATGCCCCATGAATGATATGTTTGGTTTAATGCATGATAAATGAATGCATGCAAGCATGATTGAGGAAAATGATATGAGTGTTTTTGACGAGTGCCCCGATTACAGGTAGATAAAATGAGAAAGGTTTCTGAAAAGTGGTCCTTTGGCAGGATATTTCAAGCATGACTTCCCGACACTTCTTGTGAGTTCATAAATTTCTGATGATTGTATAATGACATGCTTGTGAGCAACTTTGAAAAAATGGAGAGGTCTTGACTCTGAATGTCCTAGAATGCTGAATTCTTGAAAAATTATTGATCCCGAAAATGACATGCTCCAATGCTTGGAACTCTGAAAATGGAATGCCCCTGATTGTGATAATCTCTTGAAGAGATGGCTTTCCCCTAATGGGATAAATCGAAGATGATGAAGTTCTTCAACTGTTGAAATTCTCTTCATGTGAAGTTCTAAGTTTGCAAATGAAATTGTTTTCTTACAATGGTAATTTTAATGCGATGGTTATGCAAAACTTTTGAAAGTAAATCATTTATTGAAATGAAATTGCGGTAAACAAATGGATAAATCTTGATGAGGATGCAATGGCAATTTGAAATTCAAGATGTGAAAAGGCGATGTGATAACATGATATCAACACCAATGAAATTTAGCAAACAATGAGGAGTCAGGTTAACGCAACTTTGCTGTAGTATGCTTTCAAAAGAAACCTTGCTTCAATTAGGTCTTTTGAAGGTTGTAACGTAAGCTAGTTCACGGTTTATGAAACAAAGGATAAGGCTCAAAATTATTTGTACCCACCCCATTCTTCGTGATATTCTCCAGTTCCTATGTTCAGTTAATTGATTGATTCAACTTCCAAGAGGAATTGAAAATGACAACGTGGTGTCTTGAGAACCAATACTCTTTGAGGCGTCAGTCACCTATTCTTATTTGGAAGTCACACAAGCTTGCTCTTGATTTGATCTTTCATCAAAGATCTTTGAGGATCTTTCTTTGATTGATTTTTTTTATTTTATTCGTCACTTTTGTGCTTGAACAACTTGTGTGACACTTGTTTGCTTGATGTGAGAATTTGATGGTTATGACTGCCATATTGATGGTTCTCGAGAAAAAACTGTTGAAAGCTTTAAATTCTTCAATTCTTCTCTAAAAAGTGGACGTGGTTGAACCTTTGTGAAGGTATCTGGAATTATCCATGATGACATGATTCTCTTGGAAATCGAATGTATCAATTTCTTTAACTGAACTTCTACCCTGCCCCAGATTAAGATTGAGGGTTTTAACTGTTTGCAGAAAGAAAACTCCTACTTCTAGGCTCGAAAGGGGTTAACGAGGGATTATCTTACTTATATCTCCACTGTGTGGGGATTTGAAGCAATGCTTGTATATCATCAGCAAAGTCTTATTTGAAAGCATACTTTTGGAAATTGGCTATTTGTTTATCATCATCCTCCCACCAATGTCCGCTTAAACAAAGTTTTGATAAAGAGAGCGAAGTTGGAATAAAAGCATTATTATTTTTTGTGATTTTTGAGTAATAAGAAAATAAAAGCGAGAAAAATGATATGATTAATTCAAAAGATGCAATGCTCATTTCATTAAAATTACGATAAAAGATAACAAAGTTCAAATGCAAACTAACAAATTACAAACAAGAAAATTGCAACATGAAATAATAAAGGCCTTGTGACTATCAGCATCAAGGATGAGCTTTCCCATCTGATAACTGGATTTAGGAGAGTCCCTTTTGTCTTGGCACTGCTCATGGCAAGGGATTGGCGACCACTTGAGGGACGTCCGTAAAAGTGAGTACTTTCTTATCAATCAGATCTTGAATTTTTTTCCTTCAAAACCTTGCAGTCTTCAATTGAATGACCTGCTACGCCATTGTGAAAATCACACTTGACATTTGGGTTGTACCCTGTAGGAAAATTCGATGCCTTAGGCTGAGTAAGTCTGGGTTCTATTTCCTTTGAATTGACCAAGTATGGCCACAATTGAGAGTAGGTCATTGGAATTGGATCAATGCAGCGAGCCTCATTCTGCTGGTAGCGGGGGACTCTATTCTGATTTTGCTGCTAATTCTAATTATGAGGAGCATTTCACGGAGCATTCTGCGGATAATTTGGTCTAGCATTCTGCTGAGCAATCCGAGGAGCATTCTGAGGAGGATCTACCCATGGATGTTGGTATGGAGGCATAGCAAAGTTGGGTTGTTGTTATTGAGCAACTACAATATACGGGTATGGATAGTATGGCATGAATGGGGGTTTCTGAGCAACTGTAGGTGGGTAAGGTTGTGGTGTTCGAGATCCACTTACACCAATTGCAACACCATTGGTTTCACCCTCCTTTTTCTTTTGGAAGATTCCAGGGAATTTCTTAACATTGTTGTTGTTGGACGATCCAGCAGTATTGAGAATTTTGCCATTCTTCAAACCTTGTTCAATTCGATCACCAATGGTAACTAAATCAGCAAAACCAAAATATATGGTTCCAACCATTTTCTCATAAATTACTGGTTGTAAAGTGTCCACGAACATGCCCGTGAGTTCCTTTTCTCCTTAAGGAGGGTTGACTTGAGATGCTAGCTCTCTCCAACGTTGAGCATACTCCTTGAATGTTTCATTGTCTTTCACAGTCATAGCTTGCAAATTGATAACATGAATTTATATAGAATAATTTAGTTTAATTAGCATAAATAATGTTAGTATTTTTGTTTAATTATATTGTTTTATTTTCATATTACGCTGTTATTTTAATGTTTCAGGTATTTGTATTAAATAAAAATTGATTGAGAAAAGAAATGAAATTGAGAAGAAATTTAATTAAAATGCAAGAGAAATGAAGAAAGGGTGTTATAGAAATAGGAGGAGGTGAAGAAAAAAAAGAAGGAAAAGGATGACATATAATATTTGTACGCAGAAGCCCAAAGGAAGAAGGTCGAGACGGCCGTCTCTGGCACCTTGGAGGCGCCTGCCTCCCAGTCAAGAGGGCCCAAATAAGCCACATAATTTTATTTGAGACGCACGTCTCATGATTTATATTCCCTCTCTTATTCTACGAGGCACCCGTCTCCAAATTCGTGGTTGAGTGTGGTCAGTTGGAATATTTGAAAATACGAAATTTTAGGCATTACATGACCACCATTTCCTACAAGATTGGAAATAGAAGTTGCAAAGGAAGAATATAAATACAACGTACAAGACCAATGCAAGGGGTCGACATTTTTACCGAACAATTGCTTTCAAGATTTTCTATTCTTATTTCCATTTTCAGTTTGCAATTTTATTTTATTTTCCATTTTCGTTTCTTAGTCTTTAAGCATATAATATATTTTTTCTCACAACAATTTCTACACCGAAAATTGTTGTGTATTTTTCGCTGATCTAACCTTACGCTAGATCTAGTGCTTTTTATTCCTTGTCTTATTTTTCTTTCGATTCAAGAATTTCAAGAGTAGATCCAGCCAGCCTGTGGTGGAGTACACTGCATTTTTGAAGAACAAGATTAATTGCAGTATTCTTATTTCAGGTTCCTAAATATTTATTAGCTTTAATTTATTTGCATGCCATTTACTTGTATGCTTCTGGATATGCCTAAATATATGAAATATTGTTGTTTATGCATGATTGAGTTAATAAATATGTCTGGCTAAACCGATTAGACATCAGTATGTAAATTAATCGAACCAAAGGAATCCAAAATAAACTGGCCTAATATTATTTTGTTAAAAATACTTTTCTGGTTTTAGTATCCAATTGAATTTATTAAAAGGTTAGAAATCAACAGAGCGAAAGTTTGAGATTTAAAACTGGACCAAGGTTAGAAATCAACAGAGCAAGAGTTTGAGATTTAAAATCGGATAATGGACACTAGGCATTGATTTTAAAGATAGCGGAAGCGTTTTAAAATGATTAAATCTTATTTATTTTCAAAAACTAATTTTAAGTTCAGCGGGATAGCGAGAGCATACGTTAGGATTTAATTACATGATCCGATTAAATAGAGCGAGAGTTTCAGATAGGATTTTTGAATAAATATTGTTTGCTGAAAGGAGTTTTTATCACTTAAGAACCAGGCCAATAGAACTTCGAATTCTCGAAGTATGATGAATTACATACCGATATCCGTTTAATTAATATTTTTATCTAGATTTAAGTAATTTCTCTTTAATCATCATCCCAAAAGAATTATTGGCCTTAGCTATATATAGTAACTTAGGATAACAATAGATCGATTTATAGTCCCTGTGGATTCGATATCTTTTAAAGCTACGCGATAGACTGTGCACTTACAGTCTAGATTATTTAGACTACTAAAGTCGCGATCACAAATGTCTACGGTTAGGGGCCATATCCAAGTTGAACTTATATTGTTTCAAGAAAGCTTCAACCAAGTCCCTTGGAGAGTTGATGTCCTCTCTCTTTAGGCTCATGTACCACTTCAGAGAAGCTCCGGTCAGACTATCCTGGAAGCAATGAATAAGCAGTTTATCATTCTTTTCATGAGCAGCCATCTTACGGAAGTACATGGTCAGATGATCTTTTGGTCAAGTGAGTCCCTTGTACTTCTCGAATTCAGGGACTTTGAATTTTGCAGGCATAACCAAACCAGAAACCAAGTAGAGGTTAGAGGTATCGAAGCCAAAGATGTCATTTCCTTCCACAGATTTCAACCTCCTCCCAATAGCATTGTACTTCTCTTTCACTTCTTCAACTTCATCATTCTGCATTTGATCGCCATTTTGGGAGCCATCAGCCTGGTATGTGAAGTGATTTCCAAAGGGAACTTGAGGTATGGTGTGGATGATTGGTCGTTATTTGGTGATCATAGGCATCTGAATAGTCTGTTGAGCGGATTGACCAACTTCATGATTGATTTCATATTATGGAGAATAATTGTGTGGTATACCAAATTCTGGCCAGGTGGTAGCAACATTCTGAATTTGTGGTCACTCCACAACAACAGTATCGACTTCAGAGATGACAATCCTTTGAGGTGGATCAGTTCTGGCCATAATCACTTGCATCATTTCTGTGAGCTTGGTCATTTCAGACTTCAAATCATCAATCTCCACCATGAATTCGACATTGTGTTGTTCTAGATTCTCCATTCTCAATTTGACAGCAGCTCTGGTTTCGTAGTGGTGTCGGGGAATGGAAAGAAGGTAATGCGTATCTGGATGGTAAAATGCATGTATGGTGATGCAATGCAAAATGCATGAGTACAAGAATAATATATGAAATGAGATGTCACATACACAATGAAGTGCAACATAATGATAAGAACATGTACATAGAGGTATGAAACCAAAATGATACGGGTAATCAGATACATAACAACCTAATTAGGTGGGCTCCCTATTGTAGGATGGCTATAGGCTTTTACCCAAGAGCCCCCTCACAAGGTTACTGTGTAAGGTTTTATGGCTTTTAGAGTCAAAGATCTTTTTTGAAAATATTGTTATCAATGTACACTTACAATTCTCCTATGTGTTTTAAACACTGAGATATTAAGTCCATATTTTTTCAGACGATCTTATTTACGTTGTTTCTGTAATCGAAATGAAACACATTTTGTGTTCGATATTACAATTTTTTTTTAAGTAATAAGGGCTTGAGATTTCGACCCCACACTCAGGGTGAAATATTCTATTTTTCCTTGTTTGGTGTGGTGGTTTGGGGATCTATTCCTCCTTAAGGTGGATTACTTTGTATTTATTTTATTCTATTGGTGTTTTTGTATGTTTTTTCTAGTTAGTTTTTTTCTGTACAATATGGTTTATTTAGTGTTTTTCTGTTTGATTCCTTGCAGTTGTTTTTTCTCCAATTTTTGTGGTTCAAATATTAAAAAACATATATTTTTATGCAATTTCATATAAGGTATATTTATTTTATTCTTTAAAATATATTCTTTATTAAAATTATAAATTTAATTTGTAAAATAAAATGAATATAAATTGTTGGTAATATAAGGTTCAAGGTAATTTTTTTTATATTATTATTGTGAATAAATTATTAATATTTATAAATTAATAATTTTAAAAAACAATTTATTTTATGATATAGAAATAGAAATTAATATTTTTTTTCAAATTTAATGATTTAATTAATATTTTGTACAAAAATTATTATTAATAATTTCGAAATTTTAACATACAAAATGTTGCACTAAATTTCTTAATAATTTTTTTAATTTATATAAAAAGTTAATAAGACATGAAGATATATTTGTTAAAATTTCACATAAAACAAAAAATAATTGAAAACTGGTCACTACGGTGCTAAAAACAGGGGGACCATATAGAAACCCACTTCAACTAATCTTTAGTATAAGTCAATTATGACTGTAAATTAATTAATTGAGGGACCCGTAATGACCTGTCTGGTTTGAGTTCTTCTTACTTCTCTATCATTAGATTGAATAATTGAATGCTCTATTATTTAATGAATATCATTCATAGTCATCGTGTCGATTATTTATTGACATATATTTGTTGTTTATATATATGCGAAGCTTCCATAAAATAGATGTTTTTTATCCATATAAGGAGCATTTTCTATTTTTTTCTTATAGGATGCATGCCACTATCGTATTGTTGGATTATTATAGATGCCTCTTTTTGAGAAATTGTTAAAAGTTTCTATCCAAAGTTGATAATAAAGTCAAAAACAAAATCTAAGGTCGACAATGTTCGCTAAAGTCACATGCACGTGTAATTTGTAGGTTTATGTGATGTGACACTTCCAATTCTCACTTCTGACAAACGACAAATTCTATAATACTTGGACAACAACGTAAAGAGTAATCCTTTAGATGATTATTATAACTAAAAATTTATTTTTAAGTTTATTAAATAGTTAATGTATTTGCTCTATTCAAATTAGATACATAAATTATTTAATAAATTTAAAACAGAAATTTTTAGTTATAATAATAATAGGAGAAGTAGTTCAAATTTAATTTCTAATATATTAAAATACAATAGTAAATAACTCTTTTTAGTATCTAAATGTTTTTTGATCCGTCTAAATCATGTTAACGAGCGTTTCCCATTCCTATATAAATTTTTTATATTTCCTATATAATAATAATAATAATAATAATAATAATAATAATAATAATAATAATAATAATAATAACTTTGAGCGTTTCCTATTTTCAATATATAATAATAATAATAATAATAATAATAATAATAATAATAATAATTGTTTCTTATACATTAATCTCCCTGTCTCATATTATTTGTCATAATTAGTCATTTCACACATATTAAAAAACAACAATAAATGAAAGAGAATGATAATTTTACGAAATTATTTTGTTTAACCATTAATTTATTCAAATTAGCATTAATATTAAGTAAAAAAATAATATATTAAGAGTATTTATTAGAGAGTATAATTGGAAGATTAAATATAAAATTATATTAGTAATCTAAAGTGATAAATATTTTGAAATAAACTTTTTTTCTCCAAATGTAACACTTATTTTGTGATAAACAGAATATATAATAATAAAAGAATTATAATAGTATATTATAATAATAACAACAACAATAATATTATAATAAATTTCAAAATAAAAGGATTATTTATTATTAATTTTTATTTATAAAAAATTAACTTCTTGAAGAAAACATTATAAAACTGTTATTTAATTATATAGTGATATGTTTATTATTTAATTATGTTTATTATATTTTTAATTAATTTGTGACTAAATTATTATGTGATAATATTTATTAAATTTTTATTTGAATAATGAAAACTATAATATTATCAATATATTTGTTATTTAATTATATTTTTATATTTTTAATTAATTTATGACTTAATTATGTAATAATATTTATTAAATTTTAATTGAATACTAAATACTAAGAACTAATCTATATTTTTTTAGTAGAAACATACTATATTTCATTTTAAAATAATAATTACTAAGAAGTGATTTATATATTTTTAGTAGAACCATAATATATTTCATTTTAAAATAATAAATACTAAGAACTGATTTAGAAACTTTTGAGTTGAAACTGAATATATTTTAAAATTAATGTATTTTTTGTTTATTTAAAAAATAAGTAATCAAATAATTTACGTATAATAATATGCTGGAACATTTTCTCTTACAAAATCATTGTCAACAAATTATTTTTCACAGTCATAATTGTCAACAAAATCATTACTCAAGATTTTAATATTAACAACTAATGTGATTCGTTAATATTTATTGAAAAATGGGTGGTGTATCATTAACTTTATTAATGAGTTTATTTATAAAAGAGAAGTTATTGTTCGTACTCCTATCTCCACTATTCATTTTCTTTTTCATAAAAATGAAAGAAGAAATGCCATCTTTTGATTTAGGTATTGAATCTGATTCAGAGGATCTACTACTTTGTGTTGTTGAACTATATGATCTTCTTCTTTCTCTATTGATGAGCTCAAATCAATATTTAGAAGAGCATTCAAATCAATATTCAACGGCATGTTTGGGAGGTTATTAGAGGTGTTTAAATTATTTAAAGGGGTGTTCAAATCAATATTCAAAGGCATCTTAAAGTAAAAGTTACAAGCTTCAATATTTTTTGCATGGCTGGTGTTTAAATTTATAGAAGTTAAAATATGTTAATAAAAAATTTGTAGTGCGCCAAGCTGAAAATTATGGTCCGCCAAAATGAAATTGAAAATTTGAAAAAAAAATTGAAAACATGAAACAAAAATATCAGTGCATTATATATGGAAATATGAGTACTTTTTATTTATTGCAGAGAATTTTAAACGTTAAGCATGCTTAATCATTTTGGGAGGATAATTTATGTATTTTAATATTACAATGAGGACAATTTAGGTAATAAATGATGAAAGTAATTATTTTGACCAATTTTATTAAACTGTGTGAAAATGTTGAATTTTGCTTATAATATGGGACAAGGATGTATAGTGATTGGATAGATGGTTAGAATGCAATGTTAACTTAGATATTCAAGGTATGGAAAATGATGTGAGAGCATCATACCAATACAATTGATTAGCAAATATATTTACAGCCAGTTTAATACAATCTTTCTATGTTTTCAAAATAACTTTACTTTAATTAGTTACTTTAAAAGTTGTAATGTGGTCTGATTCACAATTTTTAAATAAAATGATATAATATTTGATATTTTTTTAACTCATCCATTCTCGTTTGATGACCTCTATTTATAGATATAGTTAATTTGACACATATATTCAACTTCTTAAAAAAAAATTGAAGGTTATGATTCAAGAATCAAAAAGACTTTTGTGATGGCAGTCACTCTTTTTTATTGAATTGTTTGTACTATTTTCTTGAACAAGGTGGTCACATCCTTTTGTTTTTTTTTTACTAAGGACGCTGGTAAACCTTATTTTCAATCTATTCATAATTTTGCTCGGAATACTTCTTTTAAGTTTTCAGTCCAACATTGTATGGTGTGCGAAAAAAAGATAAAAGTAAACCTCGTTTGTGATACTCTCTTTAAATTTAAATGTATAGTCAAATTTATTTGGCTTAAATGCACTTTTGATCTCCTAAGTTTCAGAAAAATGATGTTGGTGAACCTTATTTTAATTTATTCATAATTTTGCTCGGAATGCTTCATTTAAGTTTTCAATCCGACATTGTATGGTGTGCGAAGGAAAGATACAAATAAACCTCATATGCTTAAATACACTTTTGATGATCTCTTAAATTTCAAGAAAATGACGACTAAGATATTTTGTTAATTAAGATATTTTTAACTTAATTAATTAATTTTGATTGAAATCTATATACACCCTTTGCCCATATTATAAGAAAAATTCAACCTTTTCACACAGTTTAATAAAATTGGTCAATATAATTACTTTCATCCCTTAATACCTAAATTGTCCTCATTGCGATATTAAAATACCTAAATTATTCTCCCAAAATGATTAAGCATGCTTAACTTTTAAAATTCTCTGCAATAAATAAAAAGTATTCATACTTCCATATTTAATGCACTGATATTTTTGTTTCATGTTTTCAATTTTTTGCTTCAAATTTTCAATTCATTCTGGCGGACCATAATTTTCAGCTTTGACACACTACAAATTTTTGGTTAACATATTTTAACTTCTATAAATTGAAACACCAGCCATACAAAAAATATTGAAGCTTGTAACTTTGTTACTTTAAGATGCCTTTGAATATTGATTTGAACACCCATTTAGATGATTTAAACACCTCTAATAACCTCCCAAACATGCCTTTGAATATTGATTCGAATGCTCCTCCAAATATTGATTTGAGTTCATCAATAGAGGAAGAAGAAGATCATATAGTTCAACAACACAAAGTAGTAGATCCTCTAAATCAGACTCAATACCTAAATCAAAAGATAACATTTCTTCTTTCATTTTTATGAAAAAGAAAATGAATAGTAGAGATATGAGTATGAACACTAACTTCTCTTTTATAAATAAACTCACTAGTAAATTTAATGATACACCACCCATTTTTCAATAGATACTAACCAATCACATTAGTTGTTAATATTAAAATCTTCAGTATTTCAACGGTTTTCAAAAAATATGCCTATTTTTACTGTCTGCACATTAAAAACTGACTCACTAAATGGAAAGGGTATATTTGGTATAGTGTCATTAATTATGAGTTAAAAAGTCACTTTTGCTTATTTGATTACAATTAAAATGGTTAATTTTTATTTATAATATAGGACGGAAGGAATACAAAACATAAAAGTCCAAATAGTGATTATGTATCTGATATCGCTATATCTCCCATCGTAGTAATTAAATCTCTTCAATGGTTGACCTATGAAACATAAAAAAAATAATTATCAATAACTTGAGTCTATTTTCTTAGTCTTTGTTAAATTATTCTTTCTTACAACTACATAATATAGTTCGCAACTTTAATCCTTTTATAATTTGAACAATTTTATATATTTCTCCGTGCTCTTAAAGATCATAATTAAAGTGTTTATCACTACTATAACAATGATATACAACAATGCCCATATAATCATGGCTAAACAATCTAACATGCTAAAATCTATTCAATTAGGCGTTTCTTTTTATTTTCATTTTTAAGCTACTTTTTACCATGATATGATGTCCAACCATAATAAAAAGTGGCACATGATGATGAGTTTGAATCTTGTTGTTGTTGTTGTTCTACTGTAATATTTTTCATATTTTATTATAAGACGTACAACAATAGTTGTTTAATACAATCGTTGTTATATGTAGCACACTATTCACTTTACTACTATGGTTGAAAGTTTCAACTGTGCTGAAAACTCACTCAGGGCCATGAGCATATATATATATATATATATATATATATATATATATATATATATATATATATATATATATATATATATATATATATATATATATATATATATATATATATATATATATATATATAAAGCTATATATATATATAAAGCTACTTTTCACTAGCAAAAAATGAAAAAAGACAACGGACTTTAGACAACGCTTTTACAGAAAACGCTGTTATACGATAAAAAAATAAACATGAAACTTTCTAAAATAATTTCAGCAGAAGCGCTGCCTAAGACACACTTATAGACAACGCTTTGTGAAAGCGTTGCTAAAGGCCCCCCTTAGAAAGCGCTTTTTCAAAAAGCGCTGCCTAAGACCTTTAATTTTTTTAAAAATAAAACAGAAAAATTATTCTTTGAACTTTCTTAGAACTTTCCTAGTTATTCTTCTTCTCCTCAAACCCATTTACGCTCTAAAGCTACCATCTCCCTCCGTCTGAAAAATGTCATCATCGTCATAACTCCTTTTGCGACCACTTTATCTTGCAACTCCCTCTGCAACTCCCTCGCCTCCTCCACCGATTCCCTTCGTCTTCCTCCAAACTGCCTCTTCGTGTCACCATCTACAATTGTACCTCATCGAAAATCGCACAACATCACCTTTCGTCCACTATTCCGCTCTGACACCAGCGTCTCCGTCGTTAGTCTTTGGGTATTTTCTTTTTTCTTTATTATTTTCCATTTCTTTTCAATATGGTTGGGAAGATGTTATGAGTTGTTATGACGAGGATATAAAAAAGATTCACTATGTTTCTTTTATGTGTTATTTTGTGTCTTGGACTCAATGTTAGCTTCTAGTATCTTCAATTTAACAAGTAGTGAGTGTATGGTCAGAATTTCAGTCACAATTTATGTATTGGAGGATATAGGAAAAACAATGTGTTAGTATGTGAATGTGAAAACAAGTGTTTGTACAATGATATGTGAATGTGAAAACAAGTGTTTTTGTACAATGATAAGCTTGTCTTTTAATGTTTCGAACTTAAATTTGGTAAGGGCATGAATCTTCGGTTCCCGTTTTTGTTTGTGGTTTGAAAATCATGATCATCTTTGAATTGCTTCAAACTTAAATTTGGTAATGGTTTTGTCTCGGTTTCCATTTGCTTTAAGTCTTTTTGAGTTGAAATTATTAATATCTCTCATGTAAGATAAGTGGTTGCCCGAATCTTGTTTTAGAGGTTAGGACTTATTTCGAACTCGATTTTTGATGTTGCAATGTGAATTCGTACTTCTTGTTTCATTAATGATTTGAAATTTTTTAAAATTGAAGTTTTCTTTCCTTTGAATTAGCAGTGTTTCCTGGTCGAGTTCGACATACAACGCTTATTCCCTGTGTTTCCCTAAGTTTGAACTTCTCGATGTTTTTGTTCGGTAAATTCGAGGTAAATTTCTTCCTCAAATTATTGGTAATGGTGTGAGTGAGATTCTCTTTTATTAGAGAGTTTAATCTGTGATGAATTTGTCTGAAATTTTGTGAATATATTTGTACTTGCCTAGCCTAATGTGTACTATTGTATTTGTCTTTGCTTGCTCCAGATCCATTCTGTGTATACTTTGCGTTTTGACATAAATGCATTATACTTTTTTGGGCTCTAATTAGTTTTTTTGTTTAGCTTACTTAGTTGTAAAACCATGGATAAAAAATGGATGTTTGCTGATCGATTGTCAAAAGAGTACGAGAATGGGGTATTGGAATTTGTTAAGTTTGGCGTTGAACACTTCAAAGACCCCATTCGAATGAAATGTCCTTGTTTGGGTTGTTGTTAAAAGGGTCGGGTCGACGCAGATGGATTGAAATCGCATTTACTGAGGCATGGAATTGATCAAAGTTATACGTGTTAAATATTTCATGGTGAGAAAAGCAACGAGAATGTTGAACCGGGGGAGAAAAGTAATATGACTTATGCTTCCGACGACAATGTCACGGATAGATACGATTGTGATCGAGCTGAAGAGATTGTAGAAGCACTTGAAGAAGATCTCCAAGATTTTCCCAAAATGTTTGAGAGGTTGGTATGTGATGCAGAGAAACTGTTGTATAAAGGTTGCACTAAATTCACAAGACTGTTTGTGGTATTAAAGTTGTACAACTTAAAGGCGGGAAACTTTTATCCGACCTGGAGGATAATGTTTTTCCCAATCGAACCTATGAGGCCAAAAATATTTATTCTTTATTGGCAGAGTTATGATAAGATACATGCTTGTCCAAATGATTTTATTTTGTTTCGAAACGAATATGCATCATTAAATGAGTACCCTAAATGCGGTTTATCTCGATATAAGAAAAATTATCTCCAGCAAAAGTCTTATGGTATTTTCCTATTATTCCGAGATCTAGACGCATGTTTCATAGTGAAACCGATGCAAGACACTTGACTTGGCATGCAGATGAAAGAATTATCGATAGAAAGTTTCGATATCCTGCAGATGCACCATAGTGGAAGAAAATTGATAATGATTATCCTGGTTTTGGAGTAGAAGCAACAAACCTTCGCATTGCGTTATCTGCTAATGGAATGAACCCGCATGGTCTTCAAAGTATCTCACATTCCACATGCCCTGTGATTCTTATGATTTATAACCTATTTCTATGGCTATGTATAAAACGTAAGTACATGATGTTATCTATGTTAATTTTTGGGCCTAAACAACCAGGGAATGACATAGACGTATACTTGAAACCTTTAATCGAAGATTTGAAGATTTTGTGGGAAAACGGTGTGGAGGTTTATGATGGATATAGGAAAGAAAATTTCAATTTGAGGGCGATGTTCTTTGGCACATTAATGATTTTCCAGCATACAGAAATATGAAGATGGAACCAATATCGTGGATTCTATTTCTCGGTCATCGTAGATTCTTAACTTCTAAAAATCAATATTGTGGATGGAGAAAAGCATTCAATGGAGATACCGAACAACGTAGAGCTCCACCTGGATTGACATTTGACCAAATTTTTTAAAAGGTGAAAGATGTGAGTATTCAGTTTGGCAAGCCTTTTGCACATATGGTTGTCAAGGTGGATGGAAGAAGAGGTCAATTTTTTTAATTGCCATATTGGAAATTGATCTAAACTGTTGATCAGAATTGGAGACAGCCGGGCAGTTGATGATCTTCCGAACAAGTTGGTGTGAAAAAGGGGTGGTGTACCTGCAAGGCACTCCGATGCTAAAGTAAGCAAGTGATCGAATGAGAAGGTAAGAAATATTTGGGTTTTAGAGTGTACAAAAAATGATACCTTGCCCTCAAAGAAATGAGGGTTTATATAATGACATGGGAGGATTCTCATTGGCTGCTATATTTGGGCCGAGATGTACGGATCTATAAATATAGTCATCCGGGCTAACTAGGTCAAAACTGGGCAGATCTTCTCGCAACTAGCCGTTATGTTGGGCACATAGCGCATAACGAGCACTTGTTGCTATAATTAGAATCGTCGTTTGGCTCGACGCATGTCGATCCTAGTATGCCCGAAACGCGCATATGGGAGCTCTTACGATGTTGTTGGGCTAAACCGGTTGTTGCGTTTAAGGGGAGAATGACTCGCCCGAATGCTTTCGGGTGATCCAGAACAATAGCCCCCTAAGTCCTTACGTCTGCTTGTAGACGTGATGACTTGATATCGAAGGAGAAGCCAAAGTCGTTACGCTCGAGGATGCAAGGGAATGTCGAGGAAGCGAAGATTTAGAATTTGTAGCATTTTGCCTACGCGGCCTTGAAGCGCGTGAAGTGACTGCTGGCAGACCTAGGGACTAGGGTATAATGATGACTTTCTTAGGTCCATGCCTAGGCTCAAACCCACGCGTGCACAAGGGGCTTATAAAAGCCAAAGGTTTACATAATTCATAACTTTTCGATTCTCACACCATCTGATTATTTGCACTTGCTTTTCGCTTACCAGATCTTCTATTTATTCACATTTCCAGTCTGCTTCATTTGTAAACGGTACGTTTTTTACCCTTTCATAGGAATTTCGCTTGTTTGAACCTTGCATATAGAGATACATACAGTTAGGGTTTATATTTTGTAGAATTTTTCCTGGTGGTAAACGGCTTTTCCGCCTCTTATTGGCGGTTTGCGCCACCGAAAAAGCTATTTGTACTTGGTGATCTAGGTCTGAGTATTCCTCACTTTAGGGAGGGCTTTTGGCTAGGGACATGATCCATGCTCATCAAAGCCCTTTCACTTGATAAATGATGGAAGGGTGGTTTTGAAGTTGATGTCGAGCTCACATGTTCCCTCTACTTTTCAGGTGATACGATGAGCGACAGCGAGGATATTCGCGAGGGTTCTACAAATTCGGGACAGTCACCTTTTAGATCCACCTCTACTGAACGGAGTAGCGATAGTCCTCTCGTACCTGAGGTCAGGGAGAGCCCCCCGCGATGGATGTTGATGAGGATGACGAGGATGATCCAGAGGTTTGGGCCTCTTTCGACATGGTGAAGTGCGCCACCCAATTTCTAAACAATCCCAACGAGGTATTTTCCCGGGTGAGCTCGTATGCTGCGATTGAGGCTCCCAGGGAGGTGACTATAGAAGACTGGTCCGTGCATATACCGACAAAAGATGGTTGAATATGTTTGACACATGAGGCTCGCTACATACCAGTCTATGACGTATGGTTTCGGGAGTTAGGTTTTCGGGTACCTTTCACCGATTTTTAAGTGGGCATCTTTCGTCATCTTCGATTGGCTCTGTCACAGCTTCACCTGAATGCCATGGGATTTATACGGGCGTTCGAGGTTGTTTGTGAATACATGGAGGTGGGGGCCCCCTTGAACTGTTCTTTCTATATCTTCTGCCTCCAGAGAAGCTCGACGAAAGTGGAGGGGAAAGTCCGACGGAACTGGTATCGTTGAAGCATCAGAATGGGATGCTCTTTATGGCGTTCTAGGAATCTGTTCGCTTTTTCAAGGATAGATTCAGGCTTATTCATCTGATCTCTGAACGGGACATTTGTAACGTGTTTCGGGCAGTCCCAAGCCTGCAAGGAGATGGGACCCCATGTTACAACGAGCAAGGAGAGCGGAAGTATGCACTCGTTAGGAAGTTCAAGTTTTGGTGGCGAAGAAACACTTTGACAAGACCCCGGACTTTTATGTGTGGGCTCAGAGTGAGCTAAGTGATGAATACTTGGCTGGTTTTAAAAGGTTATCCTCATTTGTTGCGGGCTTCCCCCACGTTCGATGAACGAGAAAAAGGGGGGAAATCGCTTCTGGATAGACACGAGGATGAAATCTCCGAGCCGGGTCTTATAAATGTCAGAGAGCTCCTTCCTTGCGGGGATCCCAGGAGTATTTGAGTAGCTATTTTGTCCTGATTATCTTGCTTTGTCATGTGTGTTTAATCTTTATGCTAATCTGTTTGTGTTTCTTTGTTTTACAGATAGGATGAATCTAACTATGGAGCGTGTAGCCCGACAAGCCATGAGGAAGAAGGGGAAGGAGGGCACCTCTCCTATGGAACCGGGAACGGTCAGTGCGACCAAATCTGGGAAATCATCTTCCGGCCCGGGGGCGGGGACTTTTTCTCCTCAGTAGGTAACGTCGACGATGAAGAGGGCAAGGGCTGAAATAGATCTGACCAAGGAGAGGGAGAAGGGGAAGTTTATCATTCCTCCCTATTGGCATGACAAGAAATATTTCGAGGCCTCAAGTGTGGTCCTTCCTCACGTTGAGAAGCTCATACTCGAGGGTCTGGATCGCCCGTCTAAAAGGGCTGCCTTGGTTGAGGACGCGAGTGGGTTGATGAGGATCCTTGAAATGGCCACTGCTTTTTCCGAGCAGAATCAAGTCCCGGATGCTGAATTAATTCAAGTTAGGACCAAGTTGAAGGAAGTCGAGAGAAAGGGGGAGGAAGATCAAAAGAAATGGTCGGAGAAGCACGGGGCCATGGTTGAGCGATACGACGCAACCGTGAGAGAGGGTCGTGAAGCCAAGGAGGAGCTTGCCCATTTGCAGAAAGAGATATCCTCGGGGGAAGGTGAGCTCGTGGAGTTTTCGGATGTGAGGACTCGGGAAAAGTTCATAAGTCGGGTTCATCAGGCTTATGAAGATGTTGTGGTCACCTCTAGGGATAACTTCAATAATATCGTGTCGTAGATTAGTGTCCTGAACCGCTGAGTGGAACTAAGGACGGATGGACTGGGGGTTCACTACTTCGTCGATGGGGGTGAGATAAAGAATTTTGACTTCCTCTTTGACGATATGGTTGTTTACAAGACTCCTACGCAGCCAACTCCTAGAAATGCCTCTGGTCATCCTGTTGAGTTATTCTGATTCTTTGTTCTTCACATGTTTGTCTGGGCGAGGCCCATTTATGTAATGATAATTTTTTACCTGTGTTGGTCGTTTTTTTATTAATTTTCTTTGTTGGGGTGGATCCCCCACTGCAACTCCTAGACAAATCTGTTCCTCGCGGTCGTAGTTTATTGTAAAAAGTGTTTGTTGTTTATTTATGTATGTATGTATTTTTTGCAATTTTCAGGGGAGGAACGCTTGTTTATTTGTGCATGATTTTTTGACTGTGGGGATACTAATCAAAATGGGATAGCTCGTCGCTGGGCTTGGTCCAGAACTCAAGCTTTGATTAGTGGCCTGAGATCGGTGGCGTGAACGTCCCATCGCGAGTTGGGTGTTCTATCGGGCGAGGTACTTAGACAGCGGGGCTCGTTTGAGTCCCCCACGTCGAGGGCGAGGACCTGGTTCGTTATGACGGATCTAGTGTCCCTTTATGCGCCATGATTCCATGAAACGCTGGTACCGACGCGAGCGTGTGGTGTCGACCTTTAGGTGTTCATGTGATTTACTGAGGTGCGTCAACCGTTAGTATTTAACTATAGTATTGTTTAAGTTTTTCAGCGTTCCACGATCGAGCGAGTTGTTCCCCTTGTAGGTTTTCCAGGTAGTATGCCCCCATTCCTATTTTGGTACAGATTCGGTATGGGCCTTCCCAGTTTGCCGTGAGCTTCCCTTTGGTGGAGCTCTTCAGGTTTCGCTTAAGAACTACGCTTCTGACATCAAATTCCCGGGGAATGACTTTGGCGTCATATCAGAGGGCTATTCTTTGTTTGAGTGATGCTTCTCTAAGGGCAGCCCCCGTTCTTATCTCTTCGACCAAGTCGAGTTCTTCTCTAAGGGAATTGTTGTTCATCTCCATGTTGAGGGGAGATTTGGTGCTTTGTGACGGTTCAGTCATCTCAATTGGAATAACAACTTCGGTACCATATGCGAGTCGAAGTAGGGTTTCCCCGGTAGACGAGTGGGAGTCGTCTGATAAGCCCAGAGAATGTTATGCAATTCCTCGACCCATTTCTTTTTTGATTCGTCTAAACTTCTCCTGAGTCCATGCTATATGACTCTGTTGGCCAATTCGGCCTGCCCGTTTGTCTGAGGGTGTTCGACTGAGGCGAAGTGTTGCACGGTTCCCAGATGGGCTACGAAGTCTTGGAATTTTTTGTCTGTGAACTACGTCCCATTATCAGTGACGATGGCTTGTGGGATGCCGAATCGGGCGAATGTGTTCCTCTTATAGAAATGCAGGATGTTTTGGGCAGTGATTCTGGCCAATGCTTCGGTCTCTATCCACTTAGTGAAGTAGTCGACACCTACTATAAGATATTTGTTTTGGTAGGCCCCCAAAATGAATGGTCCGAGGATGTCGAGCCCCCACCAAGAGAATGGCCATGGGGAGGAAAGGGACTTGAGCTCGTTTGGTGGGGCCAGTGCATGTGTCTGTGTCACTGGCATTTATCACATTTCTTGACGTGCTCCTTGGCGTCGTTTTGCATGGCCAACAAATAATATCTAGCTCGAAGAGCTTTGGGAGCGAGTGATTTTCCTCCTAGGTGTTGGGCGCTTATGCCTTCGTGTATTTATTTGAGTATGTGTGGTACTCTGACTTCTTCGACACATTTGAGGAGGGGAATAGAGAACCCTCTTTTGTAGAGTTTGTCCTCGAGTATGACGTACGAGCAGGCTCTTCGTCTGACGACGGCTGCTTCCTTGGGGTCGTCGGGGATGGTCTCATCGACTAGGTATTTGTAGACGGGGGTCATCTAGGAAATGTTTTCTTCGATGACAAAGATGTTGTGGCCAGGGCGACTTTTATCTATGCTTGGTCGAGGGAGTATTTCCTGAATCACCGACTTGTTTCCTCCCTTAGTCCTCGTGCTGACGAGTTTGGATATGACGTCTGTGTGGGCGTTATGCTCCCGAGGAATGTGTTTTATGTCCACCGAAGTGAAATTTTTTAGGTGGTCCTAAAAGAGGGTCCAATATTTAGCTTACTGGTCGTTTTTACCTAATACTCTCCTCGAACCTGGGAAGCTACGAGCTGTGATTCTGTGAGGATTTTGACTTCTCTTTCTCCCATGTCCTTGGTGTGCCGGAGGCCGGCGAGGAAAGCTTCGTATTCCGCCTAATTGTTTAAAGTAGGGAATGAGAGGGCGAGGGATACCTCAATGACGATTCCTTCTTTGCTCTCTAGGATTATCCCCGCTCCGCTTCCTGGCGAGCTAGAGGCACCGTCGACGTATATGGTCCACCAGTTGGTTCCTTCCTAGAGTGTTGGGAAAGTCATTTCGGCCACAAAGTCTGCTAGAACTTGTGCTTTGAGGGCTTTCCTGCTCTCATACCTGATGTCGAATTCAGACAATTCTAACGTCCATTTGAGCATCATACTGGCCATGTCTAGTCGGCCTAACAGTTGTTTGATGGGTTGATCCGTTCGAACTACCACGGTGTGAGCTAAAAAGTAGTGATGGAGTCTTTTGGTGGCGTTGACCAGTGTGAGGGCGATTTTCTCGATTTGCTGATATCTTAGCTCGGGGCCCTGTAAAGCCTTGCTCGTGAAATAGATGGGTTTTTGACCCTCTTGCATTTCTCGAACGAGCGCGGTGCTAATGGACTAGGCAGTCACGACCAGATATAAGTATAATACTTCTTCCTTTCCCGGTCGAGATAACACGGGCGGTTGGGATAGCGTTTTTTTAATTGGTTTAGGGCTTGCTCGCATTCCTCAGTCCATTCGAACACGACTTCCTTTCTCAATAACATGAAGAAAGGAAGTGCATGTTGGGCTGATTTTGCGACGAACCAGGACAAAGAGGTCAACATCCTGATGAGGACTTGGATTGATTTTTTGGATTTTGGAGTGGGGAATTCCGAAAACGCCTGACATATGTCGGGGTTAGCTTCTATTCCGCATTCGGTGAGATAGAATCCAGGGAATTTTCCTGCTCAGACTCTGAAGGTGAACTTTTCAAGGTTGAACCTTATTTTGACACTTCTGGCCAGGTCGAAGACCTTTCTGAGATGTCGAGCATGATCGACCTCCTCTTGGGACTTGACGATCATGTCGTCCATGTATACTTCGAGCATGTCCCCAATTTCTCCTTTAAAGACTTTGTTTTTCATTCATTGGTAGGTTGCGCCGATGTTTTTCAGGCCGAAGGGCATCACGTTGTAGTGATAATTGCCCGATTCGGTCATGACGGCCATATAGATTTTATCTGTCTTAGCCATTGGAATTTTATTATAGCCCGAATAGGCATCCATAAACGATAGTAGTTTAAAACCAGCGAAATTACCGACGAGTTTGTCGATGTTGGGTAAGATGTAGGCGTCCTTTGGACATGCCTTATTAAGATCGGAATAATAAGTGCACATTCGCCATTTTCCATTATTTTTCTTAACTAGTACAAGGTTGGACAACCATGTAGTGTATCAGGCTTCCGTTCCAAAATTAGCCTCTAGGAGGTCTCTAACAGCCTACTCGGCAACCTTTGTTTTCTCAAGGGACTACTTTCGCCTACGTTGTGCTACTGCCTTAAGGGCCGGATCAATAGTGAGGTGGTGGCAAGTGACCTCGGGGTCGAGTCCAGGCATCTTAGCAGCGCTCCATGCGAAGAGGTCGACATTATCCTTTAGGCATGCCTTAAGTTGCTCTGGAGCCAATTCTGGGAGGTCATATTCGATCTTCACGCCTTTTCTAGGGTCATTGTCCAGCGGTACCAATTCGAACTCTCCATATAGGATTGGGCGCATGTGTTTCCCTAAGGATGTTCTTGAAGTCTCACCATTGGATTAGTCCTCTTCGACCATAAGGGTCTTCCCATTCCTTCTTCTTTCGGCCAGATCCTCTAGCTCGAGACGGCTATCAAGATCGATAGTGTCAACTCGAGGGAGAGGCTCGGGTTTGTGAGAGCTTTCCGAAAGGTTGACTTTGTCCTTGGTCAGGGGTTGGAGGTTGATGGAGTCTAGGCCTTTTGCTGACGCCTCGAAGCATCTCCTGGATGCTTGGATGTCTCCATGCAATGTCTCCACCTTCCTGTTGTCGGTATAGTACTTCATCTTCAGATGCACGGTGGAGGGTACGGCAATCAGCTCAGCAATAGTGGGTCGACCAAAGATGCATTGGTACAAGGACGGGCAATCCACGACCAGGAATTGCGTCTTGATCGACCTTCCTATCTCTCTGGATCCAAACGTGACAATTAGCTTGATGTATCCCCATGGCTTAACTATCGAGCCACTGAATCCCTGCAGATCTGAACCGAGGTAGAGAGTCAGGTGGGTTTAGTTGAGCTATAAGGTTTGAACAGCTGTGTGTACATGATGTCTGCCGAACTTCTTTGGTCGACAAGTATGCGTCTGACGTCGATGTTGGCCATCCGAGCACGTACTAGCTGGGGAATGTTGGAGTTGGGGGCGCCTCCCGGCAAATCCTCCTTGTAGAAGGCAAGCGGATGAAATTTTCCTTGGTTCTAGTCTAGGGTGGCACCTAAGTCCGAGCTCATCCTGACAAAGTCATCGAACCTCATTTTGATGGATCCGATGGAGTTTTTGGTGAATCCTCCACCGGAGATGAACATGATTGTCGGGAAGGATTCCCAAGGGCCATGGGCGGCAAAATAGATCGGGAGAATATCCATGTCGGGGAAAAAGAAATCTTTCGGCCTCGATATGCTCAAAGCTACCAGCATGAAAGATCTTTCTGCGGGCTTCTCGTGTTCGACTTTTCTAGAAAAGGGTGTTTCTTCTTTCGCGGACTCCTTCTTCTTATACTACTTGAGGTGTCTGTCTCTTATCAAGATTTCAATTGCATCTTTGAGATGGATGCAATCCTCACATGTCGGACTTCGTGGAATCTACAAGATTTGTTTTATCTACCCCGATTTTGCCGGGTTTGGGAAGCGACCTCCTTGCTTGAACTCAGAGTTCGCGCAATATGTCAGGATGCGTTCCCTAGAAGTGGTGAGCGGGGTGTAGTTGTTGAATCGACCCACCGACCCATTGCTATCTCTTGAATCGCGAGGCTTATCCTGCCGCCTTTTCTCTCCCCCCCGACGAGATGTCGAGGGTTCTTCATTTTTAGAGCTCTTCACACTCTCCCTGTGCCAGGTGTCACAAGCAGAATTTGCGACTTCTTTATCTTCATATTGGATGTATGCTTGAGCCTTCAAGAGGAAAACATCCAACGTGGAAGGTGTATCAATGCCTATTGCCTTCGCGAAGTCGCTGCAAGGGCGTAGTCCTCTCTCGAGGAGGTATTTCTTCATGTCGTCCGTAGCCGAAACTTGGACGACCTTTTGATTGAATCTCTCGATGTATGCTTGGAGGGATTCCTCTTTCCCTTGGATGATGGCTTCCAGGGACGCTTCAGATTTTTGATGGCGTCGAAAGGCGATGAAGTGACTGAAGAACAGTCTCCCCAAGTGTTTCTAGGAAGTGACGGACCCGTCGGGAAAACTCTTGTACCACGCCATGGCCCCTTCCCTTAGATTTGTAGGGAACATGCGACACTTGATGGCCCCACGTACTCCTCTGTAGTTGAGCAAAGCATCTATGTTCTCGATGTGCTCGTCAGGATCGGTAGTGTCGTCGTATTGGCCCAACCGAGGAGGTCTTTCCAGCCCGGATGCGGTAGGAATATCCATGACGGCCCGATAGAGTGGACCGTGATGCTCGTCTTCGTCACTCTGGTCGGGAGAGAAAGAGACAGATCGATTGTATCTTCTGTGATGGGGGGAGAGCTATCTTTCCTCCTTTGATCTTGGTGACGGAGATCGATCGCGTGGGCGATGAGATTCGTTCTTCGTCCTTTTATGGGATGGCGACCCCCGATTCATTCGAGGAGGGGTATGTCCCCTCTTTTTTAGAATCTGGCGGTCGGGGCAATCTCCCTTCCGAGCGAGCTTGCTCGACGGGGACTTCGGGAAATAGCCGCTTTGGGTATTTGAGGTGGAGATGAGGGATGATTTCTTTCCAAAGCCTCGATGTGTTGGCCCTGCTGGAGGAGGAGACTGTTAGTCTGGTTAAGGGCGGAAAGAATGGCGGTAAGTGTTGGGTTCACAATAGTCGATAATGAAGTCGAGGATAAGGGGACGATGAGGTCCGTGACTTGATTCTTTGATTTCGGGTTATCCAAGAAGAAGTCTTGATCAGCAGTATCATCGGGATCTAGGGATATGGTCCTACCATCTCTGCGATCGTTGGTGTCCTCGCGATGAGGAGAGGGAATAACCCTATCTGTTTTCTTGATAGACGAGAGGATAGGAATGTTGGGAAGAGACATATCGTTGAATTCGGCCATCTCGTGAGGTTGAGATTTATCTTTGACCTTCAGGTATGATTAAAGAAGATGGGGAAGATAGATTCTCACAGACGGAGCCACTGATCTGAACTGTTGATCAGAACTGGAGACAACCGGGCAGTTGATGATCTTCCGAGCAAGTTGGTGAGAAAAAGGGGGTGGTGTACCTGCAAGACACTCTGATGCTAAAGTAAGCAAGTGATCGAATGAGAAGGTAAGAAATATTTGGGTTTTATAGTGTAAGAAAAATGATATCTTGCCCTCAAATATTTGAGGGTTTATATAATGACAATGGAGGATTCTCATGGTTTTATATTTGGGTCGAGATGTACGGATCCACAAATATAGCCATCGGACTGACTAGGTCAAGACCGGGCAGATCTGCTCGCAACTAGCCATTATGTCGGGCACATAGCGCATAATGGGTACTCGTTGATGTAATTAGAATCGTAGTTTGGCTCGACACATGTCGAGCATAGTATGCTCGAAACACGTATATGGGCGCTATGACGATGTTGTCGGGACGAATTGGTTGCCGCGTTTAAGGGAAGAATGACTCGCCCGAATGCTTCTAGGCGATCCAGAACAAAAATATTTGTACGTAAGACATTTTCTTTATGTTATGCATATTGAAAAAATATATATTTGAAAATGTTATTGGTACGTTACTCAATATAAATGAAAAGTCTAAGGATGACGTTAAATCAAGAAAGGACTTGGTAGAGATAGGAATTAGAACTGAATTAGGAGCATTGACAAAAGTAAAATGAACATATCTACCACCTGCTGCTTATACTCTATCTAGAAAGGAGAAATAATATTGTGTAAGTTTCTAAGTGAAGTTAAAGTTCCAGAAGGTTACTCTTCGGACATTAAAAGACTTGTGTCTATGAAAGATCTGAAGTTAAAGAGTTTAAATACACATGATTGCCATGTTATAATGGAGCATTTTCTACTAATAGATATACGTTCTATGTTGCTAGGTAAAGTAAGAAGAGCCATAACTAAATTGCGTTTTTATCTTCAAGTCAATTTGTAGTAAGGTGACCGATCCTGAGATCTTACTAGTATTGCAAAAAGATAAAGTTATTACTTTGTGTTAACATGAAGTGTATTTTCCTCCCTCATTTTTTGACATTATGATACATCTTGTTGTTCATCTTGTGAAAGAGACAAAATTATATGGACCATCTTATATGAGATGGATGTATCCTATGGAGCGTTATATGAAAATATTAAAAGGGTACGTGAAAATTCGAAGTAGGCTAGAGGGTTGTATTGTTGAACGACACATTGTTGAAGAAGTAGTTGAGTTTTGTACTGACTATTTGTCCAATGTTCAATCCTTTAGACTATCCAAATCTCATATTTTTGAAAGAAAGGAAGGAAAAAAGTTAGGGCTAAATGGGATCAAGTACATTTGTATGTGCTACACAATGACAATGAGGTTGAGTCGTATGTTGATATGCACAAGCATGAACTCTGAGGTTTAAATCCATATAGAAATGAAAATTGGATAGTACTTAAGCACAATCAAAGCTTTATTCAATGGTTCAAGGATCATATTTATTCAAGTTTTGATTAAGATCCCGCTTCAATTACCGAAAGGTTGAGATGTTCAGCATATGGTCTGAGTTTGCCTGTGTTATCTAATAGTGCATACATAATTAACAGATACCTATTTTATACCAAAGAACAGGATGATAAAAGTGCTATGAAAAATAGTTATATCACCCTAGTAGCTGAATCAATGCACATTTCAAGTATGAATGACTTAAACCCCGAATATGCAAATTTGTCATATTTTGGGGTTATCCAGCACATTTGAATGTTTGATTCTGAAAAGTTTCAGATTCCTATCTTTGGTTTCAAGTGGGTACATGATGGTGGCATACGATGGATAAATCAAGATTTTTACAAGTGGATCTTAATAGGGAGGGGTACAAAGATGATCCCTTTATTCTAGCCTCTAAAGCTAAACAAATTTTCTATGTCACTAATCTGAAAAGTACGAAATAATCTATGTTGCTTTTATCTAACAAAGTGATTGATGATAAAACTGTAGATCAAAGTGATATTGATGTTGAGAATGAGTCATATAGAAGAAATGATCTAGATGAGAATATTATAGCGAATGAATCATATATTAGGAAGGATCATAATGAGGGAATTTGCATCAATCCATTATTCCGCATTGTTAAGAGGAATATAATTTATACTCAAACCAAGAAAACAAATGACGTTAATGAAAAGGTAATTATGTGTATGTTTTTCTATTGTGTTTATTCATTTAATGCTACTTGAATTTTCTAAATGTGTTTATGTTTTAATATTATCTTTATTCATTCAATAATACATTAATTTTCTAACGGTCACTTTATTACAGGTCATATGGCTAGTAATGAGGACAACCCACCATAAGAAGCTTCTGAAATGATGGTACTTGTGTTTATGTTTTTATATTGTGTTTATTCATTCAATACTATTTGAATTTTCTAAATTTGTTTATGTTTTTATATTGTGTTTTCTAAATGGCACAATTCAAGATAATGATGGAAATGAAACAGTTCAAGAAATGGAGCATGAAATTAGACGAGGAATAACCATCATGAAGTCAATCATTCGTGCAAGAGATAGAGGAATCATGTATGACGTACATTATAATAAAGAAAACCAACTAATTAAGCCTAACGGTTCAAAGTTGACAAGTTATATTGGTTCCCTTGTACGAAAAAAGGTACCAATCACTTGTAATTATTGGAGAAGTAAAGAGTTGAAACCCGCTAAGGATAAAATTTGGAGTGAGATAAAGGTACTGTTTTGGACTTCCCGAATGGTTGTCAGGCAAGTCATCTCTTCGAGCCTAGTAGCATGTCGAACAGACCAAAAGGCATTCAAAGGGCCTCATCTGACTGTTCTGCATATAGCCAGAACTTGTCTGCTCGATGGGTGTCGAGTAGATCAGACCAACTCTCCCTGTCAAGGGCCATGCCCGTTATTCCTCCTCTGCTCAACATAACGGCTAGTTACGGGCACCATCGCCCGATTTGACCTAGTTAGCTCGAACGTTATATAAACCCTCATACCTTTGAGTCTCCTAAGATCATTATATAAACCCTAATACCTTTAAGGGCAAGGGATCACTTTATTACACTAAAAACCCTAATATTCTTTATCCTATTCATTGAACATTTGCTTACCTTTCCTCTTTCGGTACCATCACCGACCAACAATGATCCAGTCTTGGTAGCAATCTTGTTTGCCCTCAATCGCACCAGCGATCTTATCCTCCAGCAGGATCAGCGCATAAAGGCCCTCTAAAAGAACAACTCCCAATCTCTATCTCAAAGACCAAGGGTGTTCGGTTCTCATAGACCCTTGCCACGAAGACTTGGTCGGAAGCAAACCCATGAACATCCCGGCCGATTTTTTTCAAAGAGGAGGGAGCATACTCCTCCTCAGAGGAATAGGATTTCCCCTTCTCACAAGAAAACCAAGAGCGATCCACGTCGTCTCTGTGATCGATACCTTTGTCCACCCTAGTGCATCAAGAACAAATGCTCTCTCTCTCTCTCCAAGTCGAAGCGACGAAAATGAATATCATGGTTCTCTTTGTCGGGCGATCACGGATATTCCCATCCCTTCCAGGTTGGAGAAACCCCCAAAGCTCGGACAATATAATGGCACTACTGATCCCGATGAGCACATCGAAAACATTGATGCCCTCCTCGACTATTGAGCCGTTAGGGGTGCTATCAAGTGCAGATTGTTCCCAACAACTTTGAGGAAAAGGGCAATGTCTTGGTACAAAAGCATCCCAATGAGTCCATCACCTCATGGAAGAAGTTGGGGAAGATGTTCTCAAGGAACTTCACTTCCTCTCGCCGTCACCCAAAGATAGAGGCCTCTCTAAAAGAGATCATACAAGGAGAAGACGAACCTCTCCGAACATACATTGAGAGGTTCAATAAAGAGGCCGTCTAGGTCTCCATGACCGACGAGATAAAGAAGTATTTGCTTGAATGAGGATTACGCTCCCACGAAGATTTTTCCAAAGTAGTTGGTATTGAAACAACAACAACACTACATGACCTCATCCTCAAGGCTTAGGCATACATCCAGTAGGAGAAGGAATCTGCCAATTATGCTCGACATTGCAACATAAACTACCTCGCCAGCCTCCCTGACTGGCGGGCCTAAAATGACGGAGATAATTTTCTCTGTTATTACTGATAGAGCAACTTGTGTTGTTTAATTGAATACAATGTATCTAGAAAAATTCCTAATAAACACTCATCATTTCACTCATAAATTTTATAGTTAAGAGCCAATAATTTCTATAAATACATACAGCTAGTCAAATCCTAATTATAGGATTTTAACATAAAATATACAACTGATTAACACATGTGCAACTGGTTCTAACATAAACAAATTGTTCCTGCGAACACAACTGCCTGAAAGACATATGTTCCCCGCATCCAAGTAAAAATGGGAAGAGGCATACTATCTCAAAAACCTACATAGAGAAGAACTTGCTAGATCATAAAATGCCTAAAAACTTAGACAATACTATGGTTAAGGCACGAACAGTCGACGTGTCTCAGAATACCATCCGAGCATAAAGAGCTTGACATCAAATGCATGCCCCGATACTAGTGATGCGCCACAAACACGGCATTAAGGGATCCTTGTGACACCCCAAATAATTCAATATTTAAAATAATTAGAATTTTTAATTATTAATTTAATTAGAGTTTAATTATTAATATTTAGAATTATTGGAATTAATTAATTAAATGAATGAAAGGAGGAGTTGGAAGTGTGAGGAGTAATGGGGGTGTGACGAGTAAAATACTCTACCTATCCTAATTATTATTGTATTTTATTTATTGGAATAATAAAAGGGAAAAGAAGGAAAAAGAGGAATAGAAGGCTTTTCATCAATCGTAACATTTGAGAAGAGAAGAGAAAGAGGAAACGAGTGAAAGTTGCCGGAATTCGAAGAACCCACAAGGTAAGGGGTGATTTCGATTAATTAACGTGTATTATCGGTTTTGATTTCAATAGGATTGATCGTAGTATGTTGAGAATCTCAATTTAGAAATTCTAGGTTTTCGTAGAATTATCCCAATTTGTGTCGGATTGTGTAGAATTAAGTGATTTGTATGTTATAGGGTCATTAGGAATGGTCAAAGTATGTTATATTGTATGTTAATAATGTTGGTTGAGTGATTCTACTGCATTGGAATGTATGGATACGATTGGAAAGGATAGCAATGTTGTCTTGGAAATCTACTGCTGTAAAACTGGTGTTTTTGGCTCTGTGAGTCGTGGGAACCGGTTTCCCAGTGGGAGAACCCGGGTTCCAGTGTGTAAGTTAGTAAAACTGGGCATTTTTGAACTCAGGAACCGGTTACTCCTGGGGAGGAACCAGGTTCCACGTTATATTTTTCCAAAGAAAACTGATTTTCTTCTGGGAACCGATTTCCTGCCTGGAGGAACCGGATTCCCCATACATTTTTCCAGGGGGCGTGTTTTTGAACTTTGTGGGAACCGGGTTTTCCCTGGGAGGAACCGGTTACCACTAATACTTTTTGAAAAATTCCAAACTTTAAAAATTCATAACTTTCAAACCGTAAGTCCGTTTTGAGCGCCGTTTTGGACGTTGTTTCTTAAATTTAATGCTCTATTTTATGAAATGAAGGGATTTCCTATAACTTGAAATTATTTTGAAAATGTGTCGAATTCCGATTTGAGCGGGTTGTTATTCAATGCATACTTGGTGTATATGCAGTAGTGTACCTGTGGCATTTGATTGTATCAGGATTTTATGAATGGAATGCATGTTTATGCTGCTGATTGTATGCATGATCGTTGAGGACATCATGTTTTGGTTTTGAATTCAGTTTATGATAATTGGTGTATTCATAGATTGATTGAATGTTGCATGCTGGGGTTGTGCGTGCATATGCATTCTGGTGAAGTTAATTCCCATTGTGTGGAATTTGACTTGTATTGCCAATAACCGTACCCGGGTGATGATGGGTGGTTAGGCTGGATTCGTATCCGGGTGATTATGGACGAATCGATGATGACTGTATTCGGGTGATGATGGATCAATGTGTGTGACTTGGTCACGTTTTGGTACCACATGCATTGCGTCTGCATTTGTATTTGCATGGAATTGTAACATGTTAGGATGGTTTCCAGTGTTACAATTCTCTTGTTGTTATTGTTGTGCATAATAAATTGTATGGTTGTAACTGTGTGTTGAAATCTGAATTATGCTAGAATGGGTGGATTAATATACTTGTGATATTATGTTGTCTGAGGAACTTATAATGCATATTAATTATGAAGAAGTACCACCCTTACTTTAATGATTTCATATTAAAGTTAGCAGCTCAGGAGTTGGTGAGGATGGCTCTAGAGCTATGATATTTTGTGTCTGCGTGTCAGTGTCATGCTCTGATAGATTGTAACACTGGGGAACGTTTAGCTGAGAACTTATTTAGTATTCCATTGTTATTTGAGTTATTTTGGGAATATTTATGAATTGGTTTTATTCCGTTTGGTTTGTGGTATTTTTCTGCTGTGTAAGACATGGTATCAATCTGATTGATTATTTTAACAAGTCCCTCAGTGTAGCATGGCTACTGTTTTATTGAGTTTTTATTTATTTCTGAATTGTGACATCCCTTGTTTTACGTGTTAACTCTGATTTAATTAATATAATCGCGGGGTATTTTAGAAGGGGTGTTACAATCCTCGCTCCACATATATAACGAGCCAGATCCTCGCCTCGACACGGGGGACTCAAACGAGCCTCGTTGTCTAAGTACCTTGCCCGACAGAACACTCAGCTCGCGATGGGACGTTCACGCAACGGATCTCATGTCTCTAATCAGGACTTGAGTTTCGGATCAATCCCGATAAATAAACTGACACCCTTCGACTAGTCACCCCACACTAGTGAAGACATACATGAAATGAGCAAACCCCCGAACACTTAGCAAAAACAAACTTGTAAGGTAGCTCAAAATTATGAACATACAAATAAATAAATAACGTACGGTCACGTCCTCGTAAAAATTAAAAAATGTCTCTATCGCAGATGACAAGCGCCATTAAATGTACTTTACCCCTCAATGCCCAGGTTGGCTTTAAGTCAACACTTATGTGCCTAGAAGCAACGACTTAGGGGGCTACTTTCTGGACTGCCCAAATGACTGTCGGGCAAGTTATCTCTTTGAGCCTAGTAGAATATCTAATAGACCAAAAGGCATTGAAAGGGCCTCATCTTCCTGTTATTCACATAGCCAAAACCCGTTTGCTCGATGGGTGTCGAGCAAATTAGACCAAATCTCCCCGTCGAGGGCCATAACCGTTATGTCTCCTATGCTCGACATAAAGGCTAGCTACGGGCACCATCTCCCTATTTGACCTAGTTATCTCGGATAACTATATTCGCGGATCCGCATATCTTGGTCCAAATATAAAAACCAATGAGAGTCTCCTAAGATCAATATATAAACCCTCATACATTTGAGGGAAAAAGATCACTTTCTTACACTCAAAACCCTAATATTCTTTATCCTCTTCATTGAACATTTTCTTACTTTAGAATCGGAGTTCCTTACAGGTACACCACCCCCACCTCAACATCAACTTGCTCGAAGGATCATCAACCGTTCCGGTCGTCTCAAATTTTGATCACTTGTTCAGATCAGGTGCTATAAGTGATGTTTTTTTGTTATTGTTGACGATTATGTCTTTAAATTACTATATATATATATATATATATATATATATATATATATATATATTCTTTGTAGCGGTCTTTTAACATTGGTGATAATCAAAAGCAATATTGTCTTCAATTGGCCGAAAAAAGACATAGAGGGTTTTGAACTTTTTTAACAAAAAAGTTTCTTAGGGATGCCGATGAAAATTATGTTGAAGGAGAACTTCAAAAAATCTATGACGACTTTGTATCACCTGAAGAATAGAAGACTTATAAATCCAAACGAAGATACAAAAATTTCCAGGCTATGAGTGCGTAAATCGTGAAAGAGCATCAAGTCCTCCGTATCCATACAAAAAGAGGCGTATGGGATATGCACACTTACAACAAAGAATAATAAGTACTTGTTAAATGATATGATATAATTGATGTTATTATTTCTCATGTGTTATATTCTTGATCTTAATTATATATTTCTCTTGACGTGTAGTTGGAAGAGGAAAAAATTCAAGAAACATCTCTTCCAGAACATGTTTTGTAGTGGGATGCTTGTGTTGGCAAGGATGGAGTTGTTAAGGAATATGTGCAACAAATTTATCAGGAATGTGTATGTATATTGTTATTACTTTAATTAATACAAATAATTCATGCTTCTTAATCACCACTAATTTATTTCGATATGCATATGAATTTCATGAGAGTCTATCTTAATCTTTAACTCTAGGCGAAGACCATGATTTTAGGAGCTTACTTAGTCGAGTGTTAAATGTTCCTGAGTACTTTGGTCGTGTTAGGGGTAAGGGATTTGGGGTGACTCCAACATCTTTGGGTATCAAGAAAAAGGGGAAAGTTCATAGCAACAAAGAAGTGATGGAAGAGATAGAAAAGTTAAAGGCTAAAATTTCTGAGTAGGAAAATGATAAAGAAAAACGTCATGCACAAGGGCAAGGTTCAGGGATCAAGGATACTAGTGACAAAGATAGTGTCAATTTTGATTTTCAACCGAAAATTCCTAAGGTAATGTATATTATTATGAAATTAAATTAGTGTAACTTATTTAATTCAGACACACACACACACATATACACACACATTAACAATGTCATATTTATTATTGGTTTTAGGGCATTTCACCTTGTCTACTCTATTTATCGTCACCGACTCATCGAATGGTTGGCAAGGGGAAAATGAATAATACTTTGGGAGAAGTACTTCACCATAAACCGCTCCCTGCTGGATATTTGAAAGTATCAATTGATATTGCTTTAGAGGGGGTGAGTTATTGCCGATATCAGACGATGTTTCAGATGTAACCTTGGTGGGAGAGGCAGTAAGTGCATATGTTGCATGGCCATCAAGCCTCATTCGCTTAGATGATAACGTATGCTTAAAACCACTATGAACCTTTGAGTATTCAAAGTTTTTACAAGCATTTTACGTATGTTTTTTTACATAGTAATGTAAGACTCCTATAAAACCCAAATCAAAAGATAAGGGGATTGCACGGCAAACCGAGTCAGTTGCATTAAAAAACAGGTATAACACAATTATATGATATTTATGCATAGAAAATGTTAATTCTTGATATTATACTTCACCTAACTAATTATATGATATTTAGATGCATGCTAAAGAGATTGAACAAGTCAGTAGGGGTAAGGAGCATGAAATTAGCAACATTTCCACATAAAGAAAGGTTGTTGCTAAGAAGACTGCGGCTAGCAAAAAACTACTTCTCGGTATAGGTCGTGCCTTCGGACATATATAGGAATAACAAATATTCCGTTTTGTGGTACTCGTCTTATACCTATGAAGGCACACATTTTTGGTTATTAATACATGGAAGCAATTGGTAGAGAGGATATAGATCAAGTTTTTCAACATTTGACTTTAGGCATCAATGTTATCGCTATATAAATCAGGTATACTCCGATCAACTTAGTTTAATTAAATGAACAATTTCATTACTCATATCAATGAATATAGTCTAATGTTAACGGTGTTTTTATTTAAGGTTTTTGTATGAAAAAGTGATGCACCCGCGTGGATTGGAAGAAATATTCGCTTTCTTATCTCCCAACACCGTCAACTCAGGGTTAATCGTAAAAAAAGCAGATGGTGTCATAACGTATGTACTCGGTTTATTTGTTGCCAGTAAAGATACATAAACGTCGTTCTTTTTACCATATAATACTGGTCATAAGTAAGATTTTCATCCTAACTTTATCTATTATAATTTTTCGGTTCTTGACGTTGTGTAGAAACTTTCCATCTAGCGTTTGTTTAATCTTACAATGGAAATTGGTTATTGGTTGCGATTAATCCTTTAAGAGAAATTGTATATTATCTGGATTCGCTAGACAATGATTGGACAACATACCCAAATTTAAAGACGATGATTGATACATAAGTGAGATTGTTCTAAATATTTGTGTGTATATTATTTATCTATGTGAGATTGTTCTAAATAGTCATTTATATTTTATTATAGCGTTCTACAAGCTTTTCGATCACAAAGAGATATTCAAGTACCATATAGTAGAGCCAACAACATTACATGGATCAGAGTGGAGGTATATTTTCACAGTTTTGATTATATTAGTGATGATACTTGATAAAACAAGTTAAGGGGTATATCCTGGTATATATCCATATTTTCTTTCCATGTGTAGTGTCCTCGTCACCGTAATGTTATAGATTGTGATTATTTCATCTTGAGGTTTATGAAAGAAACTCTTCTTTTGGACCGAATATAGATTCCATCCACGATATGGATTTCTAACTTAGGAATTATTTTAATATTTCTCATAAAATGGCATAGGATTTTAACTAAATCACATATTATGTTATATTATTATGTAGTACTTTGACGAATTCAAGTGTGCTCATTACTCAAAAGATCAATTGGACAAACTTATGGAGGAATGGTGTCAACTCTTTATGGAGTTGAGAATTTTATAAGGTATATAGTCTTTCATTCATTGATGAGAATTTTGAGTATAACTTTCGAACTTTGATTATAAATTCGAATAAATTTTTGTTTTATCATGGTATGAATTTCAAACTTTTGGTTTTGTTTCAAGTTATGTGCAGATGTAGAATATAGAGTAACAAGTTCATTATTGTTGTTGCTTTTTATAAATTCTCGAAGGTAGTAAATATTAAGATTAAATATCAATTTAGCATTTTAGAATTTTCAAATTGTATCATCAATTTCGAGTTGTCGTTGTACATATATCATCAATTATATATATGTAGATTTTTTTTCTAATGCAAAAAGTTTTTCTGGTGCAAATCATCAATTTCCAATTCTGGTGCAAAATATGGTGAAATTTTATTTTATATATTGGACATCGCTTTCTGTAAGTGAAAATAAGTCTAATATTTAAAAAATTTCATTGACATTAGACAACGCTTTTATCAAAAATTGTTGCCTAAAGGGTACCTAAGAAAGCGCTTTTCAAACCACAAGCGCTGCCTAAGAAGGCCTTTAGACAACGCTTTATAAGAAAGTGCCGCCTAAAATAGAAAATAAGGGAATTCCTAAAAGACCTTAGGCAACATTTTTGATTAAAAAAGCGCTGCCTAAGGTAAACTTAAGACAACGTTCATGGAAAAAAGCACTGCGTAAAGGCAACATTAGGCAGCGCTTTTGATTAAAAAAGTGTTGCCTAAGGTAGACTTAACGCAACACTTATGGAAAAAGTGTCGCCTAAAGGAGACTTTAGGCAGCACTTTTACATTGAAAAAAGCGCTGCCTAAACCTATAACTGGGCAGGATTAGGCAGTGCTGCCTAAGGTAGACTTAACACAACGCTTATAGAAAAAAGTGCTGCCTAAAGGAGACTTTAGACAGCGCTTTAACATTGAAAAAAAGCGCTGCCTAAGTCTATAGCTGCGCAGGATTAGGCAACGTTGCCTAAAGTAATAAAACGTTGTCTAAAGGTTTGCCTTCACCGTCCTTAAACAAATCTTGACCGTCCATTTAATGAGTATCAATGCTTAAGACACTATCATTAGTGATCTACGTGGAACTTAAAACTTAGACGAACTTCGAACTTAGATGAACTTCATCTTCTACCTCCAAATATCATATTTTATTTACGATATTCTATTTTTCCACTAAAACAAGCTCTAAAATATCATTTTTTCCAAAAACAAAAATCGAAAACATAATTTCTTTCATTAACAAATTTCAGAACTCCATCATCTCTTCTCCAACTTTAGTGAGGCAAGTAAAGTATGCATTCAAGTTAAACTATGTTACTTGTTGATGTTTTTGTTGTTCATTTATTATTATTATTGTTGTTGTTATTGTTGTCATTATTATTGTTGTTATTATTGTTATTATTATTATTATTGTTGTTATTGTTGTTGAGGTTATTATTATTATTATTATTATTATTATTATTATTATTATTATTATTATTATTATTATTATTATTATTATTATTATTATTATTATTATTATTATTATTATTATTATTATTGTTGTTGTTGTTGTTGTTGTTGTTGTTGTTGTTGTTTTTATTCTGGGTGTGCTTATTGTTCGTGGTGTTGTTGTTGTTTTACTGCTTCATTTTTTATTTTATTAAAATGCATACAATAACAATTGTTTTATACAATTGTAGTTGTATGTAACACGCTATCAAGTTTACTATCACGAAAAATAAACCTAAATTTTAAATAACACACTTACAACCACATTCTACCTAACAACGATCTTTCAACCGTTATCATATTTCTTTTGCAACCATTGTTATATGTTTTTTTCCGTTGTTATATGTGTTTTTCATTGTCAAGGCACGTGGCTAAAGCCAAATCATGCACCAGATCCACTATATGAACAACGTCCACACAAGGGTGTGCTAGGAAGCCAACTGCACTTTCTTTGTAAGATTATGTATAATTGGGTGTTGAATAAATTATTTAATAGTTGAATGTTTGTAATGAAGTGTTGAATGAGGTGTTGAAAATGATGTGGATTAATTGGTGTCGAAAAGATTCAACATGTTGAATGAGAGGGAGTGTGAGCCACGTATAAAATTTTATTGGTTGTTGTGATTATTTAGATTTTTAGTGTGTTGTGAATGGTGGTAGAGTAAAGTGTTGAATTTTATTAAATAAAATTATTGTAGTAAATAAAAATTAAATGGATGTTAAGATGATGTGGATGATAAAAAGAAAAAAAAAAGATGTGGAATAATAAAACTATTATAGTCCTAGGAGTTTCCTTTCTTCAATTTGCACTCTTCGAAGGTCTATTGTGTTGTGATTTTAGTTTGGATCAGAATATGAGGTGGTGTCTGGGTTGTCCTTCCTTCCACTTGCTCTTCCTAGAAGGTGATGTGTTACGGAAAATTGTTTAGATTGTGTTGGAGAATAGTTGGCCCGTGTGAATGGCGTTTTCCCTCGTGTAGATCTATTTTTGTTTTTCGATTAAAGTTTTCTATAGTTTTTACTAATTTCCCCTGATATATATTTTTAGTCGATTTTGTTTATTTTATGAGCACATCTTATTCATTTGTTATATTTTGTACTCTCACTTATTTTATTTAATATAATGATTTTCTATTATATTAAAATAATTTTGATTGGATGTATGTGTAGTATTATTTTACACTGATGGTGCATTATTTTTAAACTATTAAAATAATAGAGTTCCTACCATTTGTTAGGGGGCAATTTCGATGTGAGAGTATTTATTAGGGACACACGTTAAAAGGCACACCAAATATCCATTTAAAATCTTAAAGTGATAGGTGTGTGGATTATCTCACCTATATATTGTTCCTTCTTCTTTTTTCTAAGCAATGTAGACTTCTTCCTCACACTTGATTCTCAACACTCTCCCTCAAGTGTGAGTCACAATGTTTGCTCCCCATAATATGAAAGTTCTCTCTTCCACATTCACTTGTACCACGGCGGAAAGTGTTTCGATACAAATTAGTCGGTCCTTATCTCGAAACCATTGGCTCATGATACCACTGTTAGAGGAAGTTAATAGTAAGAATATTGATATAAAGTTGAAGAACAAACACCCTTTGGAGAGACACACCACTTGTCCACCTAAATCCTTAAGGTGATAGGTGTGTGAATTTTCTCACTTATATAGTGTTTATTCTTCCTTTTTCTGACTAACGTGAGACTTTTTCCTCACACTTGATTCTCAACACCATTACTTATATTTAAAATTAAATAATATAATAATATTCTTGTTTAACTTTAGAGAGTCGGGTTGAGTTTATCCTCCATACAATGAAATACAATGAAGTAACTATTCTTTTGAGAACTGTCATTTTCTAAAAGAAAAAAAAAAGTAGACAAACACAGCATTGCTTCATTTCAAACCCTTCCATCTTTACTAGTTTTAAAGATAAGGTTGATTAAAACAGACGAGCTACCATCGCAACTAGCATGTAAAGGTTCCGTGTTGATTCCTACTTCTTTCCATTATATATAGAGCACTCTTTCTTACAATTTTTCTCATCATTCACTACCAAATATCACATTTCAATTGATCTTCACTTGAGTACAATGGTTTCAAAAAATGCAATCCTCGTTCTGGGTCTTTTGGCCATGGTTGTTCTCATTTCCTCTGAGGTGTCAGCTAGAAACTTAGCCGAGACTTCCCCTAATACCGAAGAGGGTGAGTTAGCTATACATATTTTTTCTTATTTTGAGATTAAAAGATATATTTGTCAAAGCACAATATATATGAACACACGGTTGTATTTGCAGTAAATGATGCCAAATATGGTCACTATGGTGGTGGTGGTCATGGCCATGGCCATGGGCACGGTGGTCACTATGGTGGTGGTGGACATGGAGTTGTATCTGACAACGGTAACTGATTGTATCACATTCTTAATATATGTATTATCTATGTGGCCAATATATGAATATAAACACGGTTTTATTTGCAGAAGTTGTTGAAAAGTCTAATGAAGTTAATGATGCCAAATATGGTCACTATGGTGGTGGTGGTCATGGCCATGGCCATGGGCACGGTGGTCACTATGGTGGTGGTGGACATGGAGTTGTAGCTGACAACGGTAACTGATTATATCACATTCTTAATATATGTATTATATATGTGGCCAATATATGTATATAAACACGGTTTTATTTGCAGAAGTTGTTGAAAAGTCTAATGAAGTTAATGATGCCAAGTATGGCCACTATGGTGGTGGTGGTCATGGCCATGGGCACGGTGGTCACTATGGTGGTGGTGGTGGACATGGTGGACATGGTGCTTCTGACAATGGAAACTGATTATACCACCATACACATGATGCACATTCAAAGTAATAAATTTCATGAAAGAGTAATGTTTAGTGTTGAATAAAAGAGATATAGATAGTCATCAATCTGTTGTGGTTATGTATAATCTTTGTATTTCTAGTGAGAGTGATGAATGTGTTATCATTTGTGATATATATCAAATATCATTGTTGTTTGCACTTTGCCTTCTTTTAAGTATATATATCCATACTACTTGTTTGTCTAAGAAAAGTGGTCGAATAATTGACAAAACAAGCCATATTTAATTCATAATTATACAGTCTTAGGTAATGAAAAAGGTGTGGATAATTCATATTTAATGCATAATTCTAGAAAATGAAATTCACCCTCTTAAGTGCATCTACTCTAACACGGACATAAATTCCAAACCATCCGAATGACTCTCAAACAGAACATTAACTTCCAATTTTTTTTTGCTGAAATAAATTCTTCAAGCAAATTATCAGCAGATTCAATATCATTTATGAAAAATACTACTCACTTTTATATTATTTTGATTTTTAAATTTATCAAAAACAAATAACACCCATTCCAAATTTCACATGTCATACTCATACTACATATCGATATTTTCAAATAACTTTATTGAAATAACAATTTTGAGTTTTAACTCTTAGATTAGTAGACTGCAAGAAGTATTGACTACCGTCGAATAACTTGAAAAGGAAAGTAAATGAAACAAACTGATGAAAAAGATCGAGTAAAATATATTTAAATTAAAAGAGAGACGTATAATTATATATTTTTCACAATCTCTTTAAATTAAAGTAAATGTGAATCTTTATAATAGAGACGAAAATTGCTCTTATTTTATGTAAATAACTGTCGACAATGATCAATTCTCCTTCACTCGACACATACCCTATAATCTGACGTTAGCTGAGATATTCGACAGTAAAAGTGGAGTCTGAATTTAAAGACCACTTTGTAATGAAAAATAAATATGACAGTCGACCATGGCTATTCAAAACTTGACCAAGTGTTTTGTCTCACTCCAGGGGCGGAGCCAGAATCAAAATCCAGGGTATTCCCGTAGTGAAAGTAAAATATATAAAAAAAAGTACAAAAAATTAATGACAAAAAATATGATAATATTACTTAATAAAAATATACTAGTATTTCAATTACAACTCAAAAATAAAAAACATTCTAGTCTAATCAAAGCCAAAATCTCTCTCCTTTAGTATATTCACATAACTCATGCATTACAATGATGTGTAATTTTATATGAAATCAAAAAATTCAACATCTTCATTAGTCTTTATATTCATCTGACACTTCTTTGTACAAAAGACGCATGTTATTGATAAAGATACAATAATACTATTCTACCAAGAAATCATTATATATTTAGTTTTTAACTGTCTGAATCCATATAACTTTTAATGAACTACCAAAATTCTTTCTATCACCACTAAAGCAAGACCAATAATCTTCTTTTATATGAATTTTTAAAATGAAAGAGTTAGTGCTTAATTTGGCACATATCTTGATGCTGATAATATACAAGAATTAGCTTAACAAATTGGAAAGTCAATGATAGGTCTACTATTGCTAGTTAAGAAGTTTTTACTTGTTAGGTAAGTATTGGTTAGTTAGTTAGTTAATGGATAGTTAGTAGTTTTGTTGAAAGTTAGTTAGGCCAAATAAGACATGTTGCCTATCCATAGATAGGAGGATTAGAGGACAACATCTTTTAATTTGAGAGGAATAGGGTCTTATGGCATTGGAAGATAGACAAATCTTTGAAGTGCTACCATTGTTGTAATCAAAATGGATCTTTCCGTTTAAAGTATAATATATCGTTGGTTTTATCACCAAGGTATCTAATAAAATTGCATGTTAAAGTTATCAATAACGTATTGGTTGCAATTTCATTGCATTACACATGACCTATAGAAAAGGATAATTCAAAATCAAAACCAACAAATGCCCAAGTTTAAAGACATATAAGGGATTGGTTAGGGAACTCAGACAACATAGCTTCACCATCAACAAGATAAAAATGACAATACTCCAGCCCAACCAATTACTCTAAGTGATAATATCATAGTTTTTTTATAACTTTTTTTATTATAAGTATTTAAAAACACAAAATATTTCTATGAGGCAGACCGATTTTAAACTCAAGCTATTGTAAGTGTAATAAAACGTAAAAGTATTGCAGTAAGAAAAAGAATGAAAAGAATGCAGGAAGAAAAAGAATTAAAATCTGCCTACTACAGTTTTTGATCTCATGACCTCTTATATAAGAGTCCAAAGCTAATACCATCGGAACAAACTTCTCTATTTTTAGGGTATTCCAAGGAATACCCTATACCCCTCTAGATCCGCCCCTGTCTCACTCTCGAAGACTTAGCATATTTTGGTGATAATTTCCATGCAACAAGTTCAATTTCAACTACGAGTGATTACTTCACTTACAAAAGGATGTTGAAAAAACGTGGAAGCAAGCCATCAACCTCGAAGCCACGTCACAAGGATACGTGTCAAATCTAGGTAGTATATATATTAGTATATAGGTAATCCCGGTGTCGGAATTAAGGGCCATGAATTCACATTCAACACTTATAAACTTAAAGTATTTGCATTACAGAAAAAACAAGTTTGTTAGAGAATGTATGATCTTATGAACTATCATTTCATTTCTTACGCATTTTATTAAAGCAAATCCGACTCAGTCGGTAATTTACTTTTAACGTCTTTTTACTTTTTGATTGAACTAATGGATATTATGAACAAATATAAGAATTCTTGCCCAAATATTTTCTAGAATACTACTCATAATTATTATCGATTGGTATAACATATGGGTCAATTTTTTGATTTCTTTGGCACTCCTGAAATGCCAACCTTGCAATTGCCAGTCATTCAACCTCACCGACAATGAACCATTACTACAAATAATATATTTCATAACAAATGTGTGACATGTTTTATTTTTAAAAAACCACATATTTCTTCGATTTTTAATATAACTAAGGGGGAAAATAATTTAGTATATGATTCGACTTTCAACTATTGCAGTTTATAATTTTTATTTATTTATAAGTGTAAACTAAATGATCTATCCATTTAGTTTCTATAATAATCGAGAAATAAATAATTATATTTAACAATAAAACAATCGTTAAATAAATTTTACCATAATCCTAACTTATATGTTGCCGCCCCAAACTCTTACACATCATTCTTTGTAATGAATTTCAAAATAGAAAAATCTTCAATGTTCTTCTATCCTTGAAAAAAACATTTTTTCTGCCCTTGTAATTTATCTCACATAATGGTGTTGTTGTTGTAATTTTGGAACAACGCCCATTTAAAGAAGGTTGGAAAAGTTTCCTATGATAGATTTCACGTTGTTTACTGTGGAAAATGGTGAACAAGCGCTGGTCCTCCCTATGTCCTAAAACTAAGAGTTATTCGCAAGATCGACCAGTTGATCTTAAGACACATGCTAAGATTTTTGATATTGCACTAGTTCTGTCAAAATCTACCCTAGTCAAGAAACGGTTTTCTAAGACCAAGGGAACAAGTACAGCGGCTTTCCACATAGGGACTTCGACTGACTGACTGGTAACTCGTGACCGACAGTTGGTGCTGGACGAAATAAGACTCAACAAACTAACTAGTTGGTGACTCGTGACCGACAAGCAGTGTTGAAAAGTTTATGCAAAGTAGAAGAAAACGTAAAGACTTTACTCAAAAATGAATACGAAAAAGTAAATACATTCAAAAGATAACGTGAAAAGATAAACTGATTGCATTGAAATATGTTGTGAATCGGATGCCTTGGAAACAAAATATAACTTTGTTGCTCAATGTAAGGAAAAAGAATGAAGAACACGATGAACACAAGGATTGGTTATTAACTGCTATTCTTTCCTTTATCTTAAAACAAGATTACAAGTATACAAGAATAACAAATAACCCTCTCACCCTAAATTAGGATTTGCAGTATGTTACAATAATGAGAGACTAGTATGCTATTTATAATAAAACCTAACATACTAACTAATGGGCTTTTTCCACAAGGCCCATTATACAAGCTAACTTAATAAACAAGCTAACTTAACAAATTAGGGTTTAAACACTAAAACCTAATTTAACAGCATCTTCGACACATACATGCTAGACCCATCTTCGACTACGGATGCACGACCATACTAGAGTTCGATCCAATATCTCACAAATCTCCACCTTGGACCTAACTCTACAACATCAAGAGACATTAACTAGCTTTCTTCATGCGCAGAGATTAAGGCATAAGCTATAAGATGCATATCCAAGTCTCGAGGTGGCTTGATGACTCTTCTTTGCCTATCTCGACAATATGTAGTCATCAGCTTCTCAACTTCATCGAAACTTCCGTTTCTTCTTCGACTTCATCCGGGATACGCACTTCAAGATCAACATGCTCCACCTCAACAGAATCTCACTGCTCTCTTCAAACTTCGGACTTGACCAACATCATCTGTTCTCTTAAAGGCCATTTCGGTTCATTGAAAACTACATCTCGGGTGATACTCTTCCGTGACTGCTCTAGGCACCATAGCCTATAAGCTTTGACTCCTTGGTATCCCATGAACATGCATTTTAGAGCTCTAGGTTCGACCTTGTCTTGCCTAATGTGAGCATAGGCTACAACCAAATACTCTCGGTTTGTCGAGATCCGTGGATGTCCCGACCAAACTTCTTGGTGTCTTCATATCTAACAAGGACATCTTTATCGATATGTCAAACACCTCAAAAACACCTTCTTTAATCCCGCACTAGTCAACATGCATCTTACTCTCTCCAAAATGGTTCGATTAAACCTTTCAGCCAACCCATTTTGTTGTGGAGTACTGCAGAGTTTTGTGCCTTGCAATACCGTAGGTAGCACAAAACGCCGAACACCTCATTGCAAAACTCAAGGCCATTGTCGGTTCTCAACCTTTTGACCTTGATTGAGTCTTCCAACTTTTGAAATTCTCAAAAGTTTCATCCTTAGTCTTCTGGATGAATACCCATAACTTTCTGGAATAATCATCTACTATGGATAGAAAATACCTTGCTCCTGAATGTGATGGACACCTTGCAGGCCCCCAAAGATCAGCATGGATGTAATCAAGGGATCCATGTGTTCTTTGTTTGCCTTTGTTGAACTTCATTCGCAAGATTTTCCAAGTACAGGGTTCACAAAACTTTAACTTTTCGACTTTGTCTCCACCAAGCAAATTTTGTTTCCTAATTCGACTGCACTTTCACCGACATGGCCTAATCTCATGTGCGGTTGCCTTCGACAAAGGTTTCGTGGATGCAACATTTGTCGAACCACTTACAACTTCAGCCACAAGGGTATACAAGCCTTGTTTCTTCACGCTCTCAAGACTTCCTTCACCCCTTCATGACTCTTAGAATACTTTTCTCTCCTTGAAAACATATCCTTTCTTGTCGAATTCACCAAGAGAAATCAAATTTCTCTTCAAATCGTACATACGACTTCATCAATAACCTTATTGACTCATCATGGAGTTTGAATCTCACGGATCCAATACCGCAATCTTGCAAGCTTTGTTGTTTCCAACAATACAAATCCACCATCTTGATCACATAATTCCTCGAACAAGTCTTTGTTTGGAGTCATGTGCAAAGTGCACCAATCCATAATCCATTCCTTGACGAGTTTCGAAACCACAAGAACATCGGATGAGTCGAAATCATCTTGAACAATAGCTGCATTGCCATTATCTTTACCTCCATGATTTTCAGCGTCGGCACACTTTTCTTGTGTGACCCTCCTTCTACAATGATAGCATCGAATACGGATGCTTCACCACCGTAAAACTTCGCGACTTTTACCTTTCTTCTTGTCGAACTTATTATCCTTTCGCAAGAATTTTCCTTTAACGGCCAAACCTTCACCAACCGTCAAGGTTTATGCTCCTTCGTTCATTCAAGTCCTTGAATACAAGGTGATTGAACCTCTTCAAAGGTCGGGACTCCTTCCATACAAGAGAGTTTCTTTGAAGTGGGCATGTGATCCGGGCAACGCGACAACAAGAATGCTTGATCTTCATCATCGATCTTCACATCAATATTTTCAAGATCAAGAATCGTTGTTGAACATATCCAATGACCAACAATTTGTCTTCAATCATCTTGAATGAATACAAAGCTTGCTTGTGTGAGTCGATTCACCAACGATTTAGTCATGTACAAACTTTCAAGTTTCACCCATAACCCTACCGTCGTCTCCTTTGATACATCGAAGAACCTTATCACCAAGGCTCAACAAAATTGCGCTGTGGGCCTTCTCTATCATTGCCTTCTTCTCAGCTGCCGTCAACTCTTCGTTCATGGCTGACTCTCCCCTCAACGCTTCCAAACAACCCTGCTGAACCAGTAGGGCTTTCATCTTCAAACGCCATAGACCGAAATCGTTCACTCCGGTGAACTTTTCAATCTCATACTTTGTCGAAGGCATCTTCTCCACGCTCGCCGCACCAATTTGTTGTGAATCGGATGCCTTGGAAACAAAATATAACTTTGTTGCTCAATGTAAGGAAAAAGAATGAAGAACACGATGAACACAAGGATTGGTTATTAACTGCTATTCTTTCCTTTATCTTAAAACAAGATTACAAGTATACAAGAATAACAAATAACCCTCTCACCCTAAATTAGGATTTGCAGTATGTTACAATAATGAGAGACTAGTATGCTATTTATAATAAAACCTAACATACTAACTAATGGGCTTTTTCCACAAGGCCCATTATACAAGCTAACTTAATAAACAAGCTAACTTAACAAATTAGGGTTTAAACACTAAAACCTAATTTAACAGCATCTTCGACACATACATGCTAGACCCATCTTCGACTACAGCATGCACTTCGACCATACTAGAGTTCGATCCAATATCTCACAAAATAAAGGTGGTGATTCACGTACATCAAAAGCTTAGCAACTCATTCTCCCTTAAGCACGAAATTGGGCAGAGTTTTGGCAAGCAGTTTGAGCATACAAGTGAACACACCAAAATTTATAGCATAATGACTTATTTATAGTGATTTACAATATAACTGCTTAAGGAAATCTAGGGATGAAATTGAAACTAAAATGAAACTAAAATGTAACTGCCCACGATCTTCAAGTTTGACTTTTTCCCGCTCGTGATTTACAGAGGGTTAACCGCTCCTAGCTTTGATACATCTTAGAAAGAATCAAATTTCTCTAAGTCCCCTAGACTTCATCTTCGACAATATCTAAACTTCGATTAATTGCTTCACTTAGTCCATAATATGTCGAATCGACCAAAATCCTTTCTTATTCGTCCAGTCGATTTAGTTCATCTTAGACACATTTTTCTTGACCCTTTTTCCTTCTGGCCGCAGATCCCGACTTTTTACATGTTTATTTGAAACTTTGGTCGAATTGACCAATTTCCCGTTTTATTCCTTTGGTCGACACGTTTCTTTTTGACATCCTTAGCTTGGTTTCATAAACTCTTCTGAGGGACCTGCATTCGTTAAGGATCGACCCCTAACTTATAAGGCCTTTCGCCTTTGATACATACCCTTAAACATGTTTAGAAATTTTAAGGTAACACACGTGCATAAAATTATTCTTGTTTCACCGAAGGTTGTTCAATGATTGAAAGATATATGCAACAAAATCTTAAATTGCAACGACGATGATGAATCTGGATTTTTTTAATATTGTTGTAAATAATGTAATGTTTTACAAAAAGTTTATTCACCTCAATTTTCTTCTAATATTGTGGGGTAAACATATATTACCTAATATTTTATTATAACCGAAGGAATAATTTTAATGTGATTATTGAGGATATTGATCATTGATCTTAAACAAAGCTTTTCCATCCATTTCATGGCTATCAACGCACAAGACACTATTATTAATGATCCATGTGAAACATAAAAAAATTCCATTACAAAAGCATTTAGAATACCAAAAAGAGCATTATAAATACCATTGTGAAGCATCATGAAGCGCTTGAAACTATCTACATCCACCACTTTAAGGTTTGTTATGAAAATATCTCTATGATGGATTACAATAGAAGAAAATTATTTGGGTTTAAGATTTGTGCTCTTATATATTTATTCGAGCATAAAATCATTTATTTATCTAACACTTTTTTTATTTGAGAAACAAATGCATGCAAAAGCTATTCAGAATAACTTGCACCTAGCATTTGATCTTCCCCCAAATTATATGATTTGAATATCTAAAGTCTAAATCATTAGGGAAACTAATTTATTTTACGTGTAAGCAATATAATATTTTGGGTAAAAAATGTAGTTTATAAACAAATTAATTTATAAATATTCGATGTAAACACTATAACTAGTTTAAAAAAATCTATCTCACCCCTCGGTATTATGAAAAAAATGAGAGGTATGATGCACTAGTTTTAAACATAATTATAATGTTGATGTTGGGGTTTTAATCCATGTACATATAACGTAAGCTCTCAGTTTTATATTAACCGAAGAGTAAAGTGGAAAGTTTTTCATGATGCCTTTCGTTTCCTCCCTTATGTAGCTGAGGTTAAATACATTTTATGTATGAGGTGAAACATGTTATTTGTAATAGTGAGCAACAGTCAAAACACTTGCACCTAGGGTAATATAAGGTTTCCTAGGCCAAGAAGGCCCTGGATTAGTCTAAGTGCACTGAAACCAAGATGCAGGCCATGTATTGGGAAATGTTCGACAAAATAATTTTGTTGGACATAGCCATATGAATATTGTTATGGAGTAAATACTAGCCAAAAAGGGTCTAAACATAAGCCTTCATAGGCTAAATTTTGTGTGTCCTTTCTCTAAGTACGTGTTACAAACAAAGTTACCCAGAGGTTTTAAAATCTCAAATTTTACTAAATTTGCAAGAGACACAACCAATTCGACTGTCGAGCATATCACTCGATATAAGTTATAGGCTAGAGATCTAGCCAACAATGAAAATCTAAAATGAGATTCATCCCCAACTCTTTGGAAAAAATGTTGTCATGTTGTTCACTACCCTTCCCCCACATTCAATTCAAAATTGGGGGAAACTTGAAAGAGTGTTCCATGAATAGTTTAACATGGGTTAGTCGAAGATTAACATTAAGGAGTTAGCTAGATTTAGGCGAAGGTCGGTCGAATCTATAGATGATTACTTTAATAGTACCAGGATCATTAAATTAAGATCTTTTACTCAATTATTTGTACTTGAGTTAGTAATATTAGTTGTTAAGGGTCTAGACTATTCAATTAGGACAAAGTTAGACACCCAATATATGAGAGACATAGCTTAGTTAGCATATAGAGTTAGACAAGTTGAATGCTTGAAAGCTAAAAAATCCTGGTCAAGAAAACTTCATAAGAAAGAAAATGTTTCTTACATAAGCATAGATGAAAGACACCATGAGTATGATATATCATACGAGGAAACCAAAGAAAATGGTGTAAGTATGGTAGAAGTAAGGCTAGGGTTGTTCAAAACCGAACCGGCCCAATAGAAAACGGTAAACCAAATAGAACCCGCAAGAAACTGCATTTGGTTCGAATTTTTTTGGGTCATTTTTTAACAAAATCGTGCGGTTCAGTTCGGTTTGCGGTTTGTAATTTTCAAATTGAATCAAACCGGACTAAACTACATTATGTTACAAATCAAACTTCACTTAACCCACATCCAATCCAAATTCAAATCTATTATGCCTTATCCTTCGGATCACAAATGATTTTCTCTTCTTCACACTTAACGATTCAATTTAAGTCTTCTCAAATCTCCCCTAGCGGTATCGTGTCTTCTACTCCTCTTCTTTTCCATGTACATCTTGCATTTTTTCTCTAGTCTCTCATATCTTATGTTCTTTGTTTTCATCTTCTTATTTTATTATATTGTTCTCTCTTCCAAATACATTTGAAATGCACATCTTCTTCTCTGATCTCTCCTTTCTTCTACTTTTTTCTTTTTCATCTTCTCTTATATTTCATCTCCTATTTTTTATTTCATTGTAATATTTTTGATATTGTTTTATGTTAGTATATTATATTTTTTATTCCACGTTTATATAATCTTATTTTTGTATGTTAAATGGAAAGTTTTTGTCCAAATATGATGATTTATTGTTATTTGATATTGCATAAATGACTAAACTTAAACCCATGTTGCCATTTTAATGTGTATGTATGGCCCAATGATTTTTTTTGTAAAAAATAAAACCCCTCTAAACTTCATTGTCTTTGATGACTTTTTACGTCAAAACCACTCAAACCGCACTATGAACACCCTTAACTAAAGCCATGTCCACTCTATATTTGTAAATTATTGAAACCATATAACATAAAACATCCATTTGAACCCAAAAATGATAAAATTGTTACTAAAACATATACTTTTGATGTAACTAAGTGCGACCATATCTTCAACCACTTAGTTACCGGTGGCCAGATGATTATTCCCAGGGGGTAAAAAAGAAACCTTTAGAGCAATGAAAGAAAATAGGGTTTTGTAAGTTTCATAATTTGTTGGGTTATAAAACTTACCATTGTGTCCTTTTTGGGGATTTGGTGCATGGTGCATTGAATGAAGACAGACTCAAGTTCGGTGACAAGACAAAAACCCATATGTAAGTGGATGTTGATCTTTTGCAAATGAAAGACTCGAACCACGCTGAGCCAGTCGAATATTTTGTGGTTGAGGATATTGATGGCTTCGACGCTATCATACAAGTATCTGAGTCGTACTATTCCATAAATGTATAGGAGGTGTACCCATGGGATGAAGAGGAACTCATAGATTTCCCCAATAGATGCAAGCTAAAAGACTCAAAAGTTATCACTACTAGAAATAACGCTTCTAACGTCAGACGCGAAATGCGGTTTACCTCGACATTATATGTGAGGTGAATAAGGGTGTCATAAAAAGTAAAGACTTAACACCTCAGGGTTTAAAACACTGAGGTAAAATTTTATTAGCATATGGGTTTGAATCCCAGCAGCAACAAATTTTATTATTTTCAAAACTAACATATATTTTATCTTGATGAATCAAAATAACCGCGGGGTATGATTATTTTTCTTTTTTTTTTTTCAAAAATTATTATATTGTTTACCCATGTTATTACATGGTTTACCAAGAATATTACATTGTTTACCCAGAATATTAAAATTAAAATAAAAATATAATTCCCTAGGGATCTAAATAAAAATCAAATTCCCTAAAGATGTAGAATTTAGATCTTCAAATTATTAAATATAGGTGAAGATCAAATGTTGGGAGCACGATTATTCTCTACGAATCTTGCATGCATTTGTTTCTAGTGAAAAAAATGTTAAGATGATTAATATCAATAATCAAAAATATTTTCTATACAAATAAAAATATAACAAAACAAACCTTAAACCCATATGTTTTTATGCTCTTGCAATCCATTGTATAGAATATTTCCAAGTGTCCTTAGGTTTCAAGCGCTTCATATGTTTATTTTAGGTTAGATTTCCAATAGCGTAAGAGAACTTTATAATAAATGTCCATTAAGTTTCACGCAGATTACTAATGGTAGATTCTTGAGCATTGATAACATTTAAATTGATGGAAAAGATTTATTTAAGGTTGTTGAAAATAGTGAAAAATAACACTTAACTATCATCTCAGTTTTGAAATAAAACCGAGGGGTTAGATTAGTTTGTTATTTTATTTTTACAAAAATGGTACGTTGTTTATCCCGAATATTAAAAATACATTATATACAACAAATCTTCGCAGAATATCAAGAATGCTTACCCGGAATATTATAATTATAGAATGATCAGGTCCCATACAAGACGGTAGGGTTTTATTTCCATGTTATCTATCTTCTGAAAAGTTAAGGTCCCTTCTTTATTAAAACATTCAAAAGTTGAGCTCCCTTCATTATTTAACTTGAAGAAAGAATCATTTTATGCACTTGCAATCTATCAAAGGACTAAAAATACAATATTTCTCAACAAAAAAAATACATCACCATTTTTTAAGATAGATTATAAGGCTAGAAAAAGTGTTTCGTTCTAGATAGAAGAGCAATGACGATTTTTTCTGTCTTGCAATCTATCATGAATAATGATACGATTTGGAGCGACTTCATATTAGCACAAACTAGGATAAAATCTAGTGATTGTTTTTAGAGTAAAATATGACTATTATACCCCTTAGTTTAATTATAAAACTGAGGTAGCATTATTATTACTATATATTATTTTTTTAACTATCACATCGATTAAGGTTATCTAATCGATGTGATAATTATTATTCTTTATTATTTTTTGAACAATTTCCTCGGTTGAGGTTAAAAACA